>OZ059842.1:9509697-10121697 GCA_964057195.1 Orthosia cruda | reverse complement strand
TTCTATGTTTACGAAAATAAAAGAACACAACTTATGCAATTGTTTAGTGCCCTGGATGGACCCTCGTCACATCTACCTAAAAAGATTCTTCCTGCGACTATTTGTTTCAAAGTATGTACGTTTTCCTAATTGAACTTCCAGCGGTGCCCTTTCTTGTTTCTATTTTATTTATTTTTGTCTTTTCTTTTCCTTTTTTTCTTTTTTGTCACTCCGCGTATGTCTAATTGCAATCGTCATATCGAAACAAGTGATTTTTTTAAAGCTTACTGCGGAGACTTCATTCCATGACTGTGTTACAACAATAAGTTAGGCATATTTATTTATTTTAAGGAAATCTTACAGACTATTAAGGAACATTAAATAAAATCGTAAGTAGGAAAATGGCTACTTATAAGCTTCAAACAAGACAACATCGCTTTACAAATAATTCAAATTCAAATAATTTATTGTGGATCATAGGTACATAAGATGTTGTGTTGGTTACAGGTAGATCTGCTATGTCCCGCCGTTGAGGCATACAAAATTCATAATATCAGTATATTTGAAATACAAAGCAACATATTATCATGCAATACAAATAAAAATTAAATAAGTATAATATACAATGTCAAATTATTAATTAGTAATGCTACAAAATATTAAAAACAATTAAATAATGTCGCTTCATAGTTTGTGAATAATAGTTTACAAATTCATGCTTATTTGGTTTGGTTTGTTGTAATAAACCGGCTATTTCAGTGTCTTGTCATTTAGAAATTCTATAATAGAGTAATAACATTTACTTAACAATAATTCATGGAGTTTTTTTTTTTAAAGGCATTCATATTGCTCATAGTTCTGAAAACTGGCGGCAGATTATTATAGATACGTGGGCCCATACAAAAGATGCTTTGGTGCAAAAGCTTTGTTTTACTGGCAATTGTGCGCAGCTTGTCTTTGTGTCTGGTCCTAGTACAAAACTCAAATAAGTTAGGGTTTGATTTAATGAACATAACAGTTTCATATATGTATACACTAGGGAGAGTTAATATATTTAAATTAATAAAGTGTGGCCTGCATGAATCCGTTTGGCGTATATTGCACATCGACCTAATACAGCGTTTTTGAGCTCTAAAGGCACGCTCTTTTTCTACAGAGTTGCCCCAGAAAATTATCCCGTAGCGTATGATTGAAGCAACATATCCATGATAGGCAGTTAGTAGTGCACACTGGTTAACCGTGTTCCTTAATCTGTATAGAGCATAAGAACTCCGACTAAGTCTTTTGCAAACTTGCTCTATATGTGACTTCCAATTTACTTTGCTATCAATATAAATACCTAGAAATTTGGTAACTTCGATTTCTTCTATGCTGGTTTGAGAGTAACATATATTTAAATTGGTATGAGGTTGTACTCGCTGTCTAAAATTCATGATTTTTGTTTTATCTAGATTTATTTTCAAGTAATTTTCATCAAGCCATTTTATAATTGTTGTTAAGGTACTATTTAAATCAAGTTTTAAATCAGTTCTGTCTTTA
This sequence comes from Orthosia cruda, assembly GCA_964057195.1. Lineage (NCBI taxonomy): Eukaryota > Metazoa > Arthropoda > Insecta > Lepidoptera > Noctuidae > Orthosia > Orthosia cruda. The sequence continues at coordinate 10,120,179 of OZ059842.1, read as the reverse complement.
CCGGTAAATAATATAGTACTATCGTCAGCAAATAAAGTAATTTGGTGAATTGTAACTGTTGGCATGTCATTTATATAAATCAGAAAAAATGGTGGGCCTAGAATGCTGCCCTGAGGGACACCGGAAAGGATATTTCTAACCTCAGAAACAAGAGTTTCTGAGGTTAGAAATATCAAAAAAATATTTTTAGTATTTTTAACAATGTCAGCAAAATAGTCATTAAAAGTATTTGCCATAGTATTTGGATCAGTAATTACCTCATCATTGATTATTAGTTTCTCAATGCCCTCATTAGGATAATTATATTTATATTTAGCGTCATTAATTACTTTCCACGTTGCTTTAGATTTATTAACGGCAGTGTTTATAACATAATTGTTCTAAGACCTTTTTGTCAGTGAAATGATTGTTTTGTATTTTTTAGCGTAAGTTTTAAACTTTGTTTTATTTTCGTTGTTTGAGTTTTTCCTATATTTCCAGAGAAGATCGCGTTTACGCTTACTGCACATTCTTATTCCTTTTGATAACCATTTAGGTCTTGAAATATTTTTAATGCGGATTTTTTTATAGGAAAACATAAGTTATATATTAAGCTGAATGTATCATGGAATGAATTGTACGCACTGTTAGGGTCTGTAGACCCGTATACACTGTGATACGAGATTTGACTTAAATACTTAGCAAATAGACATCTATTTTCTTTAGTGAAACTACGTTTATATACATACCAAAATGCAATAGGACTACACTTTTTTACTGGACATTTAATTATTTGTGCGGTATGGTCGAATAGTGCAAAATCTCTGATTTCACCTTTGCATCCCTTAATATTATGAGCTATGTTGTCAATACAGGTATTACTAGCGCTGCGTGTTACCTGGTTAAACTGAAGGGTAATGTTAAAGCCTAACAGTAGTTCCACAAACTCCATAGACATTTTTGAATTAGTTGTAGTATCTATGTTGAAATCTCCACCGATAATTATATTTTTACTTTTAATACATAGCTTTAAAATTTTACTTAAAATTAAAAAGAAAGTATTTAATGTTCCGATTATTTTGTTCGGCGGTCTATAGATACATAAAATATATATTTTGTGGTCAATTAGTTCAATAGCAGAACATTCAATAATATTTATGATAGACATTTTGTTAAAATCATCGAGTCTTCTAAATCGTAGTCCATTCTTAATTAAAATACATGAGCCTCCATGTCTACTACATCTCATACAGTATGATCCCAATATAAAGTGAGATATCTGTAAGTATTCCTCGTCGCCTTTCCTCATGTTATGTTCCGTAATGCACAATATGTCCACCTTTATACCGTCTGTCGCCAATTCATCTAAGCACGGTGATAGCATATCCGATTTATTAGTCAAACCATTAATATTTTGATGCATGATAGTTATACAATTATTGACGAAATAAATTATCACTTTGTGATAATTTTTGTCACAATTTGTGTTCTGTCGGCGTTGTATTGTATTATACTTTCCATTTGTACTTTAATGTGCTTGAAAATTGTGTACATGCCTAAGTCATTGATTGCGCCTGTTATCTTTGAAAACATTGAGTGGTCATAGGTTAAATGCTTGTTTGAGTCAAGCGAATAGCAATGTTCGTGAGTTATAATATCGAGATACAGGAGGTTATTGAAATTTTCGATTCTCCAGTTATACATATTCGCATAACTTTTGCACTTAAACGTAGGGACGCATAAAATGACATTAGTGTGTTGCACTTTTTTTAGTGATTCTCTTATAGTTAGTATCAGGTTGATGGAGTCATTTGTTGAGTTGAAGTCTGCCTCGCCAATTAAAATTACACAGAAGTCCTCCATTGTGAAGTTTTGCAGCTTAAGTTCAATTCCATGCAATATTTGTTTGATGCCACAGTTTGTCTTTAAGTAATGACATATTTGAGTATTTGGGCCTAAAGATTTGTCAGCAATTGTTAATATTTTTTTATTGTTGTTTGTGCTCAAAATGCAGATTCGCCGAGATGGTGTGTATTTTTCGGTCAATATACTGTCGCACATCTGAGAACTGCACCCAAGTTTTGACACATTTTAGATAACTATTTGGTTCCTGAGTAGGCTCGTTTAATGCATCTTGTTTATGAGAATCTGTTTGCGTCTCCGTATTCTTGAAGAGGGTGGAGTTCTGAGAGAAGACATTTGATGTTTGCGTCTCTATTCTTGAGGCTGGGAGAGTTCTCATGGAAGTTATGTTGAGTTTTATTTGTTGAGTATTCTGTGTTGTACATTTGAGGACAAGTTTCATTCTTGCGTTTGGGAGTTAAACTGGTTTTGTCAGGCGTTGAGCATAGTTTTTTGTAAACGTTCTTTGTTTTGATCATGTTTTGCAAATCGGCCTTTAAACGAAAATTCTCATTGTTTAAATTTTCAATCTCTTGATGCGCGCTCATTAATTGCATAGTAAGACTTTTATTTTTTTCAGTCAGATCATTTAAAATCCCACTGTTATCATGCAAGCTGTCTTGTAAGCTCATCATAGTGGTGTCCAGTATAGTTTTTCCGCTACTTACATTTGTTAAATCAGTTAATGAGCTGGTTCTAGAAGGTTTACGATAGGTGATGTTGCTGTAGCTAGAATCCATTTTTATTTATTTTATTATTATTATCGGCGTGTCCTCTAGCGATCTGTCAATTCCTTAGTTTGCGAACTTCTTTTTTGTTAAGTAAATAAATGGTTTATCAAATTCGAAACTTCACAAAAACTATGTTTGAAGTATATTGGGGTTCGAATTCTCGCCGAGTCGTTTAAGCATGGTTCGAGATACCCTGTTGTACTGCAAGGCCACAATGAATTAGTATAATCTCTTCAAATACTCAATACTATTCTTCATAAACAGTTTTTAAACTGGAGAAAACGGTTGGAAATGACTCATGCTCTTGGAATTTTTTCGTTGTCAAACAGTTCGTCACTTTGTTTTTATTTAGAATTTCATTATATTCATCACTTTTATCAGTTTTAGGCTTGTTATTGTGCTTATGTTTTAATAGTTTTTATTACCTTGTTTATATAGTAACACACTTACGATGTTTAAATACATTTTTTTTTTTTAATTTTTCACTGTTTTTTTTCAATGGTTTTTGCAATATCACTTTTCAGAGCACACTATGAGTTTATAATGTTCACTAAACGAAAATTTTGTGATACTTTTTATAATGTTCACTAGACGAAAACTTTCACTGCCATATTTTAATGGTTATTCTTGTTTTTCTTTCAGTATAAGGCTGTCACATATACATAAACTTGTTATTTATCTAATTATTTAAAAAAAGCTCTCAAAAACGGTGATTCACTATTTTTTGTAAATTTTTGAACATAGATTCGATTTGATCGTGTACTTCGCGTCCGACGGGTAGACGGAGGATAATTTGCGTTGACTTTGCTTATAGAACAGCGATAATCAGAAAGGTAGACAAAGATTACAATAAAAAGATTGAAATGTCGAATCGTGCAACATCAAAAGATTACAATCAAATATCAATCAATAATAGTAGGTTGTTGATTTTTGTTCTAGGAAGCAAACAACTATTTCAAAGGCGAGAGTGTTTTTTTGAAACCAGAGCGGAGCGAAAGATTCTAGAGTAGAATCCTGAGTGCCGCGAGGGATTCAAAGTACGTCACTCGAGCTGAAAATAGTATTGCTCCCGAGGTGGACACTCTACTTTTTATCACCCTCTATGAGAAAATAAGTCAGTGCAACTTATGAACAAGAACGTTACGTTTATTTATTTACATAAATATAAGAACCATAACCAATCCGCACTGGGCCCGCGTGGTGGATTATAGCCCACTCCCTCTATGAGAGGAGGCCTGTGTCCCAGCAGTGGGAACATTAAAATAAAAAGGCTGATGATGTGAAGAACCATAAGACATCTAACAAAATAATTATAGGCTAATGTTCATATTTGAACAGTTATGGAAGTGCAACGTAACAGTTTTATTAGTACCATCCGTTATAGTTATAGATTTTTTTACAGCTTGTTTAGTACTAGTTTTTGAGAAACTTGAATATAATACTTTCATTTACGGAACACTTCGTGCACGAGTCCGACTCGCACTTGGCCGGTTTTCTAATTTTGTATGCGCTAGTACAAAGAGATCGACTTACGACTGAGTGTGATGGTAAGCTATTGAAAGCTTTGTCGATGCCCACATAGTCTAATATATTATTTATAGAATACTAGCTTCTGCCAGCGGCTTCGCCCGCGTGTATTTTGCATATAAACCTTCTTCTTGAATCAGTCTATCTTTTAAAAAAAACCGCATCAAAATCCGTTGCGTAGTTTTAAAGATCTAAGTATGCATAGGGACAGACAGCGGGAAGCGACTTTGTTTTATACTATGTAATGAAGAGAAGCGCATGGTGTCTGCAGCAGAGGCCGTTCGTAGGCTGCCTTGGTTATTGCGAGGAAGTATTTTGCTGAGTAGGTCGGTACAATCTACCGAGCCGTTTACCTTCTAAATTTGCCAAAAAACATGTCATTGATATTACGTCTTGCGTGCAACGGTAAAAATGGTATCGCTTCCAACGGTGTTCGTAGTCGATCGACTGAGAAATACTTTGCCGCATAGTCAGTATTCTACAAAACTGCAGGAACCATATTAGCTGACACCCACGCAACCGCCTGCTGTAATTTGTACTGCCCCCAATATCTTAATAAATTACGATTACGCCTACGAAATTCTGATTTAAAAGCTATATTATTGTAAAGTTTTACATACATTCCTCGCTAAATGCTGTACATTCTCGTTTATGAATAGGAAGACGGAAGACCGATACAGTTTTTTAATTGAGTTTGATGCATTGATATATTAAGTTTAATGATACGACTGGAAGAAAAAGGACATGTGGGTACAGCTACAAGTATTTTTTATAATTACATAAACACTGGCAGCTTGGCAGCTGAGTTGTGACGGAATAGTCGTCACAGCTCAGCTGCCAATGAAAAAATAATACTAAAAAGGCATGATAACTTTAGCATTCGTTTGTATACAGCCTCTCGATATCTTATAAGAATATACATTAAGAATATATATTCATTCTGTGTAGGAAAGTTGTAGTGAGCGGTCAAGTTGGAACTCAAGGCCTTAAAGTAAACGGAACTTTATTTATAAATAAATGTAAGTACAAAACTTTATTATTCTTGTTTAAATTTAGTTTTTTTAACCGACTTCCCAAAAAGGAGGAGGTTCTATGTGCGACATTATGTTTTTTTTTTTTTTTGTTGTTCACCGATATCCGTCAATTGTGGACCGATATTGAAAATTCTTTTTTTGTTTGAAAGAGTATGTTTCGAAATTGGTCCCATTTTAATTTGGTGCAGATCTGATGAAGAACTTCGGAGATATACAACAGAACTCTTCAATAAATAACGGCAAATCTCTAGGGATTGCTGCAATCGCATGTCTGTTTATTGTTTATACCATTTCATAACATAACATCACGCCAGTACGCTCATAAGAGGTACGCAGATCTCTCATTTTACCGGTTATGTTCAAGTTTCATGAAATCTATTCTGGCGTTATATCCGTAACGCAGTCCATAACGCAAAAAATTGGTACCTACAAAAGACACCGACTTCAAAAAATAAAGTTATTTTCACTTTGTAGTTTTGTATTTGGAAGTCGGTAGTATTTTTTTGCAAAAAGTTTTTTTATGTTTTATATTATAATTGAACCTTCAAAAAAAATTACCTGTGGCAAATATTTTATAATCTGTTGACGTTCGTGGTCAGATTCGATTATGATGATGATGTTTATGATGATAAGTAACATACGTGTATGTTATCATACTTATTCTTAGGGGGTGGGATCAATTGCAGCTCTATTTATTTCAAACGATTTTTTTTTTATTCAGGTTGACTTACAATTGTTTACACATTACATTTTATATAAGTACATGATATACATTTAAAAGTGCAACAATTATTTACAACGCACTTATTTGATTTGATTATAATTATAAATTATTGCAATTAATAATACATAATGAATAATAAAAAAATGAGTACGACTAAGCATAAATCGAGGTATAACAAACAAATCAAGAATTTAATTAAAAATATAATAAGATTAAATATATGGTTTACTTAAGATAATAATTATAAATTAAATACCATTAAATTAGTATATCTATACTAATATTATAAAGAGGTAAAGTTTGTGAGTTTGTGAGTTTGTGAGTTTGTGAGTTTGTGAGTTTGTGAGTTTGTGAGTTTGTGAGTTTGTGAGTTTGTGAGTTTGTGAGTTTGTGAGTTTGTGAGTTTGTGAGTTTGTGAGTTTGTGAGTTTGTGAGTTTGTGAGTTTGTGAGTTTGTGAGTTTGTGAGTTTGTGAGTTTGTGACGTTGTAAGGGGTAATCTCTGGATCTACTGAACCGATTTTGAAAATTCTTGCACCGGTAGAAAGCTACATTATTCCTGAGTGTCATAGGCTATAAAATATTTCCAAAAAAAATAGAGATCCTTATGAAAATTGCAATAATGTAACCCAAGGTAGCAAAATGTTGTCTGAAAAATACTTTATTTGGCGTGCGCTGAGAAACCTATTGATGATAGATACAAATTAGTAGGTAGGGTAGGTAGGATAGGCAGGATAGGCAGGGTAGGCAGAATAGGCAGGGTAGGCAGAGTAGGCAGGGTAGGCAGGGTAAGCAGAGTAGGCAGGGTAAGCAGAGTAGGCAGGGTAGGCAGGATAGGCATGGTAAGCAGAGTAGGCAGGGTAGGCAGGGTAGGCAGGATAGGCAGGGTAGGCAGGATAGTCAGGTTAGGCAGGGCAGGCAGGGTAAGCAGAGTAGGCAGGGTAGGCAGGGTAGGCAAGATAGGCAGGGTAGGCAGGAAAGGCAGGGTAGGCAGGATAGGCAGGGTAGGCAGGATAGGCAGGGTAGGCAGGAAAGGCAGGGTAGGCAGGGTAGGCATGGTAAGCAGAGTAGGCAGGGCAGGCAGGATAGGCAGGGTAGGCAGGATGGGCAGGGTAGGCAGGACAGGCAGGTTAGGCAGGGCAGGCAGGGTAAGCAGAGTAGGCAGGGTAGGCAAGGTAGGCAAGATAGGCAGGGTAGGCAGGAAAGGCAGGGTAGGCAGGGTAGGCCGGGTAGGCAGGGTAGGCAGGATAGGCAAGGTAGGCAGGAAAGGCAGGGTAGGCAGGATAGGCAGGGTAGGCAGGGTAGGCAAGATAGGCAGGATGGGCAGGGTAGGCAGGACAGGCAGGTTAGGCAGGGCAGGCAGGGTAAGCAGAGTAGGCAGGGTAGGCAGGGTAGGCCGGGTAAGCAGAGTAGGCAGGGTAGGCAGGGTAGGCAGGAAAGGCAGGAAAGGCAGGAAAGGCAGGGTAGGCAGGGTAGGCCGGGTAGGTAGGGTAGGCAGGAAAGGCAGGGTAGGCAGTATAGGTAGGGTAGGCAGGATAGGTAGGGTAGGCAGGGTAGGCTGGGTAGGCAGGGTAGGCATGGTAAGCAGAGTAGGCAGGGCAGGCATGGTAGGCAGGGTAGGCAGGGTAGGCAGGATAGGCAGGGTAGGCAGGGTAGGCAGGAAAGGCAGGGTAGGCAGGAAAGGCAGGGTAGGCAGGAAAGTCAGGGTAGGCAGGGGTAGGCAGGATAGACAGGGTAGGAAGGGTAGGCAGGGTAGGCAGGGTAGGCAGGGCAGGCAGGGTTGGCAGGATAGCCAGGGTAGGCAGGGCAGGCAGGGTAGGGGCAGGGCAGGCAGGGTAGGCATAGTAGGCAGGATAGACAAGGTAAGCAGGGTAGGCAGGATAGGCAGGGTAGGCAGGGTAGGCAAGATAGGCAGGATGGGCAGGGTAGGCAGGACAGGCAGGTTAGGCAGGGCAGGCAGGGTAAGCAGAGTAGGCAGGGTAGGCAGGGTAGGCCGGGTAGGCAGGGTAGGCAGGGTAAGCAGAGTAGGCAGGAAAGGCAGGAAAGGCAGGAAAGGCAGGGTAGGCAGGGTAGGCCGGGTAGGTAGGGTAGGCAGGAAAGGCAGGGTAGGCAGTATAGGTAGGGTAGGCAGGATAGGTAGGGTAGGCAGGGTAGGCTGGGTAGGCAGGGTAGGCATGGTAAGCAGAGTAGGCAGGGCAGGCATGGTAGGCAGGGTAGGCAGGGTAGGCAGGATAGGCAGGGTAGGCAGGAAAGGCAGGGTAGGCAGGAAAGGCAGGGTAGGCAGGAAAGTCAGGGTAGGCAGGGGTAGGCAGGATAGACAGGGTAGGAAGGGTAGGCAGGGTAGGCAGGGTAGGCAGGGCAGGCAGGGTTGGCAGGATAGCCAGGGTAGGCAGGGAAGGCAGGGTAGGGGCAGGGCAGGCAGGGTAGGCATAGTAGGCAGGATAGACAAGGTAAGCAGGGTAGGCAGGGTAGCCAGGGTAGGTAGGCAGTTGACGGGAGCGAAGCCCCGAGGGTCAGCTAGTAAATCAATAAATTGGCAGTTCATATTATGTCTTATTTGTGCGAAAAGTATTATTAAGTAATTAATTTACAAAATTTGCCAATGCTGTCGTGGTGCACGTCAATCTGTCAGTCAGTAAGTAGATTTAATTTTATTTTTATGTAACAGAGGTATATACTAACTGATTATAATATGTATAATTTATGTGATAGAAAAGAGGAAGAGGGGAACTCATTAGGCATAAAAAAAAAACATTTTGTTACCAACGACACCGCTGAACGACACCCCAGAGGTGTCGTTAAGTAACAAATGATTTATTTGACATTCCAGACGATACCATTAATTATTCGTCCACATCACAGTCAATGAGAAAAGTACCCAAGTGTTTTGTGGTGTACAAAAAATTTTTTTGTGGTCTATAAATAAATAAACACTGTCAGCACATCCGTGGTAGTGTTTAAATATCACTAAATATAAATAATAATAATATACTTAACACAATTAGCCTAATTAGGGATCCGATAATAAGTACTTACTGTGTTATATTTTACTAGCTTCTGCCCGCGGCTTCACCCGATTTAAAAGTGTTTTATTATCCCAAGGGAACGTACTACCGGGATAAAAACTATCCTATGTCCTTCCCAGGGTTTTAAATTATCTCCATACAAAATTGCGTCTAAATCGGTTCAGCTCTTTGGTCTTGAAAAGGTAACAGAGTTACTTTCGCAAATTAACTTGAAGCCATCGAATTGAACCTATTATTGATATCCGAATTAGCAAGATCGGGAGACAGTCGAGCTGGGTTTTGTGGCGACTCTCAGTGAGGTGTTGGAATGAGTTTTGCTGTGTAGGATACGGTCAACAGTTAAAAACACCGTTAAGATGTTGGTCCCGACCGTCATTTTTAGTACTTTGACGGTCGGTACGGATTATCAGAAGCCATTATATCTTACACCAGACATGCTAATTGGTATGGTGTTACCCAGTTACTGGGTTGTGGAGGTCATATGGGCGAGCGCCAATTCTATATTAAAATCAATTACAAATAAAACAATTAAAAAAGAACATATTTTTATTACCCGGTCCAATAAGGTGATGGGCATTAAGTATTCAGAAAGCTCGATCAATTTCATTATTTCAATAGTTTTGAGCATATTGCCTAAACCATATTGGGCATTTTTTTAATTGACTGGGCATTATGAATAATGCCGTATTAATCACTTGGTCCATAACAATAAAATAGATTACCAATATTATACATGGAGCAGATGTATAATGCACTCTGCTCTGCTGGATCTTGCGGTCGGCTTTCAGTCAAACCGGAGCCATAGTTGGGAGAATGTTAGAAGGCTTTTTTATTGAATATATTTTTATAATAACTTAAAATTAATACGGTTTGCAGCATGGATCGCTGGGTTGGCAAGACAGCTGTGGTGACAGGAGCGAGCTCGGGCATCGGGGCATCCATCTGTGTGGAGCTGGCCAATGCTGGGATCAACGTCGTCGGCCTCGCCAGGAGGGCTGGCCCTATTGAGGTGAGACTTTAACAACTGTGACTCCTTCCTTAGTGCCTAATGAAATCAAGGCATATAAACTAACTTGGGTTGTAGATATTATTTTGTTAGTACTAGTCTCAGATCAAATAAAAAGTCAAGATGGAACGTTGCAAACAACAAGCTTTTTATTTGATTTAGCGCGTGATGTAGCTTGTCAGTCGAGCTCTCAGCTCGACTGACAAGCTAACGCGTAGTTTCGTTGTACATGTGTGCGTGTAACAGTGTATGTATACGGCAAGGCGTAGTTTTAACCGGCGTCACCTTGTTGTTTGCAATGTTCCATCTTGACTTTTTATTTGATCTGAGGTACTAGTATGCTAGTATTATATTTTCTGTGGTACTAGCTTTTCCAAGCGGATTAACCCGACTTTATTCCAAAAACTTACTCTCGGTATAAAAAGTATGCTATGTCCTTCTCCATCGTACTTCCTATCTCTATAGTAAAAAAATAATTCTCTCTCTATAGTTAAAAATGGCTCGGTTAAAGTTTCATGACACCGACTTCTACAAATTTGAAGTTATTTTTCACTTTGTAGTGTTTGTAATTGGAAATTTAAAAAAAATATATATTTATTATTGTTTCATATACATTATTTGTGAAACATGTTTTTTTTGTATAACAAATAGTTTTGCTTTAAAAAAAATATTAACAACACGATATTTTTTCGCTACTTTTGGACACTCCTCCTAAACGACATGGACGTTTAAAAATATTTTTACACAGAAAAATTGATAGCCAGAATTTCTTCATAACTGAAATAGCAAATGTAAATCAAATAAAATTTTAACAACAAAACTGTCCGGAAAGGCGGTTCAATGTTGATTTTCTGGCTCCGAGCGGGCGTACGGTCAGTATTGCGTTAACATTGGGGAATATATTCGCCTTAAGGTTAATTCATTATAAATATAGCCGTAATATTATTGACTATCTCTCGGAAACGGTTCGTCGAACACAATCATGAACGGGGTTCACTTTCATCAGTTGATTGTTGGTTTACATAATATCTAGGTACTTATACTTTCATTTCTAACGACAATAGCACAGTCAGTCAATGTAACTTGTCTTTTGCGTGTTAGCACGTAATTGCTCTCTCTGATCTGAAAGGCAATTAGCTGTCTGGCAACGATCTGAACGTTCTGATTCGACTTGTAACAGTTGAGTAATTGCTGCGCCGCTTCCGTTAAAACGGTTAATTTCCACAAGCTGATACAATAATTTGTTGGATAACAGCCACACGCGTCAATCTTCAAGATTCAGCAACGTTTGCTGAGGTCGTTTTGTGGATACTTGACCATCCATTACAGACCGACCGAGACCCTTCCGTGTTTCTGAAAGCAATTTAGTTTCGGCTGGTTATGTGTCCTTTTTGACAGTTAGAAGACCGAAAATCTGTCAACCAATCTCGTCATGGGGTATTGTGTTACCCAGTTACTGGGTTGTAGAGGTCAGATAGGGAGTTGATCCATGTTAAATTCTGGTATTAAGAGTCTTTGGTCAGATATGGACCCGCTCGCTACTTGACCCGCGAGTCCACTTGTCCAAATTTTTTTTTTTTTTTTTTTGCTTGCGATTATACTGTAAGTCGATTAGCCGACCCCAAAATAGTTGAGATAAAGCTAGGCAGATCGGTTGATACAGTAACTTTATGTGCAGGAATTGAAGTCGCAAGTGACGGGCAATGGCACGATCACAGCTCGGCAGTGCGACGTGTCCAGCGCAGATAATGTGGCGGCCACCTTTAAGTGGATCGGTGACAGCTTCGGCTGCGTGCACATCCTGATCAACAACGCCGGGGTTTTGGTGCAAGGGGGTATCACAGGTACTTGTGTTATCTTTTGTCAACGTCTTCAACCGCGTGAAAGTCGAAAATTATACCACGGGTTCCTAACTATCGGGATAAAGGAATATCTTATGTCATAATCCAGGCCATGGTCTACCCAGTCTCCCCAATGTTTGGCATTAATTTCAGATGTTCAGGATTGATTAACAGGCAGCCTTACATACATATTGTCACATAGTAGGTTATAATAGGATATTATATGAAGCCAGCTGGAAAGTGAATAGGTATATTCTTTACTAACTGTGAATCGATTATATTTGGACCGGTTTTGGTAAACTCAAGAGTTTAACGACTCTAGGTTATGTGGTTGTAACAATATTTAAATAATGTAGCTCCTTATTGCCATCAGAGCACTAAAATTTAAAATTATTAACTCTTTTGTCGTTTCGGGCAAGAAGATTTTTGTCTTTTTTAGTTAGGACATCAACTATATAGGTTTATGTTGAGTTTGATTTCTTTGAATTTGGGCATGGATTCCTGTTTTTAATTTCTGGAGGAAGGAGGCAACGGTTGTGATGACAACTCGTCACACTAGCTATCTCGTCTCGATGGCTAGTGTCTTTGCCAACTCGTCTCTAATGGGACGAGTTGGGAAAGAGACAAAAAACGGCTTGAGACGAGTTGGGAAACTGACTACATGTACAAAGTGACATATTAATAAAAGAGACCTATTAGAGATAGCGACGAGATAGCTAGTGTGACGAGTTGTCATCACAACCGAGGCAACTGCCCCTCACTGCCCTCTCCCCCTGTTTTTGTAAATTTTATTGAAAGGCATGAGTAGAAATTCGCTTCGTATTCTGCATGCATTAATTTGTTTTAAACATTAGGGCCTTTCTCAAATGTTTTGATCTATTTCAGACGTGGGGAACGATATGATAAGCGAGAAGGATGTGCTGTCGGTCATCGACATCAACTTGAAAGGCCCCATACTCTGCGCGAGGCACGCGATAGCTTCTATGAGGAGCAATGACTTTGATGGGCATGTTGTTAACATTAATAGGTAAATTAGCAAACAGGTTTTTTATGATAATATTGTAGTTATGTTATGATGAGGTTCGTTAACGGTAAACCCGTTACTGCCGTCACTATAAGGAGCCGAATAAAAACTTTATAAGTGGATATCTATCTAATACTTTTAAACGAGCAATTCTTGTATATATATAATCTGAATCTCGGAAACGGCTCCAACGATTTTCATGAAATTTTGTATGCAGGTGTTTCCGGGGCTATAAATAGATCTAGCTGGGTTTCATTTTTAGAAAACGTCGTTTTCTCTATTTTCGAGTAGAGCTCGGTCGCCCAGGTACTTATTATATGCAATGGACTGCTTACCTAATCGTGTAAATTCGGGTATTCTAAGGGATGTAGACTGTCTAAAATTATTATAAGAACAAAAAACACGACTGCAAAAAAATAATTAACTGAAAATGGAAAAACAAGTACTAGGTAGGTATAATTTATATCTACATTAAATATTAGGTATGAAGTTCTGCCAGCGGTTACGAAGTTTTTGTAGGTTTTAATTTTTGGTTGTCCCCGCCTGCAATACCTCTTATTTAATGTATAAATTATATCTAGTACTTGTTTTTCTCTTTTCAGTTAATTATTTTTTAGCAGTCGAATTTTTTGGTTCTCCAAATAAGTTATGTGCTAAAAGATTATTTATTTTGCTATCAAAGTTACCTACGCTTATTTTGAATTTGTGCCAAAATAGTCACATTAAAGTGTAACGATATATTAATATATATTATAGAAATTGTCTATTGAGTAGCTATCATTTGATACCCATATTGTGAAGAAAACGAAAGAAAATTGTACCAACCCCTTTTTTTTGGGGTGGTGCGACATATTTAAAAAATATATAGTCTATGTCACTCCCACAATTGAGACGAATCTAACGACACCTCATATGTTTTAATCCATTAAGCTGGATATACATACATACGCTCGAAAATCGCCCTCCTGCAGTCGGGTAAAAATTGCTCCCATTTCAACCATTTCGTGTACCTGCAAATGTAGATACCTAACGTATATTTTTATTTGCTACATAGAGTAGAGTTAAAATATAGAAGACTGACTATTCGAAGCTCATATCTGTCTAATGTGCTATTATACTTTTTAAACGACTTCCCAAAAAGGAGGAGGTTCTATGTTCGACTTCATGTTTTTTTTTGTGTATGTTCACCGAATACTCCGTCAATTGTGGACCGATTTTGAAAATTCTTTTTTTGTTTGAAAAAGTATGTTCCGAAATTGGTCCCATTTTAATTTGGTGAAGATCTGATGAAGAACTTCGGAGATATACAACAGAACTCTTCAATAAATAACGGCAAATCTCTCGCGATTGCTGCAATCGCATTTCTGTTTATTGTTTATACCATTTCATAACATAACATCACGACAGTACGCTCTTAAGGGGTACGCAGATCTCTCATTTCACCGGATATGTTCAAGTTTCATGAAATCTATTTTGGCGTTAAAGTTACCTTACTAACTTGCCTATTAGGTACGTACAACTAAAAAGTGAAAAATAAAAAAACTTTTTGCAAAAAAATACTACCGACTTCCAAATACAAAACTACAAAGTGAAAAATAACTTAATTTTTTGAAGTCGGTGTCCATAACGCAAAAAAATTGGCACCTACGAAAGACACCGACTTCAAAAAATTAAGTTATTTTTCACTTTGTAGTTTTGTATTTGGAAGTCGGTAGTATTTTTTTGCAAAAAGTTTTTTTATTGTTGACAAAAGCCACTTTCAATCAAAGAGCCGCAGCGTAATTGCACAAGTGAATTCCGCAAGGTGAAGGATTTGATCCCATCAATCTACCAATCACGTGCGAGATGAAAGACGCGTTGTGGATTTCCGTCAATGTTACGTGTCGATTGATGGGGTCAAATCGTTCGCCTTGCCGAATTCACTTACGCAATACGGCTACGAGCCAGCCAAGTACGTAATAAGGCTGCCAGCACTCTTGACCTTGATTTTGTGCAATTAGCATACATTCGCTGCCGTATCGTAATTATAATTGCAATGTTCGCGTGTTCGCAGTATCGCGGGCCACTACGTGCCCATGTTTCACAAGTTCAACGTGTACACCAGCAGTAAGTACGGCATCACCGCCTTCTCAGCAGGACTGCTCAACGAACTAGCTGATCATAAGAACAAGATCAAAGTAACCGTAAGTTGGTAATTAATAAGACTAATATTAAAAAGGACGAAGCCTTTGAGAGGAGACCACATGAATGAATGTGTTCGATCAGCAACTTGGCGTATGCGGAAGACGGAATTGAAGCCACTATTTGAGAGAAGCCTATATCCAACAGAAGAATTTAGCCATTTTTAACACAATTATGAAAAGTTCTAGGTTAGTTTTTAATGATATTTAGATACCCAATACCGGGATAATCAGTTAGTTTGGTTTATTAAACATTATCATCAATTTCAAGTTCGTAGGCCAATGGGCAGTTAGAAATTCATCGGAACAAAATGTGACAGACCGAAACGTGAGTAATCCGTAATGGAACCTTAAAAAACTATCAAAACATTGAGAAAGACAGTTGCTGGTCTAGTACAGGTTAAACATAAACGCACGAAGTTGATTACAACCAAAATATATTTTAATATTTGTATTTCTTTAGAGCTTGTCGCCGGGGTTGGTGGCCACGAATCTAGACCCAGCGCCAGCAGAGCAATCCGAGCAGATGCCAGCGCTGCGCCCCAAGGACGTCGCCGATGCCGTGCTTTACGTCATTTCCACACCCCCTACTGTCAATGTTAGTAGTACCCATAACTAGCATCAGATCTTATTAGTGACAGTTCATCAGGAAGGTCCTTAGCCTAATTGCGTATGTGATTTCGGCAATGCTAAGGGTTTGATCCCATGAAAGAGTATGACAAATTCTCTTTTATGAATTAGTTATTGCCAAAATTAATTGGACGCTTTCGAAAAGAGTATCTTCACCAATGAGAACGTCCAAAACTCTTTGGCAATACCTGATTATTTGAAGAGAAATTGTCATACTGTTTCATGGAGTCACACCCTTTGCCTTGCTGAATTCACTTACGCATTTAGGCTGCCGGTGCGCAGACCTCATAACCGGCGTGCGTGTATGGCTAGATGTGTGAACATATTTATATGAAAGATCGTAGCAGGTGGCGCTCTTTTTTTTTCGTATGTTTGTATGTGTAACTTACATAAAAGGGAACCTTGCATGTCACAAGTTACAGCCATGTTTATTTTCGCCCTAAGGGTATTAGCACAGAATAGATAATAGTACAGGTATAGTGCCCGGTACGTACGTTGGCAAGGTTTTGGCGTAGTGGGGGTAAGTTCGCGCGAATATTCCGCGAACTGACCCACCACCATAAAGGGCTTGTCCAGAAAGGGCGAATCACGCGCGAGTCGAGGGTCTGGCGTTATGCACGCGATTTACGCGCGTATTTTGAATTCGCGCGATGCTTGTGGACGCGATGTATTCGTGCCTAGTATCTCAATAGCGCGCGAATGAATTCGTGCGAAACGTTTCGCGACGAATTCGCTTCTTCTGGACAAGGTCATAGAGTGAACGGTACGTGGACGCGACACGATTTGTCAGTCGGTCCTTGTGTCAACTGACCAACCAAATGGAAACCTCGGAATGGTCCTAAGGCCTCTAACACACATTCTGAATTCCTCTCTGAATTCAGAGTCGGAATACATAATCTGAATGCCGGCAGTGAGTAAATCATAATCTGAAAAATCAGAATGTGTGAGGGGCATGAAATTGTATGCATTGCCGGGCTTTCTTAAATAATAATATGAATTCCGAGTCTGGATTCAGAGAGGAATTCTGGATGTGTGTGAGAGGCGTAAACGTTCCCCGCGTCCCGCTTCACTACCAAAGATACCTAAAACACGACATCTGCGCATCTAACGACTCTTGCCAACTTACATGCCGGGGATTATAGTATTAGCATCACAAACGACCCACCTGCCTCACTCATACATAATTATTATAGGATCAACAACAACGGTAATGCTCACAATGATGAGATGAACCTAACAATCAAGAATCCGGTTTGGTATATCTTATTTTAAGTTTGCTGTTATGTTTATTGACTCTTGCACAGCAACACCTGTGAGGCATTCTCGAGGTGTCGAGGTCAAAGTGGACTATAAATAGTGTTACGAGCTGGGGTTCAGGGATAAATTATTTAAACAGCAGACTTCAATTAATCACTGTTTATTACAAAAACACTTCTTAAACAATTCTATTACTTCGCACTATTTTCCGCTTTGATCGCTCTGTATCGCTTCTCAATCGAAACTGACCCACGACGAACCCGACCGCTCTTTATATAGCACGGAAGAAGTTTCTAGAACGTTCCATACTGTTCTAGATAATTCGAGAAACTTCCAGAACAATCGACTTTCGAACTCATTGTTCCCGAAGCGACTAGAAACATCCAGAATGTTCGGTTCGAACCTTCTGGAAAATTCCATTCGACACGAGCTTTCGAGAACATTAGTTCCGCTATTCAATACTAGATGGCGCCACTAGTTACTACCTAGTTCTTCCTCTCGTTACTAGATGGCGTTGGCCTATCTTGTAACATTGCCTCCCTCTTAGACATGCTCGTCCCGAGCATTGTTAGACCCATGATAATGGGCCAACCGATCCACATGAACGACCTTTGATGCACCTCGGGCTCCCTTTTGAATTCGGTAGGTGACGTCATTAATCTTGGTAACTACGCGATAAGGTCCATCCCATTTTGCTTGTAATTTAGGCGATTTTCCTTTGCTCCGTGCCGGGTTATGTAACCATACAAGAGATCCTTCATCGAAGCCCTTATTGTTCGCTTTCCGATCGTAGCGGGTCTTCATCCTCTCAGACATCTGTTGACCTGTCTGTCTGATGTGCTCATAGACATCATTCATCCTGTTTCGTAGCTCATTCGCATAATCTGTGACATTGCGTGGAGACTCAGGCGGGATACCGGTGATTAGATCTGCAGGTAGTCGCAGTTCTCTGCCGAAATTAGCAAAAGCTGGTGTTACCGTTGTAGTTTCATGAACAGCACTGCGATATGCCATGAGATATGGTTGAATGTGTTTGTCCCAATCTTTCTGTCTGTTTTCCACAACCTTTGCAAGAAATCTCTCTAGTGACTGGTTGAATCGTTCAACCATCCCGTCTGATTGCGGATGATAAGCAGTAGTTCTGGTTTTGTGAGCACCCATCACACGACACGTCTCCTTGAACACTTCTGACTCGAAGTTCCGGCCTTGGTCACTGTGGATTTCCAAGGGTACCCCGAACCGACAAAACACTTCGTGAACTAACTTATCAGCCACCGTAACGGCTTCTTGATTGGGGATTGCAAACACTTCTGGCCATTTTGTGAAGTAGTCCATGACGACCAAGAAGTACTTGTTTCCGCTTTGGCTTTCTGGAAATGGTCCAGCAACATCTAATGCTATACGTTCCCACGGTGCACCAACATTGTAAACCTTTAGTGCCCCTCTGCTACGAGTTTGTGGTCCTTTCACAGCCGCACAACTTGTGCATTTGCGGCACCATTCCTCAACGTCCTCTCGACAATGGATCCAGTAAAATCGTTCTCGGATCTTGATTAAAGTCCTCTTAACTCCCATGTGACCCCCTGAACATCCATTGTGGTAGAGCTGTAGGATCTCCGGCACCTTAACTTTAGGTACGACCATTTGTAGATGACTCTGGTCACCGCGAGCGTTCTCCCATTTCCTGCACAGAACTCCATCCTGGATAACCAAGCTTGCCCACTGTGCCCAATAACTCTTGGTGATGGAACTGGTTGCTGCGACATCACTCCAGTGAGGCCTAGGAGCACCTGATTTCTTCCATTCAAGGATCGGTTTTAGGTCTCTGTCTTCTTGTTGAGCACTCTGTAAGGTTTCCTTCCACTCTCCGATAAGATCCGTCCCCAAAACCCGCACTAGCGTTACCTGCTTAGCTTCTTGTCTCGTACAATGTTTACATTGGTCTGGACACGGTCTACGCGAGAGAGCATCAGCATTACCGTGCGACGTTCCGCTGCGATGTTGAATTACGAAATCAAACTCTTGCAGTAGCTCAATCCATCTTGCTACCTGTCCTTCTGGGTTCTTAAATTGCAGTAGCCATTTCAAAGCAGCGTGGTCCGTTCGCAGGAGAAATTTCCGCCCCAACAAATTGAAATGCTGCAAGGTTTTTACTACAGCTAGAAGCTCCCTTCGAGTGACACAGTAGTTCCTCTCAGGTTTGGATAAGGCTTTACTGAAGTACGCAATTACAACCTCATGATCTCCTTTTCGTTGAGACAATACCCCGCCGATTCCAGTGTTGCTGGCATCTGTGTCAACTATGAATTCATTTTCGTTGTCAGGATAGCCTAGGATGGGTGCATTGCACAGATGTTCCTTTAGCTTCTGAAATGCGACGTCACAGCTCTCATTCCAGCAGAACTTTATCTTGTCTTCAGTTAGCTTATGAAGAGGTCGGGCAATGTCAGCAAAGCTCTTCACAAACCGCCGATAGTAGGAGCACAAACCGAGAAATGCCCTGACTTGCGTTTTGTTCTCCGGAACTGGCCAATCCTTGACGGCAACGAGCTTATCCGGGTCCGTTTGAATACCTTCTTCGGAAACCACGTGTCCTAAAAAGTTCACTTGCCGCCTGAACAACGCGCACTTCTTTGGACTTAGCTTTAGATTGGCTCCTCGTATCTTTGACAGCACACGTTCCAAATTGCGGAGGTGATCTTCAAACGTCCGTCCCACGATTATAATGTCATCCAAGTAGACTAGGCAGGCGTCACCAATCAACCCAGTAAGTACCCGCTCCATCAATCTCTCAAAGGTGGCAGGCGCATTACACAGTCCAAATGGCATAACGATGAATTGCCACAATCCTTTGCCTGTAGAGAACGCTGTCTTTTCCTTATCTCGAGGGTCTAACTCGACCTGCCAGTAGCCACTCTTTAAGTCTACGGTGGAAAACCACTTCGTTCCCGATAGCGTATCCAGCGTGTCATCGATTCTCGGCAACGGATAACTGTCCTTCTTCGTGATGTTGTTTAGTCGGCGATAGTCTACACAGAAGCGCATGCTGCCATCCTTCTTTTTCACCAACACTACTGGTGAACACCATGGACTGGATGAAGGTTCAATCACGCCGTCTTTCACCATACCTTTGATCATGTCGTCCACTTCCCTTTCCCGTGCCACTGGAACACGTCTTGGTCGCTGGCGGATTGGTACCTCATTTCCTGTATTTATTCTGTGTTGAACTAACGCAGTCTTCCCTATGTCGACATCATTTGTCGAGAAAATGTCGGCGAACTTGTTTAACATCTTCTTAGCCTTGTTCTTTTCATCTTCCGACAAGTTATTCTGGCTGTTCTTCAAAAGCGATGACACATCGAATCTTGCACTAACTTTGGTGTTGGTTGGGTGTTCGTGGCATCTTCGCATCCAAACCACTCCGTCACAAGTGCCTAATAATGTGCCTTTCTTGAGCACCAGGTCCTGGTCACTTGTGTTGAGTGCGCGTACCGATGAAACACTAGTACCTCTTACCAATGTGCGTGCAATTTTCCATGAAGCATCGTTATCTAAACCTTCTATAAGTACACATCGGTTTTCCTGACCAGAATTCCTTGGTAGACAAACTGGTATGATTGTTTCTGACCTTGGACGAAGAATAACCTTTTTTAAGCAGTACACTTTTCCCGATGCTGCACCTTCCATGAAGACTTCCTCTGAGCCACACTTTAGTACACCCTGATAAACGTCGATCTCACAGTGATGTTTTCGCATGAAGTCCAAACCCAGAATGCAGTCATCCACTATGTCGGCCACGATAACATTGTGGCGGTAAACTTTGTTTCCTAACTTCATGTCCACCTCCTTCTCACCTCGGACGGTTATGTGCTGACCGGTGGCTGTTCTCAGATTTACACCTTCATGGTCCCCGAAGAAGTCCCCAAGAAACCGTCTTGCTAGTAGGAAACTGACAACAGTCCGAGAAGCCCCAGTATCCAATGTCAGCTTGCATGGTGTTCTGTTAATTTCGCCCTCGATGATCAGGCTGTTCCCGTCACAGGATTGTGAGATCGAGATCCTTGGGGCTCTTCTATCACCAGCCAGCACCCGCCCCTTAGTCCTGGCATCTACTCGTTTCCCTGCTGCTGTTGCCCAGCAGGGACCTCAGGTGATCCTTCCACTGGCGGCTGCTTACTACCGTGGGGTGGCCTTCGCTTCGGGCAGCTCAATCGGATGTGGCCTCTCTCTCCGCAGCCATAGCATCGGGGTGAAGTCGCAACCTCCCTGATTCGGTGAGTTCGTTCGTCCCGCCGTACTGCCTCCACCTCCAAAGCATGGGCTAGAGCATCCTTGAGGTCCTTGAAATGACCTAGCCTTACGGCAGCCCTAACCTCCAGGTCGCGGATCCCATCCGTGAACGCCTGTACGAGGTTCCCGTCGATCAGCACAGGTGACGACTGGTAAGCCTTCCGAACCAGCTTTTCCACCTCCAGAGCCCACTGCTGAAGAGTTTCACCAACCCGTTGCGACCGGTCTTTCAGTTGGGCCCGAAACACATGTTCCAGGTGCGCGTCGCCGTATCTAGCTTCTAATGCTTCCAGAAGCTTCTCGAAAGTGACGTCTTTTCCCAGCGCCTCTAACACAGTCAAGGCCTGGTCGCGAAGGCCCAAGGTTAGAGCAGTCAAGGCCTGTTCTTTAGTCCATCCATTCGATTTCATCACGGCCTCAAACTGAATTTTGTAGGCGGACCATGACGAAGAGCCATCAAATGGTGGCACTTTAAAACCACGAGGCGAAGGTGCCACTGCCGCAGCTGCCCCGATCCCGTCCCCAGACTTGAGGCCACGTATTGACTTCTCCATTTCGACGATGCGGGTCTCATGTTGCTGGATCTGGTCCTTTACCTCTTTCATCTCCTTACCAATGGCTCCACGGAGGTCCTTAATCACCAAGAGCTGCTCCTCCTGACGGCGAGCTTGCTCTTCCTTGTCACGCTGTAGCTGCTCCTCTAAGCGGCGCGCCTGCTCCTCCTGACGGCGAGCCTGCTCCTCCTTGTCACGCTGCAGCTGCTCCTCTAAGCGGCGCGCCTGCTCCTCCTGACGGCGAGCCTGCTCCTCTTGACGACGGGCCTGCTCCTCCTGACGGCGAGCCTGCTCCTCCTTGTCACGCTGCAGCTGCTCCTCTAAGCGGCGCGCCTGCTCTTGCATGAATGCCATAAGGGCGGCTATGTCAGGCGACGCCGACGATTGAGCTGGTTCCGCTGCAGCCGCG
This sequence comes from Orthosia cruda, assembly GCA_964057195.1. Taxonomy (NCBI): domain Eukaryota; kingdom Metazoa; phylum Arthropoda; class Insecta; order Lepidoptera; family Noctuidae; genus Orthosia; species Orthosia cruda. The sequence goes on along the minus strand of OZ059842.1, from coordinate 10,098,067 downwards.
GAGTCTCGATGTCCACTTGATGACGGTGAGGGAGCGTCTCCAAAGCGCCTCTGGTCTACGTCTTGCTGGCGCTGACTCCTGGTGCGCATCCCTTCCGTTTCTTCCTTCGGTAGAACCGGCATAATTTATCCCGCACTTCTGACACCAATTTGTTACGAGCTGGGGTTCAGGGATAAATTATTTAAACAGCAGACTTCAATTAATCACTGTTTATTACAAAAACACTTCTTAAACAATTCTATTACTTCGCACTATTTTCCGCTTTGATCGCTCTGTATCGCTTCTCAATCGAAACTGACCCACGACGAACCCGACCGCTCTTTATATAGCACGGAAGAAGTTTCTAGAACGTTCCATACTGTTCTAGATAATTCGAGAAACTTCCAGAACAATCGACTTTCGAACTCATTGTTCCCGAAGCGACTAGAAACATCCAGAATGTTCGGTTCGAACCTTCTGGAAAATTCCATTCGACACGAGCTTTCGAGAACATTAGTGCCGCTATTCAATACTAGATGGCGCCACTAGTTACTACCTAGTTCTTCCTCTCGTTACTAGATGGCGTTGGCCTATCTTGTAACAATAGCAAATACTTCGGCTTCTTCTAATTATGAATTAAATTACACTAATACTAATTACACTAATTATTCACAACAACTACGTAGTAATACATATTAATACGTAGTTGTTGTATTTTGTTATAAATATAAGTCTTTAGGTACATTATTATCTTATTTCTGAGATTTACATAGTTACGAAATTCTTAGTTTATTCTAGTTTTGCACGATGCGAAAATACCACAGACATAAATATTACTAGATAACGCAATTCTCTCCATCTGTACGAAAACCAAGCGTGGCACTTTTTCACAAACAATTCAGAAACAAATTTACTTGCCAATGAAAGAAAACATTTCCAATGCCTCGGCTTTTTCTATACATTCTCTACAGCTCAATATGGCATAAAAAGGCATTTTTCTAGATTTTGGTGGCTTTCCGTTTCCGATAATGCTAAATGAAAAGCTCAGATTACGATCATTGATCGTAACTTTACTCCGTTTTTTGGCACGAGAAGTACATACAGTCGCGTCATCTAGTAAGATTTATGTCTGTGGTTGTACCTAAAAACGTTGGGATTCGACTAACACAAATATTTATCTTTTCAGATAAACGAGCTAACCATAACTCCAGTGACTGAAAGAAGGTTGTAACTTAAAAATATTTATTTACTACAAATGGCACAGCACGAGGAATACATAACGTTAAGACTAGGAGTGATCAGACTGAAGCATTGGAGAAGGCCGAAGAAGCGAGTCCCATCATGCTAGTACCGAACTGTAGCACGGCGCGGAGGATGTCCATCTTCAGGGTCCACAGTGGAGACGATGACGACTGGGATGATGACTGCGCCTGCACACACATATCATACAATTTGAAGTATGGAAAATATTGTTAATCTCATCTTCTAAAATAATCTAGGATTCACAGCACACGGTTATGTAGGTAATACTTACTCTATGGTATCTGCAAAGGAATGAAATAAATCAATTTTCTCAAGTGTTTTTGTGTTTATTTTATTAACGTTTTATTAAAATGGATATAAAGGGTAAACCACCCTATCGCTGGCACCCCTCCTGTTATTAGCACTTTTGAGTTTAAAGGCCAAAAATAAGAAAACCATAGATTACGCAATGTTGACATTTCTGTGTTCTGTTCTGGATTTTAGATAGCTTTTTTATTATATAATTTAGTGAAAATATATGTATAATTACAATTTCACTGCATGAAACGACTCTTAGAATAAAGATTATAATATATTTCCTTCGATGTCATAGTATTTGATTACGAAGCTAGTGTATGCACTCCTTAAAGTGCCAATAACTGGTTATCTTACCCTATTAAACTAACTACATTCATTAATATATAACGATAACAATATCATACTTAAAATAAAGTAACTTTCATCATAACGGAAAGGGGTGATCATATTTTAAGAACTGCTTCTGGACAACTTTCTCCAAGGAAGTCACAGGTAATTCTAAAAGAAAAAAGGATTTACCATACAAAGTTGTCGTTAGCTGGGACAATCCCACCGCACTATTCCCAAACCACTGCAACTCCTGAAAGCCAGAATCAACAGTGGCGACCACCAGAAAAGCGCCGAGGCAATGTTGCTCGAAGAAGTCCCGGCGAATGAATTTAACTCTCTTGGATCCCGTAACGAAATTAATCAGAAAATAATAAAGGAATTTTGGAAAACCAAAATTTTAATGAAGGAAAGATGTCTTTCTTGAAGAAAGTTGTTCATATACGAGTACATGGGCAGAAGCAGTTTTTTTTACACGACTGCCCAAAAAAAGCAGTTTTCAGGGTTCATGTATGTTTGTGAGTTTCTTTATTCTAACATAACTTTTAAACGGCTTAACCGATATCAATGTATGTGTGTTTAGTTAGAAGCGTCACGTTATCCCGGGTAACATAGGCTAAAGAAAAGAGGAAAATTTAAAAAAAATTAATGGGCAGCCATGGTTCATGAAAAAAACGAAGAAGAAGATGTCCACGAGACTCATGACTAAAAGTCACTGCAAGAACTAAATCGCATCAGAGTAATCACAATTAAAAACCAAAAAATTGTTTCGCGTTATTATTTGCGCGATATCGATTTCCTAAAAAATAAAAGTTATCTTTCGAGGCACTTGCGCGCTTGCAAAAATATCGTTTTATCACTAAAAGGTATGAAATAAAAATAAATAATTAAACAAATTAAAAAGCACGTAGAAGTCGGGGGACCTGTAAATAATGTTCCAAGGAACCGTCCCCCGACTGCAATGAAAAGATTGCTTTTCAGTTTTCCACTTTTGGGCACAATGGCGGTTTCTTTAAGTCATTTTTAATTCACATTTTGAAAAGGCAGGCGAGTTTTTTTTAATTTTTCACTCCTTTCCGTTACACCCTAGCAGCTTTTTACTGCTGAATATATGATGATGAAAGTGAGTTTTAGCAAGTTGACGAAGCTCCTTCTTTTAGCTACATAACTACACTACAAAACAGGTACTGATGACTATCCCAAAAGCTACAATATCGTGAAGGTCTCCATAAATCAATAAGCAGTGTTTCGTTTTCATCGCCGCCAACCGCTGCCACCAGAGCTTGTTTTGGACATATCTCCGAGCAATCCCATGATTAGACTTGCAAAGAATCCTGCTGAGTCGGCCATTTTCGGTTTTCCATTCTCCTCATCTGACCCTGAAGCGTCGGGATCACCACCCTAAAACAGTTAAAGTTTTAGAGCGGTTCCACTAGTATGAGTGTTGAAACAGAACATTTTTTTTTAGATTGGTCTCTTACCGCACTTGTCCCTTTTACTAATGTAGATATGAACTTTCCAAAGAAGGCACCGTTATTTTTCTGAAATATTCACAAGTTTTATGAGAAAACTATGTTTTTGAAGTTGTAAGTATTCATTCAAAATTAGTAAAGTTTGGTTAAAAACTTGACGTACCGCCCCACCTTCGGTGATAGTATCCAGAGATGTCAGAAGGTAACTTCCAATGATCTCTCCAGGGTTCTGGTTTCCTTCAGACTTAAAGAAAATAGGTTAGTTAGTATCTAGGCTTATCTTTTTTGTAAAGAGTGCAGGTATTTTGAAAGATTTTCTGCACTTACCAACAAGCCAACTAAGAGTCCTAATCCAGTTGCTATAATGGCGTTAATATCAACACCGTCTCCCTGAAAATTGTCATTTGTTAGCGAATTCTAAGTGCTAATTTACCAACCCATCAATTAAAAGTGTTTGGCTTTAGACTTACACTCAAGCTGGCGACAATTCCACCAACTGTCGCTAACAAAGTTCCCAAATCCGATTCACCGTCCTGTTAAAAATATCTGATTAAGTATCATATTCGATGGCTGGTACACTTACTTTTGTTCCCAACTTACGCCACTCAATCCGGCGAGCAGGCCTAATATTCCACCTCCTTGACCGTCCCCGCTTGGTTCATCATCGTAATCAGAATCATTTGAATCATTATTATCATTGTCGTCTCCATTACCACCGTTTGAAGCGGAGTCTTGTTTGGAGCCTCCATTTTCATTACTCTCTTTCTCCACACTCTCTTCAGCTCCATTGTCTTCGTCGGAATCTTCATCGTTATCATTACTGTCACTATCATCATCCTCTTCAAGTTCAAGTTTTTGGAACGGAGGAGGTTTCAAATCTACTGTGTAGTCGATGTCTATTTCGTTGTCTCCGATGTCCTGACGTTTCTGTATCACCTTTATTTGGTTGCGGTTGATACGTATCAGGTCTTGTATCAACTTCTTTACAATTATGTTGTTCTTTTTAACCTGTAAGTTGAATTAATTATTTTACTACTCACCAGATGATTTTTCGTAACTATCAATCATTCATTCATAGAAAGTGCAAAAGAATTTGTAATAAACAAAACCAAGCTTACCTTTTGTGCAACGTGCTTCAGTGCGTAAAGTGTGCCAAAGTGCATCCCGAAACAAAACTCACAGCGTGCATCACAGCAAAAATTTATAAAAGTCACAACACAACAAAAATATGTAAAAGTAGTAAGCCTTGACTGTGTCTGCGTGAACTTTACCGGTCAACCAGTGCGTTAAGTGCAAAAATGCATAAATATGTACAGTGAGCGTGAAAACAAGGGTAAGTAAACCCGGAACCTTCCGCTCATTGCATTTGTTTATTAAATAAAATCTTTTTATTTTAACTAAGAATTATGTTCATGAGAATATTTCTAACTAAAGCATTCGTGTCTCGAATCTCTAAATATGACTGCAGCGGCATTTAGACAATACTTGACAGCAATATTTAAATTCGTAAATTCCTAGCCTAAGGGCGCGATACCATTGCGAGATATGAGCGTTTTCTCTATCTTCAAACCAGTTAACTACTATATACTCGTAACTATAATAAATTGCTATAATTTCTGTCTCAACTTGTATTTCTTGAACTACAAAACTACTAGTTAATAGCACTTAATGGGACTGCGCCCTTAGTAGGGTTCGGAAGAGTAAAATAGGTCACCTAGCAAATAGTGCAGTGCAGGTGAAAAATCAAGAAAAAGAGAAGTGATCCTCCTAGGCCAATATAAATAGAATCTTAGGTCCTGGTTTAAAAAGAGTGACTTACATTAGTGCCTCCAGACCCTGACGCAGGGAATAGTGAGTTGGCCAAGTTCAGCAAGCTGAAGATATTGCTGCCGCCACCACTCGACGCGGATGAATTCGGTGTGCCGGTTCCGAAGTCGTCATCATCATCATCATCATCAGCATCGCTTTTGTCTGCATCTATAGATACTGTTGTCGTGGAGCTAGTCTTCAAATCTTCGGCTGGCTTGTCGCTGATTTCTATCTGCATAAGAATTATAAAATTAGGAAGTTCAAGTTCATACCGGTTGATAGAGAATTGTAGCAAAGTCTTTTGAGACTCGAAAGATTCATATTATTTCAGTTTAAAAATGTGGTTTTGAATGATTTACTAAGTATTAAACGCAGCTAAAAAAAAGAAAAGAAGAGAAAAGTTGATCTCCTGTCGGAGGAATCACGACCTTCAATAATGAGGAACACGACGCGAGGAGGAGGGAAACGCAGATAAAAGCACCGAAGCATGCTCGTAATGTATAACTATAGACCTACAAGTCTGTATCTTCAAAGTTCCATTAGAATGGATAGGGACACAACCTACATACATTGCAACTGGTAATTTAAATCAGTTATCACAACCAGTTTAAAGTACCTAACTAGACTAACTCAACAGTCTGTTCCGAGCAAGAATTTATATAGGAACGAATTAAGAAAAGCAGAATGCAACATATTTGTGGCTAAGAGAATGCTTTCTACAGTAAAAGGAAATAATAATTTTAATGTTTGTACATACCGATTCTGTAGCAGCAGAAGCAGTTGACGATTCCTTTGAAGAACTATTGGATGATGATTCCTTTGAATCTACTTTGTTGTCAGCGAATCCTCTCCGCCGACGGAAACCATTGACTGGCACGCAGAACGCATTAGCCATCAGAGACAGCACCAGGAACAACGCAAGATTTTGACCACGCGTCATTGTCAACAGCAACTCACTAGGGACACTGCAATCACTTCACCAAACCACCCATCTAAATAAATTCACTGCCAATTAAATAGACCTTTTTATTGTCGAACAAGAATGTTGCAAAACAAGTAATAATTAATCAATAATGGAGCACTAATTAGTGATAATACATTGTTGTTACTAATGAACTGGCCTAATTGGGTTTACGGTATAACTTTGCACAATGTATAAGTGACTTGAAGGCACTGTGATAACTGTTATGTTCATCTTGAGGTGGGCCGTCTACTAATACAGCTCGTTCTACATCTAATGAAAAATAGAACTGGAACAGCATGCTGACCGAAATTAGTTGCTAAGTGGGCCTATATTAATATGTAACACTACAAGAAGCTGTGGTAAATATTCATTATGTAGTACACAGATTCTAAACCCCTCTAAGACATCTAAACAACTAGTGGACATGATTTTGTAAAAAAAAATGTGTACATATTGTACGTTCGGTTTTTCTACATATGTGACACAGTACCTTTCTGACTAGATGTGGTCGAATCAGTCAACCTTCGCTTATTGGTCGTTGCAAGCCGAAAGGAATAACTTATAACACAACTGGGTTCCTGTCGCGCGGCTACAGGCTGATGTCTTTTGAAAAATCTTTTTATAATTTTTTGGTTGATTTGCTTTATTGTAACGGTAGTTCTAAAACCATGATGATATTTTGTAGCCTTGCATAAACCAAATGGGTCCTAGAAAACTACCTTGAGGTACACCATATTTATAAATTTGGAATTAATGAAGGCGTATTCATAATTATCAATTCCATTTGTCAGGTTCCTTTTGTTGATTTGTTTCATCATATTTTTAAAGTATTTTCTCATTTGAAGAGCTCTTGTAACCCTGTAATTTGCATCAGTATTTATTAATTATATTATATGATGAGGGCAGATATAGAATACGCCTATATTTGCATACAGACTTTTAAACTATAAACTGACTCTGTAAGAGTATGGAGCGTGTACTTAACACAAAGCTCTGGTCATCGAGAGGCACGGGAAAGCGCTTGCCGTCTCCCCCAGCATCTCGATAGCGTCTGGCACAAGCCTTATAGGGAAGTTTCCTTCATTCGGTCTGCCCGGTGGTCTGTGTGATTGGATAGCAGACTTCCTGAGGGATCGGTCCATTCGAGTAGTAATCGATGGCTGCTCGTCGGACCAATTGGATATCAATGCCGGGGTCCCTAAGGGGTCGGTAATCTCAGCAACATTATTCTTGCAACACATTAACGATCTGCTAAAACCGCCTTTGGGTATGCAGACGACAGCACTGTTGCTGAGAGATACTTGTGCAAAGCACGGGCTACCGGGCCGCAGAGCCAGTCTCTCTGTGAAGCCGAGGTGGAGCGTTTAAACCTGTCCTTGCATGCAGTCTCCGAATGGGGCGATGCCAATCTGGTCAGGTTTAATGCTACTAAAACCCAAGCGTGTCTTTTTTCCGCTAAAAATAGCCAATTTCACCCGACTCCAAGTTTTCGAGACGTGACCGTGCCATAACGAACCATCTTGAGCTTCTTGGCGTAACGTTTACATCGACTCTCAATTTTGGCCCATACATTGAGGCAAAGGCTCAGCTGGCTGCCAAAAAGTTGTGGATCCTTGCAAAGGTGAGAAAGTACTTCACGCCGGAACAGTTGCTCAACTTGTATCAAGCGCAAGTTCGATCAATTACGTAATTTTTTAATTGACAAAGCGTACTACATGATCCAAGATTTTCTTAATAATTAGTACCTACTACAATCTGTCACCATGCATCTAATTCTTATTTTGTAAGATTTGCTTTATATGTGATACCTATGATTATTTTGCATGTTGACTTAATTATTGTATGCCTACTAGGCAGGACCTCGTTGAAATGTATGTAAATATTTGTTAAGGAAATAAAGGGCTATATTATTATTTACTAGGCAGGACCTAATTGGGCACGCCACAATTGCGGCGGTAAGGCCCCTCTTTGAGGTGTGGCTTGAGAGGCGTCACGGCGCCCTCACCTTCCGCCTGACGCAGGTCCTCACCGGACATGGCTGTTTCGGGAGGTTCCTGTTCAGGTTAAGGCGGGAGGAAACGCCCGGGTGTCACCATTGTGAGGATCGCCCGGAGGACACGGTAGAACACGCGGTGGAGGTCTGACACGGTAGAACACGCGGTGGAGGTCTGCCCCGCTTGGGCGGAGCAACGCCGCGTCCTCGTGGAGCCGATCGGCGGTGGCGACCTCTCGCGTCCGGCCCTGGTTAAGACAAAGCTCCAGAGCCTTGAACATCGTCGCCCAGTTGCCAGCTTGTCGGTTTTTTATTTCGGCGAGTGTGCGATGGAATTGCATGACCTAATTCCACCTAGCCCGTTCCATCATTGGACTACCAGACGTACGGCGATGCGCCATCGGTAAATGGTGGACATCCCTCCCATACGCACAAAACGTTTTGGGAACACTTTTATTGTGCGTACAGCTAAGGAGTGGAATTCCCTGCCGGAGTCTGTGTTTCCCGACAGCTACAATCTAGGGGTCTTTAGGTCAAGAGCGAATAGGTTTTCCTAGGCAAGCGTGATTCACCGTCGACCACATCATCGCTTAACATCAGGTTAAGCGCGAGCCAATAGAGTAAAAAAAAAAAAACTTTCTACTGGGATTTAAAGCCATGACTGAAATACGGAGAAATGACACAATCCATTTTTTTCTCAGTTTTCGCCTTGGTGAGCATGCGGTGATTGGTTTGGAAGTTATGCTAGTATTATATTATCTGTGACCAAGTAAACCAGCAGTTGAGACTTTTCGTGATAGTTAACGTCTTCAAGTATTCCTTAGTATACGTATTATAATAACCAGGTTAATAGCAACAGCCTGTAGCTAGGGGCGTGGTGTCGCCTAGTGGAAGGTCCGTCAGAACATCGACATTAGCGCCGGTCGCCGACGCTTGCGCCACTCGAGTTGCCAAACCATCGCGACGCACTTCCCTCTGGCCCTGCGACCTTCGGTCACCGTAAACATACACTACGTGTCGGATACTTCCTCCCTCACATCTCGTTTCCCGTGTAATCTTTACCTATGTTTCGTCAGATATATTGCCAATAGATTAGGATAGAGTAAACAGTTGCACAATTGCGGTATTTCGGTCGGAATCAAATAGTTTTTCAATTCACACTTTTGTGGTTTCATCATGTCGACTCTGCATGTGTTTGTATTTTTATTGTTAGTTTTTCCAATAGTTTTTAGGGTTCCGTACCCAAAAGGTTAATACGGGACCCTATTACTAAGACTCCACTGTCCGACTGTCTGTCTGTCACCTAGCTGTTTCTCATGAACCGTTGAAATTTTCACAGATGATGTATTTCTGTTGCCGTTATAATAACAAATACTAAAAACAGAATAATATAAATATTTAAGTGGGGCTCCCATACAACAATGGTGTCTTTTTTGCCGTTTTTTTGCGATAATGATATGGAACCCATCGTGCGACGCGTACGTGAGAGATTGTGTGTCGGTAGTAATATTATAAAAGCGAATTTTAGTTTGTTTGTTACGCTTTTACGCCTAAAACGCTGAACCGATTTTGATTAGTTTTGGCACCGGGAACCTAGAGGGATGGCCCTAGAGAAGGACATAGGATATTTTTTTATCCCGAGAGTACGTTCCATTGGGATAATTTCACACTTTCACGCGGGAGAAGCCGCTGGCAGAAGCTATGTATGTAGGAAATATTGTCGAGATTCACTTGGTTGGTTAGGTTAGTCTAAATATGATCAGGTTGTAATGAAATAAAACATTCAAGATCAATCAATGTAAGTATTTATTATCTATAGATATAGTTTTATGCATAATTACAACGTAATTATAAACAAATATTCAAACTGATTTTTAATTTCGTAGACTAAACTGACAGCTGCCAATGACCTTATTTTATTTAAAAAAAAACATTCCCGGAGCATAGAGTTGTAGGTAAGGCTCAATCTTAAGCATCGAATCATTGTGAGTGACATGACACCTCAATAAACGTAATATATTTAAATATAAAAGTATGTATTGTAATAAATAAGAAATCAACATCAAAATAAATGCGATCGATAGAATGAAGTCTGACATAAATGAGTAGAAATTAAATATGAGCCGATTATTAAAAATGTATATTATTTTGCCGTGAAAAGTTCAATTTTCGACCTACTTCGATTTTAAATCAACTTTCGGTCAAGATACAACACAAATTTTATGCAACGTTATGTGACAACCCCCAAAATATCAGTATAGTATACGAAATAAAAAATTGATTGTATCTATATAGGAATAGCAATTGAAACTGCATATTTACAATAAAAAGTATATAATTGCGCACTAGGTACATAAAGGTAACTACAGATAGGTACAGTACCTATTATTTATAGGTAGTTGAAAATGCAGCAGATGAAAATTCTGTCTGCCTTTTCTAAACCCTGGGCCATCAAGATACAGGCTCTGCCTAGTTTTGGGCCCCCGGCCACTTCCACTGTATTATCAATCTTATTTAGTCCATTATGAAAATTGTTTCTTTCTTATAACTTGTGTGTGTGTGTCCATAAAACCCATTATTATTTATTTATTTAGATAACATGATTTTGATATATACCGAATCATACTTATGTAAATTCAAATATTGTATATTTAAAACATTGAACACGATTAATTAAGACGTAGGAAATTGATAGGAATATAATATAAAGATTTATTTAAATACATTGTATACATAATTATCGCTCATTTCTTCTCGTTCATAGGACAGGACAGCAGCATCAACATCAAAATACATTTATACTCAGCAAATATCATACATTACAATATATAATTTATTACTAGACTAGACCTAAACCTACATATACTTATCGTTTAAGTAGGTTTAGGTTTATATAGGTATTTAATTTCCTATAATATGTATAATACACGAATTTAAAAATAAATTGTTAAACATCATAAATATCATCAGACTATGTTTCATTGTCTTCATTGTAGGTAGTAAAGGTATAATAATAAAATGCCCTGTTGATTATTATTGGAAATACGTTAGTGCCTAAATAGTTCAAGTGTCAAAAACCACAATCATATTAACATTCTAAAATATCTATGTCTATCAAGACTTATTAATTCGATTAGTCATTGAAAATACCTGAACGTGACTAGGTAAAATCTATTAATATAATGATAATTTTACTATTGACTAGGTACTTAGTTATTCACTAATTGATTTCGAACTATCAAACATTCACAACCGAATGCCATATTTATCTTTGTAAAGCTTTCTTGAAAGTCAATATTATATAGGTGCTTCTAACTATATGTAAGAAGTTTGAAAACCATGCCCACTCCAAACCTCCTCTGGCAATCCACAGACTATAAAACATTACTGGCCGGTACCATTCACTCGGTGCCCACGGAGGCGTCGGTCCGCGGAGGCCGCAACCTCTCCATGAGCGGTATGGCAACCCCGGCCAGCTCGTCCCACGAGGCGAGCCGGCGACACGGGTCACACAGGCACTCCTCCACATCCCCCTCCTCGAAGCCAAGATCCTCGCCCGTGACGTCACAGTCTTCGAGCTCGACGCTGCCCTTGCGAGTGAGACGCTTCGGGCCCGCGGCGTAGCAGGAAGGGTCGCATTCGGATGCGTAGTTATTGTTCTCCATGTCGAATGTTACCTGAGAGTTGCCATAAAGCAGGTAAATATTTGGTTAAAAGTGCAAGTGTCAGGCAATTTTGTACCTTATGCTGTGCAACTTTAATTGTCACATTGACATGTCCTGTTGATGATATCGGCCGTCACGGTTGAAAATAGTACGTTAATTACCGTATTTTTGTGTGTAACTGAGCGAAACAAAGTACTACCAAGTGATTTATTTCGAAAGAGGCACAATGATGACTAAAATAGACATAGTAGAATTGGCATATAATGACTTAATTTTTGAATAGCAAACAAAAATGGTTGGTTGTTGTTGGTTTGAACTCCTAAGAACGCATACTCACATGATGTTTGGCGAGATTTTGATCACCGTCGCACAGATCTCCCATTTTAGCTGCTTCGCAGGCAGCGAATGCAGATTCGTCGTCTAAAACAATGATAGAAAATATATAAAATCCAAAGATTAAATATAAAAATTGCAAAAAGTCAATTTGACCCCGACGTGATTTGAACACGCAACCTTCTGATCTGGAGTCAGACGCGCTACCGTTGCGCCACGGAGTCGGTTGAACGTGGTCTCAAAATAGTGGAACGGTTTGCGTAGACACAAGCAATTGGCAACTATCTTGCTGATAACGTACTGATAGGTGATAGTGGAAGAAATATCGCATTAATTATAGATAAACAGTATGTGTCACCATTTATGTTTATTTATATCGCATTCGAAATAGTTGTTTTGCCGTATAGTGCGCTGATAATAATGTAATTCGTCATTTGAATTAAATTAAAATACAATATCTTATTTTAAAATTAATTCGAAAGTCATGTACAGTGCAGCACGTTAGTATTTACGAAACTAGTATGAACTGGCCTAGTATTGAAACTCGTACTCGTATTACAATGAGCCATTACCATGTTGGCTGTTTTCCCTATTTGTATTTTTAACCGACTTCAAAAAAAGGAGGAGGTTCTCAATCTACATGCTTAGTTTCATTAATCACGCAGCTGGTCTAAGGGCAGCAGTTCAGCACACACTGAGACTCGCTGCATGCATTTTTTTGATCTTTAACCGACTTCAAAAAAGAAGGAGGTTCTGAACTCGCCGGAATATTTTTTTATGTTTGTTCCCCGATTACTCAAAGACGCCTGGGCCGATTTGGAAAATTCTTCTTTTGTTTGAAAGGGTATACTTCCCAGGAGGTCCCATAGTTATCAGGAACTCCTCAAATATTATAGGCGTACGTATAGCGATTTTGGTATTTTCATCAACAATGCAAGCACTTGCACTCAGTAGTAGATATCTTTTGGTGAATTGGAACTGATGAATATCACCGCAGTGGGTCGCTAAGTTTGTCACGGGTATAAGATTTATTTTTTTATTTTTTATTTATTTATTTATCATCATACATCTACCCTTACAGCTAACCAATGCGGTAAATGTGCCTTAACATAATTGTTCCTTATAACTAATACCTATAACTAATAACAAACAAAGCATTCCTTGTGAATTCACTCAGAGAACAACAGAATAGGTCTGTCTCACTCGCTATGAGGTTGAGCGTGCGGAGTGCACGCGTCAGCGGCGCCTCCTTCAGAAGGTTGGTCCTAGCACGCGGTTCCACCAGCAGTCGTGGCTGCCGTCGTCGCCACACGTACCTGTCCGGAACACACAGACTCACCTGGCCTAAAACAACTGCATTATGCACCTTCCCTCTCAGTACTTTAAATATATATGAGGCGAGTGCAAGATCCCTCCTAACCCTTAGCTCGTTGTATCCTACCATACCTAGAATAAATAAGGTTGGATACATTAACGGGTAAAAGGGATAGACTCCGTAATAGCGCATATATAAATATCTTATAAATTTATTTTGTACCCTCTCCAGCATGAGACTATATTTAGCTTCATGCGGAGACCAGATAACTGCGTTACATTCTACCTGGCTCCTCACCAATGCATTATATAATGCTATAATAGCTTTCACATTCGTGAAACCTCGGACCGTACGTAGCATGAAACCTAAATTTCTATACGCTCTTTTACAGCAACGCACGATGTGATCCCGAAAAGTCAGACCAATGTTAAATTTTACTCCCAAGTCCTTGACTTCTGTGACCCGTTCCATAGGCGACCCGTCAATATAGTAGGTATGTAAGATGGGATTGTGTGCGCGAGAAAAAGTGATAGTCACACACTTCGAGCTATTAAATTGTAAGAGATTTTCTTTGCTCCATCTCACTACCCTATCAATGTCCCTTTGTAGCCTGACACAGTCATCGCTGCTCTTTATCGCGAGGGATAATTTGAGGTCGTCAGCAAACAACAGACAAGACGCGTCTTGGACTACTTCTGGTAGGTCGTTTACCACCAGAAGAAAGCCCAAAGGGCCAAGGTTACTACCTTGACTTACCCCGGACCTAGTGAAATATGGATTTGACACGTGTCCCGCATATTCCACATATTGCTGCCTATCTCTCAAATAGCTGGCAAAAAACTGGAGAGAGTGTGGGGTGAAACCAATACCTGCAAACTTTTTAAGCAAAATGTCGTTATCGACTAAATCGAATGCTTTTCTAAAGTCAAAGTAAGCAGCATCAGTCTGCCCCCCACCATCCACCGTCGGCACCAGTTGAGCCATGTGGCAGAGAAGATTACTGGTGGTACTTCTTCCTGGTCGAAACCCATGCTGAGCGTCCGACAGCTGTGCGCTAACCTGAAGATATATGCTCTTATGTATAGCAGTTTCCATTACTTTCGCCGGCGTAGACAATACCGCAACTGGTCTGTACCCATCCACCGATTCTGCTGACCCTGCTTTCGGAACCGGAACAACGCGGGTCACTTTCCACCTTTCCGGAAATACGGCAGCTTTGAGGCACTGGTTATAAATATGAAGAAGAGGCCTAGCCAGCGCTACTCGACAATCCCTAAATATGTAAGGCGGAATGCCGTCAGGCCCTGCGGACCGTTTCGGCTTAAGATCTAGAAGCGCACTACTCACGTCTCCTAACTGTAATTGGTGCAAGTGCACTCGCGCCGCTCCGTTTCCACTACCTGCGCTGGCTATAGCCGCGTCCACATCCAACTCCGGTCGCTCATCTCTATACACAGAATAAAAGATATCTCGAGATAAGCGACTATGATGAAGTAAATACTTATAAATGATTGGTACTTATGAAAATGATACCATCGAACTGATCTGATTATGAAGCCGGAAGGTAGGCACTGGAACTCCGAAATAAAACAATGTATCTTAATTGTTTGTGGCGTGTTTGGGCTTATTGGAATCGTCGTGCGATGTACTTTGTCATGACAAATTATTTTTATGGTAATTTGAGGTAGCTACCAAAACTAAAAAGAGAAAAATAAAAACATTTTAACAAAAAAAATATTCTGACTTCCAAAGCAAAACACTAGAAAGCGAATAATAACTTTCATGTCGAAGTCGGTGTTATTTTTCGCTTTGTAGTGTTTTGCTTTGGAAGTGGGTTATTTTTTTTTTTATTAAAACGATATTTTTTTTGTTTTCGTTTTTTTTTGGTTGTGATGACAACTAATCACACTAGCTATGTCGTCCCAATCCTTAAGAGGTCATTTTGTACAGGTAGTCACTTTATCAATTTGTCTAAAGCCGTATTTTGTCTCTTGCCCAACTCGTCCGACGCTTTGTTCAATGTACTGTAAGGTTAAAATGAGAAAAAGAAGATGTTGGATGCCTGTTGGCCTTATTATCAATAAAAAAGCTGGATTTTGTCATTAAATTTCATATTTTGTTTTTCGACGATGTCATTTTATTCTTTCTTTTTTATTTACAGTTTTTTTTTTTCGACTTCTATTTACCATTTAGTCTCTCCTAAATATTAAAATAAGATTACCAACTTGCTATGCAACAAGGTTGTTACAATTTTGTAAAAAAATATTGGTTTTGTGGTCCTCTGTGGTTCTATTTTTATTTTAATAGACTATGGTTTCTTTACATTGTAAGGTCATGTTGTGTTTACTAGTATTTTTTGTTTTAAGTTGTGTATGATTTTTAACCTCCGACAATACTCGTAAAAGCGGTGTTATAAGTTTGACATTTGTTACTGTGTATATGTGTGTCTGGCTGTGGCATCATAGCTCTTAAATGGATGAATCGATATTTAGTTTTCTTTTTTGAAACGAGAATTTGTCGACGGTATTCAATATCAAAATAAAAATCATTTTTTTTTTATTTCACATAGGCGGTACATGGGCACTTATAAAACGTCGACAAAAGGTGCACGGTTCGGGTTGGTCGTTTCCTATGGAGAAGAACCGGCAAGAAACTCCATGGTTACTCTTTTAAAAATGGTTTGGTTTTACAATATTTCCATGTTACAGCATTAGTACTTAGATATGGGGGGACAACGTAGGCCCGACTTATGACAATAAGTCGTAAGAAACTAAAAAAATAAAATAAAAAGATTATATATTATATAAAAAAAGTTAACAAATGTTAACTAGCATCTAGAAGGCCTACAATGTTCACACATTCACAAAACAGTCGGTAAAAGAATCTATACAAAGGTAAAAAAAATAAAAATAAGTATAACAAGACTAAATTTAATATGTTATATTTATAATTTTATATGTTACATATATTCATATCTATGTATGATAAAAATCGGTTCAGACGATAAAAAAATTATGTACATTTTCCCGCATCGCCTGCCGAATCTGATGACGTCATCCGCACGCGCTGGTGGAATCCGTATACCTACAGCATTTTGCTGAAATGCGGGTAGTGCGGCGCGGATAGGTGCGCGAGGCTGCATACGATTTCATATTAAGATTTATAAAATGCGATGACTGCGGCGCGTGCGGCTCCTGCGGCGCGTATAGGTGCGCGTTCACCTTTACAGTACTTACTCGCAACGAGTAGCCTGTCACACAGTGGAGTCTCGCGGCGAGTTGCATTCACAACGAGTAAAATTAAACATGCTCAATTCAACTCGCGGTGAATTAATCTATTCGTTGCGACCTTCACACGGCAAGTTCTCGCTGCGAGTGCCTATTCGCTCTGTGTGAATGTAGCTTAACCGTGTGTGTGCGAAGTCACGCCGCGTTCATTATAAACTTTTGTTACTCTTTCACTTAAAAACTACTAAACAGATTTTTTATTATTTTAAATGATTCTCTGTAATATCCAATTACTAATAAAAAATATGTTCGCAAAAACTTTTATTAGTGAAGATGTATGTGTAAAGTTACTGTTGGGAATCGAATTCAACTCCTAGCTGGCGGCAAACGCGCGCGGTCTGCACTGCGTGTGCACGATGCATGCACAGGCTTCGTGAAATCGTGATTCACACTGCAGTCAGTGTGTGGAAGTGCAGCGCATCTGATACTCTCGCTTCCATGAACTCCACCGCAACAGTCGACACAACATAAGTAAAGTTGACTCTTCCATTTCATCAGCGTGCTATGCACTTAGGAGCCTTAGAGATATTTTGGATCTAAAGCAACTAAAGGCTGTATATCGAGCTCTGGTAGAATCTAGATTATGATACAACAGCGTCATGTTTTGGGGTAATAGCTATAGTTATAACTGTCAGAAGGCGTTTATCTTACAGAAACGTGCCATAAGGACTATAGTCAGGATCTCACAAAGAGACTCATGCAGAGAGTTCTTTAAAGAACTGAAAATATTGACAGTACCCAGCCTATACATATTAGTAGTCCTATCTCACTTTGCCAAGTATATTTATCAGTATGAATCAGAAGAGGAACGTAAAATTAGAGAAAGCACCAGAAGGAAGGAATTCAAACACAAAATGTCACCAAATTTCAATAAAGCTAAACATTGCTACCGATGCCAAGCGGTGGAAATATTTAATAGGTTACCGACTGAGTTAAAGTTATTAATTTATAGTTTGCACTTAGTTAAGTCTATAAAATTAAAAGCCTTGTTGTTGGAAAAATGTTTATACTCGGTGTCAGAATTTTTGTCTAACAATGATAAATAGATACTTATTATTAGAAATAGCAATTTTTATTTAAATTTATTTGACATTATATTTAATTGACTTGTTTTGACATAATAGTTATTACTAGTCACAATACATTGGATTAATTTGAATTAACAAAGTTTTTGTGACATAAATTGTATTAACTTGACATTATATTATTTTTTTGTGACATTTCTTGATTTAATTCGACATTGAATTACTTGTGACATATGTCGTATTAATTTGAAATTATATTTTTCTTGTAACATAATTATATTGTATTAACTTGACATTATAATTCTAAATTGTGAAATGTACCTATCAGGAACAAATTTGCTTTTATTTATTTTTTGTGACATGTTGAATTAACTTGACATTATAATTAATTTATGTGACATACCTCGTATTGATTTGAAATGGTTTTTATTTGACATATATATATTTATATATATTTTGATATAACTTGACATTATGATATTATCTTGAGGCATGTGTGGAATAAATTTGAAACGATATAATAATTTTTTGGAACATAAATATATTAAATAATTGTGTATAAAAATAATTTAATTTACCTTCAAGTGTAACATAATAATTGTTGTTTTTTGTAATTTTAATTATGTAATGTTCGACACAATGTAAATTGTTTTAGAATAAATAAATGAAATGAAAGTGCTGTCCACACAGCTCCGGGTGCCCCGTCCCTGAAAGGACACGCCAGGGACGGAAAAAAAAGGTTACATACGATTTGTATCAGGGGTATTCGGATCGTTCATCTGAACCCGGAAATGTGTGGACAGCGCTTCAATATTTTACTGTTTGTTTTTTCTTCGCCTATTATAATACAGTGCCACGATCCATCAGGTACTCACCAATAAACACACCCAGCGCCTCAGACACGAGATGCGCGTGCCGGGGCGAGAGCGGCGTGTTGTCATGCGCGTGCGCGTTCCACAGCGCGCGCGCTAGCAGCGGCGCGGGCGCGACGTCCCGGCGCGCGGCGGCGGCCGCCAGCGCGCGCGCCACCAGCGCCGCGGCCGCCGCGCACTCGCAGCCCGCGCCGCACACGTTCACGAGCAGCCCGGCCGCCGCGCAGCGCACGCTACTGTCCTCTACACAAAAAAACATGTTTATGTAAAATTTCATTTTTGGGTTCCGTACCCAAAGGGTAAAAACGGGACCCTATTACTAAGACTCCGCGGTCCGTCTGTCTGTCTGTCTGTCACCAGGCTGTATCTCATGAACCGTGATAGCCAGACAGTTGAAATTTTCACAGATGATGTATTTCTATTGCAACAAATACTAAAAACAGTATAAAATACATATTTAAGTAGGGCTCCCATACAACAATCGTGATTTTTGTGCTGTTTTTTGCGATAATGGTACGGAACCCTTCGTGCGCGAGTCCCACTCGCACTTGGCCGGTTCTTTTTTAAAACCGTCAAGGCTGTTTTCTAATTAGGTACCAATATACTCTGTGATCAGTGCAGACAAAGCGGTAGTTACGCGAGCATGCTCGAGCAAAATTCACCAGTGGGCGCGCAAAACGACTTTTCGAGAATCCGCGCGGTCGCGATATTGCGGATGCGCTAACGTCACCAAAAAGTTGAACGTCATTCTCCAAATGTTTCTTAATGGAATTTTTATTAAATTATTCAAGCAAACCTGCCCGAGCAACTGTGTATGTATTAACAATTATGGGTGCACCCAAACCTCGGCCGGTAGACCAACATTTATGTATTAACCTTTAGTACAGGCATCTAGACTCACCATGCTGTAAGAAAGGCTCGAGGCTGTCGAGCGCACCCTCCAGCACGATGAGCTGCGCCGTGCGCGTGGCGCGCGACACGTTGCCGAGCGCGCGCACCGCCTCGCACGACGCCGCGCCCGAGCCGCGCAACCAGCGGCACGTCGCTGTGTGGGAGAAACACAGTATGACATCTCTATACTAATTAAAGTAGTATAATCGTAGCGCATGCCTCAGAACCAACTGGGACGGTGTAACTCCAACCTGCAAAATGGGACCATATCGACGGAACAGGCAGCAGGGTATGCTTGTGGTGCTGATTCGCAAACCATGTTCCACCTCCTGTCCTGTGCCCCAAAACATGCAACCAAGGTAATCTATGCGCTGCCACAGACGACGCCGTGGCCCAAAAAAATATGAACGACTACCGTGGTTGCGACACGAAGAAGAAACGCATGCTGACATCAGCGTAGCAAAAGTATAGAGTCGACATAGCACTGACTAGAGCTAGCGTAACGTTTTGGTAGCGTTGACGTTGTACATTCTAGCGCCAGCGTAGTGTTAACGTAGCACGTTTTCGTAGCACTGTCCAGGAGCAGCGTAAAGTTTTCGTAGCGTTGATGTAGCACTTGCGGGCGCCAGCTGCACTAAGGAGCATTTTGACTTCAAAACCGGACAAAAGTGACAATTACAAATTTCTGCAAATGTCACCCTTGTTGGCGTTTTATTACACACAAGTAATGGTACTATCACAAACCGGTTCTACCTCAGACCCTTCCCCTCCGCTCGCCTAGGTAGGGTAGTCGGAAACTAGACTTAGTTTACGTCGCACGTCTACCTTCACAATACGTTGTGTTGTTTTCAAACTTGTAGTTAGTGTTAAAATGGGTTTGAAGTGGATTATGGAAAGTTTTAACTATGGAATCTGAAGGACAAGGTATATACTTAATTTTAATGTATATTATCTTTAGTATGATTGACTATTATGTATTTTTAGAACCACCAAAAAAAACTTACAAGATTTTTTTTCGCTCTATTGATTAGAGGGAAAAAAAATCATGTAAGTTTTTTTTTTACTAATTATCATTTTACTTTACTCTACTCACCAATTACAAATCTTTTGAAATAGTACCGAGTTAGATCGGGTTATAAATATATTTTTTTGGTAAAATATAGTTTCACCATATCAAAACGATGAAAACTTTTTCCACATCTTGCCACCACTTCAAAAAAAAGTACTTTAAAGTGTTAGTGAAAGTATCAATTTTAAAATCGTTTAGCAGTTTTTTAAACTGTTGTTTTTATTACAGATTCGACATCACATGCCATTGAGATGTCTCGGAAATCGTTGTATATGCTTTTTAAAGCTAGCCCAGCTAGAAGATCGTACGAACGTCGAACTGTAAGGTTGGCATCCAATGACGCCAACCCTTCACAAAATCCTAGTGCACGGTACTAATAAAATACTTCATCCCTATCGGACAACTATCCGAAGAAGAGGCCGCAGAAGCACGTAATAAGCACTACCGCTGATACCGGCAAAATTATGGCCGAAAATGTCCTCAACAGGCTGCTTCTCACACATCAGATCCTTTTGTAAGTGGTGTACGGAAACATAAACCTAGCAAAAGGCAGTCCTTTATGAGTGAAGCCATAGAGTTGTTCGAGCCAGAAGAACTGGATACAGAAGAAGAGCAATCATTGAGACTTGCGCACTCAGACTAATCCAAAAGGGTATTTTTTTTGCCGTAATTTTTATCAAATAAAAAATATTTTATTCAATAAAACGGCATAATATATGATTTCCTATACTCATATACATATTTTTATTAATTTCCAATAAAATAAAAGTGCTAATTAATTTTGTCCGGTTTTGAAGTCAAAATGCTCCTTAGTGCAGCGTAGCAAAGGCGGAGCGATGACGTAGCACTGATTAGGGCTGACGTAGCGTTTTCGCAGCAAAGACGTAGTGGCTCCAAGCGTAGCGATGTCGTAGCACTGGCTACTCTGGCTAGGGCTAGCGTAGCGTTTTCGTAGCGTTGACGTAGCGCACGCTGACGCCAGCGTAGCAAAGGTGTAGCGATGTCGTAGCACCTACTAGGGCTAGCGTTGCGTGAATGTATGACATGCTCGCACCAACATATTGTAGGTAGCATCTTTGTTGTGTTGTCGTAGCAAATTAAACCAGTGTAGTTGCGGTGTAGCGGTATTGTAACATTAATTTGGAGTTTTCTTGGCACATGCGAAATTCAATCATAGTACCGTAGAAATAGATGGCTTCAGAATATAGCAACGAAGGCAGCATACACGTACCTTTGCATATGTTGTCGATGGGCACGTGCAGCGGGTCGGGCGGGTCGGGCGGCTCGCGGTAGAACGTGAGGTTGTTGAGCGTGGCCAGCGCCGCCGTCGCCAGCTCCTCGGCGCGCTCCACCGTCGCTGTGTTCTCTTCTAACGACAAGTCCTGGCAAAAATAATAGACACACGAATTGAGAAGCTCTTCCTTTTTTTGAAGTCGATTAAAAATAGAGTAAAAATGTATCTTTTTAAACTGGCCAGACTGTATCAAAGATCCAACCAGTAAAATTTTAAAATCCCCCTTCACATTTTATTTTATGATTTATCTAGTAGTAGACACACTTCGATCGGCAATCTATCGAACACGTAATTATGACACGATATCTTGCGAAAACACCCCAAACCAAACAGTAAAACACCCAAAACTTTTGAACGGCTGAACCGATTGTCATCAAACATAGCTAAGAACACCAAACCCTCAAATCACATGGATGACGAAGGCACAAAAGGACATAGGTGGGACTTACGGAAGATAACGCACAAGGCCGAAATAATTGGTGCGGCATGATTAGGAAAGCCGACCCCGCAAAACGGTAAAGGCGAGGCGAAAGGTATCTAAGAACACTCAATACAGTCATCTTTCAAATAACAACAAAAAAATCAAAATCGGTTTATCCGTTTAGGAGCTATGATGCCACGACAGTTACACAAACACACAGGTACACACGTCAAACGTATAACAATAAAAACCGGCCAAGTACGAGTCGGACTCGCGCAAGAAGGGTTCCGTACCATTATCACAAAAAACGGCAGTTTTTGTATGGGAGCCCCACTTAAATATTAATTCTATTCTGTTTTTAGTTTATTCGGCAACAGAAATACATCATCTATGAAAATTTCAACTGTCTAGCTATCACGGATCATGACATACAGCCTGGTGACAGACAGACAGACAGACGGACAGACAGACGGACCGCGGAGTCTTAGTAATAGGGTCCCGTTTTTACCCTTTGGGTACGGAACCCTAAAAAGAGGGGCTTTTTCCGTCGGGGGTTAGAAAAGCGCCAATAGGAGACGTTAAAACTGACATGAATAGTTGCTTCTTCCTAATCATTATACAAAACAATTGACGCGCGTAATCATACCAGAGAGTCATCTAGGTTTTACCATAAATTAAATAAATATTAGAGCGTTACCGTATCATTTACGATCTTCTCAGCCAGTTGAAGACAAGCCAGCAGTGCGTTGACAGTCCGCTCGGCGTACAAGTCCGCTAGACCTCGACCTACGCGTTCTGCCAAACATAGGTTGGCGACTACACGTACCGTCTGGGAACAAGCTAGTTTTGTGAGGATATGGAGACCGGATATTTTACGACACAAATCTTGCAAAAGAAGTAGCTAATAATTATGGTATTTGGTGTTTTCACAAAGCGGAAATCCTCCAATGTGGGTCATCATCATCATATCAGCCGAAAGACGTCCATTGCTGGACATAGACCTCCCCCAAGCATCGCCACATTGACCAGTCCCGTGCAGCCCGCATCCAGCGAATCCCCGCAACCTTCACCAATATGGGTAACTTATATTTAATGTAAAAATGCAATATATGGAATGCATATTTACCTTGATCAGAACATCTTCATTGGAACCATCTGATCCACCCAAATCTGAACCTAGAAGAAATGAGTTCAACAAGTTGAGCAATAAATTAATAACAAAAGCATCAGCGAGTACAGCTGAAACTGAGGTTATATGCCATGCGGCATTCGGGACGAACGAATTTCGTTCCGATGGCATCAAACTTTATGGAGGAATAGTACCACGAAGCCTAACCGATTTGCCTCAGTTTGAACAATTATTTAGCTTTCAATTGCGAGCGGAACGGGCTCCGTACGGAGTCCGTTTAACTCGCAATGGCGAACAGCAAAGAAGTGCTTCTACTGAATAAGAGTCAGCGGAGCGGACTAAACAAATTCAAAGATTCACGAAAGTGTTCGCAGAGTCGAGCGGATTTCGTGTGGACTCCGCTAGACTCGCAACACTGATTTTCATACGAGCTCCCACCGCGAGCGAGTAAGCGGAGCGAATTGAGGGAGTTAAAATGTGTCCGCTGTGTCATGGCGTCGCACGCTAGTTTTGAACGGACTCGCGCCGCAACGTCCGCTGGCAGTGGCAGCCGAATGCTGAAAATCTTTCTTAGTGCCTCCGTTTCCGCTCATTACCCTTTTTTAGTGGAAGGCTTGCATTAAGGTTTCGTTGCTCACCTACTAAATGTAGATCTGGATCTGATTCCACATCTATCGGATCTTGTGGAGTTCGTTGGCTGTACGATTCTAATATTGTGAGCAGCACGTCTATCGCACCCTCTTCGTTGTAAATCTGTTGGGAACATTATGAAATGCATTAAATCTCTATTTAATGGAGGTAAGCAGAAATTATACAACACTGAAACTTTTGCGATTCTCAAGTACCTACTTTTTTATATGATTACTGTAACAGTTTTAAAGTAATGCAGCCATTTCCGTACACGCAATTTGTAAAATAATATGTTTTATTGAAATAAAGGTTTTTAATTATTAAAGACTATTATTTTGCATCAGAAAATCTTGCCCAAATAACCAAATTGTTTTGAACATTTCAGAGTATGTATAAGTTATGTTTTTAGATATATGACGAAAAAAATATAGTATTAAGTGACTAAGACAGTAGGTGAGAAAGTGAAAATTTCTTCCCTTTAAATTAAGCAAGTATTGGCTTTCAAATTTAATGTCTGTCAGCTGCCGAATTGCTAGATTATTAGACACTAGCAACTCACCCCAGCTTCACCCGAGACAAATTATACACAAAAACCTTTCTTGTTTTTCAGTCTCTCTATTGGTAAAAACCGCATAAAAATCCGTTCAGTGGTTTTTGAATTTATCGCGTACAGACGCGGCGGGAGACTTGATTTTGATAGATAGAGATAAAGAACATTTCATACGTCATTCCTGACTCGTTCATCAGCGGCGGCCATGTTCCCCAGCGTGTAGGCCAGCCGCACGGCTAGCGGCGCGCGCGGTGCACACGCGGCTAGTGAGCGCACCAGCTGACGCGCTGCACCGTTTGAACTGCACAACCAGGCGCAGCATTCTGCAGAGCCTGACACCACACTGTCAAATGGATAGCTTTAAGTATGTCTTGTCATCTTCCAAGACTTTAATGGGGCCTCCAGACCCACGGCGAGAATTCTCCCGAGAAGATAAAATCAATAAAAATGAACAGCGAAAAACTATTCTCTGGTGTTCCCGAGTCTGGGTGCCGAGAGATAAGAGTACGCATGGCAGATCGCAAAAAGGAGTTAGTCTCCTGCTTTGTCTATAAATGTTAAAATAATCCAGTATTTTTTTCTACCTGACTTGTTCAGGATATCCCAGTAACACAATGATTGGTCAATAACCCTAACCCCTAGTTATTTTAAAACGACGGGAAGCAGTTACATTTCGGTGAGTGTGCGATGGAACTGCTATTTGATTCCGCCTAGCCCTTTCCATCATCGGACTACAAGACAAACGGCGATGCGTCATCGGTACATGGTGGAAAACCCACCGGTACTTTTGGGAGTACTTTTATTGTGCGTACAACTAAGGAGGGCAATTCCCTGCCGGTATCTGTATTTCCTGATAGCTACAACCTAGGAGTAAGAGTGAATAGGTTACTTCTAGGCAAGCGTGCCCCATCTTCGACAACATCATCGCTTACCATCAGGTGAGATAGTTTTCAAAAGCGAGCCTATCAATAATAAAAAAATACATTTAGAAAAACAAGATGAGAATCTGCTTAAAGGTATTCTATTCGTTTTGATATAAATTATTCTATTCCACCGTCAATATTAAACAATCTATTAAAACAAGACACATCTAAAAGCTATTTCATACATAAACTCAACGCCACCTGCTACGATCCTTACATACTCCTTGGCTGCATTTACGTTCATAATGGCATAACGTGTTTACATTGTTCGGTCAGACGGTATACGGCTGCAGCTCGTATTCGAATTAGGTATTTTAACTATGTTTGCAATATTTGTAAGTATGTGAGAACCATGTTCCTATTTATAAAATTAATGAATTTACCTGTTAATGCTTTTAATACTTTATAACTGTACGTAGTATAGTGTGTAGTGCTTTTCTGGGTGCATGGTCCTGGCATACATGAATTTATTAATGCATATACGAATTAATGCATATACGGGAGGTATGACACTCCGTTATTAGGGGATGTTGTTCTGAAATGCATTCGGAACAACAACCTCGTTACTAAATAAGTTATTTTTTAGAAATTAAGAGTGGACTAACATAGGAATAATTTTTCTCGTTTACTAAGCCATATGGAATGTTACTTGTACGAAATAATGATTATTTTATATACTCATGTAACAAGTTCATGTGTCAAGAACATTTTTTTTAAAAGAGTAAGGAGAGAGAGAGAGAGTATGGAGTTTCTTGTGCATTCTTCTCCATAACAAACTACATAACCGAATGCAGGGTAGAATCAACTTTTATTATTTTTGTAAATATTAATTTGTGTATGGTTTTCAAAAGTGCCGCTTTTTGGCCTAGTTGAATAAATATATTTTACTTTACTTTTATTTTATTCGGTCCCGGACTAGTGTAAAGTATTCGGTGACGAGAATGAGACTCTCTCTTTTTCTTTGTACTTTTTTTTTCAAAACTTCTTGTATTATATCGCAAAAAGTTAAAATTCCTTGACGTAACACTAGAGCCTCCATGATTATGTTTACAACTCGACTGTTGAATAGCCAATTATTTTGTCCAAATGCGATCGCCGAATTCAAACAACCCAAGACCCTAAATCATACATGCATACCTAAAGAGAAAAGAAAGAAAGAAAACATTTATTTCCACTAAAGAAATGTTACAATATAAACAAAACACAGTTTAAGAGATAAGTATGTAGCATTTAAGGCCGTACCCTGACCAAAAAATCAGCGTGAGATATGAGCATTTCTATTGGCCTAGCGGCACTGGTGGCGCATGAATTACAGTAGTGAATACGCCCAGATTTTAGAATAAAATCTTTATAAAATCGAATATTGGTCTTTTGAAAAAAAAAAACTACCAAAATGTTCGTTATCAAATTGTCTATCCATTAGTGTTAATGAACAAAAAAATATTAATGAACACTTTACGAGGAGATGCTTGCTATCAATCATTATTTCTCATTTTTATGGTTTTGTTGGAAGGAGATTAGTGAAACATATAATACATAAAAAAAAAAGAAATCTACAATTTTGGAATCAATAATATGTAGAAATTTAATGTATTTTTATTAGTTGATATTTCATTTTAAATAACGAGTAGATAGCTCCTAAAAACTGCACGAAAAACGGCTAGCGCGGCGTTTTGCTCGGGGTAGCGCCTTAACTCACCTGAGACACCTCGCCACGTTAGTGAGCACATCTCGGTCCGTGTGCAATCCCAGCGCACTGACGAGCTCCGGTAGCGCTCCGCTGGCCAGGAAGTCGTGCGCGAACTGCTCCACCGCGCCCGCCAGGCTGCGCAGAGCGCCCGTCACCTGGTACAGCGCGTGGGTGCTCTGCTCGCCCAGGGAGCGGGGGTTCTCCGCTTTCTGGCACATCAGGACGGGTTAGTTTTCAGAACGAACTATAAGTTCTGACATATATTAGTACTGATTATTGAGATTGTTTTGTCAGGCTGAAGCTTCTTGCAGCAGTATTTAGGAGCGTCCTCACTGGGAGCATCGTTCGTGAGCATTTGTAAACAAGCAATCGTAGGCGAGCAACAAATGCTTCCCAGCGAGCCCAGTAGTCACTTTCGAGTAAAACTATGAACGTTCGAGTCAAACACTCCCTTGCGAGCTTGGAGCATTCGAATACGATCTTAAATGTCATTCATTCGATAATATGATTGACAAAGAAGTTCACAAACACCTAAGATCAAGGAACTGTTCCATGCTTACAAGTGGCCAGTAATATTCCTACATATAGTCTCATTCATGTCATTATCTGAGTACTCGTTTTCGAGCGTTTTATTTGCGTGAACATTTGAATGCGATCCGTTTCCGCGAAAATCGTTGCGACGTCCACACCAGCCGAAGTACGCGCTTGAGTGTAAGCTTTGTAACGCTCGGCTCAACGTCCACACCACACGAATATTCGACGTCGAATGCTCTCAGTGAGGACGCTGTTTATGACGATTAATAAACTAAGTTATTTAACCGTATAAATGAGATGAATTCTCGCTAAAATAAAAGCCCCACTTATCTTTAATTTTGGTTTCAATAGAACTTCACAAGAAAAGGAAAATATTTTTTTGGTGTAAGTAATTATCATAGTCCAAATCAGGATTTCAGCCGAAAACCTTCCATAACTGGACAAAGCCCCTTATACGTCGCCACGTCGACCGTATGACGTTTTTTACAACCTTCCCCAGGCCATCGGTTCAACCTTGCGAGAGGCCATCCGATGCTTCCCGATACAGAGTCGCTACCTCAGAACTTTACAACTTCGTCTGCCATCCGTTCTGTTAGCTATGTTGCCCAAAACCACGTAAGTGTCGGTCCGTACCCATAAAGTTAGTGTTCAGTTAATAGTACTCACGGCGTTGTTCAGTATCTTGAGATGCAGCGCGGCGAGGTGCGCGGCGCCGGCGCGGTGCGCGCGTGCCGCCAGGCGCGGCTCCAGCGCCAGCACGCGCAGCGCCGCGCAGCCGTACACGCAGCACGCGCTCTCTGACACCGGCTCCGCGCGCCCGCAGCCTTCCACCAGCAGCTCTACCATGCATAGTTAAGCTAGGGATATACTTCAAGGACTGTGCTCATGACAATTAATAACCAGCGTCCTCATAACAAAAGTTCTGAGTACCCACACTCCAAGTATGTTCTCTGTTTGTCATCTAACGAATATTATAAATGTAAAAGTTTGGATAGATGTGGATTTTATTTCGGTAAATTGGTTTGTACAAACACTTTTACATGTCGATCATATTTTTCAAAACAAAATGAGGTCGGCGTTTCCTATCTGACTACTCTGAGAAGAAAGGCCAAAACAAACTCAGAGGTCACAGCCTTTTTTAAAGTCCAGACAAAATTTTGGTTAGATCATTTGAAGACCATGTAGACTGATGTCTAAAATGGTCTTTTGAGGAAAGAACCAGCCAGATTGAGTGGACCTGTGCAGTCAGTGCACGCATTTGTCAATAAACGAGCAGCTTGTGGTGCATCGACACATTACATGTCGCATGCACAGCAAATATTATAATGGTCAAATAAATAATTATATATAGCAGTTGTGTACTAGTGCTCACCGAAACCAGTTGTTTTATTTACATGACTCATAACACCCAACAACACGTACACGGAAGATACACTTACATCTGGTGACCCCGATTTGAATTAACACGCGCCGCGATTTAAAGTGATTTCCTCGTGTCGTGGTAACTGCACTGCACAACCTTACCAGCCTTCCACAAGCGGATCTCACTGGTTTTGGTTTTCAAGAGGCATATAGTTACCGAAGACATGAGCACAAGTGGAAATTGTGGTGTGTTACCAGCATGCGGAGCGACGGACAGCAGTCAGGCCGAAGTCGCAGCATTAGGAATATCCTCGAAGATCCCGGATTTTTGGATAGAGATGCCCAGGGTGTGGTTCGCGCAGTTTGAGACAATGATGGCTCCCCAAAAACAGGGTGACGAAGTAAAATACGGAGTCGTACTGTCCAAGCTCCACAAAGACGCAGTAAGTCAAGTGGCCGACATAATAATGTCACCCCCCGCCACTAATAAATATGGTGCTATTAAAGAAAGACTCCTAGCCGTGTACGAAGAATCGGAGGAGCGGCAATTTCAAAAGCTGGTCAGTGAGGTGGAATTAGGCGACCAAAAACCGTCGCAACTGTTGAGACGAATGAGGGAATTGGCACGTAAGAGTCAGGTGGCCGAAAAAACCCTCCATGGTTTGTGGATATCAAGACTCCCCGATCACGTTCGAGCAGTGTTAACGGTCAGTCAAGATCAGAAACTTGACAACCTCGCCGCCATAGCAGACAAGATATTGGAAGGACGATCAGGCGAAGTGTCGGAAATATCAAGCGGACAAACACAGCTTATGGTTGAGATGGTCAACCAAATGAAGAAGCTAACCATAGAAATAGCAGCCTTGAAATCCAATGCAAATAATGGTAGACACCGTAGTTACAGGCGCAACCGAAGCCAGTCGCGCACAAGATCACACTCCAGGACGAGGATTACACCCGACAGTCCCAACTGGTTATGTAGGTATCATCATCGGTACAGGAATCGAGCTCGGAACTGTGAAAATCCATGCAATTGGAAGAAACCGTCGGAAAACTAAATTCAGCGTTGACAGAGGCGGTCGTCAGCGCTATCATACCGTCAAACCGCCTATGCGTTACCGACCGAAAAAGTGGGTATCGTTTTTTGGTAGATACAGGCGCTAACATTTCAGCCATACCTAGAAGAGGGAATCGTTTAAAAGCTGACGACACATATAAAATATACGCTGCAAACGGTACACAAATAAAAACATACGGCGACAAAACGCTGACGTTGAATCTGAATATGAGACGCCCGTACCGTTGGACTTTCATCGTAGCTGACATTACGCAACCAATACTTGGAGCCGATTTTCTAGAAAGAAACAACATTTTGGTGGATGTTCGGAATAAACGTTTGATTGATGGTACAACTGGACTTCAGAGTAACGCAAAGTTAATGAAGTCAAGCACGCCTACACTTCGGACCGTAAAATTAACCGAAGACTACGCAGACATTTTAGCAGATTTCCCGAACATTTTGAAACCTCTCGATACAGAGTCACGACCGAAGCACGACGTTGTTCACCAAATCATCACCAATGGACATCCTGTTTACTCCAAGTCAAGACCTTTGCCAGCGGACAAATACCTAAGAGTGAAGAAGGAGATAGAACACATGCTAGAGACAGGGTTATGCAGGCCTTCCAAGAGTCCGTGGGCAAGTCCTTTGCACGTGACATCGAAGAAAAACGGCGAGTTGCGACTATGTGGTGACTACAGGAGATTGAACGCGATCACGGTACCGGACAGATACCCAATTCCGAGACTACTAGATTTCACATACCTACTACCAGGAACCAGTATTTATTCAACGATCGATTTAAAAAGGGCTTACAATCAGATTCCAGTACAAGACGTAGAAAAGACTGCAGTAATAACCCCGTTCGGTCTATTCGAATTTCCAAGAATGCCGTTTGGACTACGAAACGCAGGGCAAACCTTTGTCAGATTCCTAAACACAGTCTTAGCAGGACTTGACTTCGTATTCGTATATATAGACGATATACTAGTGGCGTCATCTTCAACCAGCGAACACCGTCGACATTTACAAGAAACGTTCAAACGGTTAGACGAACATGGCATCGCAATAAATCAAGCCAAATGCAAACTGGGCAAACAGCAAGTAGAGTTCCTCGGATATCAGATCACAAAAGATGGTATCAAACCATTACCAGACAAGGTCGAAGCAATAACCAAATACCCTATACCAAAAACCGTACAAGATTTGCGAAGATTTTTAGGCATGATCAACTTCTACCGGAACAATATACCACAAGCAGCCAAACACCAAGCTCGGTTAAACAAATACCTCATTGGATCGAAGAAAAATGACAAAACCGAAATACAATGGACTCCAGAGGCATTAGAAGCATTCGATCAATGTAAAGCAAGTCTAAGCGACGCCGTTACATTGTCTTCACCAACAACGCATTGCCCGTTATCACTAATGACAGACGCATCTCAAACGTGCGTGGGCGCCGTTTTACAACAGTATGAAAACGGAAACTGGAAGCCACTCTCCTTTTTCTCAAAGGGACTGAGTGAAACGCAGTCAAAGTACAGCACGTATGATCGGGAATTGCTAGCCATTTACATGGCAGTAACGCATTTTCAACCTTATGTCGAGGGAAGAGAGTTGATAGTTTACACCGATCATAAGCCGTTATGTCATGCTTTCACTACAAAACAAACCTGCACAAGTAAAACGATAGCCCCAAGACGGCTACGTCACCTCGAGTTCATCGCACAGTTCACGACAGACATACGTCACCTATCCGGTAACATGAACCCGGTGGCCGACGCGTTATCGCGACTCGAGCAAATAGATTGCCCCACACCTGTGGATTGGACTGAGTTAGCAGATATGCAACGCAATGACACTGAACTCACTCAGCTGTTAAAAAATTGCAACCTTAACTGGAAAACAACGACATTATCAGGAACAAGACAACTACACTGCGAAAATACAAAACCAAGTTTACGACCGTATGTGCCGAAATCACTTCGAAAACAAGTATTCGACACCATGCACAACATAACACATCCCGGAATAAGATTATCGAAGAAAATGATCTCCGAGCACTATTTCTGGCCCCGCATGAATACTGACGTCGGCATTTGGGCGAAAACATGCCAGGCATGCCAGAAAAGCAAGACACATAGGCACAACTCGGCCCCAATCGGAATTTTTCCACCCACAGCACGATTAGACCACGTGCACGTAGACATTGTCGGACCACTACCAGAATCCAACGGAAACAGATACATCGTGACAATGATCGACAGAGAAACGAGATGGCCGGAAGCTGTACCAGTAGCAGAGATAACAGCAAAAGTTGTAGCGGAAGTTCTCATAAGCACCTGGATAGCGAGATTCGGATGCCCAAACACCATAACAACGGACCAGGGACGACAGTTCGAGTCAGACTTATTTATCACTCTGACCAAGTCACTCGGTATTAAGAAGACCAGAACCACCAGTTATCATCCACAGTCAAATGGTTTGGTTGAACGCTGGCATAGATCAATGAAAACCGCGCTAGTCGCGCGCGGAAATACAACGAACTGGTCAAGCGAACTACCCATAGTGCTACTAGGATTACGAGCAGCACTACGACTGAAAGAGAATACAAGCCCAGCACAGATGTTATACGGAACTAACATACGTCTGCCAGGAATGTTTATCGAGCCGAAAACGCAAGTAACATCACCAGAGACTTTTGCACAGACACTCCAGAGGACAATGGCAAAGCTAAGCCCGTTTAGCAACAACCAACAGGCCAGCAGTCACAAATCGTACATACATCCAGACATGAAAAGCTGCGAATACGTATACGTCAGAACGGATGCTGTGAAGAAACCACTGACCCCAGCCTACGAAGGCCCATATAAAGTGTTAGAGAAGCAAGAGAAACATTTCAAAATTCAATTGCCGAAGAAAACATCAATAGTAACGGTGGACAGATTAAAACCAGCATACATTTTAATGGACGGAAAGGTAAATGAACCTTTAGAACACCAGAAAAGTAGCAGTAGCGAAGTGAACGACGACAAAAATGTTGAGCCAGCAGAAATTAATAAGACCGCACCAAACACAACACGCTCAGGCCGCGTCATACATCCGGTGGTACGATTTACAATACCGCCAGATCAACGAAAGAAAAACACGGAATAAAGAAAAGAATAATTTCGTCCACACAAACTACCAAACTACCGCAGCAGCAACACGCTGGTAAAGCAAGATCAAGACAATTGCAATATTCGGAAACATGGGCAGCTGGGGCTCCAAGGAAGAGATCGTGGTGGCACAAACTGCCGCTGGGTCAGGGGGATCCAGCATCTCAATGACGGAAATCTCTATGGGGGGCATTTTCATCATCGCCGTTGCAGTGCTACTGTACTGCATGTACAGAAAGTGTAGGAAGCGGTTATACAAGAACGTGACACGGCACGTCGACGCCAGGCAAACGCAACCAGCTCAGATTCCAACAGTCTCCATGCGTTGCTGTCAGCACCCAAACGGAGGACAGGGACCACAAAACGTTTAAGACAGCAGCAATCGGGAAAAAGGAAAACAGAAGAAAAGTGTAACCGCGTAGTATTAAGTTCGTTTTTATTTTTGTTCGTGTATGGCTATATTTTGTGTAGAAAGAATACTTCTTTTGTCTTATTTTTTATGTAAACTTTTTAATTATTTTTATGTAAGTGTACTCGATTTGTTTATTTGTTTTTAAAGGGGGAAATAATGTGGTGCATCGACACATTACATGTCGCATGCACAGCAAATATTATAATGGTCAAATAAATAATTATATATAGCAGTTGTGTACTAGTGCTCACCGAAACCAGTTGTTTTATTTACATGACTCATAACACCCAACAACACGTACACAGAAGATACACTTACAAGCTCAACTCAGAATTTAAGGAGCTCAACAATTCGACGAACAACACCAAGGAAAGGACAATCGGGAAGGCCGCATAAACTACTCAAACTGCCACACCATGATTAAAAACTAAGATAAATTAAAATTAAAAACAAAAAATAGAATAGAAATCATAAAGGATCTGCAATAGCTCATAAGATACTTCTTATCCCGGGACATGTTGGGATAATTTTCGACATTCACGCGGGCGAATCCACTGGCAGAAGCTAGTTAACAATATATTGATGGCCAAGTTAGTGAATTGCCTAATTTGACCAGCTTGTTAAGACTTACCTAACAAATTGGTGTTCCTAAAGAAGTGATCGTTCTTGTCATTTTTAGCAATCTTGAACACGAGCTTGCAAGCAGCAGCCAAGTGCGCGCCAGTCACTCGCATCTAGAAACAAAGACGAAATTAACAGATTACATAATTATATCAACCGCTACGGCCTAGCAGATAACGAAAGTGTGCCTGGAGTACTTCCAGAAATTGTCTGCTACGGCGTAGCAAATAAGGGAACAGCGCTAATTCCCTCAACTGAGTCCGCTACGGCGTAGCAATCACCGAAATAAGGCTAGTTTCACGGTACTGATATCTAACAGTATTGTCACTCGGCCCTGTCCTTGAAATAAGTTCCTAAATGAGCGCGTCACGTAAACACGCGTTAGGGCTGCCCGCCTCTACCTACTTGAGTTTCTTTCTAGTTTTGTGATTGTAGGTAAATATTATATTTTTTATTATACTTATTTGAAATCTTTTTTATTACTCTCATAGGTAAGTAATCATTCCTTGATATTTCGTCTAATTCAATAATATAAGTAAGACTACCTACTAGTTATTTTTAACGCGAGCCTATGTATGTCACTCGTGTGTCACTGTATCAACCTATCCACTCATTTATTTATTAATCCAGGTATTATACTCGGTGAAAAAAGCGAAATACCTACATATTATAAAAAAGAAACGAGAGAAGATTTTTTTTTATAGTCTTGCCTTTCGGAGGTTCCAGGTAATTAAAAAAATTATATCTCTGGGTGCGTTATATAAGAATTCAAGCAACCAAAAACAGCACAATATAGTCTATAATTGCTCTCTGCCATATTAAGTAAGTACTTGTACTTATTTTAATCAAATATTCACAAATCGCAAGCTGCTTACAAAACCATCACACCGTTTGTGACACTTTGCGACTGTAGTGTATCGAGTGTTGGATGAACTCGAGGCGCGTAGGTATGACTCGCGTTCCGACCGTTTGTATGAAGATAGAATACTGTTAGATATCATTACCGTATAGTGTTCTTCCAGAAACAGTCTGCTACGGGCTACAGCAAAGCCTCAGTTTATCGGCGTCTTCTAAATATTAGAACTGAGCACATACCGTAAGCATAGCCCGTGCCACAGTGACAAGCACTCGTTCGTCATCGCTGTCGGTGTGCACATGCAATGATCGGAGCAACATTTCTCGCAGACTGCCGCTGGGAGGGGACACCTGCACGGTCACTATCACTGCGTCGAGGAGCTGCAGTGTGCGCTGTGTGTCACGAGAACGCTGGGTCAATGCTTCTGAGAGCTCCAGGATGGACATACTGCGGATAGATGGAATTTTTGTAGGAACTTGCTAAGATAAGCCAGAACGAACTGTTTTTGACGGGTATCTGTCGGTAGATGAGGTAGAAATTTGTATTTGGCGTATATAGTGCCCGGCACGTAAGTTGGCGAGGTTTTGGCGTAGTGCGGGTAAGTTCGCGCATATTCCGCGAACTGACCCATCACCATATAGAGTGAACGGAACGTGGACGAGACACGATTGGTCAGTCGATTCTTGTCAACTGACCAACCAATCACGCGCTCGGAACGGTGCAAAACGTTCCCCGCGCCCCGCTTCGCTATCAAAGATACCTAAAAAACGACTTCTGCGCATCTAACGACTCTTGCCAACTTACGTGCCGGGGATTATACATGCATTTACGTTTAGCTAGTCGTTGCGAGACAAAAATGCAAATTTCAACATTAAGTTGACGTAAAACAGAGTATGTTTTAAAATAACACATTCTTTTGTTTTGTGATATTATTTCCATAAGACTAGTCTCTCTCGTGAACCAGAATCAATAATAGAGGCGAATCAAAAAATTGGCCTATATAGTAAAGCTCGAAGAAACATAAAAAAAAAACTAACTTTTTTGAAACCATAAAAAAGAACAGGAGTCATTCTGTGACTTCCGCCCTTCCGAAAAGGATAGTAATGTTTAGCGCCATCTCTGAATCACACTGGAACAATGACATTATAATTGTATAACTCGGCCTGAGAGCTCACTGGTCCAAGCTGTCTCCGGAAGTGTTGGGCAGCTGCACGGCGAGATGCTTGACGTCGATATCGGAGCGGCTGATGCTGCGCGCGCCATTCGCCGCGTCGCACGACACCGCCTTAGTTGTAGCAAACTGCTTGCGCTTCGTCACCACCTCCGGAGTTAAAGCTGCAATGTTTAAAATATGAAACTTTACGCAAAGTTTGGGTGTGTTTAAACTTGCTGTCTCACCCTTGGCGGCATGCAGGCACTATGACAAGTGTGGACGCACGCATTCGATCTACGAATTTTCGAATGCCTTTTTATCTGGATAGAAATGTATGTCAGACTGATTTGTGGAGACAGAGGCCAAAATTCTATATACATTTATAAAACATCACTTCTACTCTGTCTCAGAGCGCTTTGTCCCTAAATCTTGTGTTACTTTCTTTGGAAAAACTCGTATGGTGGTGCAAGCCACTTGTGGAAGTAAGATAAAACTTGCGAGCGACACACTAATTAAGCTTTTAGTAAAAGAAATAGGAAATTATCATGTGAAATTGTCATATTCTTACATTTAGTGTGATTATCCGCGAGTGCGACGTAGTTAGAGTCCGAGTCGCCCAACGGTCGAGTGATGGAGATTGCTCGCCCTAAGTTTTGTTCTGGTTTCAAATCTGAAAGTACAACAAGCATAAATTCTAATCCTGGACTGAGTCACAGCCTAATTGCCAATTGAAAACCGTATACATACCTTGCTAACTTTCTCGCTTTCAAAATACTTATGTAAGTAAAATTATAAATTGAGAATTTGGTCGAAGGTACAATAACTATAGGGTTTAGTATATGTAATTTACTTTATGAAGAAGTTACTTGACGAACTCGTTTAAAATATTGGCTACGGGTGAATTTCACCTACGAATCTGATCACGGGCAACACATTGAAGCCGAGTTTAAGAGTTGTTAGTGTAATCAGTACTTAGGAATATTGACAATGACTCTTGAACCCGATTTAGATGTGCTTATCGCGTTTAATTTCATTGGTGGAATTCGCCCTTATTAATGACCAGCTGATTGCCATTATTCTAAGATTAGCTATTGTAAAAAAAAAAATACAAACCTTCAGCGTGCACTTGTCCGGTAGTGTTTCGGCGATGCAATGGCTTGCTGCGGCCGCTGAGGTGCGGCAGCTTGGTGAACCCGCCCCATACTTCGCCCGGTGCCGCTGGCCGAGTTTCCTTGCGGAGCTGCACCGAAACAATCAAGAGTTCGTGACTGAAAATTACTTTTGAATCTTTAAGGCTTTCAAGATACAAATGAATATTCATTTTCTGACCCAAAAGAACTCTTTATAAATTGAAGTAATGTACATGCGTTGAAATAGGCAGGTTAAGGCTGAGTAACGGATCAGCGCATTGTATGCCACACCTGCATAGCGACGACGCACGACGTTGAAACGCAAGAGGGTATAGGCGGAAACATACTTACGTGTCGTTGCGTGGCGCCTTCTGAGGCATTAGATTGGCTACAAGACTCATTGTGATCGCAGCGTCTCAGGATGGATTTCAGATTGGACAATAGCTCGGCATAAACAAAGTCTGTCGTCGCACCCGAGCTCCGACAGCGCAACGCATCACCTGCCCCCGCTTCGTCTCTTTTTCGTCGATCCGTTGAAACGTGCATGCGACGACGTAACACATAATGTGGCATATCACTATAAAAATATATGTAAAACGGACGCAGCGTTGACGCTGCGATGACGCAACTCACTGATGAGGCCTTAGCCTAAGAGAAGTATTTGCAGCAATAACTTCTGTGTGTCTGATGTGGTGATTTATGTATCACCCACGTAGACTAAACTATTAATAAAAACCTCAAAATGAAAATGAATTCAAATACTCAAAAATGAATTCAAATTTTTTCATTGCATAATCTCGGTTCGCTCGTTCCATAGCCTGCCTGCATCTTTTATGGTTTTCAACTAACGAGGTCAAAAGAAAACTAAACACCATCTATCAATTCTGTCTGCTTCCCCAGCACTGTTGGAGTTGGATTCAAATCTAGCCAGATGTAGCTGATTAATTACCAGACTATTTAAAGTGATTGAAATAATTTACCGTAGGTTTTCTCCGCGTGTTGTGTGTGTCAGCGAGCATCTCGTTGAGCGTCTCCTCATCTAGATGAGCGATGCGCGCGTCCATAGCTGACAGTGTGTCCTCGCTGCTCTCCGATAGACTCATGAACTTGAGGCTAAGGGACACAAGATTATCAGGCATGGATGGCAAATGATTGAATGTTAAATAATCATCACTTTGACTTATTGTTCAATCGTTGCATTTTTGCGCTTTCCACTTATAGGTTATATTTTTTCCGCATTTTCCTTTAATTGTATTTTTTATTATAATTCACAAAACTCATGTACAAACGATGTACTCTGATGAACACGTGCAAAAACATAAGGTACAACACAACAATCTGGTTGACATCTACTAGATGTGAACCTTACACATATAAATAAATCACTTACTATTAAATGAATTAAAAATGAAACAAATCATATAAAAAAAATTAAAAAAAATTAACTCGAACATGTAGTTGAAAATTAAGCTTTTCGCAAATACAGATAGTAGTAGCATGGGCATATAACCGAATTTTTTGTACAAGTAAGTAGTAAACTTGCATTCATAACGTTCGTTACTCCGATGAATTTTTTTTATGTAAAAAGCTTTAAACACTTCCAAGCGTTAACGTTATAATTTCGGTTAAACGGGTAACTTATGCATTATCTTGTTATTTTAGCAACGATGCCTTATAGAAAGACCAATAAAAATAGTGAGCATATACTCATAAGAGCTGGGTGGTCTGGGCTCCTTCTTGCTGGCGTCAGTGAACAGCGACCGTTGTGGTTCACGCGGCGTGAACGGCCGGCGTGTGCGCAGCGGGCGTAGGCTACCGCCCAGGCCGCCGCCGCTTGATGTGCCGCTCATCTCTGTACAGGCAAAGGAAACCTCTATGATAAACGTAACATAACATCACATCTTTACTAAAAGTAGGGTTAAACAGAGGTGTAGGCATAACCATAGGAAGTAAAAGTAGAGAAACTACAGTACAACTATTTTCTTAACGTCAAAATTCGTGTTTCGTCAGTCGTCGGATTTCTTTCTATCAGTTGCCCTTTGCACTTGGTGCAGACCGCACGCTCTCAATCAACTTGGAAGTATATATTATAGAGTTGCTAATACTCTTTTAACATAATGTAATTTATAAAAAAAATGGGAGGAAAGCTGCTATTTTTACATCTCTATATATTTCTCTCGGAACACAAAACACCAATAAAGTACTTAATTCTGAATTAAAATTATTATACACGGTAACTTTATAGTTGATGGATATGGAAATTAGCTTTCGTTTGTATCCTGCAATGTGATGATTGCCGAGGGACATTAAGAAATAGTTGTACTGCACATTTATTTAGTACTCACTAAAATACACACAATATACCAGATGCATGTACATCAGATATAAACAAATAAAAAAATATAAAGTCCGATGTACGAAATTTGCAGGAAAGTGTGCCTGACGGCTTCGTCAAAAGACATCAAGTTCACCCACTTTTCTTCAGTGACCCCACTATAATACACATTCAGAAAATGTCAACACAATGTAGGGACAGCATCATATCAACTTGGTAGCTTTGGTAAGTACCTTCTCTTCCAAGTTATTATAATGCGTTAGGGGTACCCAACTATACCCCAAAAGAGCTTTGATGAGGCGGCCCATAGTTATAATTTCCAATTATTTTTTTTCCAGAAACCTTCCTTCAAACAAGTTATGTTAATTACTCGAACTACTGTCGCATGGTAGTATTTCCGTACTGGGAACAATTACAACGTCACTTCGTATCACCTGAATATCTAAAATTCAATCGAAAAGATCGCGGGAATGCTTTTGGGCGCATAAAATTGTTGACGATCGTCGTTCAGGCCATTGCCATAATGAAACCGGTGGTCGCTTTCATGTCATTTAAAAACAATAAATTTTACAAGAATCTAATCTGTTTTTACCCGACCTGCCTCAAAAGCAAAGTTTTTCTGTTTCCTTGGATTTGACATTTGTTTTTACGATAAATATTGCTCAAAGACACGCGATTGTCAACGGAACTGTAGATACAAACCTTTCATTTCGCTTTTACTCTACATGCTTTTCCAATGTAGCAGGTACTAAAAAAAATCTTAATTAACCTCTTAATCATGTGATTAAGAAACTATTCAAATACTAGCCTTCAACCATAACCTAGTCCGACAATGACCTTCTGTTTGAGCCGTCCAATAATAAAGCATTTGATTTAAAATCACCACCGCTATGTGAAGTATTAATGTAAGAATGGCGTGCGAAGGAGTTCACCGTGGCAACGGAGTCGGTAACAGAATAACAAGCCGGAATGACCGCGTGACCTCGGCGATCAACCACCTCGAGGAGCAACACAAGGAAAGCTCCAACTGTACACCCATAGCTGTACAATATCGGTTTGGGAAACAAAGCGAAAAATAAGACGTCAGCCGATGAAAAACGACGACACGTTTGTGAACTTATGAACGTTGCGGTGGAGACATCGTTCTAGATTCTAGAAATGTTTAATTTGTTCGAGTTTCTGTTATTTTTCGAACCTGATAGAAAATTTAATAACATTAAAACGTCTGGGTTAAATAATAGATGAGGAGAGGTATAAAGATTTCACTATTTCATGAATA
This sequence comes from Orthosia cruda, assembly GCA_964057195.1. Classification (NCBI taxonomy): domain Eukaryota; kingdom Metazoa; phylum Arthropoda; class Insecta; order Lepidoptera; family Noctuidae; genus Orthosia; species Orthosia cruda. Next base: position 10,056,969 of record OZ059842.1, on the reverse strand, counting down.
ATGGAAAGAACGTGACAAACTCTATTTTGATGCCGAAGTTAGAAAAATTTTCAGGTTAATGTAGAGTTTGATAAGTACTTAGTTTCAATTCAAAAATCGGAAAAATGGATTCGGAAAGTTTTATGACTCGCAACAGTTAAACAAATACCATAAACTGATGCAAAAATAACAACGTACAAATTTCAATATCGTAAAAGAAAATGGTGGCAATCGACAGAATTGTCTACGATAATATGTGAACGCTAAACTTTATTGAACGCCATAAAGGCAATCTGTTTTATGATGACGTCAAACGTGGCGATGCAAAACTTTTTTCGAAAAGCTGTAAACGTATCGTGACTGTTCAACATTCAGCTCACCTTGTGATCGACAAGGCACCGGTGGTTGTCGCGCCAAATTAACCATCACGATCGATGTGCGAAAAACGATAACGATTTGATGAAATCTACGATGGGTATCTACTGCATCGATTAAACGACTTTGTTGAATGGATACCAGTAATCGCTTTATCTTTAAAACCACATTTCAAAATATAGGGCATTCCATTTTGTAACTGCACATGAAATAGTTGCTGAACGTCTTTCAGCAAGATATCGGGGAAAAAACGGTCCACAAAACTGCAGCCCCTAAAATCTGCCGCCTTTCTCAACCTGCTGGTAAATTCGCCACTGTCTCTGAATCAGATAACTACAGTACTTCTACTAGGTTTCTTAACTTTCAAGGTATCTAAAGTTACAAGAGTAAAAAATAACAGAATAGCGAAGGCAAAATGTCTTAACATTGCCTGTTTATTAGCACCCTTTGTGTGTCGAAGTCGTAAATAAAAGCGCGCAATTTGCACGTCACCTTTGTTATCGTCTCCTTCTCAGCTATTGACCTGGCTATCGAAGTTTAACAGTAGACCAAAACATAACACGTAAATGAAAATATAAAGCTGTAGATTATGTAAATACTGCTTCAAGCTTTCGGGAATACCTAGAGTGCTAGAATATCGGTCCAGAGAGACATACAGTCATATCAACCAAGGAACAGCGATTAAAATTTGTTACCAGACAATCAACTGCGGTCTTAAATTTGGCTACATTGCTGAATGGGTTTATCCTGCAAGAAATAGACGGCAAAGATAGGAAAAGAACGGAAAGAACTGAAATATCCTCACAAAAATGACTACTCTGCTGATAGAGACAAAACGTCTGTGCAGTCAATACCTTACTTACCTTACCTACCTCTTTATTAACATTCTGTATTTCTGTGTATAAAAGTCATCCCGCACCTGAAAACCTGTAACGTGGTTCAATCAGAATTCTTGAAAGGGCAACTTCTATAAGTCGCTCACACTTTTCTGTCCCTATTCACTTCATGCAGTTGAAGGTAGCTTGAATTAAAATTTGCTCCGCCTTCACTTCAATAAAGTTTTCACGGTGACATTTTAACAAAATAAATGGAACGGAATAAGGAATGCTCACTGCTCAGTCTGAATGACTTACTGCAGTTCTACATTGGCTGCCAGTCTTTTTGGCGCACCAAGCACGTCTACCAAGCTTGAAGGAAGAAGTATGGTTTATTTCTCTTACCGCCGTTAATGGCTGCGCGAGCTTCGCTGATGATCTCAGCAGAGGTTTTCCGCCGTAAAGGCGCGTAGAAAGGAGCGCCTGCGCCGCGTCGAGCACCTCGCTCGCTCATTATCTACCCTGTAACAACGAAAAGATTGTTATTATCTATTAGGAGCCTGTCTTGTCCCAACTCCAAGGCAGGGCAAAATCAAGGTCCTTAAATTCTCTTCCCTCCTTCAACTTCTACCGGGTATTTGGGATTACGAGGAGCTCATTATCGAAAAAGTTGGATAAAACTTCTGTATTCCTCGAAAGGTTAGGATAGGTTCATTGGGCAACAAGCTTCACCCTCATGAGAGTCAGAAATTACCGCAAAAGAACATACAGAGATATAATTATGCACTTATATTCTATTCTAGGACATAGGGTACCCGTGTGATAATTATAATATAAGGTATCCGCAGAGAAGGCAGGAGCATTAAATCACCTCATTTGCTCAATGCGGATTGGCGATTTCAAACTCATATAAACTATTACTATATAGCTGTGCCAGCGGCATCGCTCTCGTCATCTGCCTACCCTACCTTACTTACTCGTATCCTACCTACCAAGTAAGTTTGTGGAGTTTCTTGTCCGTTCTTCTCCATAACAAGCTTCGCCATCTATCGAATATGGCGTTCAACTGTCCGAGTATGTGAATTGCGTTTGCGATATTTTACTTCTTGAACACTTTAAATTGATCTAACTTTTGAAAGATGAAACGAAAACTAAATAATACTTCAAGTTACGCACATTTTACGCACGGGATCGGTCAATGTGGCGACGCATAGGGGAGGCCTATGTCCAGCAGTGCACGTCTTTCGGCTGAAATGATGATGATGATGACGCACATTTTTTATGAACTATAAAAGTTAAAGTTATCTACATTGGTTTCGTACATTTTACGTGATGCGTGCACAACTAAACGCACAACACACAAGATAAACAGACAACAATTCCAAAAATGGAAATGGGTTCTGTCGGTTATCCTTTAACACACTGACAATTATTTTTGGAAATATTTTTGATGTACAAAACCGACTTTCTGCAGATTTATTATATGTATTGAAATTGAGATGTTTTCCTTTACCTTTTTCAGCGATGACCAAGATAAACTTAGAAAGAATCTATACTAATAGTATAAAGAGTAAAGATTTGTATTTTTGTATGTAACGAATAAACTTAAAAACTATTGAATTGATTTCAAAAATTCTTTCACCGTTGGAAAGCTACACTATCCCCGGGTGACATAGGCATTTTTTATCCCTGTATTCCCACGGGAACGGGAACTACGCGAATGAAACCGCGAGGCGCCCGCCAGTATAATATAAACTCTGAAAAATTCACATTGGCACGAGAGGCGAGGTCTTAGCCACTGGACCTAAGGTTCACCTAAAACAGTTGAGCTGATAAAATGTGATTGATTAACAAACGAACAGACTTTCACATTTATATTACTACTAATAGGATTGGAATATTGAAGATATGTTTGAAACAAAAAGGTAACCTTTACACAATTAAGGTGACTCAAGAAGGTGTACGGTTGAACACCATTCACGGAATTGGTATCGAGACCCTGGTTATAACTTTTAAAAGATTCCTCGAAAGGATGATTTAACCCATGACATTTTCATGGAATGGAGCATAGAATATACTTGGTACAACCTATCAACCTATTCTAGGTATCAGTAATTTCATATTATATAATTTATGTTCGGTATCATTTTAATCGACAAAACCATTGCAATTAAACAGAAACATAATAAACCTTTTATGAAAAGATTTTTAATGTAATTGAATCCTACAACGTCTTTTTTTATGAAAGTAGGATTAATGCAGTAGAAATGCTATTCTTGCGAAGTATGTGTGGTGTAACTGTATCTGATAGATTGAGGAATGATGTATGTCTTATTGTGGTTTAAAAGAAGATGTAGTGTCTAAAATTGAAAAGAGTATGTTAAGATGGTATGGCTATGTTGAGAGGATGAATGAAAGGCGACTAACGAAAGGTATTTACAAGGCAGACGTGAATGCAAACGCCGGGAGGGAACGCCCTGGAAAGACATACATAGACCTTATAGGTGATGTTCTTCAGAAAAGCCAGGTGCTCAGTACTCATAACCGGCGTGTGTGTATGAATGCGAGTGAAGCAAAAGAAGTATGTATGTATCCTACAACAGCTTATTATTACAGTACCGATACTATAAAACACACGTAAAGCCTTGTGATATGTAGGGCGATGTGAATAAATAATGTTTGTCTTGTCAATCTAGTCCATCGTCCATTGGGTAGTTAGCACGGCGACCCACATACGAACCATATTGTGGTAATTGGATTAACCATAATGACAATCTATCTGTCAATACTGACGGTTTAATCACCTGCAAACGTAAAGGTGCTCCCTCATTTGGAACATTCACCCGTAATGTAACTTTACAGAGTCGAGCATAACATCAGTGAGGGAAGAGAACCGAACATTACAGTGCGCGACCTGTAATGTTACAGATTCGAGCATTGCTTTGGTGACGAAAGAGTACCGAGCATTACAGTGCGCAACTAAATACTCTAGGCAGTATTTTTAATCTAATGCTCAAAATCGAAAGTGAAATATTACAGCTCCAGGTGACGGAGTACCTTAAGAAATATATAAACAAGTACCTACTTTAAGGCTCAGAGTCCAAAGAGGTATTTCGTTTTAGATAATCTTAAGAACGTGACAACTCTTAACTTGACTATATGAAAGGTTTTTCGTGGATTTGTTTCGTGTTGTTTGTCAAGATTGTTTTTTTAAGGAAATAGTTTAGAATGAGGCATTGAAACACTCCCTTGAAATTATACAGGATATCCTTAAGTAGAACCACCACAAAGGAAACATAATTTCAATTCGTGGATAAATTACCTTGCACTTGTAAGTAGGTCCCTACTTCTGTACTACAAAGAAATTGTACAGGATATCCTCAAGTAGAACCACCACAAAGGAACCATCATTTTAATTCGTGGTTATTACCTTGCACTTAGTAGATCCCTACTTCGGTACTACAAAGAAATTGTACAGGATATCCTCAAGTAGAACCACCACAAAGGAACCATCATTTCAATTCGTGGATATTACCTTGCACTTGTAAGTAGGTTCCTACTTCGGTACTACAAAGAAATTGTACAGGATATCCTCAAGTAGAACCACCACAAAGGAACCATCATTTCAATTCGTGGATATTACCTTGCACTTGTAAGTAGGTTCCTACTTCGGTACTACAAAGAAATTGTATATGATATCCTCAAGTAGAACCACCACAAAGGAACCATAATTTTAATTCGTGGATATTACCTTGCACTTGTAAGTAGGTCCCTACTTCTGTACTACAAAGTAATTGTACAGGATATCCTCAAGTAGAACCACCACAAAGGAACCATCATTTCAATTCGTGGATATTACCTTGCACTTGTAAGTAGGTTCCTACTTCGGTACTACAAAGAAATTGTATATGATATCCTCAAGTAGAACCACCACAAAGGAACCATAATTTTAATTCGTGGATATTACCTTGCACTTGTAAGTAGGTCCCTACTTCTGTACTACAAAGAAATTGTACAGGATATCCTCAAGTAGAACCACCACAAAGGAACCATCATTTTAATTCGTGGTTATTACCTTGCACTTAGTAGATCCCTACTTCGGTACTACAAAGAAATTGTACAGGATATCCTCAAGTAGAACCACCACAAAGGAACCATCATTTCAATTCGTGGATATTACCTTGCACTTGTAAGTAGGTTCCTACTTCTGTACTACAAAGAAATTGTACAGGATATCCTCAAGTAGAACCACCACAAAGGAACCATCATTTCAATTCGTGGATATTACCTTGCACTTGTAAGTAGGTTCCTACTTCGGTACTACAAAGAAATTGTACAGGATATCCTCAAGTAGAACCACCACAAAGGAGCCATAATTTTAATTCGTGGACATTACCTTGCACTTGTAAGTAGGTAGGTACTTACTTCTGTACTACAGTGAAATTGTACAAGATATCCTCAAGTAGTTCCACCACAAAGGAACCATAATTTTAATTCGTGGATATTACCTTGCACTTGTAAGTAGGTCCCTACTTCTGTACTACAAAGAAATTGTACAGGATATCCTCAAGTAGAACCACCACAAAGGAACCATAATTTATATTCGTAGATATTACCTTGCACTTGTAAGTAGGTCCCTACTTCTGTACTACAAAGTAATTGTACAGGATATCCTCAAGTAGAACCACCACAAAGGAACCATAATTTATATTCGTAGATATTACCTTGCACTCGTAAGTAGGTCACTACTTCTGTACTACAAAGAAACTGTACAGGCTATCCTCAAGTAGAACCACCACAAAGGAACCATAATTTTAATTCGTGGCTATTACCTTGCACTTGTAAGTAGGATAGGTCTCTGCTTCTGTACTACAGATAGATATAACTGCGAGAGTGCCGGGAAGAGGTCTGTATCGGCCACAGACTGATTATACTTTGCTATGCTAAATCATAGACCAATAAATAAAGGCTAAATAAATAACTATAAGTACTCCACTCGTGTAGTGATTTCATTTATTTTACCTACTAATCTCGTTTTTAACCATGTTTAAATATAGAATACCGTTCGCAGATCATTCCTTTACGAAACAAATAAAATTCATGAAACGGCATGATGTCTGGCTAGCCAAACGTAGGTAGGTAATGTAGATTGTGGAACGATATCTACAAGTGGAATCTCGAGAAGAAAAGCGATGCACGCTGTTTGAGGGTAGATTTACGAGTAGATGCAAACATTTTGGAGTGTAGCGGTTTATTTTAGTTAGCTGTTCCTACCTACTTTACATTTTCTATTTAGAATATTTAGTGGAATATCCCTAGTTTCTAACAATCTACGTTTTGGTGTTGAAAATAACAAAAAATTGATATAATTTTCAGATTTTAGAATTCAAAGACTTCATCAAATCGGCTTTACAGAACAACTCCATTTTTTGTGATACTAATGATCCACAATCCTTCATAGCTCAAAATATAAACAAAAAATCATGTTTTCTAGTTACGTAACGTAATGTATTCTGATAATTCTTACACTAACCCAGGACATAACTTAAAATTAATGCACAATTGGTGTAATTGCTGCAAGGCGTTCCAGTGCGAGGGTAAACAAATAAATTAATAAAACCAGAGCCTCAAAGGCAGGCTTCGGAAAAGCCTCCGCATCATCTACCAACGTTTTTTCTTATTGAGTAGGGTAATGTATTCTCATTCATTAAGTTAAGCTGTACACCTGCACTTTGGAAGACCTTATGCTCGCCACTGACGCCGCAATCGGGGTGGCCACCTACCGGGCCTAAAATTTATAAAGAGTTTCCCATCGACTTGAAAAGAAGAAGAAGAGTTAAGTATTGTCTATAAAGGTCTATCCACACATAGCAGGGCCGTGCCCGAAGAAGCTTCAATGTTTGGGCCCGGCCCTGTCACGTCCCGGGCACGGCCCTGATATGTGTGGATAGACCTTAACTGTGTTCACAATGTGTGCAATAAATGAATATCAGGGCCGCTATCCAGATGCAGCTAAATACCAATATTTTACAAAGAACGACTGCCTGTCTGACCTCCACAACTCCACGGAAAAGTCTATTTTAGATTAGTAACAAAAAACCATAAAGAAGTAAGATCAAGTACTTAGATGTTTAAACCTATAATTTCGCACTATTAAAAGTTCTTCTACGCATTTTTCTTCAAGAAACACGCCACAGTTTTCCGAGGAAATGGGCCCACATAATCAAAACTCTTATATACCTAATATTATGGCGAATAGCGATTAATGTACTAAGCTAAGGAAAAGTATTAGTAACACGCAACACAGATCTATAAGACATACTTTGTGAAAATCACTAAGTTTCGTGGAAAACTTGTATTTCAGTTTTCCAAAGTAATGCAGAATCATTATTGTGGAAACTAAAGAACAGTTCAAGTAGTGTTTTTTTTTAAACTGAATCCTGTTAAGTATACTGCCGCCCATTGTGTCATCCAGTGTAATTTGTTCTTCATCTATACTTTCTGTAACTTATATGGTGTACATAATAAAGATTATTCTATTCTATTCTATTCTGAAGTCCTTATCATTATTTTTTCAATTACATGTCTATTAAGCACTATCTACAAATTGTACCTAATTGGGACCAAAACAAGGCATTGAATCTAACATTAAATGCGCCTTTTTACCCTAAAGCTGGATATATGCAACGCAATCGGCAAACTAAGACGTTACCATAATGTACCTAATTATTTTAGTATGTACTCGTAATTTGGGCAAATTGAAACATTGTTTAAAACAAACATATAAATAAAATTAGCCTCTACTTATAAAACTCAATAATCACTTACCAGTTTATAAACCAAAAAGTACGCAAAAACAAATTCGTACTCGTAAAGCTTCGTAGCCGGGTACGCGGGCGGCGCGCTACGCTTGCTACGATACACTGCTACGGTGCTACGCTTTCCTGCTACTCCCTACAACTCGAGCCGCCTCGTAGCAAAAAGTTAATTGTTATTCCAATTTAAGGTTACACTAGCCGATCATACTTCCATACAAACGTAGCCTGGCGATTACTCCACTGTTGGACGATGTACGTTCAAAATAAAATGATATCAATTTGTCTCATCACTATCTAGACCTGTACGGAAACAAAAAAAGAAAAAAATAAAGTTGTGAGCGTCGAAAGTTCCATATTTCAACACTAATTTTTTTAACGCATCTTTAGGCGGAAATAAATGCCATAAGAAGAAGGAAAATTGCAAAACTGCCACCATACAGGGATATATTAGTAATTCAACAATACAAATAATTTTATTTTGAAAATATACATTTAGTCGTTTTTTCATGATACCTAGACTCCTAAAGATCTGTTCATAAAATTTCGCGCGCTCGTTTTCGTCCTTTATCATCATCCATTTCGCTACAAACTTGCAAAAGTGCTAATTCGTACGCAAACTAGCTTCTTACTGCTCATCCCAGCATCAATTTCTTTCGCACGTGTTGTCGGATGAGATAGCATGCATTTTAACCCCGCACACAAAATAGTTCGTGCCGTCGACTAAGGGAATCTTAATGCAAGAAATAATATGTCGCCATTCTGTGCCTGTTCACAATTTCTCGGCACCACACGGAGAGATTGTGAAGTATAGAATTTTGACGCTTATTATTATGGAAGAAAATGTTCTGTTTAAAATTTTATTTCTCAATTATTTTGACTTTATAATCTTACGGTGTTTTCAATAATCCGGTGACATACATAATGTATGTAATGCTAAATAGAGATTAATTTTCAAATGTTAATAAATTTTGGAGCGGGCTGTGTGGTGGTCGTAACATAGGGAGGCCAAACAACCGCTGGCGAGACGACTTCGAGTCGTTTACGGGTGATTGGCAGGATAAGGCCAACACATCGGGAAGAGTAGAAGGCTATGGCGAATAACTTCACCCAGCAGTGGAACAATACAATTTTAATATTAACTGTTTCGGTAATTTATTTATATAGACTTCATGCACAAAAAGATACAAAGGCGGACTTAATGCCTTAGGCATTCTCTACCAGTCAACCAAGGGTGGTGAAGAAATAACAAGGCGGGTGCATTGTATAAAGAATTTAAAAAGAGAAAAGTTGTTATTAAAATACTAAAAAAACTTTTTGCAAAAAAATACTACCGACTTCCAAATACAAAACTACAAAGTGAAAAATAACTAGTTACTAGTAGTTTTGTATTTGGAAGTCGGTAGTATTTTTTTGCAAAAAGTTTTTTTTTATTTTTCACTTTTTAGTTGTACGTACCTAATAGGCAAGTTAGTAAGGGAACTATTTCGCCAGAATAAATTTCATGAAACTTGAACATAACCGGTGAAATGAGAGATCTGCTTACCCCTTAAGAGTGAACTGGCGTGATGTTATGTTATGAAATGTTATAAACAACAAACAGACATGCGATTGCAGCAATCCCGAGAGATTTGCCGTTATTTATTGAAGAGTTCTGTTGTATATCTCCGAAGTTCTTCATCAGATCTTCACCAAATTAAAATGGGACCAATTTCGGAACATACTTATTTAAACAAAAAAAGAATTTTCAAAATCGGTCCGCAATTGACGGAGTAATCGGTGAAAAAAAAAAAAAAAACAAACATGAAGTCGAACATAGAACCTCCTCCTTTTTGGGAAGTCGGTTAAAAATAGGTAAAATACACGTACATATATATTGAATATAATATATACTTATATAAAATAAATATTTATGAAGTAACAAAGAAGAAGAAAGTGAGATGACTCTTAGTTGTGCTGAATATAAAACCGCAATTTCCGCTTGAATGCAAACCGACTTGTAGCCGTCCTGATCTCGAGAGGAAGCTCGTTCCAGAGAAGAATGGACTGAATATTGAAGGAAGAGGGAACAAACTCACTAGTATGAGAAGGACAAAGCAAGAGGAGATTATTGGAAGAACGCAGATCCCGAGCATGTGAAGAACATAGATATTGGAATGTAGACATAAGATAGGAAGGAGGGGTGGGAGAATTGAGTAGGGTGAAAAGCGTGGTCAAAGCGCGTAAACTTCTTCTCTGGCGAATCGGCAACCATTTTAGCTCAGACCTGTAGTACGACACATGGTCATACTTTCTGAGGTTAAATATGAATCTAATACAGTTGTTCAAGACCCTATCTAGCTTATCCAGTAAGACTCCGTCACCATAGAAATCGGCAAAGCCTAGCTAGCACCTTTAATATGATTTTATGAAGCTTCAGAGTAAGTAGGAAACTATTATGCCTGTTGATTCAAAAGTAAGTAGGCAGCTTATTTTTTTTCTATTAGCTTGAAACTATGTATTTTAAGATTTTGCAACATTAACGTAGTTTACAAACTCCCGCAGGAATAGCTTATACTACTAAATCTGAATAACACAATAGAGATGTAGTTTGTTAGTTGGGTTGTTTAGCTGGGTAGAAAAATGATAATTCTATTTAATCCGTCCGTGAGATTATCAAATAATATTGGACCCGTAGTTTTTGCTTTATCAATTAAATAAAAAAATACAAAGATAAAGCGCATCAAAGTGCAGGAGCCGGGCTCGTGACGTCACTTTGTCAGTATAAAGTGAAGCACACCGTCACGTCAGTCGATATTTCAACGCACTTTATCGTCGAAAATGTTGATTTACGTGGCAAAAGAAAAATACGTTTCCAATATTTTTAGGTTATCTAACTGACGGACTAAATATATATTTCTTGTCAACTACGCTACAATCTAAAGACATTAAGTACTAATCCCACGCGAGTGAAGACGGAGGACAGCAGTTCTACCTAAACTAAATGCGATCCACGTCCCCGAGTTTAGATGGAAATTTCCCTATGAATTTCTTAATTAGATGACGATAATTATCTTATCAGAGGCTTTATACGATATTGATGATTTATTATTTTATACAACCTTGAAGTCTAGAGGGTGTTAATGCCTGTTGAGTGTTGCTGATAAACTTAAATTAATATGATTGTGGGATATGTGTACGACCCTGAATTGACACCATCAAAATATAAAATACCTTTTAATATCTGCGGTAGCACAGGTACATATGAAAAATTTGTTGAACGTTGAACTACAAAATTAAACCGCAGACGAGTTAGTCGCAGTAGGTCCAGGTACCAAGATAGAACACCATTCAAAACTTACGAAAACGACAGACGAATTCTACTTGTTCATTTATCTTACTGAATAGACTTCAGCCGTTCAGTAAATATAGCTATACGTAGACGTAGATACGCTGCTATATTGTTGCTATGTTTTAAAGAAACGCGAACGCATCGCTTAAAATCAGTTGAAAGCGAACCTAAGCTGTAAGTATACAACATTATAGGAACGGGGTGCCACGTATGAAGCTGTAAAAAGCAATAACCAGCTCTCCACTACATTTTGGAGTAGCAAACATGTAAACTTAACGAAAATAATAAGGAAGACTATTACTCACCTAAAGCCATATCAATTATCTTGTTGTACTCGACATATCACTATATTTCCACAGATTTTATTTACAAATGATTTTTGAAAACGAAAATTGAAGTTGAACTGTTTACAAATGCCCTGAAAATCGATCGGAAACCAAGAACTTTTCCTATGCGTTGCCAAGGATACCGGATCAAAACATTTCCTTGCTGGACGCCAATCGGGTACCTACCTATGTATAAGACACGTAGTACATAAAGATATCGTAGCACCCACTATACGTAGGTAATCCATACTAAAATTATATTGGGGTAGCTGGTAGGGTTTTTGAGCAAGCATTTTCAGTGCGAAGAGTTGATAGCTGAATAGGTGCGTTTTGTTGTGAGAACACTGATAAGTATATCAGCACCTAAAGCCAACTTGACAATCTACAAACGGTAACGCTAGTAGAAAACGGCGAACCATCTATGGGAATGACACATGAACGTTAAGTCACGTGGTCAGACCATACAAATAGAAGGCGTTAAAAATTGTAGAAAGAGATTCGATACAACGTTTGTAACTTGGCTAGAGGAGCTGCTCAAAAGTTTTTGCAAAAAAATTTGGAACCAAGCAACTTAAAATTAAAAAGAGAAATGTAGGATGCAAGAACAATATATTTTCATAAGTCCTACATACATATATAATTAATTTTGTCGACTTATGCAGAAAAGCTGTAGAACTAAAATAAAGGATGCAAAAGCGAGAGAATCGGGCTCGAAAATTTTAGTACCCCGGCAGGCTTATTACGTATTAAGAGCAAAACGATAGCGATTTTTGCGCAATATTAGCTCTTCAATAGCAATACAGAAGTTTTAGAAATCTTGCCGGTCTTTTAAAAATAAGTGCATTTATAAACAGCTAGAAAAGATTAGCAAACGATTGTGTAGGACCGTAGGACCACCATACCAACACTGCAGGTAATTCCGACTTTTATAAAAAAAGCGTTTGATCGCGCGATGATTGCTAATTGCTGTTTCTTACATTTGTCCGCCTTATAGGTAGTCTGGTAGGTATTTCTTAATATTTCTTAATACTTAATCCATTATGTCTTGTGCATATTTCAAGCAGGGACTGAATAGGCAGTATAGGCACCCAAGGTTCTAAATCTACCTACGTTGTCATATTGTAGGTATGTATATTTTTTTGTTTTTATTGTCTATAGGCTTGCGCTTGACCACTATCTCACCTGATGGTAAGCGATGATGTGGTCGACGGTGAAGCACACGCACACACGCGCAAAACCCATTCACACTTGACTTAAAAACCCCTAAATTGTAGCTATCGGGAAAGAGACTCCGGCAGATAAGAAGTCAAGATGGAACGTTGCAAACAACTAGGTGACGCCGGTTTTATAAACATGTGGTGCGTAGGCCGGTGTTGTCACATAATTCAAATTACCCCGATATTACAAAAATAACGTTAATAAATAGTTACGTTATTAGTTAAATAGTAACGTTATTATTTATCACTAGATAGAACAAGTGTTCTATCAGTCATTCCGAAGCCAAGTAGGCGTAGGTAGGTAAAAAGTAGTGAAAAGGAAATGGGCAATGTTTCAAAAATAAAATTACTAGGTATTTTATTTTCATGTGCAGTTTTATTCATTTAAAAACCTTTATGCTGAATTAAATTTTTGTAAGTTTGCCTTTTACTCTCGATCGATTTGGAAATTGTTTCTAACTTGATAGCAATATGATGGAACCTAATGCTTAAGTATTTCTCAATAACGCACCGTATTAAATTTATTTTATGTTCGTGTCCAGCACATTCATGTCTAGTCTCTAAATTGATAAAAACCTGGTTGTTGCCAATGAATTTCTTCAATATGTTCATAACAATAATTCGGTGTTGGTCTTTTGCGATTATTGTAATATTTTCAATCAATAATTTTCGAACAACTGCTTCACAAGCGACACAAATCTCAAAGAGATCCTTATACGGGAAGCGAAGACCGCCTTTGTTTTACAAAATAATGAGCTTTTGAAAATAAAGTTTCTCATCAGTCTGCAAGGCATCTAAACATTTAGTTCATTTTATTATTTTAACCAAATAGCGCACTTTACTCCCAGATCCATTATTAGTTTTTTGTAGTCATCATAAGCATTGTCATGTAAGCGACTGGCCAAATCAACCGATTCATTAACAATGTCACGAAGAAGTTGCAACGACGAATTTCCATTGCTTTCTTCTTCTTCATGTCTATATGATGTTGAAGATAAATAATATCCTAAAAAATAATAATTGAAGTAATAACAAAAAAAAAATCGTAACCGCTGACATCATATCTTAATAAATAGATCGATCGTTCGAATCGATCAAGTCACCTTTCAAACAAATAAAAACCGCACCAAAATCGGTCCGGGGGTTAAAAAACGAGTAACATAACGTTGCGTGTCACATTACCCATTAATAGGGTAAAATAAAACGCTTTTTATTGGCAACACTAGTTGTGTGTCAAGCAATAACCTCAATTTTATTTTGATTTATTGAAAATATTGGTTTCCAAGTTTACTTAAATGTAAAATGTGATTCCATCCTGCTTTTTATCTCTTGAACTTTGATTTTTACACCCTTTCACAACACAATTCGGCATTTTTACTCGTAAATTTTGATATTTTTGATGACGACGCGCCACGAACGGCACGATAGCTCGACTGACAAGCTAAGGCTTAGTTTCATTGTACGTGTGTGCGTGTAATAGTGTACGTATACGGCAAGGCTTAGTTTTAACCGGCGTCACCTTGTTGTTTGCAACGTTCCATCTTGACTTCTTATTTGATCTGAGCTGTAAGCATAATAAAAGTGTCCCCAAAACGTTTAAAAGAAAAAAAGCGTATTATAAGTTATCTCAAAAAAAAGGAACACTTACGAAAGTTCCTGAGATTATACAAGTGACATGTTTTGTTCCATGCGTGTGTAATCGTAGGTACCTTTAAGGTCACACTCACAACTAATAGACATTGATTCTAGTTTCTACTTATCTACGACTAATTAACTAACTATTTCTGCAAGTTAGGTACTTTTAATAGCAAATGCAATCACGAACCAGATTTAATTCAATTTAAGATTATAACTATGGAGTAATAATTAAAATATAATTACTTACCTACCTCGTTTTTGATCACATAATCGGAAAAATAGCTTCACATCATGAAAGACGTTATTCAAATGAATGGTTTCGATAATTTCGTTAACTATTTTTATTGTATTTTATATCGAAAAACGACACAAATCTTTAAAATCGTCACACGCATCAGCACTGCAACGCTAGATAAGTGTCAACTATAAAAAAAAAATGCGTCAACTAAGCTAGCCGGTATTTAAATTAAACCAATGAGGTTCCTTAAAATTATTTTTTTTGAATTAACCTCCTTACGCATCTGCCTAACTCTAACGTTGTTGTGTTAAATAAGTCTTGCACACCTAGGCACATAGAAGTGACAGGCATTATTATTAAATTCATGAGTAGATCCGTTGAAGTGCTAAGCTTTGGTCTCTTGATCGGAACGCACAACGTTGCGGTATGCGGTGCCGGACTTAGGTACAGGCAACCGGATGTGGATATATTCCATTTATTTTTGATTAAATTTAAATAATGTTTTAGCACATTAATAAATTGATCGATTAGGTGCAGTATTGGTAGGAACTACTTGGTAGGTATTACTTATTAGATTATAGAATTATTAGGTACCTAGGTACCTACTATTAAATTATGGAATGGCTATTTTGAAATTTAATTTATTTCTGTTATTTATTTTGATTATTTATGAAATAAAGGCCTAACATTGAACGTTTTTCGGCTGAAATAATGACGATGTTGAAATATGAATTTTATTGTTTTGAGCAGAGGTGGCCCAGTGGTGACGGCCCTGACGTTGTAGATCGTGGGTTCGAATCCAGGCAGGCGCTTTAATTTTTGTAAATTATTTCATCACCATTGTCCACCCATCTTGACAATATGTGGAATCATTATAACAGACGTAATCTCGGGCAAGTAGAGAGAGCTAAGAATTTTATTGTAGTTATGAACAGACATCTTGACACATATGTTGTCAAGATGTCAGTCTAGAAAATTGGAGTGTAATAGTTGCGTCAATATAGCAAGGTTATTAAAAGCTATGTGCTAAATTTGTTGGGACGTTTCCTTTCAAGTAGTAGAGCATACGACTTATACTTGGACATCTCCGGAAACAGGAGATATCTGTACCCACAGTAGTATTGACTACCTCAGCAGGCTGCCAAATACTTCAAAGGTCCCCATGTTAATGTAGAACGAAGAAGTGACATTCAAAAAACTAAAGACCTAAGGCTTAACACGCATTGCGATTTTATTCGCGCGATTTTTTGTCCGCGTACTGAATCTAACTATAGTTCTCGCCAAACTTATTGGCCGCCCTGAAGTTGGCTACAATGGCTGCGCAGTAGGAAATCTCATACAAAAACAGCACCGTTTCGTGCCTCGCGCATCAGGTAAACCAACTTCAGGGCGGCCAATAAGTTTGGCGAGGGCTATAACTAACTAACACGCAGGGTTACCAACTCCTAAAAATAAATAGCCCTAAGATCAAGATGAAATAGCCCTAAATGCAATATTCAAAAGCCCCAAAAAAAAACCCTGTATTGGGTACATATTCTTTTTTTTTTTTTTTGTCTCTTTTTTACTAAGGTAAATAATACTTAGTTTTAATTACTTTGTATTAGAACCTATTATAACGAATTTAAGATCCATATTGTTAATAATTGTAAATAAATCGTTTACGTTCCAACTTGGCGTTTCATTTGAGCTTTCGGAGTTCTTTGGGTCATACATTATACAATGTTTATAATAAACAAACTGTAACATTTTCGGCAATGGAGTAAATGTAACTAATGATCTATCATCTCTTTTAAAATGAATCGTGTCATCATTAAACTTTGCAGCATTTCAAGGAATAATTGGTTTCTATAGTAATGCATGAAATATTATTTACGGCCCTAAAAAAAGCCCTAAATATTTTTGGGCCCTAAAAAGAGCCCTACGTGGAAATTTTCGCCCTAAATTTGGGGCCAAAAGCCCTAAGTTGGCAAGCCTGCTAACACGCACTGCGGATAAAAAGCCGCGCGATTTTTGTCTCTTTCTACGTGTTCATAAAGCTCAAACTATTCGCGCGAATTTAATCCACGCCGCGGTGCGGTGGATTCTGTGGCAAAACGCGGTCTCAGATCAAACAGTAAACAGATATAACGTACTAAACAAGAGAGCGGTGCCGCGATCTATATAAGTGTGCGTAACAGCGAGGAGCGACACCTGTAGAGACACGTACATCTGTGTGCGTAGAAGGATGCCAGATGTTGGGGAAAAACTCCCACTTTTTTTTCGATGTTTCTCAAGAATATGTACTTACTTAAGTAGTATTTGGACAGAGTAATGGTTATCAAATAAATTATAGATAGAAGAAGAATAGATAGTTTTTTAAAGAATTGATAAGCGATATCATACATGTTGAATAATTACGCGAGGAACTTGATAATGTGATTTTTTGTTTGTTGAGATAGTTTGATGATGTTGGTGCCAAATGAAAGGTCTTGGCCTTGAACAATTTTATCCGTTTGAATCATCTAAATCGGTTCACGTGTTTACGAGATAATCGCTAATCATTATAATGAAAATGTAAACAAACCGGAACTTTTTCTGTTTTTGTTCTAGAAACTTTTTAATAATGGCAAAATGTGCAAATATTATAACTGTAAATTGAGTATGTGTGCAAACCCTCTAAGTCTAATAAGCTAAATTTTGTAAGAATTATGTGAAAAATTAATAAAAACCAAGTTTCCAAAGATTTCGGCTAAGTGAAAATGATAACGAAGGTTCAATATTATCATTTATACCCCCTCCCGGGTACCCCCCGCCCCTGTCACAGCTCCAACGCGTGCCACTGGTTCATTGAATTATATTTATACGAATAGATTGTATCCATATTTTATAGATTTCAAACCGGATATAAAAAAGGTATTGAACAATTAATGGAAATGTATTCCATTACTGATACTGAACCACTAAAAACAATTGCACACTAGTTACAAAATGTTCCTGTATAAATGTATATAACTAATCGATCTTCCTACGTCCCATGTAAATTTCCTTAATTCAAGGAAACTTATTTCGATGTAAACTGGCAACACCAACCAATTACTGCCAATATTGATTATTATTAAGACCGGCCGGGGCGGGAACCGAAAAGCGCGTCTTTTGAAAACTAAAATTAAAATAATTGTAATATTTTCATTAAACGCTATTAAAAAGCTAGCTAAATGGAGTCGGAAGGGGAAGAAGAGGATCGGGAGTTTATTTTATCAAACCCGAAAACCAAAAGGAAAAGAAAACTGGGCGAAAATGAAGATGTGGATCTCCCAATAGGTGAGAAATATTCAAATTTTGTGAAACCGGGATATTCTCGAAATTATCCTGACCACAGCACTGGAACTGAGTTTCCAGTGTATGTTGAAGGCGTCTCCAAAGAAGAAAAGATTGGAAACAGAAACCCCTTATCTTTTTCCAAAATTTTCAAAAATGTAAAGGGCATACATGAACAGCGTCGAATAAATCAGCATAAGATTATGCTCGTTTTCAAAACAGCTTCTGCTGCAAACGATTTTTTGAAGAACAAATGTCTTACTGAAAATCACCTGAAAGCTTACATACCAGCAATATCAGTAGAACGCATTGGTGTCATAAGGTATATACCCATTGATAGCAGTAATGAGGAGCTATTCAATAAATTGTCTGCTGACCAAGAAATAGTAGAAGTAAGAAGGTTTAAAAAGAAGTCAGGAGAAGAGATGGTACCCATTACTACTATCTCGGTAACATTTGTAGGGACCTCTCTGCCACAATACATATATCTAGATAACTGGAGATATAAAGTATCTGAATATATTCCATTAGTTTTGCAATGCTATCGATGCATGAAATTTAATCATGTAGCGAAAGCCTGCCGAAGTGAGCAGGTCTGTTCACGGTGTGCTGGATCTCATAATTATAGAGAATGTAAAGAAGATGCTCAACTTAAATGCATAAACTGTGCGGGAGCACATTTAGCTATATCTAAGGATTGCCCTTTTAAACAAAACAAGATTGTCAACAAGCGATCATATGCAAATGTAGCAAAATTAAATAGTGCAAATTATCCAGCTTTGAGTCCTTCAACATCAACAGTCACTCCATCTGCCTCTTTATCCAGGAAGTCTCCCATAAGTAATCAAAGTACCACAATAAATAATATACCACGTCCAGCTAGAGTGAACACACCTGCTCAAAATAGTAATCCCATGAGCAAATTAAAAGATATAATTAATGATGAGAATTTAATTAATATAATAGTAAAAACATTAATCTCTCTAGGGAATTCCAAGTCAGCTACCACTGTTTCCCACATAAAAGAAGCTTTTTTAAAGAATTGCAAAATGTAATGGGAAATCTCAGGATAGCCCTACATAACATTCAAAGCATAAACA
Organism: Orthosia cruda; assembly: GCA_964057195.1. Lineage (NCBI taxonomy): Eukaryota > Metazoa > Arthropoda > Insecta > Lepidoptera > Noctuidae > Orthosia > Orthosia cruda. The sequence continues at coordinate 10,037,838 of OZ059842.1, read as the reverse complement.
ATAAAAAACCATTGCTGATAAAGTTTTTAATGGAAAATAATATAGACATTTGCTTAGTTAATGAAACTTGGCTTAAAAAATCTTCCAGATTATTCAAAATTCCAGGTTATAATTTCATTAACAAAAATGCTGCCAATGAACACGGAGGTGTTGGTATTTTAATTAAAAATAACATTAAATTCAAAATGATTAAGACTTATTTTTATCAAGACATCCAAAACGTAGCTGTGTCGGTAGACACCGACTTAGGTCCGCTTACAGTCCTGTGTCTTTACTGTCCACCTGAAAATAAAAACATAGGAAATAGAATTAGAAAGGATAAATTAACAAAATTGATAAGGAATATGCCCACCCCATGTGTAATTGCCGGCGATTTAAATGCCCACCATATAGCGTTTGGTTGTAATGCAACAAAATCAAGGGGCAAAGATATATTTGAAATATTAGAAGAATTTGATCTTTGCATCTTAAATGATGGCAGTCCAACAACAGTTAGTAGCCCACTTTTTACTCCTTCAGCTATTGATATATCTGTAGTTAGTCCCAGTATCGCACCGCTATGCAAGTGGAAAGTACATGATGACCCTTTAGGCAGTTACCATTATCCTACTATTATTGAATTAGCCATCACAGCAGCACACTATTACATAAATAATAACATAGAAAAGTTTGCCTATAATAAAGCAGATTGGTCAAAATTTCGTTTAGAGGCTGAAAACATATTTTCTAACATTCAAATTTTAAATGTCAACCCCCTTAAAGCTTACGATGATTTTTGTTTAGCCATTAACACCCTCAAAAATCAATGCATCCCAATAAAAAAAGTTGGTAGACATATCAACAAAGTCCCAGCTCCATGGTGGAATGAGACATGCACTGAAGTTGTACAGAAAGCTCATAAAGCCCTAGTTAAATATAGAAAAGATGGCAAGTTGGAATCTTTTATTGAATATAAGAAAGCAGACGCCTACAAAAAACGAACTCTAAAAGAGTTTTGCAAAAATAGTTGGAAAAACCTTTGCAACTCATTTAATAGGTATACATCAGTTTCAAAAATCTGGGAACATATTCGTAAATTCAAACGCATTAACATTGTAGCCCCTTTAAAATCAGATGAATTTATACCTGGATTTTTAAATAAACTGTCCCAACCTTCCACCTCAGATTTTGGAATTGAGTTAAATATGATCTTTGAGTCAAACAATGATACTGAATTATCTGATTTCTTCTTAAAGGCTTTTGAATGGAATGAGTTTTGTTTCGCTTTGGATTCTAGAAAAGATACTACTCCAGGATTAGACGATTTTCCTTACATTGTTTTAAAACAATTACCAGTGTCAGTGAAAAAAATATTGTTATCAATATTGAATGAAACATGGTCTCAACAGCTGATACCTGAAACTTGGAAAACACAATGTGTAATACCAATATTGAAACCAGATAAACCTGCAGATGATCCAAACTCTCATAGACCTATTTCATTAACTTCTTGTATAGGAAAATTGTTAGAAAGTATGGTAAAAGCTAGATTAGACCACTATGTAGAGAAAAAAGACATCTTACCTCCATTTCAGTTTGGTTTTCGTAAAGGGAAAAGTGCTGCTGAAAGTTTTGTAACATTAATAGCTGATTTGAAGAAGACCAAACTTGCTCATAATACCACAGCTTGTGTCTTCCTTGATGTTCAGGGAGCATACGACAATGTAGATCTTCATGTACTGGCACTTGTTTTAGCAGACTTGGGATTGCCTGGAAAATTAATAAAATGGATCTTTAATCTTTGCACAGATCGAAAATTGTACATAAGACATAATAACAACCTTTATGGACCAGTATCAGCAAACAAAGGTTTGATGCAGGGTGCATGTCTATCTTCAATTCTTTACAATTTGTATACTTGTCAAATCTTAAAATATATTCAGACCAACTTAAAAATTTTACAGTTTGCTGATGATATTTTACTATATTATACTGATAAAAATGTCAATAATATAAATAGAGTTTTAAATGATTCTCTTGAACAATTACACAATTATTATTCTAATATATTAAAACTAACTATTAATAGTGAGAAAAGTTCCTGTTTAGTAATTGGTGATAACAAATCTCATGTAAATATTTATTACAATAATGAAATCATTCCAATTGTCAAAGAAAAGAAATTTTTAGGAGTTATTATAGATGAAGAAATAAATTTTAAAAGTCACATTAATTACATAAGCAAAAATGCTCATAAAGGTTTAAATATATTGCGTTCCTTAACTGGAACTTTCTGGGGATCAGATCCAAAGATATTGAGCCTTTTGTATAAAAGCATTGTTCGAAGTCACTTTGACTATAGTTGTTTGGCATACATCAATGCAAAACCTAATATACTTAAAAAACTAGATATTATTCAAAATATGGCTTTGCGAATAATATCAGGTGCAATGCGCTCTACTCCAATTAATGCAATGGAAATTGAAACTTGCATCGAACCTTTAGTATTAAGAAGGTTAAGTTTAGCTGGAAAACATTGTATAAAAACTCACGCTATTGATAAGTCTTTAATTACAAATAGTCTGCTCTTGCCTCAAGAATTAACAGTTCAACTACCAGAATTTGAAATTGCCCCAACAGATGTATTATTTGGTTCTCTGCCTGATATATGTACTATAATGTCACAATTAAAAATAATATGTAATAATATGCATCATACTGAAAAGTGGCCTATGTATATGCACACATTTGAAGCCTTATTATTGGATTGTATTAAGATAGATACCAGAAGTGTACAAAATAATCAAGAGTTTCTAGAACAAATGGCAAATCTGATAGGATACAGAATATATACTGATGGTTCTAAATCCAAAAAAGGGGTACAATCAGCATTTTTTGATCCCCAAAAGCAGAAATCACGATCATTTAAAATTCATGACGAATGTAGTATTTTTACAGCTGAAGCATATGCCATTTATCTAGCATTATTATATATTCATAATATTTCCAATCACAATAAATTCATATTTATCACAGATTCTCTTAGTGTATTGATGGCAATTAAAACAAGCAATTTATCATTCAAACAAAATTATTTAATTCTTAGGATTAAAGATTTGTTGTTTAAACTTAATATTAAGGCTCTATCAATACAATTTAAATGGGTACCTTCTCATCAAGAAATAATAGGAAATATAGAAGCAGATCGTGCTGCATGTGGTGAATGGGATGAAGATCACACAGAAAACATGACTATACCTTTTACTGATATGTTCTCGGTATTAAAACAAAAGAAAAGAGACATTTGGAATAAATATTGGCAATACATAAGTCAAGATAAGGGTCAATGGTACGCCAGTATACAGAATTCTTTCCCGACCAAACCATGGTATCACAGTCGTCTACATCAAAACTATTATAGCCGAAATTTCACTGCAGTCATTAACAGAATGCGATTTGGACATTGCCTCACACCAGCTCATCTACATAGACTTAAAATTATTAATAGCAATATCTGCCCACACTGCAACAAAGAAGAAGCTAATTTACAGCACCTTATTTTAGAATGTCCTTCCTTCAATATTCAGAGATTGGTTATGATAGCTGATATACTAGAAACTGAAGAAGAAGTTCCCCGCCGACTCCAAGATATACTTTCAAATCCAAAAATGTTTCAATCACTCTTTAATTACATAATAAATTCCGTCGAAAAGATTTAAATAACTAAACTCCATAATATAATTCTACATCCAACATCATGATTCATAATATTTTTATAAACAACGAAGTAAACAACTCAAGAACAAGTGTCAAAGTGAAGTTGAAACACAGAACAGAACCCAGTTGAAGTGTATATAAAACTGACATTTAAGTGAAGACGCGGCCAAACGGACTAGAATCCAGGCTGGTAAAATTATAATAAAAAAAAAAAAAAAAAAAAACTGCCAATATTTTGTGTTCCGAGTGAGCCGTAAATATTAGGGGGTAAATCAATAACAAAACTATAAAATAATCAATATTTACATGTGGAAAGATATTCCATCTTATTTTATTTTTATTTTAGGAACAACTTTTGCAATGTTTAAGACGGCATTTTCACTTATAAAATAAGAAATCACTTGTGACGTAAGCAGTGCGACGCGTAGTTTCGTACTAACGCGAGATTGTATTAGTTTTTCAATTTGTATTGGTGGTTGCGCTCTCTTGTTCCGTACGTTATATCTGTTTACTGTTCTATAATTTGAGAACGCGGTGTTATTTCCGCGCGATATATTTAGCGCAATGCGGGCATCTTCCTTCATATATATCCATAGATCGCAGAATGGACGGAAAAATCACACGAATAAAATCCGCAGTGCGTGCTAAGCACTGACCTCTATTAGACAAGTAAGCTGGACTAAACATACTATATGAAATGACAGTTGATTTTTGTGCTGAATCAAAGCGCCTCGCTCGAGGTTCTCAGGAACTAAAATTGACACATTTAGAGATAAGTTAATACCGATATTTATCAAAATTATGTAATACTAAAATATTCGCCTGGAAATATTATAATATTGTAACTTATATATCAGTGTTAGTGATATTTTTAAATTAGACTAATATCAAAATAGTAGACTTGGCAAGGCGTATGACTCATCTACTGAATTGACATCTCGTAGTATGTTGGAACTAAATTTCTCTTATTGGTATTGGTGATGAATGTTATATGAATGCCTAATAATCAGTAATAATATGTTCAAAAGCAATGTGTAATACTAAATTCTGGAATCATCATCATCCACAGCCCGACTTCGCCCACTGCTGAGCACAGGCCTCTCTCTTGTACCAATCACCACGTTCCTGAGCCTGGAATTAATTCTGGAACAATAATATCATAATAATTATAATTTTATTGACAAATGTTTTGAAATCAAACAATTTATTATCTGCATTTGAAACAGAGTTGAAAAGTGATAAAAGTCTTCACCTTGCTGGAATGCGATGTCACTCTTATTTGCACCTTAACACTACAGAGACAGGATCTCAGCGATGAGAGCGAGAAATACGTCTGTTGTAAATGATTATCTATCTCATTTATTATTATTATTGTATAAATGATGTTCCCTTTACGAATCCGATGGGCGCCAGCCGAGTGAATCCGAACGATTTTAAGTATTAACTTACTTGTGTACTTGAGCGAGGAGATACTTGCTCAAATATACTAGTTTTAAGGATAATTTGTTAGCCTTTCCCCATATTTAAATCTAACTGATCTGTCAGTAATACGCTATAACTTTTCTAGCACGCTATCCACTAGTTTATAGCTTGCAATCTGACTGAAAATATTTTTCAGTTAACCTTTACAGCAATTATTCTATTACTTAAAAATGAATCATAATAAAAATAACTGTGATTTTTTTTCTCTCTTACGTATTAAATTATTCTCACGATCGATAAAGCCCATAAAAGTATTTTTTTTACCGAAGTCTGTGTCCCATCTCTAATATTAGTTCCATGGACTCTCACGTTAAGACACGCAAAGACCTTATACTTCAAGAAATACGTATAAGGTCTTTGAAGACACGTCGCTATCAGCGCCACAATGGCGAAAATCAAATGTCTTCATTTTGTCATCGATAATATGAAGTCCAGCGTACTTGTATGATAGAGGTCAGTGGTGCTAAGCCTCAGTAGCCAGGTTAATAAATTGACAAAAAAGGCCTTGGCACTTGTCAATGTCAAACACTCAAAATTAGTCAGGAGTTTTTGGCGGGATTTTTTCGAGTGCAGTTCAGCGGCTGTTAATATTATTTGCAAATTGATTTATAGTGGATATTGTGATATAAAATTGGTGTAGTTTTGTGTCTCAACTGTCTACGCAACTGGACAATATGTAAAAACGTTAACAGAAGCGATCTCGGGATAGTGGAGCGGAGAATTTTATTGTAGTATTGACTACCTCTGCAAAGCTACTGGGAAGACTGACTCGATGCAATTTGCTGCCAAATGCTCCAAGAAACATTAGAATGTGTTACATCCGCATTCTCAAGCATACTAAAGAATACAAATACTAACTTATGATTAGGCAGCATGGTCTCAGACCTTAGCCTGTTCCGTTAGGAACAAATATATAAAAAAAAAAAAAAAACAAAATTAGTCAAAATTGACACGGAGTTTTTGGCGGGATTTTTCGAGTGCAGTTCAGCGGCTGTTAATATTATTTGCAAATTGATTTATAGTGGATATTGTGATATAAACTTGGTGTAGTTTTGTGTCTCAACTGTCTACGCAACTGGACAATATGTAAAAACGTTGACAGAAGCGATCTCGGGATAGTGGAGCGGAGTATTTTATTGTAGTATTGACTATCTGCAAAGCTTACTGGGAAGGCTGACTCGATGCAATTTGCTGCCAAATGCTCCAAGAAACATTAGAATGTGTTGCATCCGCATTCTAATGCATACAAATACTAACTGATGACTAGGCAGCATGGTCTCAGACCTTAGCCTGTCCCGTTAGAAACAAATATATAAAAAAAATTGTCACTTTGACAGAAATATGACAAACATCAATCAAACGAGAACAACACTGCGAAATAGCAAAACAAAAGTAGAAGTAGTCTTTCATTTCTGCAATCTGCCGTACAAAGTATACAAACACATGTGATTGGATTTGTGTGAGGGAAATGGAAGATAAACCTAGCTTTGTAATAATTGTGTGTAACGTGTAATTTGTGGAACGAGACTTGTTCTAGATTTCTCTGAACGATGGATAAACCTCATAAAACTCTTTTGTTTTACGATTTATGTAGACTTTGCCTTGAAAACCCAGGTGCAGAAGATATGTTTACAAAAACAGGCCTAGTCCATGCTATATTTCTTTGTACAGGTGTTAGTGTACGTATTTTTTATTATTTATGTATTGAGTTCACTTTAGAACGCATTTTTTTACCTATACATCTGTTGTAAAATATCAAATTGCATTCTTACAGGTTGCCAGCCAAGATAACTTCCCCCGGAAAATATGTTGTCAATGTTTAGATATTGTCGTAAAAGCACAACAGTTGCGAGTGCTGGCCACAGCAAATGATACACATCTGAAGTCCCTGTTCGATGACAGTGAAACATTTACGATAGGGTTCAATAGAACAGATCAGGTATTGTGAATATTTTTTTAGTTAACCATGTAGAAAATACACAAAATTGAGTGTAAATATTATCTTTACTTGTGAGGCCTATAAAAAAAAGACTATTATTTTAAATTCTTGTAAAATCACTTGTTGTTTGCTCATTATTTTTTTAATATCTTCGAATATGACATTATTATTTTGCTGTCCTTACTCCTAGGGAAAGGATTCCTTCCACCAACCTGCCCATGCTTGAAACTTATTCAAGATTATTAAAATTTACATAAATCACCATATTTCAGAGCCAGAAAGAAGGAGGAGCACAGACAGTTTCAAGAAAGAGCAGCACAGATTCAGACAGAACTGTTAAACTAGAGATTGTAGAAGAGTTTGATAGTTTTGTAGAAGATAGTGAATCAAAAAAGAATAATTCATCAGATTCTTCTGAACATGTAAGTTTTTCTTTAGACCATTATGTTATAATACATCATAGCAGACGAATGTGCAGTTACTGTTTCTTTCGTAAACTTTTGTGAAATTTGATAAAAAATGGTGTCCGCGTTTAAAAGAGAAATATTTACATACCTCCATATTTTAAATTGGGGAATCAAGAAACCGCAAACTAAAACTAACTTAAGGAAAAAGGAATTTTCTACAATACTTCACTTTAAATCACTTGAAGATCAAATATCCTGATGAGTTTGAAATGTTTTTAACCAGTGAAAAAAAAATAAAAGAAACTACCCTGTTTTTTTTAAGAATATAAATAAAAACAAACCTCTTTATTTACGTTTCTTTATTAATTTTGTGCAATAATTAAAGTTAGCATCAGGGTCCTCTGATGTCAATGACAAAATATCGGCATCAGCAGATGTAAAAAAAAATGTGCATCAGAAGCAACCCTGATATGGCATGCAGAGAGATGGTTGTTGTTCTAAGTTCCACTTACTCATGTTGCATTACTTTTAGGTATATGATTTTATTTGCTTAATTGGAAACCCAGTGTCAAGTTGCTTTGCATATTGCACATTTTGTAAAGAATTGCATACTGCACATTTACATAAAAATAAATTGACACTTTAATACATTCTGCTTAGTATTAAAATAAACATTAAATTGATTTCAATAACTTTTTTAACAATTGAATAATCTCCGTGATGCCTCATGACGATAGCTTGATTACTAGCTGACTCTTGACCGGCCGTATACTCATAATTTTTGCACCAACTACCCACTATTTTTCTAATATTATATAAAACTATAATAAGGTGTTATATACCTTGTAACCTAAACATTGTAAATATTATGTGGGTCCATTCAAAGACCTCCACATACTCATTAGTTTATAATGATTCCTTTTATAAGTTAGTTACTCCAACGCAAAGTATTGTCATAAAAAAACATGTCTTAATGTTTAGAAAGGCGATTGTCTACAAATAGAATAAGATCATTTCTAAACAAAACTGTATAACCTTTCAAAATCAATAACTTCATACAAGTTCATATTTCTGTCTCACTTGCAACTATGTATTTAGTTTCTCTTTAATTTCAGAGTAAATCTGAAGAAAACACGTTAGCAGTTCGAAAAGACTTGTTTGAAACTTCTGGCGCTGTGGTAAGTGTGGATCTTCGATCACTAATAAAGATCGAAGTGTATAATGATAATAATGCCATAAGGAGACTAGAACCTAGGATAGATGGACCCCTTGATCCCATTCATCCATTGTGCGTGCAGGCTAGGGCATGTAATATCGGAAGTTTTTCAATTACCATATCGATTTCCGATATTAGATCTCAATATCGGAATTGCGCAATTTTGTTAAATATCGCACATATTTTTTTGTTAATTGCACAAATTCGGTATGAGGTTGGAATGAGTACCAACAATAAAAAACACGTTTAAGCTGCGACATAATAGGATTTTCTATTGTGTCTCTCTCTAATCACCAGTGAATGGGTAATCGGGCGCTTATTTACCTAACTACCCAAATACCCTCATGTAAATTGAAATAATTTGATTGTGATTTTGTGTGCTGTGCTGTGTCTTTTGTATGCGCTGATTTTTTTTTTTTTTTCTTTGCTTTTCTTGCAATCAGTTTAAAACTATGAGCAGATGAGTTGAAGGAGGATTTAGCGGGTAAGAGCTATTCCCCATCAGGAGCAACTCTCTTATTAGTAATACAACTGTCTACATATCATCTAGTTGTAGGATGTTGCGTCTTTTGAGTCTGCTGACACAATCTGGTATTGTAAGTTGAGCGGCCAATTGGTTAGGGTGTCTCTCCAGCCTGGACTTGTATTTTTGAGAAAACAACCTTATTTCTTCTCTTAACGTATGCGCTGAATAAATAATTTATCTATCTATCTAACTGCACATTTATTCCCAAGAAAGAATATAAGTCATGTCTTTCTTAAAAAGGATTATAATGCAAAAAAATCCAGATAATAAATGTTTATTGATCAATCTGAAAGTGGTACCGATAAGTGTAATGAGTAATGATGATTTATAAATCCAGTATAAATATCTGTCGGTGAGGCGACGCCTCCTGGGGGAGGCCTATAGTCAGCAGTGGACGTCTGTTGTCTGAAATAATGATGATTATGATGAGAAACAATGTAGTCAAGTAGTGGATGTTGATTTATCCAACACATTAGTGATCGGATAGACAATTTTTAACCCCCGACGGAAAAAGAGGGGTGTTATAAGTTTGAGGTGTGTTGCTGTATATCTGTGTATCTGTGTGTCTGTGTATCTGTGTTTCTGTCTGTGGCATCATAGCGCCTCAACGGATGAACCGATTTTAATTTAGTTTTTTTTGTTGGAAAGGTGATTGTGTCGAGAGTGTTCTTAGCTATGTTTAAAAAAAACGGTTCAGCCGTTCAAAAGTTATGGGCGTTTTACTGTTTGAATCGGGCTGTTTTCGCAAGATAAATGTGTCGGGGGTTTTTTAAATTTTGAAATTTTACTTGTTTGTATTAAATACAAGCAAAAGACTGAAAAATATTAAGAGCACCTACAAGTTTCACGAGCCAAAACGAAAACATCTACTTTTTCAGCGAAAATTTCTCAATAACTACAAGATATATGTTAAAAAAATGATGTCAAAAATAAAAACGACAGGTCCGTCGTTTACAAGCCCTTGAGTTAGACTTTCATATATAAAAAAAGTCCTCTGTGAACTAGACTGAATGCCTCGCGCGAGCGCAACGGTTTATAAGGCACTAGAGGACGCCTCGCGGTTTCACCCGCGTAGTTCTCGTTCCCGTGGGAATACAGGGATAAAAAGTAGCCTATGTCATCCGGAGATAGAGTAGCTTCCCAACGGTGAAAGAATTTTTGAAATCGGTCCAGTAGTTTTGGAGCCTATTCGGTACAAAGAAACAAAAAAATCTTTCCTCTTTATAATATTGGTATAGATTATTTAAACAATTTACTACAATAAAATAAGTACTCAAAAATATAATATAAAATTTGTATTCGATTGATAAACACCTCAAATTTCAAATTATTTACCAGTTATTTATATATTCAACATATTCTTACGCGTGAGACGACGCTTTCGCACATGATAAAATTGCCTTTTTCCCGCGTGGACAACATTTTTTTAAAGTATAAATACAATAAACTTTGAAAAACAAAATTGGTGGCTTACTATATGCCCAGTCCATACCATTTTTTGCAGATTATTATTCGCCACCAGTAAGCTGAAAAAAAGTTAATTCAAAAAATAAAAAAACCCGACTGCTTAAAAAACGAACTAAAAAGACGTAAACAAGAAGAGAATCATGCTGTGCAGTCGGATGATACGTATTCGCGAGCTGGCTGAACCAAACCAGATGTATCCTCCGACTGCACAGCATGATTTTCTTCTTGTTTACGTCTTTTTAGTTCGCTTTTTAAGCAGTCGGGTTTTTTTTGACTTTTTGAATTAACTTTTTTTATTGAAACTTCTTAGTAATTTTTTTTTTAGATTTTTTACATTTTAACATATAAGTGTTATATATTTTTGAAATCACCTCTTAAAATCCTTAATCTTAAATGCCTTTATTTTGATACCCCACACGATCGGTTTGGAAGAAGAAAAAAAATTGTACCCCACGAAATGGCGCCCAAAATCCGCCATTTTCCTTTTTTTTTTAAATTTATTTTAGCCAGTGACACTCGCAGGCTTAAGACGAATCGATTGACGTAAGAATCATCAAAATCGGCCAACGCGTTGAGTCTCTAGAACGCCACATTGGAACAAACGTACATACATACATACATACATAGACTGATAAACACAATACCCTCCTTCGGCAGTCGGGTAAAAAAGCAATAAAAAAAACCTGGTGTTTCGCGATTACGTAAAAACGTGTGTTAGGAATTTATTTTTTCTAATTTAATTTGAGCAGTTATCAAAAATTATTGTTGTACATTTACTAGATAACTATGTGATGCAAAAAATTGCATTAAAAGATTTATCATATATCTTGTAGTTATTGAGAAATTTGCGCTGAAAAAGTAGCTGTTTTCTGTTTTTGGCTCGTGAAACTTGTTGGGGCTCGTTTACTTTACTTAATTTGCATTTATCTGTTATAAATAAATGCAAATTAAGTAAAGTAAACGTACTTCATAAGCGAAACTCTATCAATATATATTCATCATTTCAGCCGAAGGACGTCCACTGCTGGACATAGGCCTTCCCCAGGTGTCGCCACATTGACCGATCCCGTGCGTCTCGCATCCAGCGCCTTCCCGCAACCTTAACCAGGTCATCAGTCCACCTAGTGGGAGGCCTTCCAACGTATCGTCTTCCGGTTCGCGGTCGCCATTCCAGAACTTTCCGGCCTTTGCAATGCACTGCGAGCAATGTGCCCTGGCCACTGCCACTTAAGCTTGGCAATTCTTCGGGCTATGTCGGTAACTTTGGTTCTCCTGCGGATATCATCATTTCAGACGTGATCACGCAAGGAAATGCCGAGCATAGCCCTCTCCATTGCCCTTTGGGTGACTTTGAGCTTTCTGATAAGGCCCATTGTGAGCGACCACGTCTCGGTCCCATAGGTGATCATTGGCAACACACACACTGCGGAGACACTGCGGTAAATTGGACGAGAAGATACCACGCAACTTCCCGAACGCCGCCCAGCCGAGTCGGATTCGACGGTTGACCTCTATATATTATCATTCATTTATTTTCAGACCCGGAGTCCATAATTCATAAAACATTAAATTGTATTTTTTTTAAATATCCATTACAAATTAAAATAAAATTACATTCAATCATAAACATTACATTAAAAACAGAATCAAACTATATGAGTCACTACATATTTACCGGGTAGTCCTATTAACCTACAAGATAACAAGCACAATGAGATTTATAAAATCGATATGAATATCGACTTTTAAAACTAAGTCGATTCGTTACCGACCATAACCACTTAACCACACCACTAGTCAAGCTGTCATTATTTATGAAATAATTGAAACAAATGCAAAACTTTGTTACCGGTTTAATACGTACTTGTGAAGCATCGAGCGAGAAAGAGCATTTAAGCCCGTTGGTTATGGTGATTAGCAGTGGTCAGATAATCTATTAAAGATGAAAGAATCTTATGAGAATACTTCACTTCATGAAAGAAAAATAAATGCCTTGACGAATGCCGGCCGGATTTACAGTCACGAGTCTCACGAGATTGCCAAAAAATGTTATATACAAGTGAGTTACGGGAATCCGCTGGGTTTGAGATGCCCCGTGCATCTCAAACCCAGCGGATTCGGCCAATGTGACGACACTTGGGTACATAATATGTTCAGCAGGTATTATACTTCTGAGAGGGCTGTTTCGAGACGAGTACCTATCCTTGTTAAACTTTATTTCAAATTCATGTGTTACTTACTTGGAAACCTCAATAAATGTAAGCTTAAGAGCCCCAACAAGTTTCACGAGCCAAAAACAGAAAACAGCTACTTTTTCAGCGCAAATTTCTCAATAACTACAAGATATATGATAAATCTTTTAATGCAATTTTTTGCATCACATAGTTATCTAGTAAATGTACAACAATAATTTTTGATAACTGCTCAAATTAAATTAGAAAAAATAAATTCCTAACACACGTTTTTACGTAATCGCGAAACACCAGGTTTTTTTTATTGCTTTTTTACCCGACTGCCGAAGGAGGGTATTGTGTTTATCAGTCTATGTATGTATGTATGTATGTACGTTTGTTCCAATGTGGCGTTCTAGAGACTCAACGCGTTGGCCGATTTTGATGATTCTTACGTCAATCGATTCGTCTTAAGCCTGCGAGTGTCACTGGCTAAATTAAAAATAAAAAAAAAAGGAAAATGGCGGATTTCGTGGGGTACAATTTTTTTTTTCTTCCAGACCGATCGTGTGGGGTATCAAAATAAAGGCATTTAAGATTAAGGATTTAAGAGGTGATTTCAAAAATATATAACACTTATATGTTAAAATGTACCTAAATCTAAAAAAAAAATTACTAAGAAGTTATAAATAAAAAAAGTTAATTCAAAAAGTCAAAAAAAACCCGACTGCTTAAAAAGCGAACTAAAAAGACGTAAACAAGAAGAAAATCATGCTGTGCAGTCGGAGGATACATCTGGTTTGGTTCAGCCAGCTCGCGAATACGTATCATCCGACTGCACAGCATGATTCTCTTCTTGTTTACGTCTTTTTAGTTCGTTTTTTAAGCAGTCGGGTTTTTTTATTTTTTGAATTAACTTTTTTTCAGTTTTCAGATTACTGGTGGCGAATAATAATCTGCAAAAAATGGTATGGACTGGGCATATAGTAAGCCACCAATTTTGTTTTTCAAAGTTTATTGTATTTATACTTTAAAAAAATGTTGTCCACGCGGGAAAAAGGCAATTTTATCATGTGCGAAAGCGTCGTCTACGCGTAAGAATATGTTGAATATATAAATAACTGGTAAATAAGAAGAATTGCCAAGCTTAAGTGGCAGTGGCCAGGGCACATTGCTCGCAGTGCATTGCAAAGGCCGGAAAGTTCTGGAATGGCGACCGCGAACCGGAAGACGATACGTTGGAAGGCCTCCCACTAGGTGGACTGATGACCTGGTTAAGGTTGCGGGAAGGCGCTGGATGCGAGACGCACGGGATCGGTCAATGTGGCGACACCTGGGGAAGGCCTATGTCCAGCAGTGGACGTCCTTCGGCTGAAATGATGAATATATATTGATAGAGTTTCGCTTATGAAGTACGTTTACTTTACTTAATTTGCATTTATCTGTTATAAATAAATGCAAATTAAGTAAAGTAAACGTACTTCATAAGCGAAACTCAGATCATATCAGAAAATTTTATCCTTATACATTTATTATTGCATTCTCAACTTTCGGCTATTAGCCTTGTGTGTATACTTATCCTACAGTGATACGGTTTTTTTTTTATTGACTATAGGCTTGAGCTTGACCACTATCTCACCTGATGGTATGCGATGACGTGGTCGACGGTGAAGCACGCTTGCCTAGAAGAAACACATTCACTCTTGACTTAAAAGACCCCTAGATTGTAGCTATCGGGAAACACAGACTTCGGCAGGGAATTGCACTCCTTAGCTGTACGCATAATAAAAGTGTCCCCAAAATGTTTTGTGCGTATGGATGGGATGTCCACTATGTACCGATGACGCATCGCCGTACGTCTGGTAGTCCGATGATGGAACGGGCGGGGCGGAATTAATTCATGCAATTCCATCGCACACTCCCCGAAATGTATCCGATAAAAAACCGTCAAGTTGGCAACTCGGCGTCGATGTTCAAGCTTTGACTTGACCAGTGCCTCATTGCCGATGAGTTTCTTGGCCTACTTTTCGATCGACTCTAGAGCATCAAGCTGGTATTTGGCAGATCCGTCCCAGAGATGAGAACAGTACTCCATGCACGATCGAACAAGCGCTTGATACAAGTTGAGCAGCTGTTCCGGCGTGAAGTACCTTCTCACCTTCCCAAGTATCCCTAAATTTTTGGCAGCCAGCTGAGCCTTTGCCTCAATGTATGGTCCAAAATTGAGAGTCGATGTCAACTTAACGCCAAGAAGCTCAAGATGGTCCGTTATTGGCACGGTTACATCACGGAAAGATGGAGCCGGGTGAAATTTGCTCTTTTTAGCGGAAAAAAGACACGCCTGGGTTTTAGCAGCATTAAACTTGACCAGATTGGCATCGCCCCATTCGGAGACTGCTTGCAAGGACAAGTTCAAACGCTCAACCATAGCCTCACGGCCATGGGCTCTTTTTGCCTAGTCTTGGTGAAAACGAGCATTACTGTATTTATTTCCTATAGCACAAGGTTCTTCTAAGAATGGAATGTTTCAAGACTTATTTCTCTTATGTCAGCATAAGCTGTTAAATACCTAGTAGTTAGTCTCCTTTTGGAATGCGCTCCGCCAGAACATCAGGATGGCAACCAGTTCTCTTTTAAATTGAAGGCATGTGGACACATTCCCAAGAACTTAGCAGAATCATCACAGCGTTGATTTGTTGGATTTGTTTTCTCATTTTTTTATGTACCTATGTTTAAGTATATAGTTATTACTTTTCTTCTCTGTTTGTTCTCTGCACCACCCTAAGCTGGACTGGTAGAAAATTCCTGAAGCATTAAGTCCGCCTCTGTACTCGTGCATAAAGTTTTACAAATAAACTTATTGCTTATACCATCCGTCAAATAAAAAAAAAAACAAAGTACTTTATACAATTTTATTGATTGCAGACTTCGTCCACTAAAGATGTCGTCATCACATCTGTAAAGAAGAATTTGAAGGTCAAAATAAAAAGAATTAAAACAGAATCTGGTGACTCGTTTCACTATGTATGCGATGTAAGTGCAGTTACTATTACTTTTTAGAAAAACATGTATTTTACTTTAAAGTTTTAAACTTTTCCCCTTAAAATCATTATTCCTCCTGCCCTTTATCGTAATAATATCATTGATGTGAAAGTTTTATGTCTGAGTTTCTATCACACAAAAACGACTGAACGGATTTGGATAAAATTTTGGACACGGATAGTTTTTAACCTGGATTAACACCATATGACGTTTTTATCCCGTTATACTCAGTAAAATGATCTCTTGGGATTTAAAACACTTTTAAAAAAGAGCTAGTTTATTCTTCGTAAACAGGAACTAAAATAGCTCATTAATCCCTAGGGACTAAAAGTTATTTGAATTTGGAATGTGGAAATTGTTAGTTTCCAATCAGCAAAGAAATGGATCTTAGATCGTGCGGACCAAAATAGGATAACATCGCTAAAATCGATTACGACGAATGTATGAGGTGAATAGCTAATGACCAATTGACAAATTATTTCGGACCGCACGGGAACATTGTATTGAACAATTGATTGGCTGGAAAACCGCGCGCTAATCAAATTAAAATATAAATCTACAACTGTAACGGATCGTACCTACTAATAAAATTGTTACGATGCACTTCCGTAATAGTTCAATTATAAACATTAGCCTAATTATTTATATAAAAAGTCTTATGGTTCCTAATTGTATGTAAATAAATAAACGTAACATTATTGTTCACAAGTTCCACTTATGTTTAGGTACCATGTAACAGGGGGTGCCAGCATGTTGCCATCAATATATAGATCAATAGATAGTGGTCAAGCGCGAGCTTATAGATTATTAAAAAAATACTACTAGTTTTGAGAAATTCCAGATTGAAAAACCTTGGCCTTGTTTGTTCTGTCTCCTGCTTGATATGGAGGGTAGTGGAAATTTGTATTTCTTCCTACTCCTTCGTTATTATTTTCTGATTAATTTTGTTGCGGGATCCAAGACAGTTAAATTCATTCTCCGGGACTTCGTCGAGATTCATTGCCTCGGCGCTTTTCTGGTGGTCGCCACTCTTGATTCTGGCTTTCAGGAGTTGCAGTGGTTTGGGAATAGGTGCGGTGGAAAAGTCCCAAAAAATAAAAATACCAACTACACTGCCCAACCCAGGTATCGTATCCAGGACCAGTACGAGCCTTTGCGACCACTAGACCAACGCGGCAGTTTATTTTTAAAATCAATCTTAACTAATATTATGAAGACGTAAAACTGTTTGTCGGTAATGTATGGAAGACTGTGTCGACAAAAAATTGTTCTCATAAAAGTAGCCTGTGACTCTTCACAGGCTACTTTTTACCCCGAAAAGCAAAGCGATGACACTGGTAAAGACTAGTGTATAGTCCCCGGCATATAACTTCGCAAGGTTTTGGCGTAGTGGGGGTAAGTTCGCGCATAGTGCGTGAACTGACCAACCACCGTATAGAGCGAACGGAACGTGGACGCGACGCGATTAGTCAGTCGATCCTTGTGTCAACTGACCAACCAATATCGCGCTAGGAACGGTGCTAAACGTTCCCTGCGTCCTGCTTGGTAACCAAAAGGAGACCTATGAAACGACTCTTGCCAAGTTACGTGCCGACAACTATAACAATAGTTACTGGCTCATTGGTACTGACCATTACCAAGCTTACAAACTTTACCAGCTTATATATTGTAACTAGCTTCTGCCAGCGGCTTCACCCGCGTGAAAAGATTTTTCTTATCCCAAAGGAACATTATACCGCGATGAAAAGTAGTGTTATTTCAGACTATAATCTATCTCTGTACCAAGTTTCATCTAGATCCGTTCAGCCGTATTCGTGTGATTGAGTAACAAACACACTCACACTCACAAACTTTCCTCTTTATAATTTTACTAGCTTCTGCTAGCGGCTTCGCCCAGCATAAGGGTATCCTATGTGCTATTGCAGAATATAATCTATCTCTGTGCCAAATTTCATCCAGATCCGTTCAGTAGTTTTTACGTGAAAGAGTACCCTTCGCCTTTATAATATTAGTGTGATAGTAAGATTTCTGCATTTCCGGAAATGTAAAGCTAATAGCAACCCAAAAATATCGTCTAATTGGCTAATTAGTTATTATTATTATTTCAGGTTTGTCATAAGAAGTTTAATGCATGGAAGAAGTACTATTTGCATCAAAAAACACACAATAGGAATATAACGTGTACGCTGGACGCCTGCGGGAAGATGTTCGCGACTAAAGGAGATCTCGCGAAGCATGTGAGGACACACACAGGAGAGCGACCGTTTAGTTGTGACCTCTGTGACAGGCGGTTCGCGCAACGGGGCTCGCTCAAGTCACACAAGCAATCTGTCCACGGAAAAAGTGCGACCCCTGAAAAAAGATGATAAGAATTAGTACACACATTGCAATTTGAACCTTAAAGCAATATTATAAAGTCTATTATTGCATGCACGTTCTGATTCCTAAAGTTGTGTCGAACTTCAAAAGCTTTCAGGTTTGAATGGACTTGCTTGTGAAGGCCTCTAAATGCCTCCAATCGAGAGGGTAACTCTTAAATAAGATATGAAGACTTATAACCGGGACTTATAAAAATAATTGATTTGTTACAGTGTAACAGTATTATCTCAACTTTGTGGTTGAGTAGATTTATGCTTATGTGTTGTGATTTATGATATTATAATATAATATCATGGTAAGAATCTCCAACATAATATTTTTATATACTTTTTTATTGTTAAATAATGGCCACCAACTTACTTAACCCTAGAAGCCCAAGCATATTTTTGCGGCCATAAAGCCCAAGCATACGTAAAAATTACCTACGTATAAAAATCAAATCGCTGATTATTTATTTCAAACTAGCTTTTGCCCGCGACTTCGTTCGCGTGGAATAGTGACTTCAACTCTTGACCAATAGATGGCGCTGTATGTCCGGAATAAATTTTATTTTATATTTTATTTTTTGTAATAAAAACTATCCCATGTCCATTCTCAAGTTCCAAACTATGTCTGTACCAAATTTCACACAAATCGGTTCAGTAGTTTAGGCGTGAAGCAAAGACAGACAGACAGACAGACAGAAAGACAGACAGACAGACAGAGTTACTTTCGCATTTATAATATTAGTTTGGATATAGTCAATGAAATAAAAAAACATATTATGTATATTAGGTACATACTTTTATAATGCTATATTTGGAAAAGTAATGAAATTGAACATAAAATGAGAAGCTTTTTCTTATATAAATAAATTTTAGAATACTGAACGATATTTAAATAAGACATGAAAGGTGATATATCACAAAATTTTAATTTGGTGGAAATTCAGTTCAAAGTTTCGCATGAACATTTTAAGATATTTCAAAACGCTATAAGTGTATTTGCGTGTCTAGCGCCGCCAACCGTTTACTATTTTAAAACGACAGAAATTAAAAAATAAAATGTATTTTTCGTACTTAATTTTAAGAAAAACTGAACATAACTCTTTCATCCGCAAAGAAAATTTTATCAATTTAAGAAAAATTTGACTGAGTGACAAGTTCCTTACGAAATTAGAGCAAAAATTAACGAAAACCGATTATTATTCTCCAAGAATGGACTGGTAATATTTTCCATCCACATGTGGCACCTCAAAATTTGGATTTACTTGACCCCTTTTTTAATGTCAACCTTATGGAACGGTGTCAGTTCGTCGTACGACTCTTTGTATAAATATGAACCGTATTAATGAATTCCTAAACACATCACGCAATCCCTAAAAAAAATTTGCCCACTTTTTTTTTCTTTTAATCAAATTCACTTGCAAATCCCTTATTTTTCTGAAATGGTCAGTCATAACAATTATATTGTTTCGTAAAGCTTTGCTTATAATGCTTCGATATTGTTCAGGTCTAGATTGTATCAGATAGTTGATTGTTCAGCACAAAATACCTTCATTCATTGAAAGTGCAGTGCAATGCCACATAGCTCCCTCATTCACTGAAAGTGCAGTACAATGCCACATAGCTCCCTCATTCACTGAAAGTGTAGTACAATGCCACATAGCTCCCTCATTCACTGAAAGTGCAGTACAATGTCACATAGCTCCCTCATTCACTGAAAGTGCAGTACAATGCCACATAGCTCCCTCATTCACTGAAAGTGCAGTACAATGCCACATAGTTCCCTCATTCACTGAAAGTGCAGTACAATGCCACATAACTCCCTCATTCACTGAAAGTGCAGTACAATGCCACATAGCTCCCTCATTCACTGAAAGTGCAGTACAATGCCACATAGCTCCCGCATTCACTGAAAGTGCAGTAAAATGCCACATAGCTCCCTCATTCACTGAAATAACCACGCGTGTGGTTATTTCAAGGTTTAAAATTGTTTGTATGCACATAACACTACATGCATGCATAGAACAGCGGAAAATCGAAAATTCGACATATCATCTTCATCCATTCATGTCTTAACTGTTTCTAAGAATTAAATCAACACTTATCAACACTAAATATCTACTTTTGCACTTAAAAATTCAGCCTTTATACACAGTCATGGCAAATATAAATTTTGTGTTCTCCACATATTTCTTTTATGCATTTGGAGCACTGTTTTGGTCATTATCTTTTTTTTATACGAGAAATACCCACAATATCGTCGTTTATTTGGTTCGGGCTCATTGCAGGCAGTTTGTTGTTGTCTTTGGCACCATTTTCAATATTATTTCAATATTATCACGTAAGCTCCTTCAGTCGTTTTAGCATCCACGGCGCTGTCAAGTCTGTGCTCAATTTCTTCATAAAATCTTTAC
The DNA here is from genome assembly GCA_964057195.1 of Orthosia cruda. Classification (NCBI taxonomy): domain Eukaryota; kingdom Metazoa; phylum Arthropoda; class Insecta; order Lepidoptera; family Noctuidae; genus Orthosia; species Orthosia cruda. The sequence continues at coordinate 10,017,115 of OZ059842.1, read as the reverse complement.
GGCTCATTGGTTTTTATTGTTTTGTCAGCATGTTGTGACAGTAAAACACCGCCATTGGCTACCTATTAGTATTTTTGTTAGTTGTCAGGGTCCTCTTGCTCATTTTCTATACACATAGTCCACCATCTCGTCTTCAACGTCACTCCTGACATCGTCTTGAGTAACACAATCTTCCTGTTCAAAGTCAGTATCGTGCGGAGAATAATCGTCTTCATTTTTCAATACTGATGCTATTTCGTATACAGGGTGAGTTTTTCAAGTGGGTGTGGATGGCCAAATCCGAAACTAAGAGAAGTGGCGAAAAACACTCAAAGGTGTCACGACTCACGGGGCCGATTTTGATGAAAACTAAAACTGCATCAATGGATTTTTGAAAAATTTATATTCGTAGCCAAGCATCGAAGCCGTTGATTTTGGCAAAATACATGCTGTATTATTATACTATCCATTAGTGTAGCTAATAAGGATGCAATTCTGGGCAGTCTTGTCATACGGCAAACTTGAGGAAAGACCTAATTTTTTATTATATATTTTTTTTTGTAGGAATCCAACGAAGACTCGATCATGCAATTGATTACATGAAAAAATCTTTGGAGAATATTCTAAACGGAAACAAAATTATTGTAATTCTGAATGTAGTACGATGCTTGAGTTGTCGAATCCGGCTATTTAAAAAAAAATTGCCATCATTTCATCACTTATGGTTTATTAGGGAGGTACTTAACGTAGGAAAAATAAGTATTTTGTTAAAAATGAGCCCTCTCCTTAAGTTTGCCGAAAGATATTACAAAATTCGATCCTTATAATCAACAGTATTGACTGGTGTAATAATCCAGCAGGTGTTATTTTTTTCAAAATCTACGGTTTCTATTCCTGGCTGGGGATCTAGTTTTTTCAAAATTCAGATGATGCAGTTTTAATTTCATCAAAATCGCCTCGTGACTCCTTTAAATATTTTCCACTTCTCGTCGTAGTTTCGAATTTAGTCATTCACGCCAACTTTAAAACTCACCCTTTAGTAAACGGTCGATGGGACGCCTTAGTATGTTCGTTCCTAAAAATAAAGTACTTTTTGAAAAATTAAGGGCAATAAAACATTAATCGAACAAAAATTACAATATTATAACATGAAAACAATTTGCAAAAGTTACACATAGCCCAAACATACGTCAAACTGACGTACAACATTTTTAATAAGACAAAATCGCGCCACTTCCCGAGGCGATGCAGCCATCTCCTGTTAGGCGGCTAACGAGTTGGCCAGGTTGGGTCAGCCCGGGCGGGAGGTCGCGGCGATCCGATCACGTATATATATATATACTTATTTGCGTCGGAGTGTACGTCAAAATGGCGTAGGGGGGTATTACACTATCATATTATATCTAGGATCATACATAGGGTCCTATCTCTTATCCTAAATATATGACATCATATCTGTGTTTTCCTATAAATCCCGGTCGGTCTAGACACCTGAATCAGGTGTACTAAGATTGCGTATTTATTATTTGCATGCGTAACATAGTTCTTTTATCCTATTTTTTAACCCCCGACGGTAAAAGAGGGGTGTTATAAGTTTGAGGTGTGTTGCTGTGTATCTGTGTATCTGTGTGTCTGTGTATCTGTGTATCTGTGTGTCTGTCTGTGGCATCATAGCGCCTCAACGGATGAACCGATTTTGATTTAGTTTTTTTTGTTGGAAAGGTGATTGTGTCGAGAGTGTTCTTAGCTATGTTTAAAAAAAAACGGTTCAGCCGTTCAAACGTTATGGGCGTTTTACTGTTTGAATCGGGATGTTTTCGCAAGATAAATGTGTCGGGGGTTTTTTAAATTTTTAAATTTTACTTGTTGACATATTATTTGGTTACAATGGAGGACAAGTCGGTTATGTTTAATATTATTGCTTCGGCAATGTGTACAGCAGTGTGCCCAACAATAATTTTAGATTTCCTCATCTACTTAAGCATAATATTGTGAACCTACGACAAAATTTCGTTGTATCTACTTTATTCCCTCAATAAAACCTTAAAATCATTAATTGCCTTAGAATTTAGAATATGGCAATAGCAAAACTGAAAAGGCAAAATCAATAATTTATGAACGGATTTTGTATCAGAAAATAAATTTAATAATTCAGTCTAGCAAGATTCAGTATGGTAAGACACCTTATACAGTTATACCATGGCGTGTGTTAAAACTATCATAGAGAGATAGAAAAAAGGGACAGAGCTAGTTGTCTTGTATAGTTCCGTCCTGCTCTTGTTTCTTTCTATGATTTCTGACAGATTAGATTTTTGACTTTGTCAAAAATCTTTTATAAAGACGATATGGTTCATATGTTTATATTAAAATAACTATGACTTAAAGATATGTGATCCTAGATATATGACAGTGTAATACCCCCGTATTGGGCTTCTAGGGTTAAATAACAATATTGCTTTAAACCTAGTCTTAATATTAATTATACACACGTTTCCATTTTAAGTATTCGCAATATTGAATAGCATCAAACATTTTAAAAATATTCAAAATGAGACTCTAACCTACTTATATCTCAGATATCGGCCATAATGTTGGTTTTAAAGTACAGTTGAACAAGCTATTTCGTTTACAGACAAATATTAAATTTCGTTGTGTATAACATGATACAGTGATTTCCTAGCAAATTCAAAACATTGTTTGAAAGCAATTGCAAGTTCACAACCTGTACACCTCATAGCTCGTTCGCAAATACATTTATGAATATTGACCATGATACCAAATTAGAAATTATGACAACTCGATGTGCCATGACATGGAGAAACGGGCCAGATTGACTGAATGACGACTGAGGAAGTCTCTGCCTGGGTTCAGAGATAAGCTAGCCTTTTCTACTCAACCCCGTCCATTGGAATCGTAACCAGTGAAAAGGAGATACTTACTATCACTCTTGAATTGACTACCAATCCAAATGCATTTTAAAATAATTGTGGGTATGCTGATTATTTTTTAATAAGTTTAAAAATAAAAATATTCGTTAAAATAAATTGTTTTATTTATTACAGTAATTACATACAGTTTAAGTATTTACATATATCTATATTACACAATAACATATTAGGCCTAAAAAATAAAAGACATGCATCACTACTTAAAGTTTTTTAATATGCAATAATAAAAGCATCGATATTTTGGTACTAATATGTGTAAAACAGATACATTTCATGTAAAATCTACCTTCACATTACAAGAGGAATGAAAAAATTGTAAAAGGTCATAACCATACACATATGAGCTTCATTGGCACTATACTTCGTAAAAGATAGTTTGATCTCTGCGACATATGTCAAACTGACGTTGTTAGCCTGTCGAGTGCTATATGGTGATTGATACTGACAGTTGTCGCAGAGATCAAGCTATCTTTGAATAAGTAATAGGGCACACAAGTCTTGAGATGTTCAGGCCGAGTTCCTCACCTCTAAATTATCGCAGAATTATTGTGACAAATTGTCAAGCACGCGTTATCTGCTGTGATTGGCTGTTGAAAATTCAACCAATCACAACAGATAACGCGTGCTTGACAATTTGTCACATTAATTCTGTGATAATTTAGAGGTGAGGAACTCGGCCTCAGTCATATCCTACTAATAGTTTATAGGTTTAGAATAATAACGCATATAAAGGCTTTGCTAAAAGTCGATTGAACGTACTGCTGGTATAAAAAACATATCCCAAATCATCCTGGACATGTTCTACCCATGTACATATATACAAATCGTTATGTATGAAAGATCCAATCAGCCACTGAGGCGCAATTGATGAACAAACATAGTCATTCACTATTATACATTAGATGGTACGAAAGGATTTCAATCGGCGCCGATTTCTGCCGTAGTTATAACGACACAATAAATAATAAAAAATTTAAATAAAAAGTTAAACTTAAATAAAAAAAAGTTAATAAAAAAAAAACCCGACTGCTTAAGATGCTGTGCAGTCGGAAGATACATATTCGCGAGTTGGCTGACCAAAACCAGATGTATCATCCGACTGCACAGCATGATTTTCTTCTTGTTTACGTTTAGTTTGCTTCGTAAGCAGTCGCGTTTTTTTATATTTTTAATTAAGGTTTTTTATTTAAGTATAAATTTTAGTTTAGATATCATTTTCGATTCAATTTTCAAATTGTAATATAGCCCTCTACACTCGCAATGTTAAGACGAATCGATTGACGTAAGAATCATCAAAATAAGCCAACGCGTTTGGTCTCTTGAACGCCACATAGGAACAAACATAAATACATAGACTGATACCCTCAGTCGCAGTCGGGTAAAAATAGACATCTTTGAATACATGGTTGTGTAGTTTTGCCAGATATTCAGAGATGTCGTGCATGATCTTCAATCTAATCAGAAAACACCAACATTTCGTTACACAGTAACCAATATACTTTGACAAGAGAATGTCAATTTTTATAAATTCACATTGAAGCATGAAACACATTCATCCTTAATATATTTATAAATATTTTTTGTTGGTGATATCCAATCATTTATTTTAACTCCTATTAAAATGTCCCTTGTTCAGAAATATTATTGAAACATGTAGCCGTAAGTAATTTTTTATTAGGACAGGAAATAATTTAGTGCTGATTAAATCGATTACAGAGATCACTATCTTATAAATATATGGAAAAAAAAAATTGATAAGTTATAAATTGGAGGTACTAACTAACACTATTTGGCCATCACTTGCTGACCCACCACTAGACAGCCTCTCTCAGTGGAATGCATACAGCAGCAATAAGAATGTGCACACGGCTACCACCAGTCCTATGATGAGGGAGTCGCGACGTTTGCGAGCGTTGATCCGGTAGATCAGACTGTTCAGCATTGGGAATCTGGAAAATAAATTGGTTTTTGTGGTTAGTATAGTACAGTAAATTAAATACTTGCTGTAATTATACACGTTGTACCAAATGACCTAACAAGCCCAATTTTGTGAGTTGTCAGTCGCGTTTTTGCGTTGGGTAATTCAGTATCTGAGCGCACGGATGGCGCAGAGGTTAAGCGATTACTGCTGCGCTGCGTGTAGCGGGTTCTATTCCCACTCGGAACAAATATATGACCTACAGTGTATGTGAGTTTAAATTTTTGTAAACACTTCCACGATACAGGAGAAATTCCTAGTGTTGGGCTGTTTAAAAAATATATATATATATATATACAATATTGTGGATGCCGCGCTTTTCACGTTGGAATTCAAATTCAACAACAAATTAGAGATTTAGTTCAGCCCTGCGTTAAGTGATACATTTTAATGAATGCCCACCTGTTAGTGATGTTGTTGAATGTGGTCTGCATCCGTTTGAATGTTTGTCGTTGTGACGCGAGGTGCTCGCGCGCTTCCATCGCTATGTTAATTTGTTCGTCCACTAGGATGTGAGAGCTGGAAAAAAAAAACATAAAGATGCTTATAACCGCAATATGGCTGATAGTTTAAGATAAGATTATAATAGTTCAGGAACGTCTGAGAGCATTCACATGTAATGAGCATTCGACATCGAATATTCGAGTGGTGTGGATGTTAAGCCGAGCGTTACAAAGCTTACACGCAAGCGCGAACCTATCGGCCGGTGTGGACGTCGCGTCGCAACGATTTTCGAGGAAACGGCTCGCATTAGAATGTTCACGCAAATAAAACGTTCGAAAGCGTGTACTCAGATAATAAAATGAATGACTATGTATGTAGGAATATTACTGGCCACTTGTAAAGCAAGGAACAGTTCCTTGATCTTAAGTGTTTGTGACCTTCTTGGTCAATCGTATTATCGTGCAAGCTCGCAAGCGAATGTTTGACTCGAACGTTCATAGTTTTGCTCGAAAGTGAATGCTGGGCGCGCTGGGCAGTATTTGTTGCTCGCCTACGATTGCTTGTTTACAAATGCATCCAGTGAGAACGTTCCTGAAGGTGGCTACTTATATTTGAAGGTGTGCAAAAAAATACGTTTATTTTAAGAATTTTCAATTACTAGTATTCCTGTCAGTCATAGATTCCATAAAATTAGCAGTTTCCTTTTAGAATACTTTTTTAGTTTTTTTTAACTTCGGTTGGAAGATGTGCCAGACCGACATGTAAGTAACATTTTAGCTGTGCACTAGGCCGTGAAGCTTGGCTACAAGTAACTCATCGCCTATACGCTTTTGAGCACTGCGTTCCATCCACCAAATCAAGTGGAGCTAGCTAGTATATTGCTGAGCCATACCATAATTGTCTGAAATACTCCATAAAGGAATGGGCCTGCGTATAGTGGTACGTGCGCATGCGCATTGTACAAATTAAGAAGCAGTCCAGGTGTGAAGGTTTTACCAGACCTGTGTAAGTGGTTAGCCTCCTTGGTGTACTGATCTCGTCGCGAGAGGCCGATGGTGGCGCCGGGTGGAGGACTGCCTCCGCGTAGCAACTCTTCACGCTCGCGTCGTGCGTTCACACGCGCTGAGGTTTTCGAGAATTCTTGCTGGTAGTCCTGTAGTAAACGCAAATCAAATAATACTAAAGAAACGATACAAAACTCACTATCCACATAGCAGACACAATAAATAAACAGTTTCAACAGCCATGGTGAACACCGTGGCTTTTAACAACTTCCCTGATCTTCCTTCCCTAAGGATTCTTGTACTAGGCTCCTTGATGTGTGGTTGGTAAGAATCACCAACTCTCTCGGCCAGCACATGTCGTGGCCAGATCTTAAAATTGACCACTTCATGATGTGGCCTACCATTGCATGAAATGGTTGTATTTGTTGAATTAGACAATGAGCTCTGCTCACATCATAATATGGTCTGGCCAGATCAATGAATAATCAGCGTTTGTCGAAATGAACAGCTAAACGCACGGCTATTTTGTGATATGGTGAAACATTAGTGAGCATTATAGTAAAATAGTTGCATACTAGTCCACCGTTAGAGGCGTGATATCCTTATGTTTTTGTGATACATCATGGCTGCGGGCAACTATTCTGATAAAAAAGCGAATAATAATGCGCCAATTGAAGATAATATCGTGATAGCACAAAACTACATGAATTTTACAAAAGCATCATCAACCACACGGGCCCAGTGCAGGTTGGTGGCTGTCACATTGTGTCTTCGAATTTTTGATTCTAGGTCATGCCAGTTTCCTCACGATCTCACGATGTTTTCCTTCACCATTTTGAGAGCAGTGTTGATGAAATAATTTATACAAAGTGAAGTGTCTGGCTGGGTTCGAACCCACAACCTACAACTTATAAGTCATGGCAGATACCACTCAGCCACCACTGCTCTTTTTGGGTGCACAACTATCGATATCTGCGGAACAATGGTGTTTTGTTCTTCTGTACTTGAATATAAATTGTGTAGAAACTCACCATTAATATTTCTCTATGCCTCTTGATGGTGTGCATTGTGGCCGTACCACTTGGTGCCAAATCTGCCATTTTGTCATTGATTGAAGACAACTAGAATTGTAACAATAAGTATATAATAATTTAGTTTTTTTTTTTATTAGGTACATATAATATCAAATGTTTAAATAACAGGAAATTTTGAACAAAACCTTTTTATGTTATCAATTATCTACAGCATGATTAGTAATACATGATAAGTATAACATGTCACATACAACTAGACCAGCTAAATTAGTAAGTAGTAGAAAATCAAATGCTGTTTCAAGAATACATTTGAAAGTTATATTGTTGATTTTGTTTCTCTGCTGTGAAATGACAATTTATGTATTATTGTGTACTTTCACGAGTAAGATATTAAAATATATTTCGAGATACAAACATATTTATGTATCTATTTTTCATTTATTTTTTGTATTTAGTATCTACTTTCTCAATAAACTAATTATTTGTTGAAAAATTTGCAGCAAGTGTAACCCCATATTGTGTCCAGGCTGTCTCTTTCCATTATAGGTTGCCTGGAAGAGATTGCGGAATGCGATAGTGGCGCCTGTTGTATGTTTGTTTTTGTTATGCCTATTTAAATTAATTTTATCTTGGTATACATTATAGTATATATAAATAAATAGATACAGCATTTTGTGGTAACACTTATAAATGATGAATACCTTTAGTTAGTTACATAGGATGGCATATTATAATATTGGAATTGAGTCTAAAGTATAATTGAGAAACACCATAATGAACACAATATACAATACCACCAAAAAAAAAAAAAAAATGCGAAGAAGTATAACTTGTTTAAAAAAATAAGCAGTTTATATGGTTGGTGCTCCCCAAACCATATTGTTATACCTGTATGTATGTCTTGAGGACCTAATTTATTGTTACTATGTGACAGTTCTACATTTATACCAAAACCTTGCTTCACGAACTTACAACCAACAGTTGAAGTATTCTACAAGTACTATAGGTAAGAGTAGGGTACTGACCTTGTTGAGTAGCTGCTGTAGTTCCATAGACATGGTGTCAAACATGTCATCGCTGTTGATCAGAGGTACACTCTCTGAGCTAAGTCCAGCATTGGCTGAGCTCACGCCCAGCTTACTAAATGCCACTAGTTTTACATCTATGTCGTTTTCAAGCAGGCGGGCTTGCTTCCGAAACTCTAAAATGTTATAATTGCTATGTGTAATTGATAGCTAACAAACATAATAAACTAGTTGATATCTGTTGTCCTTCTTACTGTAAGTTGGATCAATTTCATATAAATTTTGAATAATTCGATTAATAAAATCTATTTTGAACAGAATACAAATACCTATGTTATTTATCCCATTATCCCACATATTAATTAATGTTGTTTCTACGGTAATTTATAATTTCTTAAGATATGGTGTTCCTGTGAAATAAGAGCTGCTGTTAAGCAGTTCGTAAAGTTAAAATTATACTAGCTTTTCCACTGCAAGATTTTATATACGCGTTGCTAAGTTTTAAAATGCAACGTCACAATATTCCGAGCAAGAGAACCGGCACATTGTTGATTTACAGTTAAATACACACCTTCCCACGACAAACCCGACATTGCGGTCATCGTTCATGAAATATATAAAATTGTTTAAATAAGCACTTTTTGTATATTTTGTTTTTTATCCAGCGTATTTATTTTCAAAGAAATCTATGACTTTCTTGACTCATAGAAATTTCGCGATGACATTTGTTTGACATTTTCATATCCACTGAATTCCACTGACATTGACATTTGACAGATAGCTGAATTACGAAACCTCTATCCTTTGTCATCCCATGGCCTTTTCTTTTAGGTGTGACAAAGATAGCTAGATTAATGTCTAACATGGTCATATAAGAACATGGATCTGAAATAGTGTTACTACGCTAAAAAGTGCTTATACCGATGAATTAAATATTTATGTGCATCCTAAAACTTAAAAAAACTCTAATTGAACTGGAAACAATTCATCTAAAGAATTTACTAAATTAATTTACACTAACCAGTAAAATCAGTATTAGAAGTAGTATCGCAATATCTCTTTCTAGTGCCCATGAAATCAGTTAGGTAAGAAAGAGACAAACGTTGATCCAGAAATATCAACAATTTAATTTTACTAGTCAGAAAGAACTGGATTTTCTAGTAGAGTGAAGCTAATCTGTACTTTTGCACAATTCTTTAGCAAATCGGATAAAACTTATTGAACAAGAAGTTTGAGGTAAAATATATTGTTATCAACTTCTCGTGAACTGTGCTACTGCTTTCTACCTTGTTGAGTATTACAAAATCCTATAAACTATGATGAACAAAGCAAATGCCAACCTTGGAGCTACATAAATAAGATCTATATCAACTACCGGAAGATATTCATAGCCAACTTTATCGAACATATTCAACCATCAGCTATCTCTTTCTCACATATACCGTTTGCCGTATCCGACACAGCTTATTCGCTCGCTCTAATTTCGTCACCCCACCCATCGTCGCAGTCTTTCATATTTGGTTTTGTAAGCGACTAGTGGTGAATTTTTATTGTTACTGTTTTTAAGAATGTTTATATTGCTACGCCGTTCTATATTTTTTTTATAATATCCCAAGGTGCACATAACAAGTGGTGTTCAATGTGGTAAACAATGTTTGTGTGGTGAAAATCACTATCGTATAACAAGGACAAAAACAACTTCGTGGTGCAGCTCAAAATGGCTGCTCCTCCGCATAAACCTTTGAAATTCGACAAAATATGTCGCGCTTGCTTAGAGATAAAAAAGGACATGAGACCCCTATTTGAACAACTTACAGCGACGATGCTGATGGGCATATCGAAAGTGCAGGTGAGATGACAAATTGTTAAGATATTTTGGGAATCTATTTCTGTCTCTTTCACACTCATAGTAAAAGCAATATGAATGTATTGATAGCAATCGTCCTTTACATCGCGTCATCTTTGTTTAGAAGTCATCAGCTATGAACAATTTCGAATTCCTGAGGAGCTGCGTGAATTCTCGAAATTTGTTGAGAAATGTCATTCGTCTCTTTCTAATGCGTGCGTTGGCACGCATGATGATTGAAACGGATGCTTGCAATATACCTGAAAGAAGGAGATAGCTGTGGATCAGGAAATGAAGCATTTATTTTATTCTAAATCCGAAATTCTTTACCGCGAAAGTAAATTTTTGATACTAATATAAATAATCTGTTTTTTTTTATTGTAGATGACACTTTTTTCAATGGGATTTTTTGTTTGTATTTGATAGATTGTGAAAACATCATTTTTTAAGGCACATAAAATATCTACTTTAGTCATCGCTATTTGTCCGGAGTAGTGCGGCCAATGTGCTACCGTACCGTAGCCCGCACCGGACAAAAGTCGATCCAGCCCCTTTTTTAACCGACTTTAAGAAAAGGAGGAGGTTCTCGATTCGGGTGTATTTTTATATTTTTTTATGTTTCTCCTCTCAGAATTAACCGATTTGGAGCATTATTTTAACAGATGATTGCCATTATTGTTATATTGCTAAGGTTTAGTTGTGGCTCGCCACGTAGGTGAGCGGAGCGAAAAAAAAAAGAAAAGCATATTGCAAAATGGACAGGCTGAAAACAAAACGATTTCCCGAGTCCCTCCCGGTCGAGAGAGACCGAGTGTCGCACGATCTCAGTCGCTCGAGGCGGCTAGTCATAATTGCCCTCCCGGCTTCCCGGTGCCTACAATTTTCTACCCGGCTCTTTCAGGCGAGAAGGGCTGTCCCCCTTGAGTAGGTACTTACCTAATGAAAATAGTTGGCAAATTATAGTAAAAAAGAATTACCTTGTACTTACCTATTTTTATGCTATTGCGTAAATAAATAACAACTAATAGTTTAAATAGTTTTTTTATTTGTCTCACTATTCTGTTTAAAGTGTTTAACCCCTGACAATTACTGAGCTGCTAGGCGGAGACTAGGTTCACTTATCAATTGTATTACGTTCGTCAACACACATCTAGCCAATGGAACGTATTTTGCCCGTGAACCGGCCAATCAGGGAGCTAACGGGAGCGAGCGAAATGACTGAACGAAACCAGCCCTGCGCTAAATACTCGTACTCGTAGTTCGCGTTGGATCGACGTCCCTCCCTTGTCCCACTTTGTAAATGATTCAAAACATCACCACTTACTCATCGACACAGCTTTGTTAATTTCGGCATGTTCTTCAAACAGTATACAGATACCTACTCCTGTTTCAAGTTTGGAGCTGAAATTCTATTAAATAAGTAAAATTTAGAGAGATATTCATTACTCAAAAATTTCTCAGGAAGATAGCCCAATTTCACAGGAACCGTAAATTTTTCAGAAACACGCCAGAAGACACGTAGGTACCAAAGTATACGTTTAATATTTGGGTGGAACGCAGAAATAACAGCGAGGAACGTGGGCACCAGCAGGACTACTTTCTAGGGGACGCATGAGCACCTCGCCTCGAATAGGACAGGTTTTATTTTCAGAAATAGGTACATCTTTGTCGAGTTATGCCGAAACGTTTGTTAAAAGAAGATGGAGGATTGAAGAGCGAGCGAAGCTACCTGGCAAATTAGCACCTTATTGAAAGACTGAAAGAGACCGCGGCCCTGGCACAAGCAACTGATGGAACACGGGTGGGTTTTAGTCAGTAAAAGTCTGACACGCCCTCCCTTTTGATCCAGAGCGGGAGGGAGGGAGGGAGGAGAAGTCATTGGCTGATTTCCCACCCAAAAAAAAATACATAAGGGGCACTATGCACTCAACCAGCGCCCATGGCGAGGATCATCCTCATTTTGACTGAGCTGCGCTTTGAAGAGGTGTAGACACCGAATCAGCAACCGCCGTAATAGCTATGTTTTCGACGGGTAAAGGCGCGATCCCATCGAGAGCTACTAGCTAGCTTATTCTACTACCAAATAGTGAACTATTATAAATAAATTATTTATCTTTTCTGCCAAACCTTGTAGATTATATATTTGCATTGTATACTAATTACTAGGTAGTTTATAACTCTCAATGTCACGGTGCCCTTAGTCGGTTGCAGGGGTGCAGCGTCCATACAACCCGATTCCTAACGGCTGATGACTGGTTTTTCGAAGAAAACTTCGAAAAAACTAGTCATCTTCGGCATCCATTAACCCCAGTTCTGCCCGTCACGCAGGTTGCTGTTGGCGATGGTCTTCCTCCCCAGCTGTGTCTCCAATGCGTGCACCAGATATCGCGGTGCCACGCCTTCAAGGACTTGGTGGAGCGAAATGACAACACGCTGCGAGAACACGCCGCACGGATGGCAGAGGAGGCTTATAAGAGGGAGAGGGAAGAGGTAAGGAGCTCGCTTAGTTGTTTATTAGTATCCCTTTTTCTTATGCGGGTAGAAGCTGCAAAGGTTTCTATCCTATTAAGAAAAAGCCATGTTGGCTGGTTACGTTTTCTAATTCTAAATAATTATATTTTATGTCCTAAAGCTAACTAGTCGAGGACCTAAGGACCTCAAAGCAATATGATCAATATTTAAAGTAAGATTGGATAGTTACGTTAGTCGTTTGCAAATCTGGCTCCATAAAGATGTTCATCAGATTTTTCTGACAGTATAACAGAGCATGCGAAATGTACATGTAGGTGCCCTCGCTTATCCCTTCGGGAAATTCACGTAACTAATTATAAGTCTATGTAAGTTCTGAAATGGGATAGAAGATTTAAAGACCAGTGGCTACTCTGACTTCTGACGTGTTAAACTATCATGGTTCCCTATCTCACAGCGGAATCATGATGGCGTTGACATGATAAAGTACGGCTTCTGTATCTAAGAGTCGGTCCAGACGGCGCATTGCGTCAGCGTTGCGTCGACGACCGCGACGTAGCGCTGTCGCTGCGTCGTTTTACAGGCCGCGGAAACGAAGAAAGCGGGCGTTTCAATGCATAGATTTATATGAACTGGCCTCGAAGACAGGGGAGAGGCGTGCTCCATGCGAGTCACGCCGCTCGCCGCGCCGCCGTCGCCGCCACCTGCGCTCGCATACTTCGTGTCCGCGGCCTCATCATAACCATAGTATAGTGTACAATACACACGGTGTGCTGCGTCAACGTAAAGCACACACGACTGACTGCACCTACTCACTGCGACGCCGGAGCGGCAGCGCTCAGTTGTTTGTGCGTTGATAGAGAGGAGTCACACGTTAGCGGCGAGCATTTTGTTCAAAATGCTCGCCGCAATTGTGCGACGACGGAACGTTACGACTGCGTCGTAGCAATGCTGCGATGACACAGCATCTGTGTGGCCGGCAATGCGCCAATATATTTGGGTTGCGACTACGCACCACAACGCAACGCGCCGTGTGGACTGGCTCTTAGATGACCTTGATCTCCTCATTAGTTTAGTTTCCTCCATTAAAAGTGTGTTCCTCACTCAATAGAAAGAGAAGCTGCTAACCCTGAACTGCACAGAGCCGTTCATGCAGTACATGGAGGTACCTCTGACCAACCCAAATCAGATCCTGGACGGGTTCTTCACGGCCGCCACGCCAGACCAGCCGCCCGCCGACACGCCCGATACGCAACTTAAACAAGATTTTGATGTTGAAAAGGTATTTCTGCCAAGTATTAATAGATAAAGAAGAGTACTAGAAAGATAGTTATAGATTTGTTTATAGAAGGCCCATCCTCACAAATCCGGGTCAGGGACTCAGGATCTTCCTTATCTGAAGGCAGGAAGATCGAATGAAAGTACAAGTATTTTTCAGTAAGGCCCCTGATATGCGTGGATCACCTTATTTGATATACGAGTAGGTGTCTAGATAGAAGTTTGAAACGATTTTACCTACGTTTCTTAACTGAGTCTGCACATGTATTATTCAACCGCTGTAACTTAATCACAACTCTGTTTCGCAACTGATAAACAGATGTTTAATTAAATTTATCTATATACTTACATAATTTTAATCTATAATTATTTTGATTAATAAGGCTCTATTTCTTTTCGAAGATTATGCTCTAACTAAAGCTTATGCTGAGGAGTATTTTAACCATTCACACAAACTTCGATTCTTTGCTTCGTATTCTAGCTGGACCCAGAACTCGTCCAAATGAAAGACAAAGAGGTTCTGAACTCCGACGAAGAGAACTACCTCCAACTGGTCCTCTTCCAAGCGACCTCCACGGTGTCCCCGGGGCGCCACGTCTGCAACCTGTGCCACAAGGAGTTCAAGCATGCGCGCTGGCTAAAGCAGCATATGCGATCTCATACGAACTGGATCAAGGCGAACTGCAAGAAGCCGCCCATGTGTCCCATATGTGAAAGGACTTTTAAGGTGAGAACAAGAATTTGGAATAGTTAAGTGTTTTGGCTGTTCCTATTCTTGGGTTTGATTGTAGACTGAAGATACTGCCCTCAGTGTAAATGATACGATAATTCTACACAAATTGTATAATCAAGTCAAGGACAGAACGGATCCGTTTTGGTAATTTGTGATTTGAATATGAAAGAGGCAGAATTATATTGTCTATACTAGCTGACCCAGCCAACTTTTTTGCCATAAAAACACCAAAAGTTCATCTACCCTATCTAACCTTCCTACTCTACCTACCCTAGCCTACCTTCACAACCTACCCTACCCTTTTGTGAGTCTAAACCATCCAGGGCGCCACCAAAACGCATACAAAAAATTTCATTCAATTCGGTCCAGCCGTTTAGGAGGAGTGCAGTGACATACACACGTACAGTAGAATTATATATATAAAGCTAAGTTTTGCTCTAAACATATTTACTGTGGTGCAATATTTGAGAATCAGTTAGAGACAAACCCACCTTCCGCCTCATGGTCCTTCCCGCCGTTCGGCATATAGACCTAATCATTGGAGACACACCTGGTACTTGCATTGCTCTTTCCCAGGTTGCGTTTTCTTGACTCCTACAAATAATCTGTATCCTGTCCCTGTGATGTCACTTCTCCCCTTTCTGGGGTGTAATCAGTTAGGGACTGATTGAAACCTACCTTGTATTCCCTAATCATTGGAGACACACCTGGTACTTGCATTGCTCTTTCCCAGGTTGCGTTTTCTTGACTCCTACAAATAATCTGTATCCTGTCCCTGTGATGTCACTTCTCCCCTTTCTGGGGTGTAATCAGTTAGGGACTGATTGAAACCTACCTTGTATTCCGTAATCATTGGAGACACACCTGGTACTTGCATTGTTCTTTCCCAGGTTGCGTTTTCTTGACTCAAACAAATAATCTGTATCCTTTCCCTGTGATGTCACTTCTCCCCTTTCTGGGGGTGTAATCAGTTAGGGACTGATTGAAACCTACCTTGTATTCCCTAATCATTGGAGACACACCTGGTACTTGCATTGCTCTTTCCCAGGTTGCGTTTTCTTGACTCAAACAAATAATCTGTAACCTGTCCCTGTGATGTCACTTCTCACCTTTCTGGGGTGTAATCAGTTAGGGACTGATTGAAACCTACCTTGTATTCCCTCCAGGGCCCAGGAATGCTAAAGATGCACATGCGCACCCACGAACAGCGTCCCGTCAAGCAGCCGACTTGCTCAGTGTGCCAGCGAACGTTCCCCAGCAAGACGCTGCTGTACCGTCACAGACAGACGCACTTTGAGCAGAAGACGCACCTGTGCAATGTGTGTGACAAGCGCTTCTACAGCGGGTACGCGCTACGCTCGCACATGGCGCGGCACCGGGGAGAAAGACCCTACGTCTGCTCCAACTGCAACAAGAGCTTCTACAACCCCACTGACCTGAAGGTAAGAGCCCCTGTGTTCTGTGTACGACAAGCGCTTTTACAGCGGCTACGCGCTGCGCTCGCACATGGCGCGGCATCCCGGAGAGGCTCTACGTGTGCTCCAATTGCAACAAGAGCTTCTATAGCCCTACTGACCTGAAGGTAATATCGGTGCTCTAACGATACAAAAACCGTAAAATTAACTGAGAAAGTGCCTGAAGTTGCTGAAAGAAATAACTCAAAAGAGTAGGTACCTATAGCCCAGTAGATATTGACGATATCGACATTAAAATAGCAGAGCTTGATGTAGTTTTGGATTTTTAGTATGTTGCATGTAGTAGTAGTAGGGTAGTGTTAATCCAAATTTGCAACATTGAAAAACATGTGCTCGCTGCGAACCACGCGAAAAGCTTCGAAATTTTGGGAAATATTCACTTTTTGCTCTAAAAATCATAAACTATGCTTTTTTCGAAAACCAATATTCCATATTTTTTTAAATTTAATTAAACCCAACAGCAGCTCTATAACCTTATAGGGGCCAAGCTATGGTATTCGAATATTGCCTAGATTTCCATGCATTCCGCACCTACCACCAAGTTCAAAAATAGGTGGGGGTAGAGACGGACCCCACCAAGTGGGAAATGAGCTCTTGCGGCCTCATCTCACTAGCAACTAGCAGCCCCACCACACCTTCTCAAAATCATAGCCATAGTGTACTTGCCTGAGAGCTGGCCTGAAATGCTCAGACCTTTTGCTGGTTGGCTGTAATTGTCACAAATTTAATAAACTTTAAAAAAGCAGAGAATTATGTTTGTCGAAAAACGCGTAGTGTATTACTTTTAGGGCAAAAAGTGAAAGAAGTCCCAAAATTTCGCCTAGTGCACACACAAGTTTTTCGAAGTTGCAAATTTGTATTCACCTTACCCCTGGTATATAGAAAATACCAATAAATCAGAATTATATCAAGCTTTGGGATTATAACCTTTCTAGTGTTCCGTACCCAAAGGGTAAAACGGGACCGTCGTATTACTTAGATTCCGCGGTCTGTCTGTCTGTCTGTTCGTCTGTCACCAGGTTGTATCTCATGAACCGTGATAGCTAGACAGTTGAAATTTTCACAGATGATGTATTTCTGTTGCCGCTATAACAACAAATACTAAAAACAGAATAGAATAAATATTCAAGTGGGGCTCCCATACAAAAGCCCCACTTAAATATACATTTTATTCTATTTTTTGTATTTGTTGTTATAGCAGCAACAGAAATACATAATCTGTGAAAAGTTCAACTGTCTAGCTATCACGGTTCATGAGATACAGCCTAGTGACAGACGGATAGACAGACAGACAGACGGACCGCGCAGTCTTAGTAATAGGGTCCCGTTTTTACCCTTTGGGTACGGAACCCTAATTAAGGCCAAGAAAAATTAAAATCATATAGTTTATTATTTGTATAAGAAGTTAAGAACTGATGATTTTCATAAGATGTTAAGAACTAATGAATTGTATAAGATGTTAAGAACGAAGGATCGAAGCCTCGGACAGTGTGCCACACGGTAACTTTTCAAACTTTGCCTCTTCTTCGTCTTGTATTCTGAATGCATCCTCGAACGCTTTTTTGCTGCGCTTCGATAGATATTCCGGGAACGTAACGCGAAATCTTAAGATAAGATTGCCTTTTGCTTTCGTCGGACAAGCTGGTAGCGGAAGCCCTTCATCTTCTATGATCTTCTCGTACGTTGGAGTCACTACATCCGTTATTTTGACCCTCAGGACTCTGTCGTCCAATGTTTTGATAGTTTCCATGAAACCGCACAGCGCTTGTTCTAAAGTTATGTCCTTGATGTAGAGCAAGTCACTGAGACTGGATCTGATGAATGTTTCGTGCGGACGATCTTCAGTTATGAATATAACGTCGGCGGGGATCTTTGTCGGTCCCTGATCGCCTTCTTCTTTGAACCTTACCTCTGTGTTCGGGTATATACCAGCTCTGATGGGTATGGACAGAACTTTCTCTCGTAGCTTAAGTTCCGTGCACGTCTCATCTGTAAACACCAGCCTCTGGATCTTCATTTTTTTGAGTCCTCCTTTGTATACTTCTTCTAGTGAGAGTGAGAGTGGTCTAACAATAGTTGCGTCCTTTTCTTTGTAACCTTTTCCTAGAGTGGACTCGAACATGGGCGGGGGGTTTTCATAGTAGTCTAGTAGGTCTGCGTAAGGGTTGGCGGTGCCGAAGAAGTCGTTGAAGGTTTGTAGAGGTTCTCCGTGGTAGTGGA
Source organism: Orthosia cruda (assembly GCA_964057195.1). Taxonomy (NCBI): domain Eukaryota; kingdom Metazoa; phylum Arthropoda; class Insecta; order Lepidoptera; family Noctuidae; genus Orthosia; species Orthosia cruda. The sequence goes on along the minus strand of OZ059842.1, from coordinate 9,998,682 downwards.
AGGGTTGGATGAACTCTTTCGGTCCGGGCACGCCGCGCTTGAGGCCTTCCTCGCCGTACTGGTCGTAGACAGCGCGGTGTTGGTGGTCGACCAGTACCTCGTAGGCTTCTGAGATCAGAGAGAAGATGCGCTTCATGTTCTCATCGTTGCCGTGTCTCTCTGGATTGTATTTGAGCGCCAGGCGACGATACGCGAGCTTTACGTCCAGCTGGGTACAGTTACGCTTCACACCTAAAATCCCGTAGAAATCAAAACCCATCGCGACGTAGTTATTTGATAATGTAATGTATAAAAATAAGAAAAATACTGATTAAACGCAATTATTTTCGCTAAAAACTTGAAATGTTTTGTATAGTTTTTAATTATGTCATTTTTGACATGACAGACACGTTCGCTATTTTCGGATTCTCCAACCATACGGCCAGTATTTTTCAAAACGAAGAAGTATTTGAATTTAAAATGTTTACTCATGCTATATTAACCGCTAAATCTTTTCTGCAAAAGGTCCATTTTCGCCTGCACACCGGCGAGAAGCCGCTGAAGTGTAATGAGTGCAACAAGACGTTCAGGCGACACTCAACCTTATGCCAACACATGAAGAAGCACCGCGGCATCCGTAACCACGTGTGCAATGTCTGCAACAAGGGATTCTACGAGGTGTCCAAGCTGAACGCGCATATGAGGGTGCATACTGGTGAGTGTCATAGTTTATCAAAAAAAATAATCTGAAAAATATCCGACTGCTCTAGAATTTAAAAAAGATATTTGTATGTATACACGGGGTGACTTGTTAACCTCCTCCGTTTTTATCGTCGGTTAAAAATACACGCCACTACTCTTCGCATCGTGAGCGTTTGGGGCTCGCTAATGTTCCAGGGGTAGATGCAGCGTCTTCTCAAGATATATTGTATATTTTACTGTATTTATCGGAGCACATTTTAAATATCTTCTCCGTAATACCCAGGCGAGCGTCCGTACGAGTGTCAGTACTGTGAGCGGCGGTTCGCTCAGCAGTCGGCCCTGATCTACCACCGCCGCACGCACACCGGAGAGAAGCCCTACTGCTGCAAAGTGTGCTCCGCGCGCTTTACTACCTCCTCCGCCAGGAACAACCACATGATCACTCACACTGGCAACAAGAGGTATTAAACGTCCTAACCACAATCCAGCTGAAGCAAACTCAACCTCAACCAATCCAACACTCCACTCAACAAACCCAACTTTCATTCCCCAACTAATTCAACCCTCAACCCTATCCATCCCGAACCCATTTTTTTTTATCCGTGTCTGAAAATCCTCATTGGATGTCCTTGAGTCTTGATTGGGGTCTGTCAGACTCCTACTGATTAAAAACCACCCCGATGTTCCATCTCACACCTACGCCGGTGGTCGCGGGAACGTACAATCCTCCCGCAACCACCGGCCGGTGCCGGCCCGCGTCCGCGGGTCTCTACCTCGGGTTGGGGAGAAGTGAGGTGTTTGACTCCCCCCGCAACGGCTAAGAGAGGCGCGTGTAGAACACAACGCGCCGCCTCCTCCGGTCCTGATGTGTGGGGGGCGACGGACGTCCCGGAGTCTGTCGTCCCTGGACCCATTTAGAGGGGCTGGAAGAGGGCGTTGTCCGCTCTGCGCCGAAACTCGGCGCGTCATCTGCGGGCCGGGTGAGTGGATAAAATCTCCCTCTCCCTTTCCGCAGCCTGCGAGACGACTGTTTCGCAGAAGGATAACACTGCGTCCCAGGACTCCTCGCTGCCGAACATAGACTCGACTATGGACGGCAGCGACAGATCACTGCCTACTTCAGAGAGAGGGCACGACGCGGATATCCCAAGCGGCACACTGCCAGCGTATGCCGCACCGTGTCTGCAGTCGACGCAGTGGTGACTCCGGGCGTCCGGCTCCCTTTTAACACTCATTCGCAACCAATCGTACCCTCAACTCCACCGATCCGACCCCAAACCCAATGACGTTGTATCGATGCATTCCGTGCACTACTTAATCTTTTTAAGAGTTCCACGTTTAGAAAAAGTTCTTACTAACCTCCGTCCATCGTTACCTTCAGGTTCGTCTGTCCAATCTGCCTCAAAGGCTGCACATCGCGCACGGAACTCCGCGTGCACTCCAGCAAGCATACGGGAGAGAAGCTGTTCGAGTGCAACCAGTGCGGGCAGCGGTTCAGCTCGGCGTCCTACCTTGCCGTGCATCGCCGCTATCACACGGGCGAGAAGAAGTACCATTGTCCGGTGTGCGGGAAGGGTATGTTCCTTATTTATACAGCTAGAAGATGTGAGAGACGCTGTTCGAGGGCAACCAGCGCGGGCAGCTGTTTAGCTCGGCGTCCTACCTTGCCGTGCATCGCCGCTACCACACGGGCGAGAAGAAGTACCACTGTCCGGTGTGTGGGAAAGGTATGCTCCTTATTTATACAGCATGAAGACGTAAGAGACGCTGTTCGAGGGCATCCAATGTGGGCAGCGGTTTAGCTCGGCGTCCTACCTCGCCGTGCATCGTCGTTACTACAAGGGCGAGAAGAAGTACGAGTACCAGTGTCCGGTGTGCGGGAAGGGTTTGTACCTTATCTTCTGCTTAGGACTTTGCCAAGCTATGTTGGGGCCTAACAGGATGCTGAATTGATGTGATCTACCTCTAATGGTCTGCCTAAAATAAATAATACAGTTATACAGCTGAATATCAGTTTTTGACATGTAGCGACTGCCAGGCTGCACTGGTTGTGGGACCTATTTTCTAAGTAACACGGTATCTTTCATGTGTCGTCAATGACTGTTGAAATTTTACGTAGTTATGTCATCTGTGACCGAAGGTTTTCGTGCTTTTTTTGACATGCAAAGTATTTGAAAATCAACAGACAGACAGATCCTGATCGATTATCCCACTCTGTTATAAGTACTTATTATCCAACTGTCTCATTTTCTTGCAGGTTACGTAGAATCCAATTCGTTCAAGAAGCACATAAAGACACACGCCAACAAGGGTGAGACGGCGGAGTCGTCGGCGTGCGACAACACTGGCGACGCGCCGGACAAGGAGGACGCGTGTCTGTCACGCACTGAGCACCAGACTGTCACCGTCACGGAGGACCTGCCTGACTCGCCCAATCAAGGTAAATACAAGATTTATTTCGGACACAGTCCATTAAATCTTAAAGTTGTACTAGTCGATCATTCTACCATACAAACGTAGTCTAGCAATTACTCCACTGTTCCACGATGTACGTCCAAAATAAAAAAATATATCAATTTGTCTCATCGTTATGCCTGTTAGTTGATTAGCCCTGTATGGAAAAAAAAGTTCAAAAACAAAATGTTTGAAATGATAAGAGCGTCGAAAGTTCCATATTTCAACACTAATTTTAACACATTTTTGGACGGATATAAATACCATAAGAAGAAGGAAAGTTGCAAAACAGTCTCCATACAGGGATAGATTAGTAATTCAACAATGCAAATAATTTTATTTTGAAAATATACATTTAGTAGTTTTTTCATGATATCTAGACTCCCAAAGGTCTGTTTATAAAATTTCGCGCGCTCGTTTTCGTCCAAAATCATCATCCATTTCGATACAAATTTGCAAAAGTGCTAATTCGTACGCGAACTAGCTTCTTACTGCTCATCACAGCATCTATCTCATTCGCACGTGTTGTCGGATGAGATAGCATGCATTTTAACCTCGCGCATAAAATAGTTCGTGCCGTCGACTAGTTGAACCTTAAGATACAAAGAAAACAAAGGTATTGAGATTTGTTAGTGAACAGGACAATGTTACTTAACAATTTAGGTACTATTGATTTCTTATTATCCAAAAAATACCTTTAAACATATTTGTTCATTAAAAAAAGGAATCCATTCAAAATTAAACATTCAGAATCAGTATTTTATTTGTATTTAAGGGCCGTGCGATCTGGTCATATGGGGGACTTTTAAGTTGTTCTCTATTCTACACGTTATACAGATAGCAACTGCAAAATAGAGCAATTCTGTCGTTTTTCTCATTATATTACGACGGTATTATTGAGCGTTACCGATCGTCTTCGTTACGTATCGAATAAACGAAAAGTCAAAATCAATTCAAATGTTGTACGGCCACGGTTACCGATAAATAAAATAATAAGAACACATCATCCACAAGACTTCACGGATAAATTTGAAAGAGATTTACCGCGACCCTGGCTCAGGCAACTGAAGGAACAGGGGTGGGTTTTAGTCAGTTAAAGTCTGACATGCTTCACCCAGAGCGGGCGAAGTCATTGGACAAATTCCCACCAGAAAAAGAAGGTTCCTTGATAAACTATTAACAATGACAATATGCGACTTCTATTTGTATTCCAGTACAACCCCAAGTCCAGATCCAAGTACAAGAGACGCAGCAGGTCCAGGGTCAAGCAGAGCGCACGCCGCAGCAGAAGATCACGAGGTACAAGTGCGGCTTGTGCGTCAAGACATACATGTATCTGCACAACCTGAAGAAACACATGCTGGTTCATGAACAAGTATGTTATTATGACACGTTATAATCTGCAACAACTTACAGTCTAATTAGTCGGTTACAGAAGAATTCCCACCGGATCTAGTTGGGGGGGAGAGCCGGGCAAATGCCCAGAGCGGCATTGAGGGGCGGCCAAACTGCACTTTTCATTTCATTACAAAACCTAACTCATTCGTGGTCTGGTGCTATAATTTTCGAGCTCGCTTGGGTGTCGAATGTTATTGGTTCTTATTGTAAACCCACCGTTAACTTCGTTTTCACTTTGATCGAAGTTGTCAAAAAAGCGGCTTTATCCGATCAGACGGTTAAAAACCGCATATTTTCCAATAGATAATATCCTGAAACATTACCTACTTATAAGGCGTCATTTTAAAGGGCGGCAAAAATTGTCTGTCGGAGCGACGAAATTGCTAGATCGGGCCCTGTGTATGGAGCGATTGCATATTTGACCTCCAAAACGCGGGTGTAGCATATGAAATGAGCATGAAATTGATTTATTCTAATAATATAGAAACACTGTTCCAGAACCCAGAACTACTTTAACTTTTTGACCGACATGCGACATCTTGTTCATTCAAACGTGCTAAGATTTTGACCTCTATTTTGAATCGAAATAATTGTAAATGATTAAATGTTATGCTAAATCTTACTTTCAGGAAAATAACCGTAATACGGAGCCAATAATATTCATACAACAACAGCAACCGCAGCAACAACAACAGCAACCACAACAACAACAGCAGCAGCAACAACAACAACAGCAGCAGCAGCAGCAACAACAACATCAGCAGCAGCAACAACAACAGCAGCAACAACAGCAGCGACAGCAACAACAAGTACAACAGCAACACCACCAGCAACAGATGCAACAACAACATCAAGTTCAGCAACAGCAAGTTCAAGTACAACAAGTGCAACAGCAACACCATCAGCAACAGATGCAGCAACAGGCGGTGTTGCAGGTCGGCAACGTGCAACAGCTCGCCGTGCCCATACATGCGCAACATGTGCAGCAAGGGATCACTGTTTCTGGGGTACAGGTACGATTATTTTTCTGATAGAAAATAGACAATAACTTTATACATATTATGTCACATGCAAAAGGTGACCATCGCGATGAGAATGATAAGGAATTGGCTCTCAAAACAGAATAATCCCCGGCACGTAAGTTAGCAAGAATCGTTAGATGTGCAGAAGTCGTTTTTTAGATCTCTTTGGTAGTGCGCGGCGCGTCGAACGTTCCGAGCGCGCGATTGGTTGGTCAGTTGACACAAGGATCGACTGACCAATCGTGTCGCGTTCACGTTCCGGTCGCTCTATGTGGTGGTTGGTCAGTTCGCGCAATATGCACGAACTGACCAACCACTACGCCAAACCTTGCCAACTTACATGCCGGGGAATATAACATAAGTTAAAATAAAATATTAAAAAAAACATAGTGTACTTATAAATATACGCGTTGAGATTCTTAAGTATGAAATTATTAAAACTGTGTCGCCTTTTCTGGTGTACCTACTGTCGCACACAAGTCTCATTGTAACTACAATAAAAGTTAGGCTTATGTCCCTTCATGCAAAGTTAGGCACATTGATTACTTTAGAATAGAATATACTTTCTTTTCTCAAACATGCTTGGAAATTTGAACATTATTTCGACAACCTTCTTCGAGATAAATCGAAATTGCTGTACTGGCCGAATACATGCGAGCAGCGGCCGGCAAAAGTTGTATGAAAATCCATATCTGTCGTGTCTAGCGGCCAAATAAATTACATAGTAAACTCATATCTGTCGTGTAATTTAAAAATGGAACGAACTGTTTCTCCGAAGCATGGTCACCAAGGAAGTAACTTATCAAAGGTTTTATTTAAATTTCGAATTGGCTTGCAACTAGAACGCTGTTTATTGAAAAAAAAAAACAAATGAACACTAACGCGGGAACAATTATTGTTGTTCGTCACTGATTTTGACAAAATTAGTTCCAGGTACTACTTAGTTTAAATTTCCGCGCATATTTGAGAAAAGTACTATACAAGCCTTGGCCACAACTAGGCATTGATGGACTTACGTTATGTGTGCCTCGGCTTCGCCTCGGCCCACATTTACACGTTCGTCCATCAATGCCTCTTTTGCTGGCCGCTGCAGTAATGTACTATTATTGTACATCATAAAAGTTATACACATCTCTTTTTTAAGAAAAACTTATTTATACGTACAAAGGCGGTTTTAGTTATATACGTAGTACCTAGCTTCTGCCCACGGCTTCGCCCGCATTCAAAGTTAAAAAAAAAATGCTCCGATCGCCACCAAACTTCGCTTTTTGATTATTCGCTGGGTCTATCTAAAGATTTTCTGAAAATTTCATTCAAATCGGACCAGTCGTTTCGGAGTCTAGAACATTCATACATACATACTTTATCTTTTATATATATAGACAGATTTAGTACTTTAAATTTTTCTTATCTAATAAAAATATTATTCGTTACAGGGCCAGCACCCGTACCCGGTGATATCGTCGGTGCAGTCGCTGCAGCTACAGCAGACACAACAGGTTAACACGGTATACATTTTAAGTGTTGTCTTGTCTATGTTCATATTATTTTATTTGTCACGGATCATACACTGATTTTAACTTCCCTCTTTCTTGTTGATGGTAATCCAACCCCTGCCCATGTAAATCTTTGTTTGCTTTCAATGTATTGTCATAGCGGGTCTTTGTGTCTCTGCAGTTGGCTCTGCAAACCTGAAAACATTTTATACCATTAAAGATTACGTTGAGGACAAAAAGGCTTGGGATTGAGCTGCTCCAATTATTTTTATTTTCTTTACATCTTGAATTTTGTTTTTTTTTAGGTTTTCATGCAATGACAAGAATATTTACTTTTTAAACTAATATATTATTTAATTTTAATTATTGTGAATGTGAAGACTATGTGGATCATTCTTTTTTTAAATTGATCTCAGTTAGTTTTTAATCATGGTCTGGCAGTTTAAGTAATTTATGCGGCCTACCCGAATGTCCTTTCTTTGGTATTGCTCGTCGAATCGAAAATTCTCCTTAAATTCTGAGTTGAGCTGCACGGTTATTGACAAATGCGTGCACTGACTGGACAGGTCCTCCGTTCCGTTCTTTCCTCAAAAGACCATTCCAGACATGAATCTTCATGGTCTTCTCAATATCAACCAAGATTTTGTCTGGACTTTAAAAGAGACTGTGGCCTCTGAGTTTGTTTCATTTTTTTTTCTCAGAGTAGTAAGATAGGAATCGCCGACCACATCTAATTTAAAATATCATCGACATGCAAAAGCGTTTGTACAACGGTTGGCGCAGTGGTTGAGCGATTGACTGCTGCGCTGCGTGTCGCGGGTTCGATTCCCGCACGGAACAAATATTTGTATTACCTACAGATAGTAGTTCCGGCTCTGGGTGTTGTGTATGTGAGTTTATATGTTTGTAAACGCACCCACGATACAGGAAGAAATTCCTAGTGTGGGGCAAGGTATAAAAAAATAACTACCAGAAATAAAATCATTTATTGCGCAAGAAACAGTTTGTCATCGAGTATACAGCATAGAGTAAGCGAGATAGGACGATGCGACAAACGTAAGCGAGTGAAAGAGACAGTTATACAATGCTATCTTCACCTTCAATATTGACACAAAAATAGCTACTGCGCAGGGTCTTGCAGCCAATCCAAACACAAAGATCCGCTGTGAGTATTATATTGAGTTAAACTCCCTTGGTGTGGCGGGTTGGATTTTACTATGCCTGAGAAAATAGTTGATCTGGGTGTGAGTTTGTATGCATGTAAGATTTATCATCATTTGTCTGTAACCACTATACAGAAGCTTAACTATACTCGGAATTTTAATTCGATTCCAGATTTGACAATTTCAGTGTTGCAACGTTATGACAAGTACTAAATAGTGACGTTGCAAAATTATTCGATATGGAAATGGAATATTTCCGGATCGATTCTTCTCGTTTATAATTTTACTCTCGTAAACTAAGTATATCAGGAAATTAAATATTTCTGAACCGATAATTTAGTTTTGACGATTAATTAACGATCTGAGACTTTTCTTTTATAATTGTGTGTGAAATAAATAAAAAAATGTGATCATGAAGGAACATGACAAATAAAACAGATAGATGTATTATGGTAATAATTTATTTTATATATTGTCGCCGTCATCGCTATCGCTATCGCTGTCACTTTCTGTAACATTTATTATAAATGTGTCTGTGATATTGTCAATTAACATATCTAGCCTACTCATGTTTTCCTCTTCTTTGACAACATGGGATACGCATTTAGACCATTCGGTAGCCGTAATTTTTTCACACACTGATTGTTTATCGATTTTTGTGTTCATCACTACACTATTATATGTGGTATCATTATTTCACAAAATAACAGTAGCTAATGTCAAATCTGGAATCGAATTAAAATTCCGAGTATAGGTTCATGTTCGTGTTTGACTAAATAAAGGGTAATAATTGATAAAATTTTAATCATCATAAGCCTTTTTAATGTTCCCACTGCTGGGACACAGGCCTCCTCTCTCTGAGAGGGAATGGGCCGTAATCCACCACGCGGGCGACCCGCGTTGGGCCCAATGCGGGTTGGTGGATGTCACATGTATTCGAATTTTTATTTCTATGACATGTCGGTTTCCTCAAGATGTTTTCCTTCACCGTTTTAAAAACATTATATATAACAAAACCTATTTCATTTTGTTACAGCAACAGCCCCAGCAACTTCAAGTACAAACGATACAAATACATCCGCAACATCAACCTATACAAATACACGTAAGTAGACAACTTCTATTGAATGCTATGTTACTCTTATAATTGGTATTCTCTTCCCGTGACAACTGGATCACGTGATTGGCCAAAGAATACGTCATCAGTTGCGATGCGCTAATAATTCAATATATGAATTAATTTGAAACTAAATAGACTAATCACACGAGTTAATAAGTATGTGGCGTTTCCGAACAGAGCCGCGCGCTGTCAGGTGGACGGACCAATAAGGTTCGAGAAAAAAGACCGCCACTAATATTTAGACAGAGGGAGATTTTCACTCTCTAGAAGAAACTTAGTTGCAAAAGAATCACCAGATAGTTTTCTGATTCCAAGTTCCAATAGTCGCGAATATTCAAAAGTGCAACTCGCTACTCCATGCTAGAACCTATCGATAAGTTGCTAGTGTTAATCCTTTAATATATATGGATATTTCATACCTAGTGTGTTTCACGTTCGAATAAATATGAAAGCATAAACTGGAGTGAACGGTGTTTTGTGTGCCTCTACCCCACTCGTCGGTTCCCCAAAAGTAATTATCTATGCTAGTTAGTTATTTATTTTCATCAACTAAAAGAGATTAAAGCACCTAAATTTACTGAAAAGGACAATCAATGGTCATACTTATCGTGACGTAGTCTTAGGCCATCGTGGGAAGAGAATACCAAGCGGAGTATATTATTATATGACTAAAACCACCCCGGTGATCACTATCAGCACTTGGCTGGATTCTACTTTCCTCTGAATTAGGATTTGCATAGGTACAGATGCCTGGACAAAGCAAAGCTTGGGTTTTTTTTAATATAAGTTCTAGTTAATTTATCGTGCCTTTATTGTTTAGGCGGTGGGCGTGCAGCAAGTTCAACAGCAACAACTACACGTGGCCACCTCCTCGTGCCAGACCATGCTGCCCAATATACTGCAGGTATGTTGCTCAACATTATCTTTGGACTTCCACTCCTATGAATCTGGAAGTCATGATTGTCAAACCTGATGTTTTTTTTTGTTATCTGTATCTTATATTTTACTGGATACTTATTGGCAAATAATGATCGAGACACCGAAACCCCGTAGTCTACTGGCTCAATTTCTGTAAAAGCTTTAAGGTGACGCCAAACGACGGTAATTTTGTGAGTTGTGGGTCGCGTAAAATGCGTCGCGGATTTTACGCTGCATTCGATTTCATACTAAAATCCTGTTTGTAACACACGGCGACGCAAAATGAGTTGTCTGCCGACTTACGCACATTATTTTAAAAGAATTGCGCTCGAGGTGAAGGAGGGGAGCGAGGCAAGCGTCAGTTCACGGTCTTAGAGCGGTGTCAGACTAGCGTTTTTTTCTGCGTGTATACGGTCGTTTCGGCATACATACTTATACGCGCGCTACATTTCGCGCTTCAAAAAACCGGGCTCGCGTACACGGCCTTTTCCGGCGTGTTCGCTCGAATCAGTAGTGGTAAGTCAATATCGCTCGCACTTATAAGCGCGTCAAAGCTCGAGAATAGTAACTAAAAATATAACGACCGTCCGTATCGCAGCCGAACTGAATTTCAGTTGAATATATATTCCGCGATTCACAACTACAGTATAAATATGGACGAACAGTATGGGAAACTACCTATACAAACGCTTGAAACGGAACAGTCACACAAACATGCACATCGACGAGACCCCTGAGAGTGTGCCGTTTCGAGCGTTTGTAGGTAGTTTCCGTACTGTTTGTATATTTATACTGTGTCACAACTCACAAAATTACTTTCGTTTGGCCTTACACTTAAGGTTTTATTTTTCTTCAGTAATGAGCAGTCAGACGTCGGTCACATCGTATACTCACTAGATATGTGAGTTCTCACTATGGGTCCCTCACTTATTGTTAAGCAAAGTTCCGTCCGTCCTTTTGATATGTTTTCGTCCAAAAATCCTATGACAAAAACTCGCCCTGTATATTTTTAACCACATAAAATTATTCACAGCTGCAGCCCGCCACGGTGGCGGTTTCAGGGCTGTCACAACAAGAGCTGGGCGGCGTCACACACCGCATCATCCTGCAGCCGCAAGCCTCGGCCACACACCCTGCCGTCTACACCATCCATCACTGATGGCTACGCTTTGTAGCTGCTGTATCTATGACCTTACATCACAGAAAATCATGTAGTTTTCAGTGCAGCAGACAACACCAGTCTGGTCGGAGAATCCTCCCTTTTCAATGGAGGTTTGCAGGACTTCAACATCCTGTTCCGTATCTCCCTCCAAAGCTTCACCGAAATACACGCCTAGCATAATCTTTAGTTAACATAAGCTCAATAATTAGTAAATGGAGTGCTAGGTACCTCCTCCTTCCGTTTACTTATTTTTTTGTTTGTTTGAATAATTTTAACCAGAATAAAACGGGAGGAGTGTGAACGTAACGTTTTTTTTGGCACGAGTGGCAAGCCTGTTCATTAATCCCGAATACACTTTCCAAAAATATCCTAAATTTCATTACCTATAAGTGTATATATTTTATTTATAACACCTAATAAACTTCACGAATTCCTCTCCTTTCTTAAACTTTCTTCTGAACAGACATGTTTAAAAATAAATGATCACATTAACCATAAAATAACAACAAGCAATAAAAAGGAAAAAAATTGTGGCACTATTCGCGAACTACCCCCTTACGCCAAAACCTTGCCAAGTTGCTTGCCGGGGACTGTACATTATTTTTATTAATTGACATTGTCATCACATTATAGAAGCAACAATAATAATGTATACATGTTATTTGTAATACATAACGTTATTTAAGTGTCCATGGAGTTTCTTCTCCATAGGGAACTGTTTTGTAATGTGCATATAGTTTTTAATAAAACTAGCTGTGCCCGCGGCTTCCCTCCCGTCAATTGCCTACCCTAACCTACTTATCTACCCTACTATTATTTTTTCTATCTAAGAACCTTCTCCTAACAATAACAAACACAACAAAAAAGAATTAGCGAAATGGGTAAAGCCGTTCTCAAGTTATAGCGTCACCAGGAGAATTAAGGGTTTATTTTTAATATAGATAAATGCTTTGAGTTTGACGTTAGAGGTCTATATTGAACACAAACTGACATATTTATGATAACTTCCAACAGCATGAGAGCACTCCATTCCTTTACTACTCTGTGTCTATGCTGGTTAGATAGTAATTAGGTAATTTAGAGAGAAATCGGAAGTCTTATAGCACTGGTGCCTGAGTATATTGAGATAGCTCGACTTTACATTTGTATGTTTGAATTTATGTGTACTATAGTTGTAGTTGTTAGGTCTCAGCAATATCTAGTGTACCTACTCGTAGTATGTGATTATTATATTATAATAGAATAGCTATATGTTTATTCTTTAGTTGTAAATAAAATATATTGATAATATTGTGTTACTATGGAACAAAATAATATAGCAATAATGTAAATAGACACAATTTTGTTTTATGTTTAAATAAAATGTTTGTTTCACTAAATGTATTTTTTGTTTTATTGTTTGTTAAGTGGATGGGCGGCCAAAATAAAACATCAGATTACTAGAACTTATTGTTAAATTTAATTACTTTAAAATTAAGATAATACCTAAATCAATGCAATTCATTCTTTATTCATAATATCGCTGAACGATAACACAGTGGGCAGGGGTCTGAAATAGTAGCATGGAGAATAAATAACTTTACATTATTACTGTTTTCTTTTTGGCACATTGAATTCCAATAACATTATTTACAGTAAACTTTAGGCTAAGAACGGTTTACAATTTGGCTGACCACTGTGTTTTCACAAAAATAACTAAAATCTCGCACAACTGCCAAGACGCTCTGCAGGCATACAATATATCAAAAGAACAACTGAAATTCACCCTATAAGTTAAAAGACACCGCTACACAAACGCATAAAATAAAGAACTTTCTCGTAAGAAAAGAAGAAATTCAAATTATATTATTAAGACTCATAGAATTAAGTGTTTAGGGATTCCCAATATCATTCTCAGATGGTAGGAATGACAAATACCATGTAGTAAATAAAAAAATATATATCCTAGCCAACGACGCTTACAAAATAATTCTGCTAAAACCATTCTATTTACACTACGATTACAATACACAATTTGAAGGCCACATGTTTCATATTTTCAATGAGGTTTTATTATATCATATTATTATGATATACTTTCAATCATAGGCATAATTAAATTTTGCTTTACTGATATAATTATATGGAACGATAGAACGAATTTCCTCCACATATTAGGTGGATTCAATCTCCATTAAAATAGCATTATAGAAGAGAGAATATAGTAGAAATAGCATGAGGATGCCAGAAAAGATATGAAGACACGAAATTGTAATAGTCAAATTTTATAGCACCAGCTATGCATTAGCATTCTAGAAGTATCTATGTATAAAGATATTTTGCAAAGACAAACCTTCAAGAATCATAACAACTGAGTCCTTGTGATATAGCTATTAAGCGATGCACGATACCGAAACTACTTGTTTGCCCATCGAATAAATTATGGCTCTATGATTTGAAGCATTTAACAGTCTCAAGTAATATAAATTATTCAATTGATTTATAAATTAATTTTGTAGGCTGCTTCCCACCAAAGCAGTCGATCGCATATACTCGCGACCAATCACTTTGGTCTATTGATCGCCTCTGGGTATTCGCACACCGCTCAGCTCACAGATTTAAGGTCACACAAGTTCAAGTCGCCAGTCAGCCACGATAGAAAACATAATTTCGTAGAGTAGAAGTAATAGGAAATTGGCCCCACAAGTCAATCACGTCACGGCGTCAGTCATCTTAACTATATTATAAAGAGCTATAATCGTATGTTTTTTTGTAATGGGTAATCTTTGAAATTTCTCATCCTATTACTGGTTTCTGTAGGATAAGCCACGGAAGCGAAGCCGCGAGCAAAGATATTACAAACTGACTGGCGAGTTGACTGAGTCTCGTCTGATGTGTGTGTGTATCTTTATCATGTCAAACCGCACACTGTAACCGATGTCCATGTCATATAGCATTCTTTTAAGGTAAGTAGATACTATACGCTCTGCGCGCTGCAGTCGCTGTCGGGAGAATTGTCTGCTTCGTAGCGGATGTAAGCGTTGTGCACCGTCAGGCCGGACGGCAGCTTGACGTCGCGGAAGTAGCGGTGTCGCCGCACGTCCTTCGCGGAGATGCGCTTCACGGGGTCGTACACCAACATCTTTTGGAGCAGGTCCATGCCAACCTCGTCTAGGTTTTGTACCTGAAATTAAAGTGAAGGGCTTTATTATTGTTTTGGATGATGAGGTGCTCAATGTTCCTTTGCCACATGGGATACTTTTCCGCAGAAAATAAAGCAGTATTTTTTTAAGTCAAGGACAAAAATAAAGCTTATCAACCTGTATATGAATTGCTACAACCAGTTAAGTCAAAAACATATTAATTAATTAAGATGCCACTTGCTTTAGAATACAGGTTTTAGGAGTATATAAATACTTACATGATTATGTAGGTTGAATGAAGTCCAGTTAGGGAATGTAGGTTTGTAGTCTGGCAGAGATGATACTCCAGGCCAGATGTCCTCAGTAGGGGTGCGCAGCATTCTGAAATATTATGTCCAAAATTGTAATTTGGTAAAAAAAAAACATTGTCACAAAGACTCGGCTTTTCCGAAATTTTTATACATTTTGAGACAGCAGAACATCTTACCTGAAAATGCGGAACAGTTGATCAATCTCTGAGTCCCCTTGGAACAGAGGTTTCTTCGAAGACATCTCTGAGAATATGCAGCCAACTGACCACATATCAATGGGGCAAGAATATCTGAAAATAAGTAGTGTTTCTAATTGATACACCTTTCGTTTTTTTTTTTTTTTAAGCACAATAAATAATGTTTAAAATTTTTAATTGTAATTGCAAAAATAGATTATTAGAATTTAAAATTCGAATGTCAA
This sequence comes from Orthosia cruda, assembly GCA_964057195.1. Taxonomy (NCBI): domain Eukaryota; kingdom Metazoa; phylum Arthropoda; class Insecta; order Lepidoptera; family Noctuidae; genus Orthosia; species Orthosia cruda. The sequence goes on along the minus strand of OZ059842.1, from coordinate 9,983,414 downwards.
GAAAAATAAACACAGGTAAAACTAAATAATAGTTGGTAATTAATTTGTTGTGTTGATTAACATGTTGAGTGCTGTAATTACAGAAACAATTAAAAAGCCATTGTATCCACATTTCAGGCATTCAAGGGGTTAATGTTCTCACCTCTGGCTGCCAAGTAAGACTTCTGGAGCTCTGTACCACAGAGTGACCACCTCATGAGTGTACACTCTCACTGGCACACCAAATGCACGGCCCAGACCAAAATCGGCCACCTGAAGTAGCCATCATAATTACATTACAAGGGAAACATATCAATACACAAAATGGGTAAAAAACATAGATTTAATGCTTATATATTTCATTAGACAGTAACATTTATAGGCATTAGCAAGCTTGCTGCTCATCCTAAAAAAGTTTCCTCATATTCATATTCTTCATTGTACAAAAAACATACATATATACAGTAGGACAGCTTATGTACAAAGGTGAGATTTAAATGTACAAATTTCCTCACATAGGAAATAATAATAAATAGAGTAGCATTAAGGTGCTGATAACCCTCAGTAGCTGATTTTGAAATGAGAAGCATGTCTAAATGGCTTGTTGTAATTATTTGGAAATATATATGTTATATTAGACCATTTTCTTAATCATTTGATCTAAGAAAATTTGGAGTTTTATTTGTATAGCGTAGTGTAATTAATTTGTAAAGTGATGTCTAACACCTAACATAGACAAAACACGAAGGGTTCCATACGATTATAGCAAAAAACGACATAAAAATCGTGTTTTTTGTATGGAAGCCCCCCTTAAATATTGATTTTATTCTGTTTTTAGTATTTGTTGTTATAGCGGCACCAGAAATACATCATCTGTGAAAATTTCAACTCTCTAGCTATCACGGTTCTTGAGATACAGCCAGGTGACAGACAGACGGACCGCGGAGTCTTAGTAATAGGATCCCGTTTTTACCCTTTGGGTACGGAACCCTAAAAACGACAATCGCACCAAAAACATTTCAATGACAATTTAACTATCTACATTTTGAAATGAGGAAAGTACAAAAAGCTACTGAATTTTGTGTCGCGCGAGTTTGAAACCAGTGCATGTTTTGTACCCTCAAGGTCGTTGGCGACTATCGTCGTCTAAAACACTCAAAAGAGTTTAGCACCTGTTGCTCTATCGGAGTGCAAGTAGTTCATGTGCAAGCATTTTACACTAGTTCAAGTTAAAATAATTCTAGTCCTCTAGTACACCACAGTACTGACCCTAATGTGAGTTTGTATATTTGTTTATACATCATAAATCAACAGAACTGAATGAAGGTAGACGTACTATACATGCAGTTCCAGTAGTACTTTCTCTAGGAATAACAATCCGATTTTAAGCACAGGCACAACTTAGCTACACCCCAAAAAAAGGGGAAAATTCTTAATTTGTTTGTAATTTGATTTTAACTTTCTGTTATTGCACTTACTTTAATAATTCCAGTCTTGTCAATGAGCAGGTTCTGCGGCTTGAGATCCCTGTGCAGTATCCGTCTCTGGTGGCAGTAGAGGATGGCATTGTTGATCTGGTACAGGTAGCTCTTCACCACCGAAGGGTCCATGAACTGTAACCACATAAATGGAAATTGTAAAGATACACAACGGTCTCAGTAAAAGCTGGTAAAATAATTTTTTAGAACTCAAGAAGTTGTAAGACTGCCCCAAATGCCAGTCTGTCACTAGTTTCAAATGTTTACTGCTCAGTAGTAAGTCTTCATTATCTGCTTAGCATTGACTGATATGGTAGGGCTGTCTTCAAGTCTAACCAGACACCAACACCAAGTACTCGTAATAATAACAGTGTGATAACATGATATTATAAATAGAATCCTTGATTTCATACTTCTTATTAATATCAGTCTTCACAGTATTATTTTACAGGTTCCAATCAGATTTAATTTGAAAAATTGGTGTACATACTTTTCCAGATCCAAGTGAGTCCATATATTTCTTCAGGTCCATGGAGAGAAACTCGAAGATAAGATAAAGCCGACTTTCCTCCATGAGCACATCTTCCAGTTTGACTATGTTAGGATGGTTGAGCTCCTTCAATAGCGAAATTTCTCTGCAATGATGAAAAAATGCTATAGGTTATGTTGTTACTTGCAACATGGATTTTGTCAAGGTTTTCGGAAAAGCTCGTCAAGTAATATTCGAAAAATGTGGTAAAAGAACGATATGTCAATTTACCTGATCGCAGTAGACGGAATGCCTTCATCTTCAGACTCCAAGCGAATTTTTTTCATAGCCACAAACTGCCCGGTTATTTTGTTTTTCCCCTTGTACACTACGCCGTAAGTACCTTCACCGATTTTCTCGATTTTGAGAAAATCATCCATCTTGTGGCAGGGAATTTTGTTAGATTTTCAGGCAAAACTATGGAGAAACTTCTTCACCAAACCTACAAGGTTTTCCAACAGTTGCTAACACATTGACAACTAATAAAACAGAGAAACAGATTCTATATTATGCGTAAATATTTTAAACTTATCTAAATTACAATAAAACAAAATAAGAATTTGTTTACTGGTAAAATTACTAAAATATCGTTAACGTTTCACAACGACTTTCAAACGTAATTTTTTAAAATATTTGAACGAATGGTTTATGCCTCTGTCAATTTGTCTATGAACTTTTAGTCGAGTTCCAACGTCACAAAAGAAACGTCTGGCCAAATTGTTTAGCACAATCCTCGTAGCATTAGTATGAGTTTCATTGTTCATTGCTATAAATTTATTTTGTAAGCTTTTTGTGACCTGTAACGCTTCTAATTTGATCTCGATAAAGGACCGTTTACACGAATCAAAAATATTTCGAATGTATTTTTTTATGGTTTTGTGTACCTTAAAGTTATTTTATCTTGAAGATTAATAAAATTGATATTTGTAATTAATCAGTGGTAGTCATCTAAAAAAAAAAGTAGTGTGCACTCTTATTATGTCAAAGTGTTAAAGTCAAGGTTAAAGTTCATTATTTGACGTTCATTCGCTGCAATTAAGCGGGAAATTTTGATATTTGCGTACCCTGCCGCAATTTTATTTTACATTTTTATAACTTGATGTTGAGCGAAAAACTAGCTGTTTAAATGAAAGGGACCGGTCAGTGGGTCGTCTTAGGGGCAGAGTTTTTGGAATTGGAGTTAGTATTAAGTAAAGAAGACAAAAAAAAAAAAAACATTTTGGTAAATAATATTTAATATTAACTTATAATTTTATTGCAGTTTCGGGTTAACCTTTCCCATAGAAAACAGTTTTGATTCTGACAAGCATGGTCCTAAAACGCACCGTTTCTGAGATAAAGGCTAAAGATTTTTTTTCTTTAAACCATCTTTATTTCTAAAACAGTAGCTCCAGCTCGGGCAAAACTATTCGTGGAAGAAATCGTTGCTCTAGCCCTAAACTATGAGATGGTGGAAAAATCCCAGAGAAAAATGATGAGAGAAATATCTAATCTTTGTTAAAATAAAAAACTTATATAACTCGAAGACGGTGCGTCCTATACTCGGAATTTTAATTCGATTCCAGATTTGACATTAGCTATTGTCATTTTGTGAAATAATGATACCACATATAATAGTGTAGTGATGAACACAAAAATCGATAAACAATCAGTGTGTGAAAAAATTACGGCTACCGAATGGTCTAAATACGTATCCCATGTTGTCAAAGAAGAGGAAAACATGAGTAGGCTAGATATGTTAATTGACAATATCACAGACACATTTATAATAAATGTTACAGAAAGTGACAGCGATAGCGATAGCGATAGCGATGACGGCGACAATATATAAAATAAATTATTAACATAATACATCTATCTGTTTTATTTGTCATGTTCCTTCATGATCACATTTTTTTATTTATTTCACACACAATTATAAAAGAAAAGTCTCAGATCGTTAATTAATCGTCAAAACTAAATTATCGGTTCAGAAATATTTAATTTCCTGATATACTTAGTTTACGAGAGTAAAATTATAAACGAGAAGAATCGTTCCGGAAATATTCCATTTCCATATCGAATAATTTTGCAACGTCACTATTTAGTACTTGTCATAACGATTCCAGATTTGACAATTTCAGTGTTGCAACACTGAAATTGTCAAATCTGGAATCGAATTAAAATTCCGAATATAGGCAAAACATGACCGAATTTTGCCCGAAACTCTTTAATTAAGTTTTAAACGAATTTAATCTTACTTTGGTGGAGTTCATGTTAGTAGGTTGTATTTTGGCTGGTCCGAGTGCGTTAACCCTGAGTACCCCAATCCCCGATGCTCCCGTCCGCGGATGACCCCGAATATCCTTTCTTACTTTCGAGTTACCCTTTATAAAGCCCCGCCCCTGCAAGCAGTTTCCCAACAATAATAATTTTTTTATATCTTTTTCTGAGAATGTTTTTCATATTTTTTATATTTTTCACTTTGAAATTTTTTCTATAATTTTTCTTTTTTTACTGGTAGAGAAACGATTTCTCTTTCGAAACGTTTTTCGTCCGAGCTACCGTTTTGGAACTACAAATAAAAAAATGTCGATTGCCCATTTCTCATAAACGATGCGTTTTAGGACCATGTTTTTCAGAGGTAAAATGGTTTCTATGGTCAAGGTCAACCAGATACTGCAATAAAATGGTAAATTTCGAAAAAATACTTCCTCCCACCTTAGCTAAATATACACTCCAACCTTATTTTTTATTTTTCAAACTTTCATAATAGTGGAGCGCCGTAAGGCATAAAAATTGTAAAATCTCGGAACCCAGTGCCAGTCAATGAAACTGTATAACGAGTGTTTGACCGCATTAATAAGTGCTCAAATAAAAAAGTTAAAAAAAAAATTGTCCGATCTCTATTACAACAATTTTTAACAACAATTTACTTATAAAATATTTATAGTAAAGATTTAAATTTTATATTTAATAAATTATATTTGCATAGTAACATAATGTTAATTTATTAGATTAAAGAATGAAAAACACGAAGAAATAACGTTTTAATAAAAAAAAAACATCGACTATATACATTGTTACATTATTGTTCATTATTGTCGTCGTCGTCGATCTCGTTGAAGTAGATTGTATGTAGGTAAAGGATTAGTACAGCTGTCACCATTGCATTCTAAGCAAGCAGCAGTGCAGTTTAATCCACTTATCCTGCAAAAAAAGTATGGGAAGCCACTTGAGCTTTGTCCGAAATTCAGAAATGTGATCATATTTGCGCAGGCCAAATATTAATCTTATGCAAAGGTTTTGAAGACGCTCAAGTTTATTTAGTTGTGCCTGGGTGAGATCGAGATAACTGACATCAGCATAGTCAAGGATAGGAAGCGGAAGGGACTGTGCAAGCGCAATTTTAGTGGCAGTGGGAAGAAACTTTCGCAATCGTCTAAGGGACCTGGCAGATGCAAAAATTTTGCGGCTTACGTCCTGAAGTTGCGGACCCCAAGACAGATATCTGTCGATGCAAACCCCAAGATTCTTAACCTTCTCACTTATTGGAATAGTATTTCCGTAAAATTGTAGGTACCAGAGGAAGTTGTGTCCCATTTACTTTTGGAATCATCCCAGAGCTGCCAACAACTATGACCTGGGTCTTCGATGGATTTATCTATAGCCCATTTGCCTCACTCCATTTACAAATTGTAGCCAAATCCTTATTTATTGAATTAATTGCATCAGCTAACTCTGCAAGGGCAGCTTGTTTGTAGATTTCTAAATCGTCTGCATAAAGGTGGTAGGAGGAGAGAAGTTTATTGGAGATAGCGTTTATAAATATTGAGAAGAGTAAAGGAGATAAAACCACCCTGAGGTACACCGGCAGTTGTATAACACCAAGAAGAGTTAGATTCTTCTATGCATATACGTTGCCGGCGGCTATACAGGTAACTACGAAACCAGTCAATCGCCGTTGGAGATATGTTAAGCGAGCGAAGTATGCCAAGCAGGATATCGAAATCGGCAGTATTAAATGCATTACTAAAATCTAGCAAGCAAATAACCGTCAGATATCCTCGTTCCATGCCTAGCCGTATGTCATTCGTAACGTTCACTTAGGCAGAAGCTGTGCTGTGGCCAGGACGAAATCCGGATTGAAAAGGATTCAACAGACTATTCTTACAAAGAAAAGCACTAAGCTGATTGTGGACAAGGCGTTCAAGGACTTTGGAGAGGAACGGCAAGATGGAGATAGGACAGTATTCGGAAAAGGATTCGCCTTTTTGGGTAAAGGAGTGATTTTGGCCTCTTTCCAAGCTGATGGAAAGACACCATGGGATATTGAGTAGTTAAGGATATAGCAAAGGACAGGAAGGATTTTGTCGAGGAAAAGGAGTATAATTTTTCGACTGACACAATCACTGCCAACTGCGTTAGAGGTAATTGACACTATGCTCTTCTTACGAGTAACATCACAATCAGAGAATTGACTAAAAATAAATGGGGTACGATCCGAAGTTGGAAGGTTTGAAAGATAGCTCAAAGTAGTCGCTTTCAAGGTCCCATTACATGAGGACGAAGACCAGAAGTGCTGATTTAGTTGATCAAGATCAAGGTCTTTAGGAATCTATTCTTGCCGAGATTTCCCAACTCCTATGGATTACATATTTCTATATATTATTAAAAACACATTTCCAAAGTTTATATAAAGATTCATTGACTGGCCCTGGATTCCGAGGTATAAATCTTACGGCGCTCCACTATAAGGTTTTAAAGACAAACGTGAATGCAGGATACTTGAGCGAGCGAAGTGAGTTCGAAAGTTTTTCCACGATAGATCTTTTCCTTTGAAAATTTACATTTTGTCTACATGCATAACGAAAATGTCAAAATTTTCTGTTGGCATTTTCTTTATCATTTTACATACATAATTTTTTTACAGTACAAACATTTTCATAATGTTCCTCGGCAAACTTGTTTCGTCAGTCGTCGGATTTCTATCAGTTGACGGTCACCCAGTATTTAATAGTAATCTTTGACTTGGTGCAGACCAGACGCTCTCAATCAATTTGGCTGTATATAGAACTGTTAATACTCTTTTATTTATTTATTAGGGTTCCGTACCCAAACGGTAAAAACGGGACCCTATAACTGAGACTCCGCGGTCCGTCTGTCTGTCTGTCACCAGGCTGTATCTCATGAACCGTGATAGCTAGACAGTTGAAATTTTCACAGATGATGTATTTCTGTTGCCGCTATGCAAATACTAAAAACAGAATAAAGTTAATATTTAAGTAGGGCTCCCATACAACAAACGTGATTTTTGTACCGTTTTTTTTGAGATAATGGTACGGTACCCTACGTGCGCGAGTTCGACTCGCACTTAGCCGGTTTTTTTTTAATGGGAACATAGCTGTTAAAGCTTCTATTTTTACAGCACTATATATTTCACACGGAAATCAAAACAAAACAACAATAAAGTACTTAGTTTTGAATTCAAATTATTATACACGATAAATCTAATAATTTATGGCCTTGGAAATTAGCATTCGTTTGTATTCGGAAATGCGATGATTGCCGAGGGACATTAAAAAAATAGTAGTAGTCAATGATAGGTAGGTACGTAATGATTAATTTTGATACTTATTAAACTTAGGTATTTTTAATTGTAGGTCAGGGCCTGCTATCCCTAGCCCCACTGTGGGTACACCCATACAAACATTCTCCAAAGGGTGCAGAGGTGCACCAATCGGATCTTGGCACCCATGCTTATACCAAACTAGTAAGTAGTAAATATATGCAGCCACTTACTCGTATATGGACGCCCGAACTATTTGTCGACTTATGCAAAAAAGTTTGTAAAATAAAGTAGGAGAATTCCAAAGCGACCGAAAATAGCTTGAACATATAAAAAAATCACCTCGGATTTTTTTATGTTTTTGTATATTTTATTGACATTTTTATTCATAAAAATTTTAAAAGATCACAGATTATCTTAAACCACTAATGTACGCCTGATGGGAAGACTCCTCTTTCCAAGTTTTCTCTACGGATCTGAGACGTGGACATTGAGGTTGAAGGAAAGGAGGTAAATCGATGCACTGGAGATGTGCAGGTGCTGCGGATTCCGTGGATGCTTACCGCACCAATGTATCGATCCTAAAAGAACTTCACATCAAAGAGAGATTATCGTCGCCTGTTAAAATACGAATACTAAAGTTCTTTGGGTACATAACTCACAATGAAGACTCAATGTAGCATCTTGTAATCCAAGGCAGAACTGAGGGCAAGAGATCCCGGGGCCGCTCTCCGACCAGATGGGTAGATCCTATTAAAAACATCACCAAAGCTACGTATACGATGACCGACTGTTCCCCCATTCCATCTAATAGAACCGAATGACGACGCACGGCAAGAGCCATCATGCATCAGGACCCACCCATGACCACGACCACTCTGCCGAGAGTGCCTGACTAAGAAGAAGATAGATATTTGATTGAAATCCAGGCTTATCCATGGCAGCAGTTGCACCCCCTTGCATCTCCCAACCAGCGCCCATGCATGGCCACATTACTGGCAATAAAATAGGTATTCTGAACACAATCGAGATGTAAGGAAGTTAAAAGTTGCCGTATACGGATTTGACAATAATGAAGGCTGGCCAAAGCATTCCAATTTATGTGGAATTAAATGTTTACAGGATGAGAGTAGTGGTGGCCCAGTTGTAACGACCGCGCCTTACAACTTGTAGGCCGTGCGTTGGAACCCAGGCAGTGGCTTTACTTTGTGTAAATTCACTGCCATTCATTCATCATCACTGCTCTCAAAACGGTGAAGGAAAACATAGTGAGGAAACCGGCAGCCTTACTGCGTAATGAATTCGGAAAGAGCAAAGGGCAAAGAGTATTAAAAATCGATCAATCACATGCGAGATGAAAGACGCGATGTGGCTTTCCGTCTATGTGATTGGTCGACTTTTCATACTCTTGCCCTTTGCTCTTTCCGAATTCATTACGTAATAGGGCTGCTGGATGTCCTAGAACCAAAAAATCGAAGGTCACTGGGCCCACGTGGTTATTATGGCACATTCCCTCTTACAGAAAGGAGGCTTGTGTCCTGTGATGATGATGTTGATGAAATGTTTACAATTGATCCGATGGGTCCTTTTACACTAGAGGATATAATGAGCTGGACTTCTTCGATACAGACTGTTGAATGAAGGAGAGTTGGAAAGCCTGGCGTCGAGGACTCGAAGGTTTGGAATCGTTGGAATCAACATCAAGTTTGAGACAACTTTTTCCGCTAGCTGGAAAGAAGGGTAAAACTATGTAGAATTTGCTAAAATCTGAAAATAGGGCAAGAATCTATCGGTTGCATTAAATCGGTGAATAATTGCATACATGCGAGAATCGAACCAGTCATTTGAACTTGACGCAGCAGTCAATAACCTTGCAAGTGTCAGCAATTTAGATGTTTCATTCTTACATACGGAAGACGTAGCGTTGGAAGGCCTCGGAGTGGAGCGATGACCTGGTCAAGGCTGTGGGAAGCCAGTGGATGAGAAACGTACAGTATCGATCAGTGTGGCGATGCTTGGGGGAGGCCTATGTCCAACAGTGGACATCTTTCGGCTGAAATGATGATGATAATTATTGTTGCCATTTCTTTACCAAGTTACAGAAAAGTAACGCAGCATAATCCCACCCATCCTAAATTTATCTGCGAAAACATTGCTTAACCTCACATACCGGAGCACTCTCATATTTATCGTTATCTCAGCTATCACCCAACAAACACAAAATAGATCACATACAGAATGTTCATATTCATGTTCCACAGAACTAGATAATTTATCGGCATTGATTATAATTTATGCTGAAACAGCGAAACTGTCACGTTTGTATGTAGCGGTCGCGAGGCGCGTGCGTTCGATTATATCAATGAGATCAGATGATAAAGGTCTTAATATTAAGGTAAGGATCGGGAGTAAGGCTTCACTTGGAAGGCATGTGAGCTAAAGATGGGGCGGTGGACTGTCTTATTGGGCCTTCTTATTTTTTACGGACATGTAAGTTTTTGAATTTTATTTTTAGTTCATATTGTGTGTTATTTTGTGAAGAGTAGAGGAGCTCGTGGCTAAGATTAAGCAACGCTTGCCGAGGTCGGCCCGTGGATGGGTGACCATTTCAACATACCGAGTTTCCTCCGTGCCTCGGAAAGCACGTTAAGCCGTTGGTCCCGGGTGTCATTTGAAGATCTTTGACAGTCGTTACGCGTAGTCAGAAGCTTGAGTTCTGACACCAGTCTTAACAAAGGATATCGTGTTACCCAGTTATTGGGTTGTGGAGGTCAGATAGGCAGTCGCTCCATGTAAAACTATGATATTCAGCTGAATCCGGTGAGACTGGCAGCCGACCCCAAAATAAAAGGCTAGGCAGATTGATTATTGTGTGTTATTTTGTGTTTAGTAGTTCAATGCGTAACTAGTGTTTTTTAACCGACTTACCAAAAAGGAGGAGTTTCTATGTGCGACTTGGAGTATGTTATTATTTTTTTTTATTTTTTTTCACCGATATCTCCGTCAATTGCGGACCGATTTTGAAAATTCTTTTTTTATTTGAATAATTATGTTCCGAAATTGGTCCCATTTTAATTTGGTGTAGATCTGATGAAGAACTTCGAAGATATACAGCAGAACTCTTCAATAAATAACGGCAAATCACTCGGGATTGCTGCAATCGCATGTCTGTTTATTGTTTATACCATTTCATAGCACAACATCACGCCAGTACGCTCTTAAGGGGTACGCAGATCTCTCAATTCACCTGTTATGTTCATGTTTCATGATATTCCGGTAATATATTATGGCAGTATAGTTACCTTACTAAAAAACTTGCCTATTATGTAGATAAAACTAAAAAGTGAAAAATAAAAAAACTTTTTTGCCAAAAAAATACCACCGACTTCCAAATAAAAAACTACAAAGGGAAAAATAATTTTATTTTTGGAAGTCGGTGTCCATAACGCAAAAAAATGGTACCTACGAAAGACACCGACTTCCAAAAATAAAATAATTTTTCACTTTGTAGTTTTTATTTGGAAGTCGGTGGTTTTTTTTGGCAAAAAAGTTTTTGTTTAAAAGAAATAAAAGAAATGGGTGTAAATGATACTTATATCGTATCATTTACAACCATTGATACCGATGACCGGTTGATAGACTAAAATGAAAGAAGAACGCGTATTGCGCCTTCACCAAGTGACATAGGACAATTGTTGGAGGATCAAGTGTTTATTTTTCTTCCAACAAACATTTGCAACGTGTAGAAAACTAGGCTGCATTTCAGATAGCCCCACTCTGTTAACTTCTTAGAGCGGGATAGTTGCCTGGGGTTTCTACCGATGTTCTCATTTTCGAAGTCTATCAAGAATGACTTACGATTTGCCCAGCAACAAATATGGGTTACCAATATATGAGTGTTTGTTTCGCTTGTCAGCTCGGTATCTGCTGACTACTCCATGTATAGTGCTCGCCAAACTTCTGGGCCGCCCTGAAGTTGGTTTTCCGATTCGCAAGGCACGAAACGGTGCTGTTTTTGTATGAGATTTACTACTGCGCAGTCATTGCAGCCAACTTCAGGGTGGCCAAGAACTTTGGCGAGAACTATAGGTAATTTTCGACCAAAATACTCACTTCTCACTGCCTCTCCTTCACTTTTAAATCTCACAAACTATCTATTTTCAGACTTCATCACAACCAGTAACAGATGACAGCGAGAATGCCCGCCAAGCTCGTCAGTTGGACTTCGGCGAGTGCTGCCCTTGTCCAGGATCAAAAGGCTTCGCAGCACAGGAGGACATGTTGGCCCGCTCAAGGGACATAGATGATTGTCCCTGCAGGCCTCGAAGCTCTGATTCTGAAGGAGCTTCGTCGATCTTCTTCCCAAGTTCAAGGCGATCTGATGGTTTTATAAGGTATGATTTTTGTTCTTTTTACCTAACAGGGTTCTGAAAATGATTGCTGACAGAGTAGAATGTCCGTATATAGTTTACTGCTGTCAGTTACATGTGTCACCGTATCGTGTTGTTTACTAACACTTAGTTTTAATGCAAATTGTTACTAACCCTATATGAGTTTTCGCTCGAAATAAAGATTTTGAATTTGAATTTACCGACTACAAAAAAAAAGAAGTAGGTAACCAATCCGACACGTATGTATATAATATTGTTGGAACTGCACTATACTCACATATGTTATTCTACGTGGGCTTCTAAAACACGTTACGTGTGCCAAATTTTATAAGTGTATGTTTGTATGTATGTTTTTCCACGCATTTATCCGAAACTACATATCGGATCGTGATCATTTTTTTTTGTGTTAGATTGATTATCTTTCAACTTAGGGAATATTGCAAGTTTCATCAAAATCGGTTCTGCAGTTTTCAGTATACCTATGCAACATACAATAACTCAATTTACACGAGTGTGTAAATTGAGAAATGTTTGTCCCTCACAATATGGCGCCCAAAATCCGCCATTTTCACACTCGCAGGGTTAAGACGAATCGATTGACGTATGAATCATCAAAATCGGCCTACGCGTTTGGTCTCTAGAACGCCACATAGGAACAAACATACATACATAGACTGATAAACACATTACCCTCCTTCGGCAGTCGGGTAACAAGGGTGATGTTTTATTATGAGAATAATTTCATCCTATTTGCTCAGGTGAACGTAAACGAGGACTGATAACTTTTGAGATTCACAACAATACCTGTAAATAGTGACCTTATATAAACTGAAACTTATACATATTGATATTGCCTTTTTTTTAAGAAGTTAACTGTTTCTCTTGTGTTGTTTTGTAACCGTACACTATGAAATCAGGTCATCACAGTGTAATCTATACCCATAGGCAGTTTTAAAAGAAATGTTCTTGAACTTTATTATTTTCTCTCTAAAGGCCTGCAGACAAAAAAGAGGACATCAAACCACTCTTACACCCAGAAGTCGATCTCGCTTCATCGGTTTTACAAACCATACGTGAAGCTACCGAGGATGAATACGAGGATGCTCTCGCAAGGGACGCCGCCAGGAGCATAGCTAAGGCAGCCGAAGAAACTATATTTGGAGACGCAATGCCAGAGGCAAGTAATGGTAATATAGTTACTATCATAGTGAACCCTAAACATAACGACAGCTTTGAAGATGAAGATGCAGAATCTTATGTCCAAGAATCGCATTGTATACATCCTCCTTTTGAAAGCGCAAGTCCTAATCTCGATCAGATGCAAGTCGCTTATAAACCTCCTATCCAGTTACGAGAAATTTTCGGGTTACCGAGAATTAATAAGCCTCCAGGACTTTTACGTAAGAATTTGTTAGATATGGATAATGGTGCTAGCAATATTCAAGAACGTGTTATCAATATTGATGATAGTAAGGTGACCAATAAAAGTATACTTGGATCAAGAAAATACACCCCATTGATGAAGTTCGATACAAATATGAAAGATATATCTACAAATCTGAAGGGCAAAGTAGATATTGATACTAGCCTGAAAAAGATACCCGATTTTAAATTGCCACCTTTTAAGAAGTTAAAAGATTTGTTGCCAAACAGACCTACATTAGAGGACAAAGAAAAATCTAATTCCTTGCCTTTAATACCGAAAATGAGATTCAACAATCCTTGGTTAAAGGTGAAAGGAAAAGACATTGAAGACCTGAGTCTATCGCCAAGTAATATTCACGAACAAGCAAAAAAAAGTTTCTTCCAAACCAAGTCACACTTAGAGAATCTTTTACAGAACACTAAACCAGTTGGTTTAAAAACCTTGTTAAAATTAAAAGATGTTGAATTCGTTCCTTTAAAAGATCTTATTCCGAAAACTGCTGAAAGGCCAATACTTACTAAGCCTAAATTTGCTTGGCCACACATATTTAACAAAGGAGATAAAGGAAAAAGTCTAATGAATATTGATAGAAGTACGGAAATAATAGAAGAAATACCTAAAAGTAATAGAGATGACGCTCTTGATGTCGATGTAAGTCCAAGTAATATAATTGAGCAAATTAATGATAAAAACTGTATAAATAGCGCGTTTATAACAACCGGAACAGACGGTAAAGACACTGAAGCTAAGACAGTTATATCAGATACTATAAACGCGACCTCAAGGCTTTCAAAAGATATTATTCCCAAAGCCACAGAAAAACCTAGAATTAATAAACCAAAATTTCCTTGGCCAAACATTTTAAACAAAGGAGATAAAGTGAAAAATCCAATTGATATAGTTAGACATACGGCAATATTAGAAAAGATACCGCATACTAGCAAAGATGCAATCCGTGACGCTGAGGTAAGTCCGAGTAATATAATTGAACAAATTAATGATGAAAACTGTCTATATACACCGTCAAAAACAACCGAAACCGATGGTGTAGACACTGAAGTTACGACAGCCTTATCTGATACTATGGACGCAGCGTCAAGCCCTTCAGAAATACAAGAGATTGTTAATGATACGAGCAACGATATTGCCAACAGCCAATCAAATGAATTACCTGACAATACTGATGATTGTAATATTAAAACTTCGCCACAGATAGAGAATAATTTCCCTCAATCAATGGATATTTCTTTTGAAAATGAAGTACAGGTTAATAATGAAGAAGAACTCAATTTAGAAACTTCCAAAGAAATTACTCGCGGTGATGTTATAGTAGGAGAAGATTCAGAATCTGAATTTGTTTCAAATGCCGAAGATTGTGTTAATAACACTAACGAGGGCGATTCAATAACTGATTCTAGTAACAATCTAGTCGATGTTTTGAATTCAACCGATGAAGTTCTAGAACACGTTGACGATTCATTGATAAACCAAACTTCAGAAGCACCCTGTAGTGAGGAATTGTCCGCAAGCGATACTTCAAAAACTCTTAACATTAATCCTATGCCATTGATAAAACCGCTTTCATTAGATAAAACGCTATCCACAATTAAAGAAAATATTCGAAAACATATAGAAAGCTTAAAAAATCCAAAAGCAAAAGCGATAACTCTTGAGCCCTCAACTTCAACAAATATTATAGGAAACGTAGAGTCCTCGCCGATTATGGATGATAAACTAGATTCTGAATGCCAAAACGAAGAGTCAATTCAAGTTACAACAGTAAAACCAAACGTCTTTAATGATGACTTGAAGATTGTCAGTGAACCTGATGAAGATAAGGTGAGCATGCAAGATTTACAAAAAATATCAAATGAGATGTTACAGGAAGAGCAAGAACGAGAATCAAAAACTGTGAACTGCAATGAACCATCTCAGGAAGTAACCGGCCCGAACATAACTATACAAGAAAACAGTGCAGAAAATGAGAATATCGATACGGAACAGTCTGCCAATACCCAGAATGAAGTAATTTTGAACCCACAAAACATTGTTGATATCAACGAATATAACATCGATGTGCAAAATGCTTGTCAAAGTGATATAGATACTGAACAATCTGCTAATACCCAGAATGATGTAATTATGGACCCACAACACATTGTTGATATCAACGAAAATAACAACGATGTACAAAATGCTTGTAAAAGTGATTTAATGTTACCAAAACAATCAATTAAGCAAGAACCGGATGCAAATGTCGAAGCAAGTGAAGTTGTTATGAGTAGAAGGCCTCAAACACTTTTGCGGAACAAAGTTCTACAACCAAATCAAAATGATTTTAGTTTAAACATCCCATTACCAGAGCTACCGGATATTAAATTGGCACCATTACCTACTCTTGATGAAATAAAATTCGCACCATTACCGACACTTGATGATATTAAACTCGGTTTTACCAATTTGTTTGATAAGCCTGAACGTAAAGTAGAAGAACATTCAGCATTAGAAGCAGCTTCCATGACCGATACGTCAAATATTGCACCAATTATGTCAACAGACGCCAGCATTAAACATTTTCAATCATTGCTACCTCCTTTGAGACTAGAAGACTTAGATTTAGATATTCTTCAGCTGAATCCGCAAACAAATCTGTTCCCTACGCTTGACCTTCATTCCTTTAGAACAAAACTGCCATTGCCTACAGATTTACGCATTAAACCGTTAAAGCTGCAATCAGCATTCAAAGACAACGGTGGTTTGTTAGGGGCTTCTTTAAGTCTGGGACAAAACAATCCATGGGAAATGCCCAGTTTGGATAATTTAGGGACCCGGATGAAAGCAAACACCAATAAAATAGCAAAAACTCTGCGTAAGCCTGACTCTCTTAAACTAAAATCAAGCCACGGAATAGGAACCTTAGAATCTAAGATTAGAGGAGCAACAATAAGACCCGTAAATCTACAAAATAACGACTTATTAGAAGCCATATCTAGGAACCATGAGGATGTCAATGATAAACTCAGAGCTCTACATATTGATTTCAATGATAGACTTGAAACAATGCGAAACAATCTTTTTGATAAGTCTATATTTGGAAGTGGTGAATCACGCGGTGCGAAATCGTTTAGTACTTTTAGTACAAAGGATAAGAAATCAAAACTGAAAACAGCACAACCTCTGTCAAACAGGAGAGAATCTAAAAAGGCATCAAAACCTCTAAGACAAAAAGAAACTAGGATCGGTTCTTCACACGGGTTACAGAACAAATTTAAGATGCCTGCTTCGGCAAGCGTGCCCGTGCCGAGAACGATTCAAGTCCCTGAACTGAAAGCTACGTTGACAAAATCACCAGGACTAGGAATGCAAAGAGCATCAGGCATTCATCCTATTTTCCAAAATATAGAAGCATCACAACCTAAGGAGTCAACGATTACGCTATGGAAACAGGCAAGTAAGACATTACCGTTAACAAATACAAGATTAGGAAAGACCTTGGGAAAAACTATTAACCCTTTCAGAGAGAGTAATATAAATATTTCGTTTTCAACAACGCCACGGCCAACACTACCAAGCAGGTTACAATCTAGAAAACTGCCAACATCGTCGCTAACAAGTACTATAGGAAAAAATACAGGAAGACTTGGGCAGAGAATGGATCACAAGGGATCACAAAGTGAAATGAGACATTCGATAATTTCACCCCCCATTTCTAGTAATCTGGGTGAACAGAATTTAGGAAATTACGGCCTGAAGAGCGAAAGCAGGCAAAGTAAATTGCCAACACTGAAATTAGGTGGCAGAGGAAGTCTAGAACAACCTAAAATCAGTAAGGATTTACAGTCCTGGCCTAAAGTTTCAGAAAGTGCTTTTCTATCGAAAGTTAAAGAAGCCGTTAAAGCTAGGATGTCTAAAGTCAATTCTCCTGTTAAATTAAAAAAGGTAGATGGAAAGACTACGGGTAGTGCCGTTACTAAAAGTGGAGTTCTCAATTCAAATACCGACATGGCTCGGTCTGCATCAACAAATATTGATGTCATGAAAGATCAAGCGTTAAAAGAAAACGTTTCATATAAGTGCACAATGCTTTGTACTAAGGAATAACACCTATTTTCTAAGTCCTTCTGAAGGAACCTTCCTCTTTTCCACTCGACTCAGTGGCCATGACAACGAAAATCCTAACTAGGGTCCATTATAGGAAATAACTCAGAATCTGTAAAACAATCAAATTGAATGTATGTGTGATTGAGAGTAAATTATTGTGTGTTATGTAATTAATTTATAAGTTTATGTTAAGTTTTGTAAATATTTTTATATGAATCTCATGAAAAGATTTTAATATTTGGATGTTTTGTACTTGATTTCTAAATATTTTGTATTAAAAGACATCATGCTCAAAAGTTTGATTTTATTGCCTTCCTACTCTTCGTACATGTTTTATCATACGCTTTTTACACGTTTAAATTGAAGTGAAAATAAATCGCTAGTTTTGATAACAATAATTATCACTAATCAAAATTAAAATTGAAACAGCTAAATTACGCATAGGTACACTGGAACAATTCTTATAAATTGTCTACAGCGGGTGCTATAACAAATGTTAGACAACTCGGAGGTAATTTAAGACATAAAAAACTAGCGGACGCCTAGCGGTTTCACCCACGTAGTTCCCGTTCCCGTGGGAATACAGGGATAAAAAGTAGTCTATGTTACCCGGGAATAATGTAGTTTTCCAACGGTGAAAGAATTTTTGAAATCGGTCCAGTAGTTTTTAAGTTTATTCGTTACATACAAAAATACGAACATACAAATCTTTCCTCTTTATAATATTATTATAGTATATTAGTATAGATATGTGTCATTCGTACTATCCGAAAACCTTATCAAGACGCCACCCAATGATATTCAAATAAACCGATAATTTATACACTCACAAAACAATTGAAAAAGTGTTCCACGTAGCAGCGGCAGCAAACATACACACTTTTCATTCATCTAACATTTCACTACAAGTCGAAAGGGATGGCTTGATAAAACCAACAAGAAAAAAGGGACAGCTAGTGTGTCACTTGCGTGTGAATGTAAACAAATTTTATTCTGACCACCAATGTTGTTATCTTTTTCTAACCTCCAAATATCAGAATATTAGGAAAAAACTGAAATAAATTGGTAAATTGAGGCGCATTGCGTACTTACATATGGTATGAGAACTCTTCTGTTTTATGTACTTTGGTATCATAATTGGTACAATTTCTAAATACACACGATGGCATTTTTTGTTTTTGTTTCAACAAAGCGTATCGCTCTTCGCCATGCGTGACATAAACTAAAGGTCACAATTGTGACCTATCCGAGTCTTCAAAATGCGCGCGCTCATAACATATCTGTTTATTTGAATATCATTGACGCCACCAAATTTTTTTAATGTCTTTCGTATCATTAGATTTTGTAGATAAATCTTTTTTTTAATAATACAATAAACTAATCCCTAATATCTTGACCGGTGCTTTTATTTTTTATTGAGCACGATCTCTCCTGTAAGCGATGATGTGGTCGACGGTGAAGCACACTTGCCTAGAAGTAACCTATTCATTCTTGACTTAAATACCCCTAGGTTGTAGCTATCGGGGAACACAGACTTCGGCAGGGAATTCCACTACAATAAACATTATGAATGTGAATTAATGATATACGATGCACCACATCAAACCACAGTGTACATACTCTAGTTGAATATATAATTTTAAAACATGTGTAATGGACACATTCCCACAGCTCGTAACATCTCCGCCCTCGTCAAATGTTGGCGTTGCATGGCTACAATACCTCAATTTTAACTTTATCTTTCGTATAAAAATGACTAAAAACTGTAACTAAACGTAATTCATATTATTTTCTAAATTTCGCACAAATGAAAATTCCCTCTCCTACACATCAAGACATTTTTATGCCACCGAAACAAAAGAATTTTCAAAAATTTGAATTTGGAATTAGTCTGAGATAAATTACAAACAAATCGGTGTATAAAAGATTCCAATGCGGCCAGTACTTTTCGAGTTATTTAATTGAGTATGAAATATCCCTAGACCGTGTTGATGTGTGTATACACGGCGCTTACGACATTCTTCTCGCCGACCTTCGCATCGACAGTTCGTCGCCAGGCGTGGGCCTTTATTAGCGTGCGATTTATTAGTGTGCACAGGATTATTGCAAATTTTACTTTGTGTGAAACTAAAACAAAGGAGTACCATTATGAATTGTGACTGTTGCTCAAAAGACACAGCTGAAGGAAGTGCTGTAGCTAAATGCTCATCGTGCCAGAAGTCCTTCCACCATTCCTGTCTCACGCAGCTGGGTTGTGAATTCCAACTAACTGATCTGCAAAATTGGATGTGTCCGACCTGTATGCCGAAGAAGCGTAACGCTGCTATTACCCCATTAATCAACAGTCAGGCGAGTGACCTTAATGTAACACATAGAAAGAAATTGTCTTCGGTAACTATCCTCAACGATGAGGCTCCTGTTACGTCTGGCGAAGTTTCACGCATTATGAAAAACCAGATAGATGAACTTATGCGACACCTCAACAAAACTTTGGCGAATTATGTTAACACGCAGTTGAAGGCGATTACGGACAAATTAGAAGGGCTTAATACATCAATGGAATTTATGAACGCAAAGTTTGAGGAATTGAAGACTGAGTTTTCCTTAAACACCAAAGTCGTTAATGATCTTAAAAATGAAAACGCGCAGCTCAAAACTACTGTCAAAGACCTAGGTGTGAGGCTAACTCAGATGGAACAACAAGCACGTTCTACAAATGTGGAAATTTAATGTCTACCAGAGCACAACAATGAAAATCTTGTGTCAACTATTTTGAATATTAGTAAGGTGATTTCTGGCGACTTAAATGAGAATAACATACACCACGTTACAAGAATTGCAAAGCAAACCCCAACTAGTAACCGCACGAAGTCTATCGTTGTTCAATTCAGCAGTCCAAGGGTTCGCGACCACTTCCTGGCGGCTTCTATCAACTTTAATAAAAATAGAAAAACCGAAGAGAAGCTCAACACCGCTCTTCTTGGGATTGCCGGTAAGAAAGAAAATGTATACGTAGTCGAACATTTGTCACCAGCAAACAAGGCGCTGCATGCTGTGACCAGGATTAAAGCAAAGGGTTTGGGCTACAAGTATGTGTGGGTCCGTGGCGGTAAGATTTTTGTTAGAAAACATGATGGAGCAGACTATAAATACATCAGGGATACAAGCTCGTTGGACAGTTTACAATAAAAAAGTAAAAAAAAAATATATGATTAGGTATAAGATTGTTAAGCATTTAAATTCGATCAATTAAAAATTTACTACCAGAATGTAAGGGGTATTAGGACAAAACTGAGTGACATTTACCAAAAAGTTGCATGCTGTTCATACGATATTATAATGTTTACTGAAACTTGGCTACTGGATGGTATCTTTGACTCAGAAATCATGGATGGGCGTTACGCTATCTATAGGCGAGACACATCCAACAATATTTTGAATAATAAAACCGACGGTGGTGGCGTTCTTATCGCTGTATCTACTAAACTAGAATCACACAGAATGATCAAATTTTGAAAGTTCTTGCGATGATCTCTGGATCAAGTTGTCACTAAAAAGAGGTAAGAAAGCTGAATATTTGTATATTTGTACTGTATACTTGCCGTCTCCAATAAAGCCCAGAGTACTGGAACACTTTGTTGATAATACAAACAATGTCTTGGAACATGCCAATGAATGCTTGATTATTGGTGACTTTAATATGAAAACTATTAACTGGCTTGGGGCAGGTGGCGATGTGATAAGAGCTCCACAAAATATTTGCACAGGCTTGGAACAGACTCTTTGGAACTTTGTCCTCCTTAACAACTTAAGACAATATAATTATTTATGCAATCAAAATAACAGAATTCTTCTAGTAGTAAGTGCACCAGTAGATATACTTTCTGAAATAGATGTGCACCATCCACCTATACTGTGTGAGCTCTCATGTACCCGTTTTAAAAAGCCACAAAATTGTAACAATAGAACTAAGTTAAACTATTTTAAGGCAGATTACGTGGCAATTAAAGAAACACTGGGTCAGGTCAATTGGTCATCAGTGCTAGATCCCTGCATGACTATAGATCAGATGGTAGATTCGTTTTATAATATATTGTATGGCATATTTAAGTCCTACGTTCCAAAAGTACCAATAAAAGATGCTAAATATCCGTGCTGGTTCTCTAGACAGCTCATTAAAAGATTAAACGAAAAGAACCGCCTACGACTTAGAGTTAAAAAGTACAATAATCCTTTAGACATTATTGAATTGGATTTACTGGGGAAAAGATGTGACCGTATGGCTACGACTTGTTATAATGCTTACATTGCTGATATAGAGAAAAAAAATACTTCAAACCCAAAATATTTCTGGAGTTACTTAAAAATGAAGAGAGGCGGTACCAGTAACTACCCCAGTTCCATGACAGATGGTAAAAACACTACTAATAATACCAATGAAATATGTAATTATTTTGCTTCCCATTTCTCTAAGGTGTACAGTGGTGGTGGTAATGGTGTGCATGCGATCGCAGGTGACTTGGATAGCTGCCTAAGCAATAGCATGATAGGCCAAATAACTATATCATAAGATCAGATCCGCAAAGAATTAAAAAAATAGACGTCTACAAGGGTGCTGGCCCTGATGGTATACCTGCTTTTCTTTTAAATAAGCTGGCAGATGTCCTATCACTGCCATTAAGTATTATATTTAATCATTCTGTGCTTCGGGGTACTTTTCCGACCATCTGGAAGGAAACCAAAATTTTGCCTATTTTCAAAAACGGGGATCAGACCGATGTGAGCAATTACAGGCCTATTGCTATTCTCTCCATACATGCAAAGGTATTTGAAGCCCTCATATGCCCTGTACTAGCAAGACATTTATCACAGCTAATAATAGACAACCAATATGGATTTATGAAGGGGAAATCGACAGCTACCAATTTGGTCTCCTGTGTTGAGAGTATTGTTGAGGCGGTTAATGCGGGGGTCCAGGTTGATGCAGTCTACACCGACTTTAGCAAGGCTTTTGACACAGTAAATGCAGGGATCTAGCACTGATGACCAATTGACCTGACCCAGTGTTTCTTTAATTGCCACGTAATCTGCCTTAAAATAGTTTAACTTAGTTCTATTGTTACAATTTTGTGGCTTTTTAAAACGGGTACATGAGAGCTCACACAGTATAGGTGGATGGTGCACATCTATTTCAGAAAGTATATCTACTGGTGCACTTACTACTAGAAGAATTCTGTTATTTTGATTGCATAAATAATTATATTGTCTTAAGTTGTTAAGGAGGACAAAGTTCCAAAGAGTCTGTTCCAAGCCTGTGCAAATATTTTGTGGAGCTCTTATCACATCGCCACCTGCCCCAAGCCAGTTAATAGTTTTCATATTAAAGTCACCAATAATCAAGCATTCATTGGCATGTTCCAAGACATTGTTTGTATTATCAACAAAGTGTTCCAGTACTCTGGGCTTTATTGGAGACGGCAAGTATACAGTACAAATATACAAATATTCAGCTTTCTTACCTCTTTTTAGTGACAACTTGATCCAGAGATCATCGCAAGAACTTTCAAAATTTGATCATTCTGTGTGATTCTAGTTTAGTAGATACAGCGATAAGAACGCCACCACCGTCGGTTTTATTATTCAAAATATTGTTGGATGTGTCTCGCCTATAGATAGCGTAACGCCCATCCATGATTTCTGAGTCAAAGATACCATCCAGTAGCCAAGTTTCAGTAAACATTATAATATCGTATGAACAGCATGCAACTTTTTGGTAAATGTCACTCAGTTTTGTCCTAATACCCCTTACATTCTGGTAGTAAATTTTTAATTGATCGAATTTAAATGCTTAACAATCTTATACCTAATCATATTTTTTTTTTTTACTTTTTTTATTGTAAACTGTCCAACGAGCTTGTATCCCTGATGTATTTATAGTCTGCTCCATCATGTTTTCTAACATAAATCTTACCGCCACGGACCCACACATACTTGTAGCCCAAACCCTTTGCTTTAATCCTGGTCGCAGCATGCAGCGCCTTGTTTGCTGGTGACAAATGTTCGACTATGTATACATTTTCTTTCTTACCGGCAATACCAAGAAGAGCGGTGTTGAGCTTCTCTTCGGTTTTTCTATTTTTATTAAAGTTGATAGAAGCCGCCAGGAAGTGGTCGCGAACCCTTGGACTGCTGAATTGAACAACGATAGACTTCGGGCGGTTACTAGTTGGGGTTTGCTTTGCAATTCTTGTAACGTGGTGTATGTTATTCTCATTTAAGTCGCCAGAAATCACCTTACTAATATTCAAAACAGTTGACACAAGATTTTCATTGTTGTGCTCTGGTAGACATTAAATTCCACATTTGTAGAACGTGCTTGTTGTTCCATCTGAGTTAGCCTCACACCTAGGTCTTTGACAGTAGTTTTGAGCTGCGCGTTTTCATTTTAAGATCATTAACGACTTTGGTGTTTAAGGAAAACTCAGTCTTCAATTCCTCAAACTTTGCGTTCATAAATTCCATTGATGTATTAAGCCCTTCTAATTTGTCCGTAATCGCCTTCAACTGCGTGTTAACATAATTCGCCAAAGTTTGGTTGAGGTGTCGCATAAGTTCATCTATCTGGTTTTTCATAATGCGTGAAACTTCGCCAGACGTAACAGGAGCCTCATCGTTGAGGATAGTTACCGAAGACAATTTCTTTCTATGTGTTACATTAAGGTCACTCGCCTGATTGTTGATTAATGGGGTAATAGCAGCGTTACGCTTCTTCGGCATACAGGTCGGACACATCCAATTTTGCAGATCAGTTAGTTGGAATTCACAACCCAGCTGCGTGAGACAGGAATGGTGGAAGGACTTCTGGCACGATGAGCATTTAGCTACAGCACTTCTTCAGCTGTGTCTTTTGAGCAACAGTCACAATTCATAATGGTACGCCTTTGTTTTAGTTTCACACAAAGTAAAATTTGCAATAATCCTGTGCACACTAATAAATCGCACGCTAATAAAGGCCCACGCCTGGCGACGAACTGTCGATGCGAAGGTCGGCGAGAAGAATGTCGTAAGCGCCGTGTATACACACATCAACACGGTCTAGGGATATTTCATACTCAATTAAATAACTCGAAAAGTACTGGCCGCATTGGATCTATCTGTACGACCCGAACAGATGGGGGCTTTCGCAGCTGGAACTACGGGTCCGGCTGTTTGGATCAGGGTACGCGGGGTCAGGTAGGCCCTCCACCATTGCAAGCGCAAAGGTGGTACCTGACATTGAGGTTGGACTCGCGGTGGTCTATGTGGTGGTTGCAGAGGAGTGGCATGTTGTCTGCTCGGCTATGTGTGGGCCGAGCGTCATTCCTCGCGCGCAACAAGTGTCTGAAGTTACCGGCCCAAGGCAAAGGGCCACCTGGTGGTCAGACGCGGGGTTCGTGAATAACCCTCAAGCAAGTGAGCTCCTGTGAGCGAGCTGCATCTCCGGCACTTTCCTGGATAGAAAGAAGACGACTACCCGTTGGATTAGTTTTCCGGCAACCCAGCTGTAGGCATTGGGTAGATGCGATGATTTGTATTCGAGAGGTGAGCGTGCTTACAGCTCCGGGACCATTCTGGAGAAATGGGAGCCAGCTTCTCTGGCGTCCTTAACGGGGATTGAATCCGCTAGCACCAACTGCGCTGGTGCTGGTGCTTGCACTAGTGCTGGCGTGCTGGGGTGCGTGTGGTGAGCGGCTTTATTGCTCCGGTACCATTCTGGACAAATGGTAGTGAGTAATCACGGTGCAACTCACATTTTCTCTTGAGTACCAGGGGCGAGTGCTCTCGGAGGCGTGACCTACCGAAGATGGTCCCAGACACCTCGTAAGGGGTTGCCTGGTATAGTGTGCCGCTTTCCATAACGTAAGGTTGGTGAAGGAGGCCACTATAGGAAAACTCAGTAGACAAATAGGGTACGTGGCCGCATTGGAATCTTTTATACACCGATTTGTTTGTAATTTATCTCAGACTAATTCCAAATTCAAATTTTTGAAAATTCTTTTGTTTCGGTGGCATAAAAATGTCTTGATGTGTAGGAGAGGGAATTTTCATTTGTGCGAAATTTATAAAACAATACGAATTACGTTTAGTTACAGTTTTTAGTCATTTTTATACGAAAGATAAAGTTAAAATTGAGGTATTGTAGCCATGCAACGCCAACATTTGACGAGGGCGGAGATGTTACGAGCTGTGGGAATGCTGGAAGCTGGGTCTGTTCAGCGTAATGTTGCTGAGGCCATAGGGACCCACCAAAATGTAATTTCAAGATTGTGGACACGCTATCGTGCCACAGGTGAAGTAGCGGAGAGGCACCGGGGGCCAAGTCGCATCACTACCCCCAGACAAGACCGATTTTTGCAAATTACTGCGCGAGCTCAACCAAATGCAACGGCGACTCAATTGGTCCAAAGGCTGCGAGTGGAACATCAAGTGCTTGTGAGTGACCAAACTGTAAGAAGGCGACTGCATGAAAGCAATCTACGCTCTCGTAGACCACTCCGGGTCCCACCTTTACGGAGAGGCAATCGTGGACGACGATTAGAATGGGTTCAGAACCACGTAGACTGGGGCCGTGAGCAATGGTCCAATGTGCTGTTCACGGATGAATCCAGGTTCGGCTTCCATCCAGATTCACGAAGGACGCGTGTTTGGCTAGTTCCTGGACGATGGAGCCGTCTTCAGAACCCTCAGGAAGTTCACCCATACCAAGGAGGAACAATTATGGTTTGGGCAGGAATTCGTCTTGGAGGACGGACGGATCTCGTTTGGGTGCGGGGCAATATGACGGCAGAACGATATGTCCAACAGGTGCTGGGGCCCGTAATCTTGCCCCACAGAACACAAATGGGGCAAGATTTCCTGCTCATGCACGACGATGCCCGGGCACACACGGCGAGAACGGTAGCAGCTTGGTTACATACACACAATGTTAGGGCCTTAGACTGGCCTGCTCAATCGCCAGAGCAAAATCCCATTGAGCATGCGTGGGATATGCTGCAAAGAAGAGCTCTGAAGGAAGTTCCTGAAAATCTGGTTACAGAAGATCAACTTTTTGCGCACCTCAGAAAGACATGGGACAATATTCCGCAGCAAGACATTGACAACCTTGTTCTGAGCATGCCGAATCGTTGCCGATGTGTTATGAACATCATGGGCGCTTTCTCAGACTACTAACTTCAAGTTTATAAACACAAATTAAATGATTTTTCTATTTTTTTCAGTTTTTACTCATAAATTAAAAGTTAATTCATATACGGTTTCCGTCTATGCTTCATTTTTTTTTCATAAAATCCTGAAATTTTAATCGAAGTACCTTAACCATTATTAAAAAATGGTAGAATATTAAATAACGTATCTTTTAAATATATACATGTCATATAAATGATTAACACATTGATAGTAATTCGCTTTTTTTAAAATATCCCTAGACCGTGTTGATGTGTTTACCGCGTCACTTACGCGTTGCGCTAATTAAGTTGGTTCTCCCAGGTTATTTAAGTAATGGCGGTATAATAAAATCACTGGTTGATTGTATTTAGTCACTACTTAGTTATTATGAGTATTTATCACAAAATATACAAAGATGCACATGTATTAGACTTGACTCTATTGAACTTTGTAAGAATCAGTAAACAGCACTCACTATTTTACGGGTTTTTAAATTAATTAGACGGAACAAACTTACGCAGGTATTTCTCGCGCACAGATATGACAAAAAATTTACGCCAAAGGAATCCGATGAATCGGTACAACTATTAAGTATGACAGATAGTTTACCGAAAAACAGTACACATAACACAAATCACTAACACCAATAACCATAGTTTCTTTATAGACTTTAAAAACGGCCGGATGCAATAGTTGAAAACTCAGTGTTCAAACATACAGAAACAACAAAATACGATATATTTCTAAAGTTATTGCATCACAATTTATAATAAAAGCCATTTAAATATTTTTATTGGATTCTATTTACGTTATTGCCGTATGACATTGGTCGTTAAGTTTAGTTCTTAGGCAAAAGTTTAAAATAATGTTTGTTGTGCTTGCATGTTTTATTTTCTTTTTAAACCTATCGGTCTGCCGCAGTAAGTAGATTTTTCAATTTAGAATAAATAATATTAGTAGCCAGTGAAAACATTAATGGAAAAACTCTTTTAAAGAAATCATTAGCATTGATAAAGAATGTTCCTGCCCTTTAAATAACATGTCAAAAGTCCTCCAGTCTGGATTGAATTGCGGTCAAAGCATCCAATCTCAGCAGAGACTAGCCAATGACGTGAAAGATATATTATATAGTTCACAAGATTCTCCGCGAACATAATGTGTACTCCCTCTTTCATTAATATCACATAGTCGACATGTCAGGCGACATTTAGGAGAGATATTAGGCGCAGGATTAGCCGAGGCACGAGGGACTACTACCACGCCACCTTTCAAATGCTGGCCTGCCACTGAGATATTCCGAATGGAAGAACCCAACAGCAGAAATATGAAATATGATGAACAACAGAACCCAACTATTATTTAATCTGCCAACGTATTGTGTTTCCTCTTAATATATACTCGTATGTAGGTCGCTCTGAAATATTAAACGTTTTAGTGATATCTTATTAATATTATAAACCATAATAGCTGACCATAAAAACACCAAACATTCATCTACCCTACCTATCCTACCTTACCTACCCTATCCTAACTACCCTACCTACCCTACCCTACACACCCTAAAAAAAAAAACTTCACATAAACCATCTACTAAATAGTCCGAACAAAGCCTAAACATTTGGTTCGGATAGGTGAGCCCGTTCTTGAGTCATGAAATTACAACGAAAAGTGGCATTGATTGATTTTTATATTAGATTAATATTATAGACTTGCTGCCCGCGACTTCGTTCACGTGGACTTTAGTTTATAAACACCTTCTTCAACTTCTTAACGGTAACTGACCTATTTAATTTCCTACTTATGTCCCTCAGATAGGGCAAAGAGTGTCCACAGAAGTCTTCCGTCACGATCGTAATTTAGCTTCTCGCTTCACCTCGCTCCACGTCATTCCGTTGCTCGTCGCTTCTGCCAACACGATGTGACGCCAGCCCGGCGAGCACGGTCTACTGTGACATGGCTTGAGTCACACTTTTTATCACAGTTTAAGCGCTAAAGCCATTTTATCTTATATGCTAGCACGGCGGCGTGAGATAATGTCTTAAGTTGTGACATAACTTCTTGACCTTAATTTCGGACTTATTTGATAGAATCCGGGCACCTATTTTGTCACGAATGTCACATTTCGACAGATGATTAAGTAAAAATTATCACG
The DNA here is from genome assembly GCA_964057195.1 of Orthosia cruda. NCBI lineage: Eukaryota > Metazoa > Arthropoda > Insecta > Lepidoptera > Noctuidae > Orthosia > Orthosia cruda. Next base: position 9,954,606 of record OZ059842.1, on the reverse strand, counting down.
TTCGTTTGGAGGTGGTAATAAAATTTGATAGTTGAAAAAAAAAGAATCCTGTTAATTACTGCACCAAATGGCAATATATTATTATAAATTTTAATTAATTTTGTGTGTATGGTGATGAATGCTCGTGCCTTCTCCGTATAAGAAGAAAAGCCTTTGCCCTGCAGTGTGACAGTTACAGGATTATTAATTAATTTAGGTATATTATTATTATTATCGAGTTCTTTGTTGTGCTTCTCTTTTGAAAGAGTATACGACCTTACACACGGGCCGGAGCCAAGTGTGTAGGGGGAATTTATATTGAAAAGGTGGATGATAATGTAGAAGAAGTCAGAAACTTTCGCGTTAAGCGACAGGTATTGAGTATGGTGGCTTTTTGGAGCATGTACAGTGTGTGAGAAGGCATGTGAGAGTATCAAGACTTTGTGTGAGAGCCTTTGGCACTACACCGGTAGATGAAAGTACTATTGGGACGATGTGAACGGTTTGCGCTTTCCACTGGGTTTTTATTTCTATGGCGAGTTCTTGGTACTTACTAAGTTTTTCGGATATTGTAGTTTGGATGTTGTGTGAATTATATATAGCTATATCGATTAGGTACACTGTTTTATTTATTTTGTCGTGTACAGTGATATCAGGTCTATTATAATGAATTGTTTTGTCTGTAAATATTGTTCGGTCCCAATAGACTTTTTGATTACTATTTTCTAAAATAATTTCTGGTTTATATTTATAATACGGAATCATCTCACCTATAAAATTATATTTGTATGCGAGCTGTTGGTGTATGATTGCGGCTACTTGGTCATGTCGGTGTTTGTAATCTGTCTGTGCGAGAGATTTACAGGCCCCTGTTATGTGTTGTATGGTCTCAGAGGCGCTGTTGCAATGTCGGCATGAGTCAGTCGGCTGATTGGAGTCTTTCATTATATAATTTCTGTAATTACGTGTTACTATTATTTGATCCTGGATCGCAAGCATGAAGCCTTCAGTTTCGGGAAACAATTCGCCTCGTTTGAGCCATTCGTTCGACTTTATTTTATCGGCGTGTGGATGGCTCAGACTGGCTCGATGTCTTCCATGTAGAGCTTTTCCAGCCCATTCTGCAATTTTTTGCTGAGTGTTTCTATTTTGCAAGTTGAGTGGTGTAAGTTTTTTATCTGTCTCTGTTACGTGTTTATGTAGTGGCGATTGTTCTGATTTGTTATGGAAGTAAGATCTGAGTGAAAGGATCAGCAGGAAGTGGAAGGATGTGCAGATTTTGTACGTCTATCAATACCCTCCTTCCTTCTTGTCGAGGTAACGTAAGTCGCTGTATGCATGATTTCGGGTGATGTTTCCTATGCTTAGTAAAGAGAGTATTGATAGTTCGCTGCAGTTTTTTTATATCGGTTTTTAACCATCGTATGATCCCGAAAGAGTACGTGAGGATGGGTATTGCGAATGTGTTGACAGCTTTAATTGTGTTTTTGGAGTTAAGGTTAGTTTTAAGAATTAGATTAGGGCGATATGTAAATTTTTTAAGCAGTTCTTGTTTTGCCATCTTTTGTTCAATCTGTCTGGATTGTTTGAAACCTAGGTATTTGTAAGAAGTGTGTTCATCCATTGACTCTATGGTTTCGCCTGTTCCGAGCGTGTAGGTGTTATTTTGAATTTGTCCTGTTACTATTGACATAATTTTGCATTTATCTACCCCGAATTGCATATTGATGTCATTAGAAAATTCTTGTGTGGTATCTGCTAAATGGAAAAGTGATTGTTTATCTGCTTCGTACAGTTTTATGTCATCCATATATATCAGGTGTGTCAAGGTGAATTGTGTGTTATCTTTTATTATTGGGAACCCTTTGTTAGTTTTCTCCAGTAGCTGTGATAGTGGATTAAGTGCCATGCAAAACCATAATGGGCTGAGAGCATCGCCTTGAAAAATACCATGTTTTATCAAACCTGCTCACAAAATTGCACGAGAATCGGTTGAGAAATGCAACCTCTAGAGGGAACAGTCGGATATCCACTGGACATCCGGACATACATATATACGAAAGCATTTTTGCCCAAGGTGAAACAGAGACGCTTCGCACGCTCACGCTCGCTCGGTCATAAAATAAATTCTTATCCCATTGCACTTTCAGCCACTGAGACTAAAGACCTGCCGTTTAAAGATCAGCTTAAAAAGTCTTTAACACACTTAAAGGACATGCTATTTGCAATCGAAGGCAAAATAAAGCAAGAAAAGGAGAAATTGTCGCAAATCAATTACAACTTAAATCATGAAGAGAATCCGCCCGCTGCTAGATCTCTTGATAAATACTTGACGCCAAGTAAGATGTATATTATAGTTAAATTTTGACAAACTTTTCAAAATAGTTCCCTAGCACGAAATTGGTTAAATAGAAAAGCGTTTTCGTACACTATCAGAACGTTAATAAGTAACCAATAAGTGAAGCTCTAGACTGTATCATTTGCCTGTTAATTAACACTACAAGATCTTAGTAACTGTTATTCTTCAAGCGAAATCGTGGCGATACGATACTAAGTTTCCTAAGTCTTACGAACTCCTGAGCCTCTAGTAAAAGTGTTCATGTTTCTCATCCTCATCCATACCCACTAAATAAAATTAAATACGAACGTAACTTTTTAGTCAATAATTATCAATTTATTCAAAATCAGTTTATATTAGGCAGGCAGTTTATATCAGTTTATATTAAGGGCAATGAAGAGGACTATGCTCGGAATTACCTTGCGTGATCACGTCAGAAATGATGATATCCGCAGGAGAACCAAAGTTACCGACATAGCCCGAAGAATTGCCAAACTTAAGTGGCAGTGGGCAGGGCACATTGCTCGCAGAACGGATGGCCGATGGGGCCGAAAAGTTCTGGAATGGCGACCGCGAACCGGAAGACGAAACGTTGGAAGGCCTCCCACTAGGTGGACTGATGACCTGGTTAAGGTTGCGGGAAGGCGCTGTATGCGAGACGCACGGGAGCGGTCAATGTGGCGATGCCTCGGGGAGGCCTATGTCCAGCAGTGGACGTCTTTCGGCTGAAATGATGATGAGTTTATATTATGACGTTCAAAAATTCTGCCACGCTGTAAATAAGTGTGTCGGCAGTTGCTCTCGTGCCACTATAAATAAGAAATTATGTTCAAACAATAACTTAAATACCTTATTATAAGCAAACTAAATTAAATTCCATCGGGATCAATCCCACATTCTACTACCATGATCAATTTGCATTGTCCATTGTTGCAAAATGCTAGGCTTGTTACAAAACATGGCTAGGAAGGACAGAGTGACAGCTAATTTATATTTTCGTAAGTTAATATTTGGATCTTATACACAACAAGGGTAGATCATTCATTAACATCGGCATTGCATACTTTCTCGTTTTCTCACGTCCCATTTACAGCTATTTATATAATTGTATGCCGACTTTTGTTTTTGACCATATTAATAAGTTTCTGATTTTTATTTCTGCATCTAGAGTACTGCAGACGTTTATTATAATTTTTGGGATCGCTTTTCACTGTTTAAATATACATCTTTATCTTCCATAAGTACACGCAGCCTATCATTAACCCCTGGCTGGGTTTTGCGTTCAAGGCATATCGACTTTTAATCGATTTCCCAAGAAGGAGGAGGTTCTCAGTGCGACTGTTTTTTTTTTAAATGTTTGTTTTGTTACACTGATTACTTAAAGATGCCTTGGACCGATTTGGAAAATTCTTCTTTTGTTTGAAAGGGTATACTTCCCAGTTGGTCCCATAGTCATCAGGTCAGGATCTGATGATGGAATCTTGTAGAAATCTAGGGAACTCCTCAAATATTATAGGCATACATATAGCGATTTTGGCATTTTCATCAACAATGCAATCATTTGCACTCAGAAAGTATCATTTGGTGAAGTGGAACTGGTGAAGAAGACCACAGATGGCCAATGGAACACCTTAATGTTAAGTATGTCACGGGTCTACGATATCTCGAATTGTTTAACGACTATGATGAAGCAAATACTTATAAATAAATAGTACTGATGAAAACGGTACTATCGAACTGATCTGATGATGGAACTCCGAAATAAAACAATGTATTTTTATATTACTATAAAATGAAGTCTTTAAGTGCATGAAGGAAGTCTTTGGAATTGATGTTTCTGTATAAATTAATTAATGGTCATATAGATTCACCCGAACTGCTAGAAAAAGTGAATATTAGTGTACCACGTAGTAGTAGCCGCTTAATAAACCGAAGAAATTTCGTCCTGCCTAATAGTCGAACTAATCTGGGTAAATTTTCACCAATATGCCGCATGCTTTCTCTTGCCAACTCCATTCGTAGCGAAATAGACATCTTTTCTGGTTCTGTAGCCTCAGTGAAAAGAAACCGCGTAAATATTTGAATTTATGTTTTAGATTTTTGATTTGATTTTTATTTTAATTTGAGTTAATTTTTTATTGATTTCAATCTGTTTGTTTTTTGATTTTTATTGATTTTAATTTAATGTTTCATTTGATTTAATTTTATTTGGTTTGATTTTTTATTATGACTCTATTATGATAAAATGTTTGTTTTAATCTGATTTAATTTTGATAGATTTGTAATTTGATTTGTTTTATTTTTTAATTGATTTTATTTTGTTTTATTTTTCATTTGATTTTATTTTGATTTAATTTATATTTAATCCAATTTAATTTTACTTTAATTGTGAATAATTTAATGTTTATTGTTTTTTTACAATTGGATTGATTTTACTTTTTTATACAATTCCTATATTTTAAGTGTTTTAATTATTAAGTGAATATATGCATGTAAGATTCACATCTAGTAGATGTCAATCAGAATTATTCTGTTGACCTTTTTTTATGTGCGTGTGATTGTACATCAGTTTTGTGAATTACAATTAAAAAAAATACCCCCGACGGAAAAAGAGGGGTGTTATAAGTTTCATGTGTGTTGCTGTGTATCTGTGTGTCTGTCTGCGGCATCATAGCTCCTGAATGGATGAACCGATTTTGATTTAGTTTTCTTTGTTTAAAAGGTGATTTTGTCGAGAGTGTGCTATGTTTGAATAAAATCGGTGCAGCCGTTCAAAAGTTATGGGCGTTTTCGCAAGATAAATGTGCCGGGGGTTTTTAAAATTTTGAAATTTTACTTGTTCAGGTTGTAGTGCTATTTTTATGGAAGTCGGTTTGTTTTCATTTGTTAAAAGTTTTTTTTCTATTTTAGAACTGTTATAAATATCGCCAAAAATCGCGGATATTTCAAGGTACAATCAACTCGTTCGGTTCGCCGACGAGGCTGACCAATCTATGCTGCTAAGTTTATCTTTCTGTTTGGGTGTTAACTTTTTATGTCTTAACGACTGAATGGATTTAGTTGAAACTTGGCACAAGGGTAGACCTTGTCTTAGATAAGAAAGTAAGATACCCGTTAGTATATTCCCGTGGGATGATTTCCGACTGCCACGCGAACGAAGCCGCTAGCAGAATCTGGTGTTGAATAAATTACATTTGATTTTTATTTTAGCCAATCCCCATGAGTATTATGCCATGGAAATGACATCCGCCACAGCAGCAGCGGCTTTTACCTTTGCAACGATGTTTCCAAGCCCCCCAGATGACACTCATTGGCTTCCAACTGAGATACCAGATACTACAGTGATAACAAATTTTCCAGTATTTTCAGGTAAGACTGAATTCACTCGACATTGTACTGAATAATTTTGGGGTTACACGTCACACGGCATTACATTGTACGTCTTTTATACTCTATCAACAGCGTTTGCCGGTTGATCGGATTATTCTGCATAAAAACGTGCAATACAATGCCGTGTGAGCCACGGCTAAGTGGCGATTCGAATCATTCACTTTGAAGATTTACTTTGAGGACTGGATGAGCTGTTTTCTTCTTCTTTTCGAGTAGATTGAAATTCTTTAAATATTTTGTGACCATTAAGCAGCCACACTTATCACTGCGTTAGTGGCGTTGATTAGGTTCTTCAAAGTGCAAGTGTAAGGGTAGTTTACGGTTTTTCTGGGGATCACGCTAGACTCAGGTTCCTCATTTAATATCACTTATAGGTCTGGTAAGTTCATCAGCTTATACTATTAGAAAAAATCTTCAATATACTAATGTAGATACAGCGAGGCTGGTCTATTATAGTTACTTTCATAGTATAATGTCTTATGGTATCTTACTATGGCGAAGGGCTGCAGAAAAACTGTAAAAGTGAACGATCAATCTTTGCCAGCTTGATTCTCTATATTATCATGTACGTGAGAAAAAAATTACATCTTTTTAGTAAAAAACGGTGACAGACTTAATTATGTTACTAGAAATAGGGACTAATTAGTTCAATCAGGTTTCAGGCTGGCTAAAGTAGCGTCATCTTTTATGAGGTATTGTATAAAATGTTGCAATAAAATATCTCCACACATTCTAAAACTGCGGGATTACATAGCTGATAAAAATGCTTGGCTCAATGCTAGCCCTGCTCCATAACCACCAGGGCGCAAAAACAAGTGATAAGCAGAACATAATTGTTTTGAAGTATTGTTGGACCTGCTGAAGACTGTACGAATATATGTATTGTATAAACTTATTTTTTTCTAGTATTATATAACTGCACAGCAAATGTGTGAGTACTATGAATCAATTGTAAATCTACCATTTATTGTACGTATTTGTCGTTCGTTGACTTGTGTGTGCCCTGGCAGTTGAGAGTATGTCATACTCTGCCTTATGGTGGCACATGTTATGGATCATTCGGTTCCCTTCATGATGCAGTCATCACTCAGGGAACCGAATGATCCATAACATGCGTGGATTGGCACCTCTCAGCTCAGCAGCTTAGTGGTGTCAATCCACGCGTCTTGTTCGTGAGCGGGCGCCATCAGTTGGGATTGGTCATAACATAGCTGCCTCGGCCTGTTTTTAATTACTTATTGTATTATATATTTTTGAATTGTTGGTTTTACTTTAGACACTTTTACGTACGTTTTCACATCGTGCTTAAATAAATGTAATTTTCTAACAAGAATTTCTTTTACGTTCTTCTCCATAGAGACCTACTGACGCTTGGGATTATACAACTAGATTCATCTTTTGTTTAAAATTTCTAAAGTATCTTTGAATGGTTTAAAATATATATTTTTATTTTATTCGAAAGTACCTTTATATGGTTTAAAATAATAATAAATTTTTACAAACCATTTAAAGGTACTTTTGAATTTTCAACTCTCACTAAATGGTTTAGTTGAAAATGTTTACATCGTACTCACATACATATGTAATTTGCCAACAAGAATGATGTAACCAAATACTTGTAATGAAAATTGATGGAAAAGAGTGACTGTGGAGTTTCGTGTATGTTCTTCTCTGTAGAGACCTACTGACACTTCCTTAACATACAAACATAAAATCATACAAACATACAGTCATACAAGCATACAAACATACAAACTTACAAACATACAGACATACAAACATAGAAACATACAAACATACATACAATTCCAACAATATTATATACTTGTATCAAATTGATAATTCCGGGAAAGGCTGGCAGCTTTTCTGACAGATTCTTAGACAGAAAAAAATGCCTTTACAATTATATTAAAAGGCACGTTTTTATACACACAGAACCTACAGAACCGGCCACAACAACGCTAACTCCGTTCGTTCAAGATATGGAACGGGTCATGAAAGAGGATAAACACAACTATTTCACTGCATTCTTATCAAGGCTTATGGAATTAATAGCTATAAAGGATTCGGTTGATACAATACCTGTGCTGAATAAATTGATAAAAACGGTCACGGAGTAAGTAAGATTACCCCTTACCATGTTATAGCTTATCTTGCTTGCTATATCTTTCTATACGTAGTTGTTTTAAGGTTTTAATGTAGATCAAATCCTACTCATACATGGATGACCAAATCTGCTGATGTAAACAACTGCAAATTAATATTCCCAGCATACAATAATTACCAGATATTTTTCCATTTTATATTATTCGGGACTATCAACTTTGCATGGATAACAACACCCACCAAATCTTCACCTCTTTGATGCCTGAAAATGCGTTTGCCTTTTACCGTGTTTTCCATAAAATTCTCATTCATATAGTATTATTTGGTGTAACAAATATCCTACCTTTAGTGCTAATAAAAAACAAACTAAATAAAAAAGGATGTATTTCATTAATATCAGATATTATAATGTAGGCAGAAAAATGTGTTTCATGAAATGACATCACTTGATCTCTTACATGGTTCTTAATGAATGTTAATCACTCAAAACACATCATATCCAGCCACTGTTATAACGTTACAGAAAACTAGAAATAATCATGTTCGATGAAGAAATGGGACAACGTTTATTAGCAACACTGAAAGACTTTACACCCATAATTCTCTCCATGGAGCCTGATAATTTAAAAGGTAAGTTAGAACTCCTCAGAATACAATGCTCGCCTGCCGTTTATAAAGAACTAACCAGCTATAGCCGCGTTGCCCGCGAATAACTCCTGTATCCCAAACGACAAAAATTTGTTAGTCCAATTTATAAACTACTAGCTGTCCCCGCGACTTCGCTCCCGTCAACTGTCTACCTACCCTACCTGCCCTACCTGCCCTACTTGCCCTACCTGCCCTACCTGCTCCTACCACTGTTGTAAATATGCATGCGTTCATTAATGTGGACTGATGACTGAGTAAAGATCACGGCGAATTTTAAACAAGAAAGAGTAGGCATAGGCACAAAAAGTCTGGCTAGCCTTATCCCAACTTTATTGGGGTCGATTTTCAGTTTAACCAAATGCAGCTGAATACGAGTACCATTGTTTTAGGCGACTGCATGTGTGACCTCCACAACCCAGTAACTGGGTAACATGACACGCCATGGCAAGACTGGTGTTAATTTTCTGGCTTCTGTCTACACATATTGGCTGTCATATATGTTCAAGTGACAGATTGACAGACAGAGAGAGACTATGGTACAGATTTGACCTTAAGCCTTGTCTCCCAGTGGGGTGATGACAATCTGGTCTCGTTTAACGTCATACCAAAACACAGGCGTGTCTTTTTACCGCTAAAAGGAGTATTTTCGATCAGGCGCCTACTTTTCGGGGTGCGTCTGTTCCAATGACTGATCGGCTTGAGCTCCTAGGCATGGAGTTGACATCCAGTCTCAACTTCGGCGCCTCCATTGAGTACAAAGCCCAAATTGCGGCCAAAAAACTGGGCATCCTAAATAAGGTGAAGCGATACTTGACGCCTGGACAGCTTTTAACCCTGTACAAAGTGCAAGTCCGATCCTGCATGGAGTATTGCAGCCACCTTTGGGATGGCTCAGCCGCGCTTGACTCGGTGGAACGCAAAGCCAATAGGCTCATCGGCGACATTGAACTGGTGGATACCAAGCTTCACAGCTTGGCTCATCGCCGCAAGATTGCCTGCTTGTCGGTCTTCTACAGACTGTATTTCGGTGAGTGTGCTCAAGAACTCCACGACCTCATCCCACCAGCCCCCTTCTACCATCGGACATATAGACGAACTGCAAGTTACCATCCTTACCTTGTTGCCATTCCACCAATTCGCACCAAGCGCTTCCAAACATCCTTCATAATGAATGGAACTCACTACCTGCGTCTGTGTTTCCGAACGCATAAAACCCGAATCTCTTCAAAGTTAGAGTAAACAGGCTTCTTCTGGGTAAGCTCACTCCATCTTCGACTCTGTCTCTGTCACCTATGACTTAGACTAGAGTCAAGAGCAAACCCATCACAAATAAAATAAAAAAAAGGTGACAACAGGGACCAACGGCTTAACGTACTTTTTAAGACACGTAGAAGTCGCATAATCACCTATCCACGAACCTCGAGAAGTGTTGTTTAATCTCTCGCCTGATGTGGCTTTTGTTACTTTCCCTTGAGTTTGATGTTGTTTCTATGTCTAAAATTAATCTATGCTTTAAAGTGCCTGTTAATATTTGAAATTGTTTGTTACAGAACAGGCTATGTTTGCGCATTTCACAATAAAGAACAAAGCGACCGAGATGTCTCCGTATTACCAAAATATGACTGATTTCTATGGTAACTTTTTTAACAATGAAGAGGGAGAAAACCTATTCAAGGCTCTGGAAGCTTTTTATGAATATAATACTGGTAACAATAATCAAATAATATTATTATAATAATAAAATTGAATTTATAATTTATTTTGTTCGGAAAAGCAGCCCAGACCTAGGCTGAATTAAATTAATCACCCATCCACAAACCAACCTCAAAAGGGTAGCTTACTTTGATCCGTGTCATGAGCCTGCTATCTACGAGCTACGATCTCGTCTAAAGAATGGTTAAAAATAAACAGCACACACATTTTAATGCATATTCAATAACAGCTCAAGTGTGTATGGTTCCATATTCCCGTTTGCACAATCACTTTATTTTTATTTTTAGGAAGACATACTGCCGAAGAAGTATCCGATATGATAGCATCGGCGGCGCTGGCACCATACATTAGAGTAAAAAGTAAGAAAAAGCTATTTATTTGGCATAATTCTGTACAAATTATGAAAAGACACATCTCTAAACCAAAATCTCACTTTGAGTAGTAAATAATTGCTGAGGTACTTCTTTCATTATTGGTACGAAAAAATACTGTAAATTCAGCATGAGGAAGAAACGTCGCCTTATAAGGTTTTATACCATTCCCCCTCTAAAAAGATTATTTTATTCACTGAAAACAGTGAATAAAAAGCACTTTTAATCACTGTTTTGGTGTTTGAATTTAGAATACACCAATATAATATTCAAACTCCATTTCAATGCTGTACAACCTCCTTGCGCATAAAATATTCGATACAAACTTAGAGATAGAAAGAGATAGAGATAGAATTACAGATAGAGATAGAGATGGAGTTAGAGTTAGAGATAGAGTTAGAGATAGAGTTAGAGATAGAGTTAGAGATAGAGTTAGAGATAGAGTTAGAGTTAGAGATAGAGTTAGAGATGGAGTTAGAGATAGAGTTAGAGATAGAGTTAGAGACAGAGTTAGAGATAGAGATAGAGATAGAGATAGAGATAGAGATAGAGGTAGAGATAGAGTTAGAGTTAGAGATAGAGTTAGAGATAGAGTTAGAGATAAAGATTGAAACACAAGGGCTGTTACCTAGCTCAGGGGTCAGGGTTTCACATATTTTTGTAAATTTTGAAGGTAATAAACCATTTATTTATTATTATTCATTGTGCTTTTCGCTTCAATCTTTCTTTTTCTCGTAGTCATGGTATAAAATATAGTATGCAACTCTTGAATAAAACGGATTTATATCGAGGGCCATGAATCACTCGCGTCGCTCATGATTCTAACACTTGAATCACTCGCTATGCTCGTGATTCAATCATCATGAATCACTCCTTACGGTCGTGATTCAGTCGTTAGAATCCTTCACTTACTTGTGATTCATCTACGGCCCTCGCATTAAATCCGTCTTTTATTCACTAGTTGCATAATATACTATTTTCGAAACAAATGAGATATACTCTTTTTCGGAACAAATGATACTTATACGAGTATATCCAACCATCGATTTCCAACTTCCTACTCGTGATTCTTGGTTTGGTTCAACGCCTTTTTACCGACTTCAGAAAACAATATTCACATATGTTTCTCTATGTGAGAATAAAACCGGTCAAGTGTGAAGCTGACACGCGCACAGAGGGTTCTGTATAAACAGCTACATTCAACAAAATAAATAAGTATCATTACTTGGGCTATATTAATTCGGCTATTCGCTATTAATGTTAGGTGCCAAACATTGCTCTAACGAAGGGACAAAATTAACTTTGCCATTAGTAAACTGTCCCCATACATCAATATACATTTTTTTTTACTTTTCGAAGTACATTTTATAAGTTGGTAGACTATTACTGTAAACTTGTATTGAATTGAATTGATTTTTTCACAAATCCAAAAGCAAACATTTAGCTGGCAAGGACAAACACTTGACACTATAAAAAATGAGCAATAAAAAGCATAATTTTACGCAAACGGGCATTCGTTTGCGTGAATCAAAAAATTTTTTTGCAAAAAATACTATTCATTTATTCAAAAAATAAATTTATTTTTCACTTTGTAGTTTTGTATTTGGAAGTCGGCAGTATTTTTTTGCAAAAAAGTTTTTTTTATTTTCACTTTTTAGTTGTACCTACCTAATAGGCAAGTTAGTAAGGTAACTATTACGCCAGAATAGATTTCATGAAACTTGAACATAACCGGTGAAATGAGAGATCTGCGTACCCCTTAAGAGCGTACTGTCGTGATGTTAAGGTACCTATAATGCCAGAATAGATTACCCGAATATCATGAAACTGAACATAACCGATGAAATAAGAGTGTAGGTACTAAGGTGAACTGTAATGCTATACTGTGTAATGCTATGTTATGAAATGGTATAAACAATAAACAGACATGCGATTGCAGCAATCCCGGGAGATTTGCCGTCATTTATTGAAGAGTTCTGTTGTATATCTCCGGAGTTCTTCATCAGATCTTCACCAAATTAAAATGGGACCAATTTCGGAACATATTTTTTCAAACAAAAAAAAATCAAATTCGGTCCACAATTGACGGAGATATCAGTGAACATAAACAAAAAAAAAACAAACATAATGTCGAACATAGAACCTCCTCCTTTTTGGGAAGTCGGTTAAAATGGTTTTTACAGACCCGTAATATTTTTGAATGGCCCATACAACGTACCACACATTATGGGATAGACGGAAAAATAACATCCCCACTTTACGTGTACAGGAGGTATCATAAAAACATATTTTTCATGGTTTTATTTTACCACTTTGTCGGCGTGATTAATACGTGTATCCATGCCAAATTATAGCTGTCTAGTACTAAGAGTCTCTGAGTTAAGCTACGGACGGACGGACAGACGGGCATAGCAAAACTATATGGGTTGTTGACGGAAAACATTCTTAAGGGGCTGAATTCCCAAAAAAGGCATTCTTTTAAACATTCCAGATCTATTGAAGATGTGGCAACGAAAAAATATATGTTAATCTTCATTATATTGCCGAAAACTTCGTTGTGGCCGAAACACGTTTACGCACAAAAACCTCGATACAATTGGATGGCAAAGTAACCTCATACCGTGGTCTTCAAAATAAATTTCCGGTAATACTGACCAGCGTACATTTGTACAATTAACAACAATAACGTATCATAACAGGACGCAAAAATTCGCTGTCGTATATTTTGAAGTTTCATTTATTATTTTTAAGTAATTCATATTATTATATTTTATAAAAAATCTATACAAATTCCATCGTGCTTCTCTTTCCATCCAGTGCAATTCGACAGCGACCGTAATAATTTAACAGTTTTAATTCTATATTAATATTTCAATTTATTTTATATAACTTCGTATCTTTCTTTATAATAGTTCTTAATTATATTTATAACATTTTAGTTTCTAATGTGTAAGCGTAAGTCGTATTAATTTTGTAAAATGTTTTTATATTATGTGGAAAATGTCACTGGGTGCACATTTTGTTTCTTCTTGCTATAATTGTATGTATTGCTGTAGGGTGTAGTAGTTTGTATTCCCAAATAAATAAATAAACAACTTATCAAATAAATAACAGATATTTGAAGCAAACTTTTCAAATAAAAGAATTAAATTTTAATTGTTTTTTAGGCATGCAAATAGAGAATTCAAATAATAGCATATAAATTCATCAAGAAAATTATATAAAACAGATTATTGAGTAGTTTTGTATAAGTAATGCAAATCATGTCAGCACTCCGGCAGATGACAATGTTATTATAACAAAAAACCGACTTCCAGAACAAAAAAACTACAAAGCAAAAGATAACTTTCTTTTCCGAAGTCGGTGTCTTTTGTATCCATTTTTTTCAGTTTTTCGACACCGACTTCGACAAAGAAAGTAATTTTTTGCTTTGTAGTTTTTTTTGTTATGGAAGTCAGTTTGATTTTTTGTTAAAAGTATTTTATTTTTCTCTTTTTAGTTTTGGTAGGTATCTCCAATTAACATGATAATCATTTATGGCCAAAGTACATCTCATGACGATGCCAATAAGTCTAAGCACGACTAGGATACATTGTTTTATTTCAGAGTTCCAGTACCTACCTTCCAGCTTCATCATCAGAATGGTACCATTTTCATCAGTACCATTCATTTATAAGTATTTGCGTCCTCACAGTCGGTTAACTATTCGAGATATTTTATACCCGTGACATACTTAGCATTTAGGAGTTCCAGTGACCATCTGTGGTCTTCTTCATCAGTTCCACTTCACCAAATTATACTTTCTGAGTGCAAGTGATTGCATTGTTGGTGAAAATACCAAAGTCACTATATAAATGCCTATAATATTTGAGGAGTTCCCTCGATTTCTCTAGGATCCCATCATCAGATCCTGACCTGATGACTATGGGACCAACTAGAAAGTATACCCTTCAAAACAAAAGAATATTTTTTGAAATCGGTCCAGGCGTCTTTGAGTATCCGGGGAAAAAAAAAAAAAAAAGATTCCGACGAATTGAGAACCTCTTCCGAGGTAAATGTTTACTATTAATAAGGTACTTAATTATACTTTTAAAACAACATTGAAATGTTCTTCACCTGGATTGTGAGCATATTATCTACTTAATACATTTACAGATAAAAAAACTTTTTGCAAAAAAATACTACCGACTTCCAAATACAAAAGTACAAAGTGAAAAATAACTTAATTTTTTGAAGTCGGTGTCCATAACGCAAAAAATGGTACCTACCAAAAGACACCGACTTGCCCTCGGACACGGACAGTCTTGCCCTCTGATAAATAAAGTTAAATTTTATTATTTTTCTAACACTCTTACTAAAATTTAACTAAGACTAAGACTGTCCGTTCTTAGTTCAGAGGATATTCAATTTTAGAACGCTGGTTTATTTTATTTTGTTTCATCTTTGATTCTTGTTGTAACTAGAAAGTGTTCTAATAAAAGTATTTTATTAAGAAGATCGTTTTCTATGAAGAAACCCTGACTCTAATACTATTCGAGATATCTTATACCCATGACATACTTATTAAGAAGCTCCAGTGGCCATCTGTGGTCTTTTCCATCAGTTTCTCTTCACCAAATGATACCTTATGAGTGCAAATGCTTGTCATTTTATTTAAAATACCGATTTCCATGGGAGCCCAGCAACAGTTTCTGATTTAGTGATAATGGGACCACCTCGAGAGTACCCTTACAAAAAAAAAGAATTTTGCATATCCGTCTATATACGACGGAGTTATGCGCGAACATATATAAAAAGAAAATTGTAACATCCGAATTGGAAACCGCCTCCATTTTGGGAAGTCGGTTAAAAATTGTCTTCCTCTTTTCTTGACAAACGAAGTTCAAACCTATGAATATTGTAACCGGCCAGTGGCAAATAAAAAAAGGCTATACCGATAAGGTTAGTGGCGCAATGTCACAGTATATATGTATGTTTGTCCACGTATTTATCCGAAACTAATTATTATCCTATAGTGATCATTTTCTTTCTTTATTTTTTCTTTCTTTCCGTCATTCTTTTTTATTGGTTTAAGTATCTCTCAACTTAGGGCATAGTGCAAGTTTTGTTATTATCGGTTCAGCACCCGAACTACTAAGCGACAAACAGCATAAATGTGTAAATTGAGTTATTAGGGGTATATTGCAAAACCTTTATATACCTTACAATAGAACTTATTGCTTTTAGTGATGGTGTGCCCTAAACTAAAAAGACAGAAATAAAAAACATTTTCACTCAAAAGCAATACATTAAAAAGTGCAAAACCGGTTTTAGGAGAGATTTTTATTTTTTATGTTTTTGCATCCCACAATTCAAAATTTCGTAACCGAATTGTTGAACACAGTAGATGTTATCACTTATATACTATAATAACGCATTTACATCAGAACATGATTGGTGCTCACTTATCAAGTATATTTTTACTAAAAACGTTCATATTTTATGAGCCTAAAGTTTCAATTTATTTTTTGCAGAAACTCGAACAACTACGTCTGCTTTAAACGAGATAACCGAGTCTGCAGTAAATTTACCCAAATCTGCTGTGAATGTATCCGAGTCAGCTGCACATGAAACCGAGTCTCCTTTAAATGTCACCGAGTATCCTATGCATTTAAGCAAGTCCCCTAGATCAGTACAGAGAGTACCTCAGTACCGAAGACGAAATATAAACTTTGATAAAAAAAATAAACATGATTAATTAAAACATCCAAAATTTATTGATACAATGAAACAACAGTATAAAAATGTAAATAAAAGTAAAACTCATAAACACCGAGCCCTTAAGAGGAAGCTTGATGAAAACTATCGTAATAACCGTGATGGATATTTGAACGAGCGCGAGAAATCCAGACAGGCTTATATATCTTCGCAAGAAGTTTACAATCAACCTAAATCCTTTCAAGTCACCGTAACAGATCATATGCTTCATATGATAAGACCACTTAAAAATTATAACTAACAAACCAACATTCTGACATTTATCTAGTGAACCTGATAAAGAATGGGCATTCAAGAACAATATTTAAAACATTTTGATTATTTTTGGAAAGAAAAAGATAAATCAGAGAATCTTCCTTAAATATATTATATCACAGATATGGATACTGTTATACATAAAGTTGTACGAGAGAAGTTGTTGTATAAATTATTCTACAGATTTGAAGGAATCTAAAACAATGATGTGGTCATTACTGTGTTGCTTTTTTGATATATTATTCATCATTATCTTTCCGAGTGCATTTCGACCATCGCCTTCGCTGACATCGAATGACACGTGTCTAGAGCCTATTCAAATATGTATCAACGAAGCAACAAGGTATCGCTCTCTAGTTTGTTATTTCATCATTCATATAAAATATGAATAAATCCATAAAATGGGTTTCAATTTATTTTATCGGCTATAAGACTATTGTAACCCTGTTGGTTGGTACATTTTTATCAATTGGTATTGAAAGTTAATAAATAATGTTGGTTTTATTTTTACGTTTTGCTCTAGTTTTAAGTGTATCGGTAAGCCAAAGTAAGTAGATTTCTATATGTAGAATTGTATAAACGCAAGCCAGTAGTTATCTATCAATAGAAATGAAATTACACACATATAACAATCATTATAATTTGTTACCAGAGTTACTTACCATAATATGCGTATTTGCTATATCAGAATATATATCTAAAGAGAACACAAGATAAATTTTCCCGTGAATACAAAATTTAATAAAATTATATCACAGTGGGGCTAACTTGATGCCTTGAGTTTAGTTAACCTTTTGCAATTAGCAGTAGATCATATTCGATACGTACGAGCTTACCAAACTAGAACGACTTGTTTAAGATATGCAAATATTTACTATTTGATCTTTAACATGTAACGTTCGGGTAGGTAAACTTTTGAATACTCTTTTGTCACCATGATGGACTTGTTAATTTCAACAATATTTGTTAAGTCGATTTGGTCTCGTGGTTGCATCAATGAACCTTTGTCAAAATGTTAGCCAGTTCAAAACTCCTTCCACTTCTTGTTGCTTTATGTTTACAATATTCAATTCTGTTTTTGAATCCAAAATATTATATAAATTAAATTAAAACTAACTATTTAATTACAAATAACAACAGAAATGAAAAACAATAATGTTTATGATAACGATTTTATTCAATTATAAATATAAAATAATAAATTATTATTTTGAATATATATAGTATAATTATATTGTATTTATAGTTTATATTTAAATAATCCATTATATAACTTTCAATATTGCATCTACCAAAAGCAACAATCTCCCAGCAAAAGTCTCCATCACCCAAAGGTTGACTGGTAGAAAATGCCTAAGGCCTTAAGTCCGCCTCTGTACTAGTGTGTGCATGAAGTATTAAATAAATAAAAAAAAAATAAACAATGACGGTATAATTTTATTTCAGCGTTAAGCCTTTGATGCTGAAATAAACGTGTCCACATACTGGGTTCAAATCGTTTGATTTCTATTACAGTCGATAATAGCTGTTACCTGACCCACCCTAAAAACGAACGAATTTTAACCCTCTGCCTGTAATATTAAGGGTTATACAATTTGTATGAGTTTATTAGACTAGCGCTGCTCAATGAACAAATACAATAATAACACAGATACGCAAATATGATTTTTAAAACGTTAGCTTTAGGATATTTATAACTAAATGTTATGCGATTTTGATTTTTATGCTGTAAGACTAAGTAATATCCAGCGCACGGTTGGCGCAGTGGTTGAGCAATTGACTGCTGCGCTGCATGTCGCGGGTCCGATTCCCGCACGGTACATATATTTTGTAACCTACAGATAGTTGTTCCGGCTATCGGTGTTGTGTATGTGAGTTTATATCTTTGTAAACGCACCCACGATACAGGAAGTAATTTCTAGCGGTTTCCCACGTTTCTTTAAAAATATATATATATAATCATTGTCTGATTGCGCCGGTTAAAACGCAACGCAGATACGTGAAAGGCTGTTTTCAATATATAGGAAGATAAGCGATTTTGGATCAAGTGAAGGTGACTCGCCTACAATAGGGTTAGGTAAAGCACAAATACCTGGGTTCGGATGTCCGAGAGAACAGCTGCCGCTATCGATGAGTGGTGTGAATGAAAAGAGACCCGCACAGGAGTCGCAGTGACGGATGTGTTGCGTCAGGTAATGGAGTACTACATGCCGTTCTCTGACGTATCAATGTCTATGTAGTTTGTGACGTGCTTGCGGGTAAGGAGAGAAACACGAGATGTTTGGCTGTAATCGTGTCCTACCCTCATTATCCTTTCTGGCACCATGCCTTGGTGTGAGTGAGACTGCCACACCCCACCTGCGTATTTTTGAAGTGACAGCCGTGACAGGCTGACAGACATCACTTCACACACCAGCAGTATATATATTGACCTGCGACTCCTGTGCAGGCTTCTCTCGGACGTCCGAACCCAGTTATTTGTGCTTTATCTAACCCTATTGTAGGCGAGTCACCTTCACTTGATCCAAAATCGCTTATCTTCCTATATATCGAAACCAGCCTTTCGCGTATCTGCGTTGCGTTTTAACCGGCACAATCAGACACATTTATTTTTTTTCTTTGGATCTTGGGGCAACGCTAGACATTTCTTCCTGTATTGTGGGTGCGTTTACAAACATATAAACTCACATACACAACACCGAGAGCCGGAACAACTATCTGTAAGTTATAAAATATATGTACCGTGCGGGAATCGAAACCGTGACACGCAGTGCAGCAGTCAATCGCTCAACCACTGCGCCAACCGTGCGCCAGAAATTACAATACTCTGGTAAACTTTTAGTCTTACAGCATAAAAATCAAAATCGCATAACATTTAGTTATAAATATCCTAACTAGTTAACGTTTTAAAGATCAAATTTGCTTATCTGTATTATTATTGTATTTGTTAGTCGTGCAGCGCTAGTCTAATAAACTCATACAAATTGTGTAACCCTTAATATTACAGGCAGAGGGTTAACATTCGTTCGTTTTTAGGGTGGGTCAGGTAACAGCTATTATCGACTGTAATAGAAATCAAACGATTTGAACCCAGTATGTGGACACGTTTATTTCAGCATCAAAGGCTTAACGCTGAAATAAAATTATATCGTCATTGTTTATTTTTTTTTTATTTATTTAATACTTCATGCACACACTAGTACAGAGGCGGACTTAAGGCCTTAGGCATTTTCTACCAGTCAACCTTTGGGTGATGAAGACTTTTGCTGGGAGATTGTTGCTTTTGGTAGGTGCAATATTGAAAGTTATATAACTTACTTATAGTTTATAACTAACAAGTTATAAACTATAAATACAATATAATTATACTATATATATTCAAAATAATAATTTATTATTTTATATTTATAATTGAATAAAATCGTTATCATAAACATTATTGTTTTTCATTTCTGTTGTTATTTATAATTAAATAGTTAATTTAAATTTAATTTATATAATATTTTGGATTCAAAAAACAGAATTGATTATTGTAAACATAAAGCAACAAGAAGTGGAAGGAGTTTTTAACTCGCAACCATGTTGGCATAGGTTCATTGATGCAACCACGAGACCAAATCGATTTAACAAATATTGTTGAAATTAACAAGTCCATCATGGTGACAAAACAGTATTCAAAACGTTACCTACCCGAACGTTACGTGTTAAAGATCAAATATGCATAAATATATTCTATAATATTTGCATATCTTAAGCAAGTCGTTCTAGTTTGGTAAGCTCGTACGTATCGAATATGATCTACTGCTAATTGCAAAAGGTTAACTAAACTCAAGGTATCAAGTTAGCCCCACTGTGATATAATTTTATTAAATGTAACGTATCTGTGTTATTATTGTATTTGTTCATCGAGCAGCGCTAGTCTAATAAACTCATACAAATTGTGTAACCCTTAATATTACAGGCAGAGGGTTAAAATTCGTTCGTTTTAGGGTGGGTCAAGTAACAGCTATTACCGACTATAATAGAAATCAAACTATTTGAACCCAGTATGTGGACACGTTTATTTCAGCGTCAAAGGCTTAACGCTGAAATAAAATTATATCGTCATTGTTTAAAAATTTCCTTTGTTCGCATAAGGACAGATTCTCATAAAGACAGATTAGCAGAAGGACAGATTCTCATAAGGACAGTTTCGCATAAAGACAGAAAAGGTACAGTTCCGCACACTATTTTAGGCCCTTAACACTTTCACCACCACGCATACATACAATTTTACAAAGCAGTGTGATTAAGAAAAAGCTATTATACAAGCTATCAAGTTAACATATCCTGACATACTACTTACTAAAAGGCTGCTACTATCATTTTATAAATGCAATTTGGCAGAAGTCAAAAGTTAATTGGATTCAGATCTTCTAAAGAGGGTTGTAAATACACACAACTTTTCTCCCTATTAGCACTATTGCCAGCAACGCTTATACCGGTGTCGTACCGGAGTTGTTTATGCGAGTTAGGCCCTAGTAATGAGAATAGCTTATTTTTACAAGACTATTTCAGTAAACAGTGGATGAAACTCATTACCAGCGATATTTTTAATTGCTATATTCTTTCGAACCACGAATGCCATCGAAGGATTAATTCTAAGATTCCTAAAAGACCACCTTTACTTTATTTCATCACACTCTTGAAAGAGAAAGCAAAACTGACCAATTTAAAAATAGTCGGTGGTGGTCTAATAAGCGGTTTTCATGGTTCAGGAAAAAAAAAGAAGGAAATCTGATATTTTGGTTGACAGTAAAATTTTGAACATTATTTTGGATTTCGCAAACGATAAAATATCGGCCATAGTGTATTTTTTTTTTGTTTAGGTTTCGTTGTAAAGTAAAAAAGTAAATAAATATACCTATATATATTATTTTTAACTTAACTGTACTTTGTCTTTATGCGAGAGAATCTGTCCTTCTGCTAATCTGTCTTTATGAGAATCTGTCCTTATGCGAACAAAGGAAAAATTTAATACCAGACGTAAACAGCATTTTTTATAGTTTTGAATTATACGTGAAAAAAAAAACTAATAAGCACTTTCAGCAATAGAAAATAAAAAGGTGGCGTTAAAAGATCAGCTTGCAAGGTCAATAACGCACGTAAGTGAAATATTGTTTGATATCGAACACAAAATAGGAAGAGAGAGGAAGATATTGGCCCAGATGGATAACGATTTGAATGCGAAACATGGTCCAACAGACGAATTTGACATTAATGTTTTTTGGGAAAACGTAACTACGGCAGCAGGTACTGGACTTATACTTATTTTGGTAGTTTATATCTTCACGCATGCAGTGATGTGCTCCGTGAATGTGTTGTAGTGGCTGTTTTATGCAAATAAAAAGAAGATGCGTGGAGCACAATTTCAAACAACCAGCTTTAAAATTCCACCTATTTTGTTTTAATGTGTGAACATCCGAGTTATTAGCTCTTTCTTTATCAGGCGAGAATTACCAGAAATGTTTCAATCATAATGTTATTCAGGCTTTGCAATGTAACATGCATAATGACACCTGGCTGCCAAAACTAATAGGTTTTGGTCGTATTTTTCATAAATTTTTCGAAAAAATTATTATTGGTGAAGCCAAAAAAAATTGTAACACAGTAGCCGTCTCCGGTCACAATAACAGCTATACTTGCCATATTGCATTCACAAATGTTCGAAAGTTTCTTATCTGTAGAATATATAAGAGACGATGCGAAAATGTGCGACGTGCATTTGTTTGTAGTGTGTTGTTCTTTTGCTCGTCTAATTAAAATCTTAGCAGGCAAATAAATAGATCTTAATTTGTTATAACAAGTGGTTTTCGGACAGGGACGAAATCGTCTCATATATACGCGGCCTTAGAGTTCCTTTTACTGAAATGAATGCAGTGGTCAATGGTCATGATCGTAAAGACAACCCAAAACAAAATTGCAGCTCATAACTAAAAAATTAAATCCTGGTGTCAATATAATATAATATATAATATAATAATAAAGTTACCACGCTATACTACTCGTATTTGGGAGAATTTTTGTTTGTTATAAAAAAACTAAAATGTAATGTCATCCTTCGCTTCATCTTCTTGAATTATCCTATTTTATTATGGAATTGGACGGTTCACGTTAGCCGCATGACCAAAGACCGCTGGGCAATAGTCTCCACGAATTGGGGGCCTCATGGACGCCACCGCCAAGGATCAGCCATCGGACGACGCCGCAGCCATCAGGCACCCCGCGGCAAGACGATCTAGACGCCCACTGCAGAGGCTGGTCCAAGTTGCCTCAGGAAAATAATATTCGGAAGTATTTGGGGGAGGCCTCTGCCCAGTAATACGACATATAGGCTAAGACAAACAAAAAATATAAATCGTACGTTACTTACAGATGTACCTGCGAAATTTGGCAATTTTTCCTATACAATTAGGACGACTCCTTCATTGTTTCCACCACCATTAATAAGTACTTTAACAACACTGCCAGTAAACTGGTTTTCACCAAAACCTGGTACGTACCCATTTATATACTTTTAAAATCATTCACTGTGAAGCCCATTACAGTGTCATGTGTAGGAATTTGGGACCAGATTGAAGAGGCTGCTAATTCGGCGTCGGCGTTATTCCCATATCCTATCCGATAGTATCCTGTACATTTCTACTTCACCTCAATACATTCTTCGAGTATTTCCTTTCAACGCAATGAATTATATTATAATAATTATTATTATTTTTGTATTTGTCTTTATGAACGTAGGTCTTTTATGTATTATTATTTAATACATTTTTTCTTACACTGGATTCCTGCCCTTTTTAGGGTTCCGTACCCAAAGGGCAAAAACGGGACCCTATTACTGAGACTCCGCGGTCCGTCTGTCTGTCTGTCTGTCACCAGGCTGTATCTCATGAACCGTGATAGCTAGATAGTTGAAATTTTCACATATTATGTATGTCTGTTGCCGCTATAACAACAAATACTCTCAAATACCGCTATAAAATTAATATTTAAGGGGGGCTCCCATACAAAAAACGTGATTTTTTTGCCGTTTTTTGCGATAATGGTACGGAACCCTTCGTGCGCGAGTCCGACTCGCACTTGGCCGGTTTTTTATGATCTATATCACTCAAAGGCTTGCTGGAAGATAACTCCATTTAGATATAAGCTCGCTTTTGTACATGAATATTGTAATCACTTTATTTAAATGTCTAGTCGCTGGTTGAAAACCCCCTACTACACTATCCCCGGGTGACATAGGCTTATTTTTTATCCCTGTATTCCCACGCTAATGGGAACTACACGGGTGAAGACGCGAGGCCTCCGCTGGTATTCCTATGAGACAGCTTAAAGCCTGCGATCCTGCACCTGATCTCGCCCCCGCTCTGGTTTGCCGTCCCATCCGTCTCGATCTGTGAAGGCCTATGCACCTGTTCTATTTGCATTCACACTTGTACACTTTAATAAATCTTGCGGCTAGTCTTTGTTGAGATTGTTGCCGTGGCCAAAACTCGGTCAAGGACAATACGGAACAAAAAATTGCTACAGTATGATAAATAATTATGAAAGTACGTCCAAATCGAAGTTTTTATCCATGCTCAAAGTTGCTTGCGATGGTTAGAAGTATCTAAGTTTTGTTCAAGACTCTCAATTAATTTTTAAGTCTATTAATATTTTTAAACTTTTGTAATTTAATGAGATCCCATTACTTAGCCTACGCCTTTTACCTGGCAGAAAATACAGAACCTAAAAATAATTCATCATTACTATTTAGTAAGTACGTTGGTTTGTTGATGTTATCTTGTAAAAGCGACAAACCATTACATTTCTCCATCATAAATGATGTCGACTGTCATCATTATTTTTAAAGTGCATTATCGAAGTGTATTTTCCCATTTGTATGTTCTTCAAATAAATCAGTTGTGATTATAATTTGGGAACTTTTCTCATTGCTTTGCCTGAGTACCCTTTACGTCCATCACATAGAACCGGGACCAAGAGATGACGAGGTTGTCAATGTTTACGTGTTACAATTACTTCTCAAACCAGGCTCCACTTTTTAGGGTTCCGTGCCCGAAGGGTGCAAACGGAGCCATATTGTTGTCACTCACGTGTCCTTCTGTATGTCCGTCGTCTGTCACACAATTTTGTTGCGAAGAATTTTTTAACTGCCCATTGGACCTATGAACATGAAATTTGGTGGTAATGTTATTACGTATATTTTACAAAAAAATACCAATAAATTAATAAATCAGTTTCCGTGTTCAAGTCCGACATGCACTTGGCCGGTTTTTAAAGTAAAATAATGTGGATGGGGAGGCTGTTAGTAAGTATCGAACCTCATTAATTATATTGACGAGCATATTTTTGGACAGGTAATATTAAGACTAGTCCCTACATAGAAGATGTGATGAAAAATATGGCAATGAAACAATATGGCTATTTCACTTCCTTTATAGACGAATTCACGGAATTAATATTTACAAAGGAAATCACAGATTCATATCGGGTGACGACATTCTTGTCGATCTTGATTCGGAGGTGAGTGAGTTTAATGAAAGATTTGTAACTTTTTGATGGTGATAAAATAAATTAACTTAAATACCCCACAGCCAAAAACTTGATGACAAGTGTTACTGAAATTAGAGACCAGATAACATGCAACATAAAATGCATGCAAAACGCTTAAAATATGTATGAAAAATGTCAAAATATGCAACATTAAATATTTAAGCTAGTTATTATTAGTTATTCATTTGAAAAAAAAAAACATAAAAAATTTTTACATTTTATTATGTATTTCATAAATCCATATGTATCGCACAAAAGTATTTAAATATTGGCCACTAAGTATTATATAAACGACCAGGGACTATTCCAAATGTTCGGTAGTAAGATTGTCTATTCGATCGTTTAAACAATTATATAAGCAGAAAAAAAAGAAAAGAATGAACGATTGTACGTCGTTACATGTATTATCACTATTTTTTATTTTAAACATTTAATAGCCGGTAAAAAGTGGCTAAATATGTAAATGCATACAATCTGGTCTCTACTAATAATATATAGCAGACATTGCAGAACGTAATTATCTTTGCTTTTGTGTGAGTATGAAAGAAAAAAAGATAATTCGATTATATTTATTTCCTTACTGCTCGTTACATTCTCAGTTTCTAGGAGACAAATATACTGTGACACGTGTCACTAGTGATGTTAGGCAGAGGCTGGCAACGTTTTGCGATGTCGCCCGATGGCTTAACTTCAGTTGACATCCTCGTCGTCTTTCAGATGTTTTCGGCGCAGACAAACGCGAAGATCATATTTTTATAGATAGCACCTACTTAAAATTGCCGTTACCGTGCCTCGGAGAGCACGTTAAGCCTTTGGTCCCGACTATCATTTGGAGATCTATGACAGTCGTTACGGGCAGTCAGAAAAGCCTGAGATCTGGCACCAGTATAGCCAAGAGGTATCATGTTACCCAGTTACTGGGTTGTGGAGGTCAGATAGGCAGTCGCTTCATGTAAAACACTGGTACTCAGGTAAATCTGGTAAGACTGGAAGCCGACCCCGATATAGTTGGGATAAGGCTGGGTAGATGATGAGGACCTACATAAAGTTGAAGCAATTTGTCTAGTCGATAGTATAATTTTGTCATTATATTATGTACCGTGAGCTGCCACTAACTAACTATAACGTTACAGAGGTATGAGAGAGGGAACGTTTAACAGTCTGGGTGACGATCTACTTAATGAAATGGGAACTCTGTTATTTTGGTTTGACAACTTCACGCCTGATCGAGTAAAGCGTAAGTGGAATAATTATTTTGTATCATACGGAAACACGAATCATCGTGTTGTATGGTGTCGGAGGTAACACCATCCCATATCTTCCCGTGGGTATCTTAAGAGACGACTAAGGGACGCTATAATAACGCTGCTGCCCATTCTCAGTTAAAAAGAATGAGAAGCAGCGTTCTCTGTGCACTTGTAACAACCGTACTGCGATCGCCAACCCGTGTGCCAAGCGTGGCGATTATGGCAAAACCCCCCAAACCATGACGAGCACTCTAAAGAAGTGTCCTGTCTTAAGCTCGGGGTGTGTAATTTATTTTTTTAGGTTCACCAACGAGTTACACAACATTAACTTAGACAGACAATATAAACATTTGATACTTTTAGCCCCAGTTTCCCAGCTCAAAACTATCTCGCGTTATCTGCTGTGATTGGCTGTTGAAAATTCATTCAACCAATCCCAGCAGATAACGCGTGCTTGACAATTTGTCACATTAATTCTCCGATAATTTAGAGCTGAAAAATTATGGGGTTATCTTGTTAAGCACACGCAATTAAAGGTAACCACAGCTTACACATGTTTGAGTTTACATGCTGTATATTAATATAATTAATACATTACAATCAAATTGGAATAACAGAAAACAAAACTGAATTTATACATACAATTATAAATATTAAATTAAAATCAACATTAAAATACACGTTCAATTAAATTAAAATACAGGTTATGTCAGGTTAAATTAAAGTAAAGAAAAGATTCTGCCATATATGTAAATCAACTTAATGTAAAATAATGTATGTATGTAATAACAGATATATAGTATGATATCCCTTGCAATAACGTTCAAATGATATAATTTTCATATGCTATAAAAACCTAATTTCATGTGATATTATGTTATATGTCATATACCCTTCATTTGCTCTAATAACACTTATTATAACGTTCATTTCATATAATTTCCAATTTTTAAAATTCTCTTTATATAATAAAGTGTAAAACGTGTAATATTGTTATTAACGAGTTGTTGTCATTTGTGCACAATCAGCTTGATGTTAAGGACGACGAGAGCTCCAAAAATATTTTTGCAACGGGTTTCTCCGGTGAAGATATCGATCAAGTGAAGTCTTTATTATTTGAATGTTTGTCGTCGGGCAAACGAAAAATATCCAGACCACCAGAGGACCAGGAAGACATTATAACTCTGATTATGAATACAGACCACGAGTTAAAGTCTATATTTGTGGCCAGAGAACTAAGAAAATTGCCTCCCGTAACCTTTGACCACGTTGACGTAACGGACCTGCTTAAGCATTTAGTACTACTAAAACTTGTAAAGAGTAACTACGCAACGGTTGAGCAGCTTCAGGAAATAAAAAGTGAACTACATCATTGCAAATATGGGTCAGTTGTGGGAATAGATGACTACAATGTAAACACACGAAAGCGAGGCGCATTTTGTATGGATAGCGGGCCAGTAGGTATGGCACCTGTGATAAACAGACTCAAGGAGCTGACACGAAGACAACACGGCAGTGAGAGCACACCACGAGTGCTATCTCCCTCATACCTGCGCCCGGAGGATAACTCAGTGAGCGAGACTGGCGGAACCGAGTGGGACACAAGTAGGCACAGTGTCGCGCCAGGTGGAAATCAACGTGTTTCGATGTCTGGTAAATTATTACCAGAAACATCTGAGAAGGTACGTGCAACTGTATCGGTTTGTACCATGACTGCACCCACTGAAGTGGTGCTGTCATGGCATCATCATAATTTTAAGGCGGCCGCGGATTGTGTCCAATGTACTATATAATATACATAAAGACACTGTGGAAGATGACATAACTCAATATATTTATAATAAAACGCAGGAAAGAGTGTCCCTTTCTAGAATTAAAATTAAATCTGATATAGGGTACAACGCATTTAAATTATATGTATTGAAATGCAGAATGCATTTTATCTTGATGACAATCTATGGCCGGACAGAATTAAGTTCCGCCGTTTTGTGAGTTCGAAGAGTATGAGAAAGGGGCCAGGTGAGCAGAATTTTAATGGAACACAACCAAAACAGCATACTGGCTCCCTTTAATTGCAAAAATGTGAAAAGGAGTGTGGAATGTGTGAGATAACTGTGCGAGCGCGCGGACTTCGTAGCACTTCAGGAGACGTGGCTGGTGCCACAGAACCTGCCTTTCCTGGCCAGCATCAACGATAAGTTCAGCTATACCGGCAAATTGTCGATTGACTTATCGTCCGGAGTGAGGCACGGGAGACTTTTCGGTGGCGTCGTGATTCTGTGGCGTAAAAGTTTGTTTACGAACATGAAGATTGTGCATTGTGAAAGTGATCGCATTACGGCAATTAGAGCAAGTACAGGTGAGAATCGTGAAGTTGTAGTTATATATTGTGTGTACATACCTACCGATCAGTCTGACAACTTACCAATGTTTACGAATTGTGAAGGGGATATTATTATGGGTGATATCAACGCTCACCTGTCCGCCCCTTTTGTTTGATTTTTGTGACGATAGTAAATGGATTTGCGCAGACAAGGCTAAGCTTGGTAGGTTGTCAGATACACATACGTTCTATAGTGATGCACATGGTCACGAAGGAGAGGCGTGAGAAGATCCTGCAGTCTTAAGACAATGCTTTGAAATACGCCGTATTTCAAAGCATCGACGGGTCTGCCGAGCTATATAGACGGATTTCAAACTCCTTAAAAGCAACCTCCGCCGCTTTAATACATAAAATATCCGCGATTGAGCGGAATATGGGCTCCGAAGTTTTTACAAGAGCCTTTATGACTTTTGGGCAAAGCCACCTCACGAAACTGAAGACCGATGATGGCTGGATCGTATCCGCCAAATCGGAGCTTGTGAGGCAGATCGAGATATTCTATGGGCAGATGTACACGTTAACCAGTAAACCTGTCGCGAATCTAGCAAACGACCCTAGAGCTAGATTGACCCGACACTATTCCGAAGACATTTTGGACGTCATTCTTTACGAGATTAGGATTAACAGCAAAAGAACAACATGGCACTGGGTGATGACGGAATTACGGCCTAACTTCTGAAGGCGGGTGGAAAACCAGTACTTAAGACCCATCAGAGACTGTTTGATTCCGTCATACTCGAGGGGAAAAAGCCACAGGCGTGGTATTATTTTACAAGAAGGGCACCAATGCCCTTCTGAAGAACTAAATGCCTATCTCACTATTTAGCCATGTCTACAAGCTGTCTTCATCAAGAATCATCTCGCGCGCATA
This sequence comes from Orthosia cruda, assembly GCA_964057195.1. Lineage (NCBI taxonomy): Eukaryota > Metazoa > Arthropoda > Insecta > Lepidoptera > Noctuidae > Orthosia > Orthosia cruda. Next base: position 9,924,959 of record OZ059842.1, on the reverse strand, counting down.
TTTGATGATTTGAGCTGGATTCCGTAAATGCTTCAGTACCGTAGACCACATAGATACGCTGCGGCAGGTTATACAGAAGACCGAAGAGTACAACCTGCCTCTCTGCTTACCGTTTATAAATTACGAAAAAGCCGTCGATTCGATCGAGACTTAGGCTGTACTACAGTCTCTCCAACGGTGCCAGATCGACTTCAGTAATGTTAATAAATTATATTGATAAATGTAACTATTTATTGTATGGCACCCTCGGTATGCGAAACACTCACATTTGGCGAGTTTTTATTTATAATTTTGTACTGTCTTACTTACTCCATTCAACCTTTTAATAATAATCTACTGATTAAGACTTGGTCAAGATCTCACTGATGAAGACATGAACACAACGGTGGTGCTACGGCGTTCCCGGAAGGTGCCTTATCTCTCTTTCTTTTGCGTATGAATGTCCTCCGCCCTAGGCTAGTAGGAGACGGAGTTAACTAAAATCACACGAGGTCCTTATCATTTTGGCTTGAGACCTTGAGAACTATTTTTTAATGGCAACAAAACTAGTTTTGTATTATAAGTTTATTTTCTACTAAGTAATTGCTTTAATTAATAAAAATATTTTTTGTAAAATATACAAATTTAAAATATTATTACCATTGAAAATACTTATTGAAATAATTATTTCAGAACAGGCCGAAGTGCTACACCACGTAATACAGATCAAAGACAAAGCTTTGTCTGAAGATATGAATAATCTTCTAAATTTCTATGACAAAATGTTCACGGAAGAGCAAGGGCATGCTCTTCACGAAGCACTAGAAGTTTTTTACATATATCCTGCAGGTAAGCATGCTTTATTGCATAGTATATAAAGTTAAGGCAACTAGTACATTCCTGTGGGATCACTTTTATTTTCACGCTGGTGAAGCCGCAGGCAAACTCCCTCGATAAAAAGTATCTTATGACATATCCAGGACATGGTCTACCTGTGCCAGTTTTTATCCAGGACGAGAAAGGTAACAAAATAACGTATGACTTTCGCATTTATTATATTTAGTATGGATGAGTATAGAAAAAAAAAAACGGTGTTACGATAAATGATTACGTAATTTTTCGTGATTATTGTGATGTATTCTCAAATTGCGCCTTTATAATGTAATAAGTTATTTGAAATGATCAGTACGATACTTTGCTTCATTCTGATACTCGCCGAGTAGCTACAGAGTTACAGACGAATAGAAACAAAAACGAGTATGTAAAAAACCTAGTCGGGTGTACCACGAATACTCGTCTGTTCTTCGCGCCCGCCGTGTCGGTTTATTAACGCGAATTAATAGTACATTGTGATACAAGGGTGGAAAGTAGCAATAACCTACCCACCCGTGTATCACACGACGTTTTTCAATACAGTTGTGGGCGATAGTAAAAACAAATCAAAGAATTAGATTAGTTTATTTACAAAAAAAAAAAAAACACAAAATGGCGCGTTTTTGCAACTGGGCAAATTTTGTTTATACAACGAAAACAGCCTATACATCCTATTCGATTTTTGACAAATTTAATAAAACTGGTAATTAAATATATTAAACAACCATTTAAAAGTCTTTTGAGAATTCAATGCTACAACGTACGTAATCATTAATTTTTCCTCGTATAAAATCTATCCCATTTTATTCTATGTATGAAAACTGCTAGCTACTAAACTTTTTTAAATTGACTTAAAACATACATTAAAAACATTACATTATTACATTTAAAACTCAACTGCAAAACTAATGATCGAGCTCGTAAACAAAAGTCACGACCGCGTAACAGAAAGATGCCTGTGCAAAAGATTCAATTTTCGAATCATAATTATTATAGCCTCTGAAAGTACAACTGTATTGAAAACATCGACCACATAGATTGAAAAGGATTATTCATACGTATTCGTGCGTGGTGTATATTCTTCATTGTTCAGTTGACTCATGAACTTTGTCACGAGCGGTCCTTTCAGCAAAGTTTATTTTTTGGCGATGGATTCGACAAACGAGAATACTTTGAAGTTTGTAGTATAAAAAGTTTACCAGGGCAAATCTGTGATATGGGATCCTAAACATCGGTTGCAAAAAGATAAAAAAAATGTAATGATGCTTGGGTACGTTCAAAGTTGTCATTAAACGGATTAAAGAAAAAAAAAGATTAGCTGATGGCGTCGTTTCGTAATAAGTAATAAGATACACATTAAGGGCAGGTACCCTGACTTTTACATCAAAATCATCATCATCTTTTACTTTTTCATCTTTTGATCCATAAATAAACAAATAAAAAAAATGTTGTTTACTAAATTTACTTTTCAATTCTGAGATTCAAAACAAGATATCGAAAACTTCGCTCGTTCAAAAAAAAATCTGAAAAGTCAAAACGATTTTTTTGATCATTTTTAAGTTCCTTTTTTTATTTTTCTTGAAGATTATGAAATATTCATTATCTAAAACACATATCTAATAAAAACGATTAACAACCTATAGAACTTTATTCTCAGGATAGAATTTATGAATGGCGCACTGTTGGCGCAGTGGTTGAGTGATTGACTGCTGCGCTGCGTGTCGCGGGTTTGATTCCCGCACGGAACAAATATTTGTATGACCTACAGATAGTTGTGCCGGCTCTGGGTGTTTGTGTATGTGAGTTTATATGTATGTAAACTCACCAACGATAAAGGAGAAATTCCTAGTGTGGGGCAACGTTTTATTTAAAAACAAATAAGTTTAATTGTTATAATAATAAAATAATATATAAGTATAACACAGCGGCCGCCGTACGGCTCTTCTTCTTTACATCTCTCTGTAGATTCGTCAAATTCAGCACTACTGACGCTGGTCGCCTTCGTTGGGCTTCTCAGGGTTCGCCATGAGTTCCACCTGGTGGGGTTTGACCGCCAAGGTGCCGTGAAGAAGCGGCACCGCGTTCAGAACGCTCGCCGCGGCGCGCCTACAGATACTTCCAACAAGATACCAATATAGTAAGTGCGGATTTGCTAAGGCAAAGTGACTAGGCGCTTAATCCGCACTCACACGAAGTTAGGTTCCTGTGAACAACATAGCGAAGGGCTCGTGTTTGCGAGCCCCGGTATGGCCTCTGCGGGCAGGGAGCTTAGCTCCGTGACCGCTACTCTCGCGAAGCGACTTCTCAATCTGGTGACAAATGGAATTTCAAGATGGCACCGACCGAAATTTTTACAACTTTCGTCATGGGTGTCATTTTCATAAATATCGGAGTGGGTAATTGAATATGGGGAATATTGGGTTAAAATTAAAATATAAGATGGCGTTGACAAAAAATTCTAAAAATTTCGGTATTGGTGTCATTTTCATGGTTTTGGGGTAGCTTAATTCTAATATGGTGTCAAAATGAAAATCCAAGATGATGCCGACCGAAATTTTTTAAATATTCGTCATGGGTGTCGTTTTTGTGGTTTTCGGGGTCGCTAAAAGCGAATTTCGTGTCAGTGCCATCTTGGATTTTCATTTTGTCCCCATATTTGTAAAAAACTACCCCAATAACAATGAAAATGACATTCATGACGAAAATTTCGGTAATTTCGATCGACGCCATCTTGGTTTGCGATTTTATTTAAAAAAAAACACCTAAAATAATCGATTTTTTGTAAATCCCAGTAGAAATACATTTATGATGAATGTGTCTATTTAGCCCGTTCGATTATTTTTAACAAAATATAGATATATACCCAAATAATTGAATAAAATACGATTTAGGGCATTTTTTCAAACTATAATATACACAGATTTATCTAAAACAATACACTTTCAAATTTCGTTATTACTACGCAATACGCATTGTAATACAACACACGGTTTGGCAACAACTCTCATATTTTATTAACTTTTAAAATTAATAGTATAATAAGCTTTCTCTACACACCTTTTCTGTGACACTATTGTCGGCTTTACGCACACGCAAGCGCACCACTCGCTTCGCGGTAGTGGCCATGTAGTGGCGCGTTAAATACCTACTTCGCCGGAAAATAGACATAAAGCCGTAGCAGCCAGTCGAACGTCATCCATGTCTGAAACTTCTATGTTCACTAAATTTAGACGAATATATAAACGTATACTCGTACGTATTCGTGAACAAATTATTAGGCGAGTTATTTGGCGAATTGTTCGCCGACAATCAATCTAAATTAGACATTACAGTTGGTGTTATTAAATTAATTAATTTCTTATTATGTTTAATTAAAATTAATTATTTTCTTATCACACTAATATTATAAAGCCGGAAGTTTGTGAGTGTGTGTGTTTGTATGCTTGTTACTCTTTCATTCAAAAACTACTGAACGGATCTGAATGAAATTTGGCACAGAGATAGATTATATTAATTATCCTGGGCATATGTGCCCTTAGGATAATTTTCGACATGCGTTATGTCGAAAATTATCCTAAGGGCGAAACGACGATTTCTAATACATATTATTACCTCTAATATAAGTTAATTTGTAACAATAAGTTATTGGTATATACTTGCTTTTCATAATTATCTGGGTTATTTTATACCCAACTGTACCTAAACTGTGTTTGACCTCTACCAATTTTTAGCTCTATGCGGATTATTGCAATTTGAAATGTGTATTTTGACTGAACTTGATTGATTTTATGTGATTGTATTTTTATTTATTTAACTTCGTTTGAATGGGTTGAAAATTACCTTAATCCACCGCGCAACGATAGACTCGAAAGATGCCGATTATAATTATTATTATTATAAAGCTTCCAATTACAGTTAAACTTAATCAAATTGTTATCCACAGTAAACATAAGTTTGATAACAGTGGGAGAAGGAATATATCAAGCAGCGTTGGCTCCATACATTCAATCTGAAGGAACAAGAAAACAAAAAAGACTCATTCAGTACTTATTAATGGCTGCACATGATTTTAATCCGGATTTTCGATCTCAAACTGAAGCGAGTCACTCTTTGAAAGGTAATCCAACACTTGTTACAAATTATACAATCCTTCATCCTCTGCCTAGCCGCTTCCCGTCCCTATTGGAGAGGGCTACGAGCACCAAACCGACCAATGCGATTGTGTTTGCAATTTCACTGTAATACCAAAACAGATAGATTGTTGACTGCACTGATTGATCGTATTATTCTATTCGAAATGTTCAGTTCACAATTGATCGATAGTTTATAGACATTCGAGATATTCTATAAACTAACGAGTTCTTTAGTGATCCGAAGAGAGTGCCATGAGATGCCTCTTCACAATGTAAAGAAACTGTTAATGTATATATCCACGACGAAAAATTAGAAAATGGTGTTTTTCTTGCAGATCATAATCAGCTCCCGTTGCCAGAGAGACGCAGTATGAACTACAGAAAAGTTGTTAAACATTTTCTTTTAAAGCATCCTAAATTATTTCACAAAATAAAACGACAGTACAAACATGACAAGAAATATAAAAATCATCACTTGTCTCATAAACAGCAGCGTCATCATAAGTATCGTAAAAGCCGTGGTAGATATCCCAGAAATAAACATATAAAAGAGCGCGGGCCAATAACAAAAAGAGCTCCTAAATATATTAGAAGTAAACTAGAAAATGACAAAGTTGAGGAAGACTCTAGTAAAAGTAGTGCGTATTATGGTGAAAATCTTCGTGGTGAAAACTATCAACAAAAAAATATCCACAAACTACAATTTACACAAACACGTAAAAAACTACACGATAAGATAAGAGAAAGGAAACTTCTTAAAGGAACAAGAACTGCTCCTTTAAGTATTGTGGAACAGCCTGATGAGGAACAGGCTGATCCACAATACTTAAAGCAGCTTGCAATGCGCTTCTTAAGTAAAAGGCAACAGAGTCAAGACTTCCAAAGAAACAGAAGATTCAATATTCCATCTGCAGAAGAGGATATTTGCAATCATTCTCAATATATTCAAGATTCTATAGAAAATAGTAAGTTACATAAGATAAGAGATGTTTCGAGCTACAGCGATGAGGAAGACCGCTTGAGAACGAATTTATACGATGCATTAAGACATGGTGATAGGACATTCGAGTCATTTAGAAGGTCAGGTGATGATATAATTATCAACAAAACAATTCGAGATGTATCTAGCGAACCTGATGACGAATGGGTATTAAAAAACAATATTTATAAAGTTTTTGAACAAGAAAAATAATAGTTCTTTAAATATCACTGGTCAAAAATTGTGTAAGAAGAAAGGTGCTTACTAGTTTTGAAATATTACACTTTTGTTCCCTTATTTATTTATTGTTTTATGTTCACATAATGGTAATTAACTTATAAACTAATGGTTTGACTGTGGGGTCAGTGAGTCTCTATACACTCATTCTTAAAATTCACACTTAAAGCTAATTATTACTTAAAGACACATTTCTAAATAATTTCTTTTAAAAGATTTTAAAGCTGTTTTTATTCGAATTAATATTTGTTTCGGGATATTTACCATGTATATTTTGATTTTTGTTGAGAGCTCGATATTTCGGCACCGTTACAAGCGCCATGATCACGATAACTAAAGTCTTTGCGGGTGGGTATTGTTTACGAGCTGACATATCTGTCTACCCTCTTCCTCACTCGTTTTTCACGAACGATGCCGCTACCACCAGAACTCGTCTCACTAGTTACTCGACACTGTTCAGCACTCGTCTCACTAATTACTCGATATTGTTAACGACAGACAATTTATTCGATGATTTTCGATCATGTGGCAAGATATTCATGTAATCAGTCCTCTGTAGGACTTGTTTAACATGCGCTAGTTCGCCAGTAATATGATCCTCGTCACAAAGATCATAAGCACGTTCAGTGAGTGACGTCACCACAGAAATTAGAGACCGTGGATGATGCTGTGAGTCACCGTGTAGATACCGGTCAGTATTTTATTTTATTTTATTTGGGAAACAAACAGATGCAATAACAAACATAAGCATACAAATTAGTTCAACACAATCCAGAAACAGTTTCCACAGATTAATATTCAAGTAAATTAACTTAAGTGCTACAACAACCAGAAGTTCACACAGTTTAATGAAGTCAAAATTTAATATTATTTTATTGTATAACATTATATTAATTAAATTTATTTGCCAAAATATTTCTTATGTAAAATCTAAATTTGGGAAGAGAAAGGTGAAAAACATCTAAATCTTGATTTTCTTTTAATGAGATTATGTCGTTGTACAGACGACATGCTCTTTTAATAAAATTATTCTTGCCGTAATTGGTTCGGGAGAAACCAATTTGGAAGAGAGTTCTCCTGCGTGCATTTAAGCGTGGACATCCAAATGATGACTTATTTTGCTTAGAAGATAAGGGGAGTCCAATTGACCTCTAATAATTTTATATAAATATACTAGATCTCGCTCTGCACGGCGTTCCTCCAATTTCTGAAGCCTAGGTTTATAATCAGTTCCAGAGTTAAATCGCCAACTCAAGTGCTTAGTAAATTTGTTTTGCAATTTTTGAATTTGTTCAATATAAACTGCATACTGGGGATTCCAAACCGCTGAAGCATATTCAAGAATTGACCTTACAAGTGTCTTATAAAGAAGGGTCAATGTTGACTTATGTTTGAAATCCCTACCAACTCTTAGGACGAATCCCAACATGCGAAATGCTTTATTAGTCATAGTGTTAATTTGAGAATCAAAGACAAGTTTACTGTCAAATTGGATCCCAAGGTCCCGCACCTCAGTCACTCTATTAATAAGATCATTATTGATTTTATAGTTATATTTTATCGAGTTTATCTTTCTAGAAAATAATATAATATAATATAATATAATATAATAATCTTTATTCAGATAATAAAAAAGGTAAAAACATTGTATGAATCTTAGATAACTAATGTAGGTATAATAATGGAAGATGCCTGTACTAGGTAATCCTGTATCACAGGCAGTAAAGAGCTCTAAAAATATGCTTATGTTGGAACAACAGAATTTAAACAATATTTAACCCAAGAAATTCTTAAAATAGTAACAAGACTAAAAATAAAACTAGTTAAATAAATTTCGAAAAATAAAAAAATAAAACTAGTTTACTTAAACACTATAAACATAGAACAAAATTACTAGGTCATAATTATTTATATAATTAAATGTCATATTTATCTATATTGTTAAACGTGCACTATGATTACACACAAATAAATTAGTCGCATAAGCAGAATTGTAACAGCCAATATTGTAAAACTAAAACACATAATTTTTACGGTAAGTAGGTCACTGTGGTGTCAGCAGCAGACGTTCAACGCGTGTGACCTTGAGCATGATATAAGAATATTATGTGACGATCTTAGGTGCCCTCATAGTCTATGGAGTTAATGTAGTTGGTCTCTGCATATTTACGTGCTGGACAACTTAAATCACCAGTTGGATGGTCACATTTCCTCTTAAACCGCTTGCACGTCGCACATTGAGGGGAAGAAGATTTGCCGCTGCATTCCTTCAAGGAGTGTCCAGTTTCTCCACAGTGGCCGCACGTAGAACTGCTTTCACGGCAAAACTTGGCTGCGTGGCCAAACTGCTGGCAATTGAAGCACCTCGTGACTATGGTAAAGTCTCGCACAGGGCATGAAGTCCAGTTAATAAAAATTCGGCTTTGGTTTATAAGCACTTTTCTTATGCTAGCGGATAGTTCAACGATGTAGTTGCAGGTAGGAAGGCCCTTCTTTCCCGATTTGTGGCTCAACTTGATGTTCTCGAGGAAGGTCTCTCGACTTGTATTGGGCAATTTGTCTGACAGGTTTTGCTCGTAGATACAGTCAAATACCTCCTTCTCTGTAAGGGTTACGGGAACTCCAATGACTGCGACTCTAGGGCGTCGTTTAGACGGCTCTTCTAAAATCAGGTCTGAGGTGACAATTTTCTCGGACTTTTTTAATTTTTCAATATCACCTTTGCTTTCCGTGCTAATCAGTACGCCCCCGTTTTTCACTTTCTTTAGGCCACGGACTTGGATCTTAAGTTGTTCGGGCGAAATCAACTTCTGAACGAGTGACTTGGTGTCGTCACTCGTTTTAGTTTTATCACTCGGATAAATGGCGATTGAGCTTAGGTTAGCAGGACGGACGAAGTTGTCGGAGCCTTTCTTCACCATACTGGCATAAGAAGAGGAGGGATTCAATTTCGATTCAAAAACCTCTTTGAACTGTTCCAGTGAGTTCACCACGTTCTGCTGAAGTTGTAGGTGCTGGACGGTACTGTGGCTCTGGATCATCTTCTGCTTCAGCGATTGGTAAAGGACTGCCATCTGAGAAGTCCCACTTGAGACCTTTCGGCAAAGAGTTGACACACGGAGTTTCTGTTCAGAGTTCATTTTACCATCACCGACAATAGTGCACACTTCGTTCAGAATGCTATCTATAGATCCTAACCATTTCTGGATATCTGGCGTGCTGATAACTTCACTCGGCAACTCATTCTCCGCTGGTGCTGGTGGGTTTGGGTTTCTCGGGGGCAATTGTTGGTTAGGCGTCAGCGGAGGACTTCGTATTTGGCTAAGACCAAACGGGCTCGATCCTGGGATAGACATACTACCCGCAACACTTTATATAATGTAGAAAATAAACAATATTTCACTTCATCTTGCACATAAAAGTTGGAAAAAACTTACTAGTCATACGTGACACACTTAACTTTGGTTTTAACTGACGCCGCAAAATAATAATTTGTTGCAATTGTTTATAGATATTTCATTTTAGCAAGTACAAATAAACACGTCCGTCTAGTCTCGCGACAGGCCGAATTCACAATTCACAATTTAAAATGTTATAATATTGCACTCTTTTACGTTAAGGAACAGACAATTTTTTTTGCAGTAATCACACAGGTTGTTAATATTATTTTGTAGTTCTAGGCAATCTTCTGGACTAGTTATAGTTTTATAAATTTTCTTATCATCTGCATAAAGAATAAATTTAGAATGTTTAAATATATTGAATACGTCATTTATATATAAATTAAATAATAGAGGTCCGAGGTGGGAGCCCTGGGGCACGCCGGATGTAACAGGCATAAAGGACGAGCAATACCCCTTTACCGTAACTGCTTGACTGCGTTCCTTTAAATAAGATTCCAGCCATCGAAGTAGATCGCCATGTATACCGATATACTCAAGTTTTTGAATTAACAGATTATGAGAAATTTTATCAAATGCTTTTGAGTAATCGGTATATACGACATCCACCTGGTGACCATTATCCATGGCCGTCGCTATGTAGTCAATATATTCGCAGAGGTTTGTTTCAGTTGATTTTTTAGAAACAAATCCATGTTGCTCGGGTATTATAAGTGGCTTTAATAAGGGCGTTATTAAGTCACAGACGATTCGCTCAAAGAGCTTAGGTATAACACTCAACTTAGAAATTGGCCGGTAATTTGTAATGTCATGCTTGTCGCCATTCTTAAATATAGGTACAACGTAGGAACGTTTCCAAGTCAAAGGCATAGTACCAGATCGTAATGAGGAGTTAAATAGCAGATATAAGGGAAGCGCAATAGTTTTACAACATCTCTGCAGAAACAGTGGTGGAATTCCATCAGGGCCACTGCCCTTGTTTACATCAAGAGATCTGATATACTTTACAATGGTATTAAATGGAATATATACATTGCTCAGATTTAAAGCATTAGAATCAGACAAAGAAGATGACGTCATAGACACGTCCTTATGTTTTTCATAAACTGAGTGAAAATGTACATTAAAAAGGTCACTAATCTCTTTACCATCGAAGGAGGATACATTTCCTAAGAACAAGTTATCTGGCAAAGTATTTGACGACTTTTTAGATTTTACATAGGTCCAAAAGTATTTGCAATTGTTTTTAATATTGTCTTCTGACCTTGCAATAAATGATTCGTAACATTCCAGACTGACCCTTTTTGCTCTGTCTCTCAGAAGGGCAAAGCTACGGTAATCACTATAATTGTCGTAACGCTTCCATTTTGTATGATACTTAGTTTTTTCTTTGATGATTTTTATCAGTGCCGGGGAATACCATGTAGGTACATGTATGAGTAGGTTTCCTGTAAACCGAGTGGCTTAGAGAACCGTCCTCGCGTACTTGTATTGTTACGTCCAGAAAGGCGATAGTCCTGTTTTGTTCCATTTCGCAGGTAAAACGAATCTTCTCTTGTATGCCGTTCAGGTGTTGAAGGTAGCCTTGTACATCACGCTCATAGCGTATAATATACGACTTAGGAGTATTTCTATAATTTAGCAAACCTAGATATTTATCTGAATCATCCTCTTTGCATTTTTGAATATGCTTTTAAATATTTTTACACCACTTTCGCTTTGTCCTTTTGATTGTGGATACAGTGGGCTTGATTTGATATGATCAAATTTGTAATTGTTGGCGAAATTCTTGAACTTTTCAGATGTAAATTGTGGGCCGCCATCAGTAACTACTATTGCTGGAATACCATGTCTTGCAAAGATAGATTTACAGTTCAATATTACACAGTCACTTAACAAATTATCCAGTTTACTAACTTCAACGTACGAGTACTTTGAGTAATAATCCATGAATACAAGAAATTCATTGTTATCTAGGGTACAGATGTCAATGCTATCCTTGTGCCAAGGCAGGTTCTCTGTATAATGATTAATCAATGGTTATTTCTGTAAATTTGGACTGAATTTACCACAAGGCTCACACTGTTTTACAAATAATTCAAGGTCTCTATTTATGTCTGGCCAAAAAATGCATGACCTGGCTCTGATTTTTTTGAGTATTTTGGAATGAATCGAGACAGATAATTACACATTCCAAAGAATCTTTCCAAATCTTTCTTATTTTCAGGATGTTTCATGTTCACTACTGCCTGTACTTTATTAGGGTCTGGATATACACCATTTTCTGTGAATTTGTGCCCTAGGAACAAAAGTTCTGTCTCAAAAAAATTGCATTTAGATTCATTGAATTTAATACCATTTCTCACTGCAATTTCCATCACTTTTTTAAGTCTTTCATTTAAATCGTCTACTGATTGGGCAAACATACACAGATCATCGATGTATGGTATTACTCCTTCCACATTTTCAAACATTTGATTAATTATCCTACTAAATTCTTCTGGAGCGGAACTTATTCCAAAAGGTAACCTTTTATAGCGATATCTACCAAATTGTGTTATGAATGTGCACAGATCCGAACTCTCCTCATTTAAATTCAACATCCGAAACCCATTAGAAGCATCTAATAGTGCGAAAACTTTAGCATCCTGCATTTTAATTTTAATTTCATCTAGTGTGGGTAATTGATATTTTGGTTGTACTATGTATTTATTCAAAGCTCTTGGATCAATACACATTCTCAATTTCCCATTTGGTTTACGGACAGAAACTAAATTATTAACCCATCTAGTGGGCTTGGTTACCTTTTGTATGACCCCTAACCTCTCCATTCTTTTGAGCTCTATGGCCATTTCAGGCAATAGTGAAAATGGAACACTGCTTGTATAGTTGGGACCGCATTACTGCTTAGCTGTATGTTCAATGACCCGGGAATGCAACCAAGACCACCATTGAACAGCTCACTGTAAATAGTTTTTAAATCTTTTATTAATTTTGCAGTTTTATTAGACTGACATGTAGCATTGTGTAAATTGACTAAGTTATTGTTCGCTGAAATGAAATTATAAGTCAAACATGTTCTACAACCAAGAAGTGTGGGAAAATTTCCATTAATTATTATACATTTGACCTTATATTTTTTCTTATTAGGATGTACAATTTGTAAAAATATTCGTCAAACAGTGTCAACACCTGTTCTAATGTTTCGCTCCCCTTGCAGTTGAAGGTATTATAGATTTTTAAACCTTCGTCTCCTATGTAATTGAGCAAAATACTTACTTTTCTTTTTTCTTTTGCTTCATCAAGCCCTGAGGCTGTTAAAAAGATCTCGAGTCTCTCACGAAACTCCTTGAAATTTGCCGACAAATTGCCTATGAATACCATGCCCCGTAGAGGCAGCAATGGCTCGGTGGCTGACACCATGTTTGTCATTATTATTTTGTAATTAAACACTGCCCTTATTAGATCTTAGTTTTATTTTCAGTTTTCATTTTACAGACACATCTTATATCATAGCCTAGTTGGAATCTTCTAGACTTGAACACCGATGGGCGGGAACTCCCTGACAGTTACCATCTGTCATAGACAAGAAACAGATATCCATAAACAGGTGCTGGACGGTACTGTGGCTCTGGATGATCTTCTGCTTCAGCGATTGGTAAAGGACTGCCATCTGAGAAGTCCCACTTGAGACCTTTCGGCAAAGAGTTGATAATAGCTCCTAACCATTTCTGGATATCTGGCGTGCTGATAACTTCACTCGGCAACTCATTCTCCGCAGGTGCTGGTGGGTTTGGGTTTCTCGGGGGCAATTGTTGGTTAGGCGTCGGCGGAGGACTTCGTGTTTGGCTAAGACCAAACGGGCTCGATCCTGGGATAGACATACTACCCGCAACATTTTATATAATGTAAATAGAAAATGAACAATATTTCACTTCATCTTGCACATAAAAGTTGGAAAAAAAACTTACTAGTTATACGTGACACACTTAACTTTGGTTTTAACTGACGCCGCAAAACAATAATTTCTTGCAATTGTTTATAGATATTTCATTTTAGCAAGTACATATAAACATAGTCTCGCGACTGGCCGAACTCATCTCTCTCAACTCAACTCACTCAAATAAGTAGACCTAATTTTGTTCTTAACCTGTCGTACTTGCCTCTGTATAAACTGCCGAAAGTTAATAATGAATAAGGTAAAAGGATCTGGACGTATGCTCTTCCAAGCATTCTGAATAAATAACCTAAGGCAATAGCCAAAAAATGGAAAACAAAAAACCTCGACAAATAAAAAACATCTTGCAAATCTACTTTATCGTTGAAAAATCTAGAATGGGGAAAGGGCCTACGTATAGGTCCACTACCAGATAAACTGTGAGCGAGTAACAGAGGCCTTAGTGCGAGTTTTTACTCACGCTCACTCGTGATACGTAAACGATCTCTTATGTCAAAATGTATACAAAAAAAGTGGTTTCTCCTTACCGTCACCAGACGGCGCTTATCCAGTTTCAATACAAAATGATGTTTACGTATCACGAGTGAGCGTGAGTAAAAACTCGCACTAAGGCCTCTGTATACCTGAATCGATAGCGCACATAATCTTGTCCCAAAAAGATTGAGCGTTATTTTCTTTGTAAAAATTGTATGTAGGTAGTTATGCAACCTGAACCGCATCGAGTAATCACTGTGAGAGCATGAAATGCACGATTGCAGTTTAGGGTGGCCCTTCCAGAAAGTTCCATGCATTTCTGTTAATTTAGCACTTTAAGTAGCAGTAAGTCGAAACATGTAACCGATAGGATTATTAGACATTACATGAGAGCATCCGCTTCTGCTCACACGTATTCATATTCTTTTATTTAAACGTCATAACGCTCCCAAAAACTTGACTGGCGCAGCCGGTACTATCGCCGAAAATAAGTTGCGCCGTCCTTCGCGTTTTTTCGGAATAAAACTTTTTCGCGTAACGCGTTCGGGTGGCCTTGAAGGCAGCTGTGGTGATTCTACGAACCAAACAAATTTGTCAAGCGGAGCTGAAAATGAGAAAGGCGAGCTGGTGAGTCCAAATTTTCACCTTCCTTTCCCATTTCCTTTTTGTTATCTTGCGATTAGAAGTCTCGCGTTATAACGTTATCTGGTTTTGCATAAAATCTGTGAGGCTAGTTTTTTTTTAATAGATAAAACTAATTTTAATTAATATTACAATTGAAATATTGTTAATGAATTAAATAACATATTTTATTCAGATAAATTGTTTAAAGTTTTATTTAATTAATGATTACTATTTTATACTTAAGAATTATTTTTTCTTAAGAAGTGTTTAACTCAATACTTTTTGCTTTTGTACTTTATATTATTTTTGTGTGTTAATATAATTAATAGTGTTAAAATGGAAGATAACGTAAAAATTATTATGATTCCAAACGAAATGATTAAAATTATTCCGCTTTTTGACGGCGATAAGCGCCATTTAAATCTTTTTATACGCAAGAGTGAATATATTATAAATAAATACAGGGGAAGTGACGAGCAAAACTTGTATGTAATGCATGCCATAACGAGTAGATTAGCGGGGAATGCAGCCGCGCTTATCAGTGAGCGCGAGGATATTGTTACATGGGAACAGTTTAAGGAGTTATTAATACAACATTTCGGAGACCCACGAAGTGAAGAATGTTTAGCTATTGAATTGGAAACTTTGCGTATAAGAAATGGTGAATCATTTTTGGATTTTTGCAATCGTATTCAATCAGTGCGTAGTATTTTAATATCAAAAGTTAATAGATTATCGAGTAGTATGCGTGAAAGTAAAATAACTATTTATAATAATACGTCATTAAACGTATTCCTTTATAATCTACCGGAAAATATGGTGCGTATTGTGAGATTAAAAGCGCCCTCCACTTTGGAACAGGCTTTATCTTTCGTGTTAGAAGAGGTCAATTTCCATGACCAATATAATGCCCGAAATAAAACACTGCTGACGTCCTCCAGTAAGCATGCTATTCCAAATAATACACAAACGTTTAAATTCGGTACAGATAATTATAATAAGCCTATTAATAATGATACACCTATTTTTACGCAACCAAACACACAACCCAAATTATATTTAGGGAACTCACAAGGTCAACAATTTGGGACGCGTACTCCACAATTTGGATTTCAAGGCCAAACATTTGGTTATCGCCCACAACAATTTGGGATGCGTCCGCAACAGTTTGGGATGCGTCCGCAACAATTTGGGATGCGTCCGCAACCATTTGGGATGCGCCCCCAACAGTTTGGGATGAGCCCTCAACAATTTGGAAATCAACAGCAATTAAATAATAAATCATTACAGCCATTTGGCAATCAGAACCAATCGTTCAATAGACCTTCACAGTCGTTCGGTATTCAGCAACCTAAACTTCAATCGAGTGACGTCACAATGCGTACGGCGCCTCCGGCCCAGGTCTATATAAAAGGATTTAAATTAAATGAGCTTGACCTTGATCATTGCGATTATAGTCAGTTTCCCTGCGATTACCAATATAACGATGAATGTTATCACGATTATTACCCTTTTAGCGAAAATCAGGATGAAAATTATTTGGAAGAAGTCAACAAAAAAGTTTCAACGGAAAATAATGAGGATTTTCAATCAGTAGCCTCGGAAAACATAGAGAAATGATACAATTAAATTGCGATACATGCCTTAAATTGCCATACATATATATACCCGAAATAGAAGCCAAATTTATGATCGATACGGGCAGTACTAAATCATTTATAAACCCGGAAAAGGCCTATAACTATTTTTACGATTATATTTATTATGACCCATTTGAAGTTAGAAGTACTCACGGTACAACCCAACACGAAGAAGTACTTTCCATGCCAGCATTTCCGATTTTTAATGTTAATGAAACTCACAAATTTCACGTCTATAAAGTCGACCCTAGCTTCGATGGTTTACTAGGTAATGATATTTTACATAGTGTAGAGGCACTAATAGATTTGAAAAACGAGGTCTTGAAAACTAAAACTACGGTGATACCAATTATGCGCGATAAGAATAAATATATAATAGAGTTGGCACCTCGATCAGAGCAAAGAGTTAAAATTCCTGCAAATTATCATTCTGGTAATGCTTTAGTAGATTTCAGAGAATTTACGGAAGGTGTGCGTATGCCCAGCGCTTTAGTTAAATGCAAGGACGGTTACTTTACTACCATAATTCAAAATACCCTTGACAAACCAATTAAATTAGCCGTTACTAAACCATTTGAAGTAGAACCGTACGAAAATAATATAAATGATTGTGATGTTAATAATTTTAACGAAAATGAAAATATTGAAATAGATAAATTATTAACAGATAACTTACAAAAGCTTCGACTGAGTCACATGTCATCTGAAGAATGTAAGGCCATTAGTACATTATGTTCAGAATATAAAGATATATTCTATTGTGATGGCATTCCATTAAGTTTCTCGAACCAAGTCAAACATTGTATTAGGACAAAAAACGAAGATCCTATTTACGTCAAACCATACAGACAACCCCCTAGTCAGTCGCAAGAAATAAGAAATCAAATCGAGAAGTTACTTGAAGAAAATGTAATTCAGGAATCTCATTCACCTTGGTCAGCCCCAGTTCATTTAGTCCCAAAAAAGAAAGATGCATCCGGCGAAATAAAATATAGAATGGTAATTGACTACAGACGTTTAAACGAAATAACTGTTGACGATAGATACCCACTTCCCAATATCACCGATCTGTTTGATAAATTAGGTAAAAGCACATACTTTACGACATTAGATTTAGCAAGCGGTTACCATCAGATTGAGATTAACGAAAATGACAGAGAGAAAACAGCATTTAGCACTGAAAACGGACACTTTGAATTCTTAAGAATGCCGTTTGGTCTTAAAACCGCTCCAGCGACCTTCCAGCGAGCAATGGACAATGTTCTAAGAGGGTTGCATGGAATCCATTGCCTGGTTTATTTGGATGACATTATAATCTTTTCAAATTCACTCGCAGAACATATCCAGAAGTTGAGAGCAGTTTTTGATCGTTTGAAGTCAAATAACCTTAAAATTCAACTTGATAAGTCTGAATTTCTCCGGAAAGAAGTCCTATACTTAGGTCATGTTATAACTGAGGATGGCCTTAAGCCTAACGATGATAAGATTAAAGCAGTTCTTAACTACCCACTGCCAAAAACCGTGACAGAAATTAAAAGTTTTTTGGGCTTGATAGGCTATTACAGGCGATTTATTAAGGATTTTGCGAAAGTAACACAACCATTAACTAATTGCTTAAAGAAAAAGAACAAAATTATTATAAATCAAGCGTACTTAGATTCTTTCCAAAAATGTAAAGAGCTTCTTACTAACGCACCTTTACTTCAATATCCCGATCCAGATAAGCCTTATATCCTAACTACAGATGCGTCGTCAAATGCCTTAGGGGCAGTACTATCGCAAGGCGTCGTGGGGTCTGATAAACCAATAGCTTACGCCAGTAGAACCTTAAGTGATACAGAGACCAGATACAGTACTATAGAACGTGAACTTTTAGCGATCATTTGGGCGGTAAAACACTTTCGGCCCTACCTTTACGGTAATAAATTCATTATTTATACAGACCATAGGCCCTTAGCCTGGCTCTATTCGCTTAAAGAGCCAAATAGCAAGCTCACTCGTTGGCGACTTCGTCTTCAAGAATATGATTTTGAAATTAAATATAAAGATGGCAAACAGAATACAAACGCTGATGCCCTGTCTCGTATTAAATTAAATGCATTAGGTTCCGATACGGACGGATTATCTATGAAAGTTAATGTAGATGAAAAAGAACAAAAACCAAAAGAAAAACAATCTACACATAAAATAAAAAAAATTGTTGATTACGATAGTGATGACTCTAGAACAATTTCCATCTCTGATTTGTCTGCTACTCTAACAGCCAGTTCTGAATGTGATACAAATGAACCAATTCCACTTGACCCTGTGATAGATAAAACATTTACAGTACATTCAGCTGAAGACATGGAATCAATTGGTATTCCAATATTACAAGAAGCAATAGACACTAAACCCAACCAGATATTAGTTTTTACATGGCACAAAAACGATATCCAAGTTAAAGATCTTTCCCGTGAAAAACAGAAAATTCTTGAAGTATTTTTACCAATAAATAATGAGGAATTAATTAAACAGTTTTTAAAAGAATATGTTAAATATAAAATTAAATACTTTATATATTTTGAAAACATTGAGCACAGGAAACTATTTAACAAAGTTATTATACAGTTATTTAAAAAGGGAATGGTGGAATTCATGGAATGTTCAGAGCGTGTAGTTTTTGTTGAAGATGAAAACGAACAAAAAGCAATCATCTTACAACACCATGAAGGAAAAACATGTCATAGAGGTATAAAAGAAACCATGTCCAGGATAAGAAGAAATTATTTTTGGAATAACATGCAAGAGACGATATCAGCCGTAATAAATAATTGTGAAGCATGCCGTAAAACTAAGTATGACAGAAAACCCATAAAGCCTTTTCTACAATTAACACAAACACAAAATGCACCATTTCAAGAAATTTTCATAGATATTTTTGCTATAGAATCTGTATATTATCTTACATTAGTCGACGCGTTCAGTAAATTGGGACAAGCAATAGAAATATCAAATAGATCTACACCCGAAGTAATACGTGCACTTGTTAAATATTTCTCCATTTACGGAACACCTAAAAAAATTAGTTGCGATCCGGGCAGTGAATTTAATAATGAATTATTGAAGGAATTAATGATAATGTACAATATACAATTACACATCAGTACACCTAATAACCCTAATTCAACAGGCATAGTAGAGCGTTTCCATTCGACTATCATAGAAATATACCGTTTAGCTAAATATGATCGAAAATGCACTGATGCAGCCTCCGTTATGACCTACTCAATAATGGCTTATAATCATACCATGTTCATGTTCCTAGTTCGGCGGGCTGTGCTGGCGCTGCTGCTGCGGCTGCTGAGGCCCTCAAGCGGCGCAAATACTGTAACCTAATTGGTAATTACAGTTTTGAGCCGTTTGGGGTCGAAACGCTTGGGTCATGGGGCCCGAGTGCACGTCTTCTTTTTAAGGAGATCTCTCGCCGACTGATCGACACTGTGCGTGACCAGAGGGCTGGCTCTTTCTTTGCGCAAAGAATTAGCATTGCCATTCAACGTGGCAATGCTGCCAGTCTTCTGGGCACGTTCTCGGATGACAGCGATGTGGAGGAGTACTTCGACGCCTAAGTGTACCTGTATTTTGTATATAGTGTAAGTAGTTTGGTTTAATATAAGTTTATATAGTTTTATTTTTGTTTAGTGTTTAAGTATGTACATATTTATAAATATTGAAATAAATAAAACCTAAGTTTATATTAGACTTAGATATCATACCATACATACAACGACAGGTTTGACACCATTTGAAGTTGTTTTCGGTCATACTGATTCAAATTCTATATTAAATGCAAATTTCGAGAGAAACTATACACAGCAATTATTAAAAGATCATGCTAAGCGTACTAAACGTCTCTATAGTTACATATCTGATCAGATGATAGAAACAAAGCAAAAAATTAGAAACAGCAAGGGTGGTGAGATAAGCAAAAAGTTTGACGTAGGCGACACAATTTATGCAAAAGAGGTTAATACCAGGTTAAGTAAAGACAAGCCACGTTATAGGAAGGCAAATGTCAGCGGTGATGTAGAACATAATGTAATCCCTGTTACAATTGGAACTAGAAACACAAAAGTCCCAATTAAAAATATTAAACGTCCTCCGCAGGTGGTGCCTCACGCTATTGGCAGTAGCGCAAATAACATGGGCCCTTCAGCTTCAAAAGGTTGAGAAAAACCCCGGTATCCTTCCCGTGAAACAAGGGCAGGCGTTTAAACAAGTAGATAAGTGGTTAATTATAAAACTTTTAAATTTAGATAGCTTAGGTAATGATCTAGAATTAAGTTTAATGAAATATAATGAATTCAGTAAATTAGTAGATGTTAACAAACCTTACAGCCATGAGTTTTTAGGTATTCGTACTCAAACGGATTATCTAAAGGATAGGACTATCGAAAAATTTCAGCAACTTGTACCAGCTAAAAGATTTAAGCGAGGATTAATTGATCCACTTGGATCCATGATAAAAATTGTTACAGGTAATTTAGATCATAGTGATGCAATTCGATATGATTCTCTCATCTCTCAGTTGAAAAGCAATCAATTATTATTAGATAGTAAAGTAACTTTGGTCTCCAAAATGTTAAATTGTTTTGTTAACAGTACAGAAATCTTACATAACAATACATTAATTTTAGATGAACGTTTAAAAAGGATCGAGAGATTAGTTAAAAATATGATTACAAAAGAGGAAAATTATATTTACTCTACTTACATTTTAGGAATGTTTAATATGTTCTTAACTAATTTTAGAACCATTAATATAATTTTAAGTGAGATTGAAACGGCCTTAGCCTTTAGTAAGGTGTCTGTACTGCATCGAGCGATTGTTAATTCCACTGAATTACTGCACATGTTACAATCTATAGCCAAGACTGAAAACCTGTTATATCCTGTGAATGAAAACAATTTAGTTAAGTTTGAAGATTGTTTTACTGTTAAAGCTTTTATTAAACAGAACCAGATCACGTTCATAATAGAGATCCCACTTATTGAAAACAGTACTTATAGTTATTTTAAACTTTACTCTTTACCTATTTTTAACACAGATTTAAACGAAACTGTAATAGTAGTTCCTAAATATCCCTACCTTTTGGTGAAAGACTCAGATTACTTACCAGTCGTGAGAGCCTGCGTACAGATTGCGATAAATGACAAATTCTTATGTACCGATGATGATGTGTTGACCCATCTAGAGCCATTATGCGAAGAACAATTGATGAAGTTCCACTCTAATACTAGTGCATGCGAGCAGCATGTAGTCGACATTGAAGATTTGAAAGTTCAACGAATTGGCCGCGAAAGTTGGATTCTATATATAAAGAATAACCTTATAGCAAGTAGAAAATGCTATGATGACGTCACGAGCCACGAGTCTCTACAAGGAACATACATAGTTACCCTGGACGATGCTTGTAAGGTTATCGTTGGGCACATACATCTACAAAATTACAAATTCTCTCTTACACACCTGAATTATCCAATAGCTCCAATCATTACCCTACCAGAGATGAAGCCTGAAAAACGTACTAACAGTGTCAGTGCAGTGAATATGAAAGGTATAAATCTAGATGAGCTGAAAGAATTAGCTCAAGTAGTGAAAATGAGCAAAGTGAAATACGGTGATAATGATAGTGCGGTTGACACGAAAAATATTAGTTTAGGTACGGTAATTCTATATGTAATTCTGCCTTTAGGATTTATGATCTTTCTTGTTTTTAGATATAAAATCATATTGTTAAACTGTCTGCGAAATCATCAGAATCCTAACAACTCTGATAATTTCGTTCTTGAGGAGGGAGGAGTTATGCAACCTGAACCGCATCGAGTAATCACTGTGAGAGCATGAAATGCACGATTGCAGTTTAGGGTGGCCCTTCCAGAAAGTTCCATGCATTTCTGTTAATTTAGCACTTTAAGTAGCAGTAAGTCGAAACATGTAACCGATAGGATTATTAGACATTACATGAGAGCATCCGCTTCTTCTCACACGTATTCATATTCTTTTATTTAAACGTCATAACGCTCCCAAAAACTTGACTAGGTATGCATGTGGCAATAAATAGAAAGTTTTTTCAAAATATTATTATGAGTTGGCTACATGTTTTGCCATTTACGGCGTACAAAAAAGCAAACGATGTCGATAATTGTATTATTAAACAACTGTGCCCGCGGCTTCGCTATGTTGCTGCCTATCCTACCCTACTTACCTATCTGTTGAATATAATATTATTTATTTGCTCAGAAAGTAGGTATTTACAATATGGTGGTAACAAAAATATTAAGAATCTTTGTACCATTACCACCACTACCATTTTGGCATGCAAACTTTGATGCAATTTATCATCAAACATAGAAACATTGATACACAACACAACTAAAATTTATCAGCTAGAACTTCGATAGAAAATCCGACACGGAATAATAACATTTATTTAATAGAAGTATAGTTAGTTTATTTTTGAAAGTTGTTACTGATTCCTCTTTTATGGAATTAGGAATGTGGTTAAAAATAACTGGTGCCATACCAAAAATACTTTTCCTCAACAAAGCAGTCCTATATCCACCTGTGCGTAACAAGTTCTTGTATTGAGATCGCAAAGTTACATTTCGGCATCTGCCGATAAAGTCAAGAATAGATGTCGGTTACATTTAACAAAAAGAGCAATTTCTAAACTGTAAAGGCACGGAAATGTCAACAAATTATGACTTTTAAAGAACCTCCTCCTTTTTGGTAAGTCGGTTAAAAATTGGGACGCAGCTGTCAGTGACTCTCAAACCAAGTATTGCTCGTAGGCAGCGTACAATTGCCCCAATATATAATACCAAACCTTAAAATAGAATCGACAAGACTTTGATATGCTAATAATACTGTTTTGCTTTTGATAATAACTTTTTTTTTGAGATTATAAAGTGCATAAGCAGATGCGCTAAGTTTTATACAGATTTCTTCTGCCTGTGCCTGTCAGTTGATTGTCAATTAAAATTCCTAGAAATTTTGTAACATCTACTCTGTCCACATTTTGACTATTATAATTAATATTTAGATCGTACCTACCCTACATACCTAGACCTACAGCTACCTTACTTATCTTTCTACCTACCTAGATCGAGCGTTCGCTGCACGGAATACTATTTTATTTACCCTAGGGAGAAGAATATCGACTTCATACAAAAAACCGGCCAAGTGCGTGTCGGTTTCGCATACGAAGGGTTCCGTACCATTATCGCAAAAAAACACATTTGTTGTATGGGAGCCCCACTTAAATTTTTATTTTATTCTGTTTTTAGTATTTGTTGTTAAGCAGCAACAGAAATACATCATCTGTAAAAATTTCAACTGTCTAGCTATCACGGTTCATGAGATACAGCCTGGTGACAGACAGACAGACAGTGAAGTCTTAGTAATAGGGCCCTGTTTTTACCTTTGGGTACGGAACCCTAAAAAGTAAGGACAGATTTGCTGCGCGCCACCTAGTAGCAGTCCAGAATTGAATTGAAAATAGTTTATTTATTTTTCACTTTTTAGGGTTCCGTACCCAAAGGTAAAAACGGGACCCTATTACTAAGACTCCGCGGTCCGTCTGTCTGTCTGTCTGTTAGTCACCAGGCTGTATCTCAAGAACCGTGATAGCTAGACAGTTGAAATTTTCACAGATGATGTATTACTGTTGTCCCATACAACAAACGTGATTTTTATGCCGACTCGCACTTGGCCGGTTTTAGCTGTACCTAATAGGCAAGTTCTTTAGTAAGGTACCTATAATGCCTGAATACATTACCCGAATATCATGAAAATGGAACATAATCGGTGAAAAGAGGGTGTACTCTAGGGACGTAGGCAGAGGCTAATAATGAAACACATAAATAACTTTTATATTTAATGTATTTAGCACGAATACCACAATATGCCTCCCTTTTGAGCTGCTACACTAGAATTGACCATCAAAAGCTTTGCAAAAACATCTTCACTTATTTTAATGTTCTAAATTCATATTACCTTTCAAGTAATACTCATTGCCAGTGTTTTTATAGGCAAGTAGGTTGCCTTCTAGTTAAGCAGAGTCCTCACAGTAGGTACCAAGGTGAACTGTACACATCTGCGTACCCCTTTAGAGCGTACTGGCGTGATGTTATGTTATGAATTGGTATAAATAATAAACAGACATGCGATTGCAGCTATCCCAAGAGATTTGCCGTCAATATTTGAAGAGTTCTATTGTATATCTCCAGCAGAACCCATTTCAGGCATTTTTGGTATTTTTGTCTGTTTGTCTATTTATCTGTTTATTTCTGCACGCATCACCAACGAAACCAACGTATGTAACTTTTATACATAAAAATTGTGAGTAACTTGAAGTGTTACTAAGTTTTTGTTTCATCGCATCGGTTCACTCTATCAAAAGTTAGATGAATTTAAAGTGTTCAAGAAGTAAAATATCGCAACATATGCAATTCAGATATTCGCATCGCCTTTAACACCCTGGCTATTTTTTTTGGAAATATCTTCAATGTATATAAACGACTTTCTTACAGATTTATGATATTGTTACAAGATAGGCCAACGCCATCTAGTAACGAGAGGAATAACTAGGTAGTAACTAGTGGCGCCATCTAGTATCGAATAGCGGAACTAATGTTCTCGAAAGCTCGTGTCGAATGGAATTTTCCAGAAGGTTCGAACCGAACATTCTGGAAGTTTCTAGTCGCTTCGGGAACAATTAGTTCGAAAGTCGATTGTTCTAGAAACTTCCTCCGTGCTTTATAAAGAGCGGTCGGGTTCGTCGTGAGTCAGTTTTGATTGAGAAGCGATACAGAGCAATCAAAGCGAAAAATAGTGCGAAGTAATAGAATTGTTTAAGAAGTGTTTTGTAATAAACAGTGATTAGTTGAAGTCTGCTGTTTAATTAATTTATCCCTGAACCCCAGCTCGTAACAAATTGGTGTCAGAAGTGCGGGATAAATTATGCCGGTTCTACCGAAGGAAGAAACGGAAGGGATGCGTACCAGGAGTCAGCGCCAGCAAGACGTAGACCAGAGGCGCTTTGGAGACGCTCCCTCACCGTCATCAAGTGGACATCGAGACTCCGCGGCTGCAGCGGAACCAGCTCAATCGTCGGCGTCGCCTGACCTAGCCGCCCTTATGGCATTCATGCAAGAGCAAGCTCGCCGCATGGAGGAGCAGATGCAGCGCGACAAGGAGGAGCAGGCTCGCCGTCAAGAGGAGCAGGCTCGCCGTTTGGAAGAGCAGCTGCAGCGCGACAAGGAGGAGCAGGTTCGCCGCTTGGAAGAGCAGCTGCAGCGCGACAAGGAGGAACAGGCTCGCCGTCAGGAGGAGCAGGCTCGCCGCTTGGAAGAGCAGCTGCAGCGTGACAAGGAAGAGCAAGCTCGCCGTCAGGAGGAGCAGCTTTTGGTAATTAAGGACCTCCGCGGAGCCATTGGTAAGGAGATGAAAGAGGTAAAGGACCAGATCCAGCAACATGAGACCCGCATCGTCGAAATGGAGAAGTCAATACGTGGCCTCAAGTCTGGGGATGGGATCGGGGCAGCTGCGGTAGTGGCACCTTCGCCTCGTGGTTTTAAAGTGCCACCATTTGATGGCTCTTCGTCATGGTCCGCCTACAAAATTCAGTTTGAGGCCGTGATGAAATCGAATGGATGGACTAAAGAACAGGCCTTGACTGCTCTAACCTTGGGCCTTCGCGACCAGGCCTTGACTGTGTTAGAGGCGCTGGGAAAAGACGTCACCTGTGCTGATCGACGGGAACCTCGTACAGGCGTTCACGGATGGGATCCGCGACCTGGAGGTTAGGGCTGCAGTAAGGCTAGGTCATTTCAAGGACCTCAAGGATGCTCTAGCCCATGCTTTGGAGGTGGAAGCAGTACGGCGGGACGAACGAACTCACCGAATCAGGGAGGTTACAACTTCACCCCGATGCTATGGCTGCGGAGAGAGAGGCCACATCCGATTGAGCTGCCCGAAGCGAAGGCCTCCCCACGGTGGTAAGCAGTCGCCATTGGTAGGATCATCTGACGTCCCTGCTGGGCAACAGCAGCAGGGAAACGAGTAGATGCCAGGACTAAGGGGCGGGTGCTGGCTGGTTATGGAAGAGCCCCAAGGATCTCGATCTCACAATCCTGTGACGGAAACAGCCTGATCATCGAGGGCGAAATTAACAGTACACCTTGCAAGCTGACACTGGATACTGGGGCTTCTCGGACAGTTGTCAGTTTCCAACTAGCTAGACGGTTTCTTGGGGACTTCTTCGGGAGCCATGAAGGTGTACATCTCAGAACAGCCACCGGTCAGCACATAACCGTCCGAGGACAGAAGGATTGGGACAAACACATTCAACCATATCTCATGGCATATCGCAGTGCTGTTCATGAAACTACAATGGTAACACCAGCTTTTGCTAATTTTGGCAGAGAACTACGATTACCTGCAGATCTAATCACCGGTATCCCGCCTGAGTCTCCACGCAATGTAACAGATTATGCGAATGAGCTACGAAACAGGATGGATGATGTATATGAGCATATGAGACAGACAGGTCAACAGATGTCTGAGAGGATGAAGACCCGCTACGATCGGAAAGCGAACAATAAGGGCTTCGATGAAGGATCTCTTGTATGGTTACATAACCCGGCACGGAGCAAAGGAAAATCGCCTAAATTACAAGCAAAATGGGATGGACCTTATCGCGTAGTTACCAAGATCAATGACGTCACCTACCGAATTCAAAAGGGACCCCGAGGTGCATCAAAGGTCGTTCATGTGGATCGGTTGGCCCGTTATCATGGGTCTAACAATGCTCGGGACGAGCATGTCTAAGAGGGAGGCAATGTTACAAGATAGGCCAACGCCATCTAGTAACGAGAGGAATAACTAGGTAGTAACTAGTGGCGCCATCTAGTATCGAATAGCGGAACTAATGTTCTCGAAAGCTCGTGTCGAATGGAATTTTCCAGAAGGTTCGAACCGAACATTCTGGAAGTTTCTAGTCGCTTCGGGAACAATTAGTTCGAAAGTCGATTGTTCTAGAAACTTCCTCCGTGCTTTATAAAGAGCGGTCGGGTTCGTCGTGAGTCAGTTTCGATTGAGAAGCGATACAGAGCAATCAAAGCGAAAAATAGTGCGAAGTAATAGAATTGTTTAAGAAGTGTTTTGTAATAAACAGTGATTAGTTGAAGTCTGCTGTTTAATTAATTTATCCCTGAACCCCAGCTCGTAACAATATGTATTGATGCATGTTTGGGCAGTTTGTTTCGAAATGAAACAAAAACATTGCAAGTTATAATAGTAGTTTATGAAACTGTTGCATAATGAAGGGTATTAAAACATGAGTGTGTTTAAACACACAACTCTTTATACCTAGTTATGTGCAGTTTCATACACTACTTTATCTACACTCATTTTTTTTTTTGTTTTTTTATCTAATATAGGCTCGCGCTTGACAACTATCTCACCTGATAGTAAGCGATGATGTGGTCGAAGGTGGAGCACGCTTGCCTAGAAGTAACCTATTCACTCTTGACTTAAAGACCCCTAGATTGTAGCTATCGGGAAACACAGACTCCGGCAGGGAACTCCTCTCCTTAGCTGTACGAATAATAAAAGTATTCTCAAAACGTTTAGTGCGTATGGGTGGGATGTCCACCATATATCGATGACGCATCGCCGTATGTCTGGTAGTCCGATGATGGAACGGGCTTGGTGGAATTAAATCATGCAATTCCATCGCACACTCCCCGAACTGTAACCGATAAAAAACCGACAAGCTGGCAACTCGGCGACGATGTTCAAGGGTCTGGAGCTTTGACTTAACCAGTGCCTCATCGCTGATGAGCCTCTTGGCCCGCTTTTCGATCGACTCTAGTGCATCAAGCTGGTATTTGGCAGATCCGTCCCAGAGATGAGAACAGTACTCCATGCATGATCGAACTTGCGCTTGATACAAGCTGAGCAGCTGTTCTGGCGTGAAATACTTTCTCACCTTTGCAAGGATCCCCAGCTTTTTGGCAGCCAGCTGAGCCTTTGCCTCAATGTATGGCCCAAAATTGAGAGTCGATGTCAACGTAACGCCAAGAAGCTCAAGATGGTCAGCTATTGGCACGGTCACATCACGGAAAGTTGGAGCCGGGTGAAATTTACTCTTTTTTGCGGAAAAAAGACACGCCTGGGTTTTAGCAGCATTAATCCTGACCAGATTGGCATCGCCCCATTCGGAGACTGCCTGCAAGGACAGGTTTAAGCGCTCCACCATGGCCTCCCGGAGAGACTGGATCTGAGGCCCGGTAGAAGAAGAAATAGCAGATCGTTAATGTGCAGCAAGAATAAAGTTGCCGAGAGTACCGACCCCTGAGGGACCCCGGCATTAATATCCAAGTAGTCCGACGAGCAGCCATCGATAACCACTCGAATGGACCGATCTCTCAGGAAGTCTGCAATCCAATCACACAGACCACCGAGCAAACCGAATGAAGGAAGCTTAGCAATAAGGCTTTCTTGCCAGACCCTATCAAAAGCCTTCGAGATGTCTAGGGAGGCGGCAAGCGCTTCCCCGTGCCTCTCGATGGCCTCACTCCAGATGTGAATGGCATACGCTAGAAGATCCTGGGGAGACCGATTTCGGCGGAAGCCGTATTGGCCATCACTAAGGATATCGTTTGCTTCTAGGTATGCCAGGAGCTTAGTATTGAGTACACGTTCCATACTCTTACAAAGTATGGAGGTTACAGATATGGGTCTGTAGTTGGCCGGGTCAGCTCGACTGCCCTTCTTGGGCACGGGCTGTACGTTAGCCTGCTTCCAAGCATTCGGCACTTTTCCAACCTCATACGAAAGACGGAATAGGCGTGTCAAGATCGGAGACAGTTCAGGTGCACAGGTTCTAAGAACAAGTGCTGGTATTCCGTCAGGGCCGCTAGCCTTGTTCACGTCAAGGTTTCGTAGCACCCTACGGACGTCCTTTTGATGGATACGAATGTCCGACATACTCGTCTCGCATCCATCAGGAGGAGGAGGGGGCCGCAAATCACCAGGATTCAGACGTGAAGATTCCGCAAAAAGAGAGGCAAATAAATTTGCTTTCTCCTCAGCGGAGTGGGCCAGTGACCCGTAGGGTTTCAGCAGTGGTGGCAGTGAGGGACGGCAGAAGTTCGACTCGACCGACTTAGCCAGAGACCTAAACGGTTTACTACCTGCTGGGTAAGAAGCAAGTTTGGTCCCTATTCGGCCAATGTGATCGAACCGAGCCCCTCGCAACACCATCTTGCAGGACTTGGCAGCCCTGTTGAAGGCCTTCTTCTTCTGACCTACGTCACTCGCCTTACGCGATCGAGCGTCGACCCAAACCAGGTACGCCCCATGTTTAAGCGCGTTTTGCCACAGAATCCACCGCACCACGGCGCGAATTTTATTAGCCCGAATATTTTGAGCTCTATGAACAGGTAGAAGGAAACAAAATTCGCGCGAATAAAAATTGCAGTGCGTGCTAAGTCTAAAGCGGGCATTGTCACAGACAATTTAAAATTGGAATCAAATCTTTTTAAAATTGGAATCAAATCTTTTAAAAATAGGTACTATAAAATGGCATTACAAAAAAAATATTGATGGCAACTCCTTAGTGATTAACTTCTTGGATTTGTCCTGTATCGTAATAGAAAAAAATGTTTTTCAACACACTTGCTCATAAAGTGGCTCTAATTTCACCGCAATAAGGCACATAATGACACCTGTTATCAAACTGTGACTTTTTCATTACTATTATTCACAAGTTTCACATTACACATTATCACGTTTATATTTCACAAGATATAGAGTTTATTTTTTTTTCAACACACTTGCTCATAAAGTGGCTCTAATTTCACCGCAATTAGGCACATAATGACACCTGTTATCAAACTGTGACTTTTTCATTGCTATTATTCACAAGTGAGTTATAGAGTTTTTTTTTTAATTTATTGGTTGAGTTTCTTTGTTCTTAAAAAAAGTTTCGATACAAAAAAGATCGTTCTCAATAGTACAAATGCAACACATTTCATGCAACTTCGTATTTAAATAGATAATTTCAACTTGTACGTGTTTAATAAATAAAACTATCACTCAAATATAACTTTTGTTTTTGTCTGTAATAAAGAAAACTTGAAATACGCCATTTTGTACGTGGCTAAAACGCTATCCGCGAAAAGCCAAAAAAAGAAAACTCATTCTTTTTAGTCTGTGGCCGATCGCTAGAGTAAAAATGTTCTGTGGTGGCCGATCGCCATTGTTAGATGCGCGCGCATAGGAAAACTGATTAATTTTGCCCGCCATTGCGAAAAAAATTCACAACTCGTTTTGACTGTTGGAAATGATTATTTAGTATTTTTTTCTTCTCAAGTGTGTTGAAAAACGTCGTATGATACACGTGTGTATTGATGATTACCGTCCTCGGCTCTCTTAAGACCCTCGCCTTACGGCTCGGGTCTCAATGGCGCCTCAGCGGTAATCACCAACGTTACACACTTGTACCATAATGTACTATTGTTTATTGGTTGAGTTGCTTTGTTCTTAAAAAAGTTTCGATTCAAAAAAGAACGTGCTCAATAGTACAAATGCAACAAATTTCATGCAACTTCGTATTTAAATAGATAATTTCAACTTGTACGTGTTTAATAAATAGAACGTTCACTTAAATGTAACTTTTGTTTTTGTCTGTAATAAAGAAAACTTGAAATTCCCCATTTTGTACGTGGCTAAAACGCTATTCGCGAAAAGCCAAAAAAAAGATAACTCATTATTTTTAGTCTATGGCCGATCGCCATTTTTAGATGCGCGCGCATAGGAAAACTGATTAATTTTGCCCGCCATTGCGAAAAAAATTCACAACTCGTTTTCACTGTTGGAAATGATGTCTTAGTATTATTTTCTTCACAAGTGTGTTGAAAAACGTCGTATGATACACGTGTGTATTGATGATTACCGTCCTCCGCTCTATTAAGACCCTCACCTAACGGCTCGGGTCTCACTCAATGCCGCCTCAGCGGTAATCACCAACATTACACACTTTTACCATAATGTATAGTACATTATGGTACAAGTGTGTAATGTTGGTGCTATTTTCTGTTTATAGCATTATTTTGTTAGAGAAATAGTGTTATAATAAGATTCTATTTTTAAATTTCGGTATTATGTTTATAAAGTATGGCAATATAAACTCGTTTTGAATTTTATAATTCGAATATTACGATATGAGAGTAGATAAAAATATTTATCTACTCCGGTTTCGTTATATTCGAATTATAAAATTGACAGCGGTATCATTGTGATACCCATAACGACATCGGGTTGCATTATGTGAATCGTCATAAATTCTTAAACACAAGCAAAGACATTCTGAACATACAGTCAGGTACCTATAATATTACTTCGAAATCGAGACAATGTAAATGATGTTTTTAAAAATGGAAAAAGTTTAGAAAAAAAATATCGTATACTATTTGGCTGTTGCGGCTACAAGATCTTTGCCTTATACGTAATAATTACTAAATAAAAAATAGAATAAAAAATGGACGCGGGAAAATAATTCTGAGTGAAATTTTGTTCAAAATTTTATTAAAAATGTCTTCAACATCAAGTGATATTGAAAATACACCACCAGATATAACAAATAGAGCAGTTGCGGCTACAAATAATTTACTACCAGAAAAATCAAGACATGTATATGAGAAATGAAATACTTAAACACACTTCCTGAAATACTTATTTGTCTATATCTGTGTTTTATTCCTTCCTTCGTAGATAAAATCTTGTATGCAACTGTACGTTATTGGTCTTTTAATAACTCGTGCCCACCTATTTCGGTACGCGCTACGCTTGTACCGAAAAATGGCACTCGTATTAAAAGACCGTCCATAACGTAACAGTTGCATAAATAGCTATTATTTTGCCATTAAAACATACTTAAGTAAGATAAAGTGAGTAAATGCTCTTAGTTCAAAATTTATATGCATTTTATAATATCATATTCGAACCTAACCAATTATAAACATTTTAAAAAAGTCGTGCTAATGCTTGGAAGTTTATTATCAAGAAAATGAATTAATAAGTGAAATGTTTTACAGATTTATAACTTTTGTGTACTGAATCAACATGTTATATAAATAGAAAAATTAATTTCCATTTATAACAATAACATCACCACCGAATCTGCAATATTTTAACGATTTAGCATTCACTCTATTGAGAACTTACTTATAAAGTGTGTTTAAAAATAGTTATAATTATAAGTTGATTAGTTAGTGGCCTCCTGGGCACGCCACAATTGAGGCGATAAGGCCCCTCTTTGAGGAGTGGCTTGAAAGGCGCCATGGCGTCCTCACCTTCCGCCTGACGCAGGTCCTCACCGGACATGGATGTTTCGGGAGGTTCCTGTTCAGGATAAGGCGGGAGGAAACGCCCGGGTGTCACCTTTGTGTGGATCGCCCGGAGGACACGGTGGAGCATACGGTGGAGGTCTGCTCCGCTTGGGCGGAGCACCGCCGTGTCCTCGTGGAGGCGATCGGCGGTGGTGACCTCTCGCGTCCGGCCCTGGTTCAGGCCATGGTACGGAGCGAGAGGGCATGGGAAGCTGTCACCTCCTTCTGCGAAGCAGTAATGCTTGCGAAGGAGGGGGCGGAACGCGTGAGGGAGACGCAACGGAGACGCCCTCACGCACCAGCCGCCGCAGGAGACGTCCCGGGCGTTGGGCGTCTCATACCGATTTCTGGCCACCGTAGACGCGGGCTTGCGGACGGCGAGCAGCGGGTAGCTCGCCGTCCGATAAGGACCAAGCCCGAGTCGACGGCGCGTAGTGTTCCACGCGCGCCTCAAAGAGATGTTAGCAAAACTGACGGGGTCCGCTAGGGCCGATGCCTGTCTGGGTCGTGGATAAATTTGATAAAGAGTTACCGCGGCCCTGCCTCAAGCAACTGAAGGAACACGGGTGGGTTTTAGTCAGTAAAAGTCTGACACGCCCTCCCGCTTCACCCAGAGCGGGAAAAGTCACTGGATGAAATACAAACAAAAAAATAAAAAAATTTGGCCTCCGGTCCGCCGGTAGTCCGTGTTGCTCTATGGTTAGTGGCGGAGCTGCTACGCATACCGCACACCATGTTCCAGTACAATTATTTTCGCCTCATGTGCTCCCACGTCAATGGCACGATCTCAGGCAAATTGTTTTTTTTTCCGGACTTCAGATGTGTCCCAATTTAAAACTATTTGTCCCCATAGGTTTCGATAGGGTTCAAAACGGGACTTTTAGGTGGCCAGTTAATAAATGTTACAATTTCTTGAGCCGCTAACCAATTTTGCACGAAGTAAATGTCTGTATTTGGATAGGCAATTCGTACATTTCGTACAGTCGGTAGCATGACGTTACGTAGAATCTCCAAATACTGACTACTGTTAAATCGGCCACAAACTTCTACCATTTCACTAGGTCCCATAGACAACATCCAGCCCCAGTAGCCCAAGGTTATTCTACGGGAGGTTTTACACTGTAGCAAGCACTCCTTATTGAATGAAGCGTTCTACTTTATTTCGCCATGACATTCATTTTTCATCAAAAATTTCTAAAGCCTGACCTTATTTCTCAAAAACAAAAAAAATGCATTTTTGGAAATGTGAAGGTAACTTGTAAGGAATGGGAAAATAGCTAAATATACGATCACTAGGTTGTAAGAAATACTTATCACATGTCTTCAAAAAATCTGTTAGTATTTACTTAGTAAATTTTAAAGAGTATAATAAAAAAGGGATTAAAACACCGGTATATTATGTGTTGGGATTTGAACCCAACACTAACGGCCAGCGCGCGCCGTTTGCACTTGGCACACTCGCGCGCGGCCTACGCAGCACCGATGTGTGGGTGAGCGGCGCGACATCAATGCAGCACGGCGCGGGTCGAGGACATTCGCTACCACGGACTCCACCGCACCAGTCGACATCTCTTTCTAAAATCTAAATGTCCGGGACAGTTTACTGTAATTTGAATATAACGGCTTTAAAACCAACCGCCTTTTTATACAGTCCACTCTTTATCCACGAGCTAACATTGTTTGGAGTAGCCTTTTAAGCCGCGGGAAACAAGATCTGCCGGATTGTCTTTCAACGGTACGTAGCTCCACGCGTTACCCTTTGTGCTCTCTTGAATTTCGTAAATGCGATTGCGAACGAATTTTTTTAGTTGCAATGGGGGTGTGTTTAGCCACCCTAGAACTATAGTGGAGTCACACCAAAATTTACATTTGCTTACGTTTAATGTAAGAGAGGTTAATACTTTAGTACACAACCTTGCAGCCAACAAGGCTCGCAAAGCTCCAGACGAGGAATTGTCGTTAGCTTTATTGGCGCTACCCTACTTTTCGAGGTTTAGGTTACTAAACCTGTTTGATCCTCAGATCGAATGTACAAACACGCACCGTACGCTCGCTCTGATGCATCTGAGAAAACATGTATTTCATGTCTTTCTGAATTTTCGTTGAGAATCCACCGTGGAATTCTCAGATATTTCAGGAGTGGTAAAGTCTCAGCAAATGTGAACCATATCTTTTTTATTTCTTGTGTGACTTCATCGTCCCAAGCGTATTGTTCGATCCACAATTTTTGCATGATAATTTTTGCATCTATCTAAATACATGGGCCTACTAGTCCCAGTGGGTCGAAGATCTGACTTATTACTGATAGTATGTGCCGTTTTGTGACCTTTTTTTAAGATTATATTTATTGTGAATGAGAATGTATCAGCGTCACAAATCCAGTTGAGGCCAAGAGTTTTAGCAGAAAGATTTGGGTTTGTTTCGGACAAGTCTAATGTTTCGTTGTCTGTATTTTTGTTGGATGAGCAAATTTGCTGTAAAATGTATTTACTATTTGATCTTAATTTTTTTAAATTGATTTGTGCTGATTTTAATGTTGCTATAATTCCTTTGGCGATATTAATTGTCTTATCTATTGTGTCACATCCTCCCAGATAATCGTCTACGTAAAAATCTCTCTTTATTGACTGCCTTTTTTTTTTTTTTTTTTTTTTTTGGGTGGGAAATCATCAAATGACTTCTCCCGCTCTGGGTGAAGCGGAAGGGCGTGTCAGACTTTAACTGACTAAAACCCACCCGTGTTCCTTCAGTTGCTTGTGCCAGGGCCGCGGTAACTCTCTTTCAAATTTATCCGCGACCCAGACAGGCATCGGCCCTAGCGGGCCCCGTCAGTTTTTGCTGACATCTCTTTGAGGCGCGCGTGGAACACAACGCGCCGTCGACTCGGGCCTGGTCCTTATCAGACGGCGAGCTACCCATTACTCACCGTCCGCAAGCCCGCGCCTACGGTGGCCGGGAATCGGCTTGCGACTCCCGACGCCCAGGGCGTCTTCTGCGGTGGCTAGGGGCGTGAGGGCGTCTCCGATGCGTCTCCCTCACGCGTTCCGCCTCCTCCTTTGCGAGCATTACTGCTTCGCAGAAGGAGGTGACAGCTTCCCATGCCCTCTCGCTCCGTACCATGGCCTGAAGCAGGGCCGGACGCGAGAGGTCGCCACCGCTGATCACGTCCACGAGGACACGGCGGTGCTCCGCCCAAGCGGGGCAGACCTCCACCGTATGCTCCACCGTGTCCTCCGGGCGATCCATACACTGCCTGCCTTCATCATTTGGAGCATTGGAAGATAAGCTAACTAAGCATTTGGTTGCTAGGTAAGGTACACTCACTGTGCCATAAGTGACAGTATTGAGTGTGTATGTTTTTAGGGGCTCTGAAAACAACAACTCTGTTGTTCGAATCTGAGCGAAATATGATTTGTTGAATAGAGCGTTGAGAAGGAAGTAGTTCAAACGCTCTGTACATTTTTTTTTCGACCAATCTCTCTCGATACCAAAATTCTGCTCATGTAAAAATATTATTAAATATTTTCTATAGTCAATAAGTTGCGACATCACGCTTTGATTACACCAAATTAATTAAAAAACCTTTTCGATTTACGTCAAACGTTTTAGAAATGTTTCAGTTTTGTAATGATGAAGTTTAGTAGGAGTTTTGTGATGAAGTTAACTAGGAGTTTAGTAATGATGAGGTTGAGTAGGAGTTATAGGTTATTAAATAAATGTTTTTCAGTTAGGTAGATTTTTGAGATATTTAATATTGGATGTTATGTTGTTTGGAGTAGTAGGAATAATAAAAAGATGATTAGTTTTTACTGATATTAGATTGAAGTTCAGATGATTTATGTGGGAGATATTATATATAGGATTGTTGAAATGTTGTTGTTGTTATGTTTTTAGAATATTGTTGAAGTGGGAATTTATATTAATGAGTGTATGTTTATGATGTTATTTAAAGGCAGTTTGGTGTTTGTGAAATTTATGTTGAAGTTTATAATATATAGGTTGCTAGTAGATATGTCGAAATGTATTATATACAGGGTGCTAATATAAATGTTTTGAAAAACTTTACGATAGGCAAGGTGTTTGTGTAGATGTAAGGGTTTTAGCATGTGCAATTGATTGAGGGGGTGTGTTGGAATGAGGTTTGGTTATCAAACTCTTTAAGTCCTGGCTGAACATAATATTCGTCTTTATTTTCAATCAAATGCACATGTCAAATTTAAATTGTAACTGATTATGTCAATCTTATGAAGTATATCGTTTCAAGCAAGGAATATAAGTACTCTGGTTTCGAGTGTTCAGCATAATAGCTTATATT
Organism: Orthosia cruda; assembly: GCA_964057195.1. NCBI lineage: Eukaryota > Metazoa > Arthropoda > Insecta > Lepidoptera > Noctuidae > Orthosia > Orthosia cruda. The sequence goes on along the minus strand of OZ059842.1, from coordinate 9,887,903 downwards.
TATTTATTTATTTAGACTTCATGCACAAAAGGTACAAAGGCGGACTTAATGCCTTAGGCATTCTCTACCAGTCAACCAAGGGTGGTGAAGAGATAACATGGCAGGTGCATTGTTTAATAATAAAAATAGAACCAATTATTATATAACATACTAATATAGGTAAAATACACATACATATATACTGAAAATAATATATACTTAGATAAATACATATATATATATAAAGAAACAGAAAAGAAAAAGTGAGATGACTCTGCTTAGTTGTTTTGAAGGTGAATCCGCAATTTCCGCTTGAATGCATACCGACTGGTGGCCGTCCTGATCTCGGGAGGAAGCGCATTCCAAAGAAGAATGGACTGTATATGAAAGGAAGGATGAACAAAATCAGTCGAATGAGACGGACAGAGTAAGAGGAGATTATTAGAAGAACGCAGATTGCGAGCATGTGAAGAACATAGATATTGAAAGTTAGACATGAGATAGGAAGGAGGGGTCGGAGAATTGAGCAGGGAGAAAAGTGTGGTCAAAGCTCGTAAACATCTCCTCTGGCGAATGGGCAGCCATTTTGACTCAGACCTGTAGTTCGACACATGGTCATATTTTCTGAGGTTGAATATAAATCTGATACAGTTGTTCAAAACCCTATCTAGTTTATCCAGCAAGACCGCGTTCAAGTCAAAGTAGCACACGTCACCATAGTCGACCACTGGGAAAATTAAATTCTGCACAAGCATTATCTTTGTCTTTATGGGTAAAAACCTCCTCAAACGATATAAGGATCGCAAACTGCTGTTGGCTCTTTGACTGACAGTGGCCACCTGACTTTGCCAACTAAGTGTCGAGTCAAGATGCAAACCGAGATCTTTCACACTGGGGCTAATGGGAATGACGGAACCATTAAAAATAATCGGAGGAAGAGAGCTAACCGCCACTCTACCCATCATGCGCGAGCTTCCAATCACAATGGCCTGACATTTTGTGGGGTTTACGGACACCCCAAATCTGTCAGACCAGTCTTTGACAACATTCAAATCCCGGTTTACATCCTCTATGGCGTCCAATAAATCTTCCATCCGCGCCGCTGTGTACAATTGGAGATCATCGGCATAAAGATGATACGAACACCGAAGACAGTGAGTTATAAAATTAAAGAAGATGGAGAATAACAATGGAGATAGAATACCGCCCTGCGGAACACCAGCCTCCAGATCACGCCAATTCGATGAACTCTCATCAACGCGAACCGACTGCTGACGTCCCCGAAGATAAGAGGAGAACCATTCCAGCGCCTCGGAAGAAACCATAAGATGGGAGAGGATAGATAGGAGTATATCATGACTGACGGCATTAAAGGCGTTGGAGAAATCAATTACTATTAATACAGTCACCTTAGTGTCCTCCATAGCTTCTCTAATGTCGCCAATCACTTTAAGGAGTGCGGATGCTGTACTGTGCCCGGGTCTGAATAAAGACTGGAAGGAGCTTATAAGGCTCTTTCGGTGAACAAACCCCGAAAATTACTTGTGTACGCAGGCCTCAAGCACTTTGGATAGGAAAGGGAGGATGGAAATTGGCCGAAAATGGTTAGGTAGGGAGGGATTTGAGATTTTAGGGAGTGGACGTACATAGGCCATACGCCACAGGGATGGGAATTGACCGGAATCGAGAGAAAAGTTGATGATGTGGGTCAGTAATGGAATCAACCGTCTGAGACAACATTTGGGAATCCAAATGGCTAATTGTTGTAAAGTGACGGTTGATTTCATCCAGGCCAATCGTCCTGAGGAATTCCACATGACAATTCCTACCTATACCAAGAGTTCCTAGGAATTTCCAGATATCGGCAGGAGAAGAAGATGAGATATTTTCGAGAATATGGCGGCGTTTGGCGTTACGTATCATCTGATTACACCGATTTCTTGCAGCTCTGAAGAGGTTCTTATTATCTTCGCAGCGATCCCTCTTAAATTTCCGAAAGGCGCGATCCCTGCATCTCATCGCCATACGTACTCCAGCCGTCAACCAAGGAGCAGGTGGACGCTTAAGTTTTACTTTCTTTACAGGAGCATGTCTGTCGTAGAGGGCAAGGATCGCCTGATTAAAAATACGCAGTTTATCGTCAACCCCTTTTGCCGCTGCAGGATGTCCCCAATCAAGTTCCGACCCATCCTGACGCAGCTTCTCAACATCCATGCGCGCGAAACAACGCATGTGCAGACCTTTAGGGAGAGGTTTAGGTGGTTTTAGGAAATACGAGAGGAAAATGAGGTCATGGTGGGAAAAGCCAGGTGCAGGACACTGACCATGAGAGGAAACTAGGGAGGGGGTGGACGTGAGGATTAAGTCGAGCCATGTGTCATCGCCTGAGACATTTAAATGAGTGGGCTGCAGTGGAAGAACATGGAGACTAACGGACTCACTGATGTGAAGGAGTTTACGGGAACGAGGGGATGGACGACTAAGGTCAGTGTTGAAATCGCCCATGATGACGCAATGTGCATACTCCGACCCTATCGATTCTAGCGCCAATTCAAGGTTGGAAAAGTAGTCAACGGCGGGCGGACAGTAGACTACACCAAGTAGGGTCTTGACACCTTTGACATAAATTTCCAGAAAGAGGAAATCAGCAGAAGAACTATAGGGTGATGGAGAAGACGCAATGATTTTGGAAGGGAAATCACTACGGAAATAGATAGCGACACCACCTCCTCCCTTCCCAATTCTATCGTTGCGGGTGAGAATGAAACCGGAAAGAGGGTAGGTGGTAGAGAGAAGATGAGGTTTGAGCCAACTCTCCGAAACCAGCACGGCGTGGATATTGGCGTCAGAAAAGGTGTCGAGCATATCACCGTAGTGACTTGGCACACTCTGAGTGTCAATATGGTAAACATTAAATAAATGACCTTTTTGTTGATTGAAGCTCTGACGCACAAAGTCACCAAGGGTGTCGGTCAAGGAAGTGAAACCTGCATTAGCGGAAGACTTAACGGATTCAATTGCTGAGTGAAAAAAATCATCATCGGAAGACATATAATAAGAATAATATAAATACCTAACAAATATATAATTAAACTTTAGCTAAAGACTATATTGACGGTGCAACACCATTATCTGTGCACCACCCACCAGCCTTACCAGTATAATATACATACACCACAACATAAATAAAAATATTAAAGAGAAAACAATAACAATATGAAACTAATACCATTATACAAGCTTGGAACAAATCGAAGAAAAGAACGAAACGACATTTGAAAAAGTAACATTTAGCAAGAATGAAACGCAATTGTCAGAACACAAAACAAACAACTACAGCGGAACATTAACAATAATATACGATTCTCGCCACAGGTTTCTGGGAAAGCACGTGTAGTTCCAAGTACTTGTGGTTTTGTTTTAAAGTTTGCTACCTTTGGACTTGTTTTTGTGTAAAAGTGTGTTGTCCTTGTGTTTGTTAACAGGTAGGTACTGTGTTTGTCTCCTTTTATATTAGTTTAGCTCAAAATGGACAGGAATAAACCGCCCGACCCTGATCCGCCGGACATCCCAGCTTCCTTACCTCTTTTTACTCCCTCGCCGAATCCTCTATCGCAGTTTGCGGATGTGGTCTGCAGCGTTTCCGAAATGGAAACCTCGCAAACCTCACGTAAACGTCCTAATAACGCAGAAACATCTACGCTGACATCCCCTAACAAACAGCCTAAGAGCCAAATTGGCCGTGTAAGATACTCGGTTATGGATAAGGGACCATATATTGTGCATGTCTCTCGAGTTGAGACTCAGGTTAATGCTGGCACCACTCTGCATCCCGTGAACTTTGGGAAGTTTTTAATAATTAACAAGATAGCTAACATCGTTCGTGGCGGAGTCAATAAAGTCGGAAGAAATAAGGTATCGGTTGAGTTTTCATCTCCTCAAGACTCAAACGCATTTTTAGTTAACGGTTTGCTATCCAAACACGGTTATACTGCTACAATTCCTACATTTAATATTACGAGAATGGGCGTTGTGACAGGGGTTCCTTCGGATTTAAGCGAAGAAGAGGCTCTTACATATTTGGCTGTGCCCACTGGCTTTGGCCAAATTTTAAAAGTGCGCAGAATCAACCGGAAGGTTCAGACTGAAGGAATAGTAGAGTGGAAGCCTACAGAGACTTGTGTACTCACATTTGACGGACAAGCCTTACCTAAACGAGTGTTTTGCTGCTACACATCCCTCCCTGTTGAACAATACATCTACCCTACTATCCAATGCCGTAAATGCTGTCGATTTGGGCATGTTGCAAACGTGTGTAGGTCGAATCCACGCTGCAATAAATGTGGCCACGATCACCCAGGTGATGGTTGCAACATTTCTGAGGGCGAGGCATTCTGTGTGCTTTGTTCGGGTAACCACTTCGCTAATAGCAAGTCTTGCCCCGAGCATGGTAGGCAGAAAGCCATCAAGACAGTCATGGCTGAAAAATCAGTCTCATATGTTGAGGCAAGCAAAACTATTCCAGCAGTCTCCCGCAACTATGCCAATGTCACTAAATCACAGTCATACAGAAAAACCGTCACTCTCAAGCCTAGGACCCATGCCCCACTTTCCCAATCTTATAATAAAGCTGCTCATCAGCAAATAGTAAATATTCCTCAATCTTCACAGTCTAATGGCTGTGCTATCAATGATAATGTCCCCATCAATAATACTGTTTCAGTCATTGAACTTTTAGTTAAACTTTTACCTTCACTTATTTCATCTTCTAGTAACTCTCAAATACCGTCCAACGTTGCCGATCAACTTATATCTCTCCTATTATCTTTTAAAAATGTCGTCCCACCAAATATTTCTCCAGTGGAATGTGAGGAGCGTGTGGCATAAAAAGCACGACCTCATATTCCTCCTGAATAAATACAAGCCCTTGGCTTGTTCCATAGCTGAGACTTGGCTCACCCCAAGTCTTAGCTTCCGTTTGCCACATTTTAATATCCTTAGGTGTGATAGATCCGATGGGTACGGAGGGTCGGCTCTCTTCGTTAATAATCGGGTCCCACTTTCTCCCTTTTCTTTGCCTGTACTTGAGGGCAATTTGAGTATTGTAGCAGGAAGGGTTGAGGGCATCACAGTGTTTTCTATCTATATTGCACACCCTCACCCTGATTTCATAGCTGTTTTAAGAAACATTTTAACCAATGTGCAAGGCCCATTGATGGTCATGGGTGACTTTAATTGCCACCATTATAGATGGGGATCTGAACGCTGTGATGCCTTCGGTGTAGCTCTGGTTGAGTTGTTGGATGATCTAGACCTCTGCATTCTGAATAATGGCTGTCCAACTCGTCGTTCCCCTCCCGGTCAACAAAAGAGTTGTGTAGACCTTACATTTTGTTCGGTTGAATTGGCTGCATCAACTCACTGGGAATGTACAACTTTGTCGCATGGTAGTGACCATTATCCTATTGTTATATCTTTAATTAATAGAACTTATTTAGAAAAAACTTCTCCTCCACTTTTGAAATATAACCTGTCCAAACCAGATTGGACTAAATTTGTATCACTATTGGAGGAAAAAATTGATTCTCTTCCAAATTTAAATTCATGTTTATCAGACCCTTCTGGTCACTGCCATGCCAAAAGTTGCTATGAGGGTTTTGTCACAGCTGTTACTTCGAGTGCAGACTCCTCTTTTCCGCTAAGAAACAGTGCCAGAAACAAAATCCCTTCACCTCCGTGGTGGGATCCAGAATGCACCTCAGCAGTTAAAACCAGGAATGAGGCCGAGAGGCGCTACAATGCTGATATGAGTAACAGTAATCTCTTGGCTTATCTCCAGTGTAATGCCAGGGTCAGACGTCTTCTTCGCAAGAAGAAACGTGCTGGCTGGGTTCAATTTTGTACCTCCTTGTCCCCCTCTACTCCAATTTCAGCAGTCTGGAAAAGCGTCAATAGGTTTAGGCGAGGCTGTTCCCCTTCTACCACTTCGCCAGTAACTAGGGAAACAGCTGAACTTTTCTTTGACAAAATAGCACCACCATATGTTCCCCTCTATTCTGAATGTGTGAATGTTCCCTTATCTAATTCAGCAGCGGATCCCTTTGATGCGCCATTTACTTTGGAAGAACTGAGTGTGGTACTCCGTCATGTCCGGGACTCAGCTCCTGGTATTGACGGTGTGCCATATTCTTTTATTTCTCACTCTGGCGACAAGGCGAAAATGTATTTCTTAAACATAATTAACTTCTGCTATAGTCATGGCTGGGTACCAGATCAGTGGAAGCTACAGATCATCATTCCATTACTGAAACCTGGCAAACATGCAAATGATCCGAATGGCCTTAGGCCAATAGCCTTATCTTCAGTCCTAGCCAAGCTGCTGGAACACCTTATAAAAAATCGTCTGGAGTGGTTAGTCGAATCGAGAGATTTACTGCCGAATTTCCAATTTGGCTTCAGGAAAGGGCTCAGTACTATGGATAGTGTTGGCGTCCTAGTCACGGATATCCGTATGGCCCTCTCCAGAAATCAATCTGTTGTTGCCGCTTTCCTTGACATCTCCTCCGCATACGACAACGTACTTCTTCCTGTACTCAGGCAAAAATTGCAACAGCTGAGTTTACCGGCAAAGATGATACAGTGTATATGTGAACTCCTTTTGTCCCGGTCATTGGTTCTTAGAGTTCAGGGAGAGGAGTTCGATAAGAGGCAGGCGTGGAGGGGACTCCCTCAAGGCTCTGTCCTCAGCCCCCTGCTGTACAATCTGTATACGGCCGATATTGGGTCTTGCCTAAACAATAATTGTCAGATCCTGCAATACGCCGATGACATTGTTCTATACGTGACAGATTCCTCCATCATTGACGCGGCTTCTTCTCTATGCCTCTCTTTGGACTCTCTGAGCCGGTGGCTTTTAAGCCATGGTCTTTCCCTCTCCGCACCAAAAAGCTCGGCAGTAATTTTCTCTCGCAAAAGACAGTTCCCTCAGATATCAGTGAGCATTTTAGGTCATAATATCCCTATAGTAGATAAAGTTAAGTTTTTAGGCGTTTTTTTAGATTCTAAATTAACAGGCAAGCCTCACATAAATTCCCTCATTAAAAAATGCGAAAGAGTTATCTCAATTTTAAAAGTCTTAGCGGGTGTTTGGTGGGGTGCTCACCCCTACACCATGAAGTTAGTGTACAACGCCTTAGTCCGTTCTGTTCTGGACTATGGAACGTATCACTTGATGCCCTGTAACAAAGGTGCTTTGGCGGGGTTAGATAGAGTTCAGTCCAAGTGCCTTCGGATCATTTCCGGTTGTATGAAGTCCTCCCCCGTTAACGCATTGCAGGTTGAATGTTCCGAACCCCCCCTTGCCTTAAGACGACAATATCTTGCCACCCGTTTTTTATCCAGGCTAATCTCTAGGTCGTCCCATCCCCTTATAGTTAGATTGCATGAGCTAGACGCCTTATGCAGAAGCTCAAACTATTGGAGAAATAAAGAAATCCCATTAATTATAAAAGCATTTCGGAGTGTTCAAAATTTAGATTGTCCGATTCTCCAGCATCCTAGATTACCCCTTTTTGACTTTGCTTACGAAGTATTATTTTTTACCCCCAAAATTATCTATAATATTGGTATATCCAAAAGATCCCCATCAGCTAATTCGGCCTTCAATGCGGTGGTGGGCGAGAGATGGAATGGTTTTCAACTGTTCTTCACTAATGCTTCGAAATTAAATAGTTTTAACAACACTGGAGTTGCGGTATATTTCCAAAGCTCTCGAATCGTATTACAGTTCAAGTGTCCTAAGGAGTCTTCTGTATTCACAGGCGAGTGTGTGGCTATATTGGAAGCTTGTCTCTTTATAGAGTCACACAATAACATTGAGAAAGCCGTTATATTTACAGATTCTCTTAGTTGTTTGCAGGCCCTGGAACAAAGTCCTTTCAAAAGTAAATTACATAGCCCTCTTATATTAAAAATCAAAAAATCTTTACTAACTTGTGCTAATAGTCAAAGAGATGTTCAGCTAGTTTGGATACCTAGTCATTGCGGCATCAAGGGTAATGAATATGTTGATGCATCGGCTAAAGACGCCTGTTCATCTGTAACGGCTGATATCTCACATAACATTCACCTGAGTTATGATTTGTTGTCCCTCCCCAAATTGAGTCTCCAGGATTCATGGCAGGCACATTGGAATATGTCTAGCAGGAAGAAAGGCAAATTCTTCCATGCTGTCCAACCGGTCATAAATCCAAAACCATGGTTCTTTGGTTTTAGAAAGGTCTCCAAAACCGCTATATCTGTCCTTTGCAGAATCCGTTTAGGTTTTTGCTGTACCCCTGTCTTTCTTCATAAAATCCGTATACGTGACTCCTCTCTCTGCGAGTGCGGATTAGGCGAGGGTACCTTGGATCACATATTTTTTGAATGTCCAAATAATGACTCCTCACTTGATCTATACCGCCGTCTCTCTAAACTGAAGATCCCTCTCCCAATAAATTTCCCATCTCTTCTGACTTATTCCTCCCCAGATCTCCTTGTGGCGTTGATGATTTTCATCCGCCACAATAATATAAAATTATGAGTCTCACAAAACTTCCAAATACCATTTATTTAAGTGTGGCAACGTATCTTTAATGTGTTAACAATTATATTATATATGTATTTTTTTTTTTCTGTTTGTTTCAGTCCCGTACTAACCCAACAAGTGTCAACTGTATCAATCAAGCAGTTTAGTTTGTGTCTACAGTTCCTTCTTTTTAGATTGTTATTTAAATATACCTGCTCTTCCATTTAACTTTAGACATTGGCAGAATAGTCGACATCGGCTTTGCTTGCCATATATAAATATAGAATAGAATAGAACAATAATATACGTTTATGACATTATACTGACACTGACAATTTATAAGTTCAAAACAAAGAAGAATAAAATAAAAAAAAGACAATCATTTCATGTTTCTACACAAATACCCCCAGAAACATTTGAAAACATAAAATAAGAAACATGTGTACTAAACATGGGTACAAAAAAAAAGAAAAAAAACAACGAATTTGAAAATTGATTCTACACAAATACCCTCAGATCATGTTAAAAAAAATACACAATAACAATGTGAATCGTGCCACCCCAAACAGATACAGTGTTAATATTATAAGTATGTTAAATGTTTCTGACGTAACAACTAATTCTTACGCACTCCGGAACCCGGCCTGCTCCCCGCTGCAGCAGATGATTCCTCTGTCTTCTTTGGATACTTATTCAACAAGGGATTGAGTTCCAGCAAGGAGGAAACCTTGTGCCGTGTGCCATCGGGTGATCTGACCAGAATGACCCCGTCCTGAGTCCAACACGCCTGCATCCCGAAGTGCGATCGCGCACTACTGAAAACAGTCTGTCTAGTCCTGGTCAGGAACTCCTTGACTGTGACTGTGGAGCCCTTCAATGCAGATTTCGCCTTCCAGATAGCAGATTTATGGTCAACATTAGACAGCCTCACCAGTATTGGTCTACTGCGCGTGGGACCTCTGCTTGCTTCCCTCAGCCTATGACAAGATTTGATGGAGGAGCCAGTAATGTCCTGCAGAGCCAGTTTACTGTGCAGCACGTCCAGCACTAGAGCCTTGCAGTCCTCCTTGTCCGACTCAGCAAACCCAGTGAAAATCAGGGCCTTCCGTCGTGTCCGTGTCTCCAACCCATCCACTACTCTGGCGCACTCTGTGATCTGGCTTCGAAGAAGCCCCAGCATACCGAACATGAGCTCCCTGAATGTCCGGAACTCTTCAGCTATCTTGGCGACGGTGTCCTTCGCGGGTCCAGCAGACTGAATTTGCGCTTCTAGCTCACCCATCTTCTTGAGAAAACATTCCTCTAAGTTTCTTTGAGCCGATTGGATGTCGTCTAGTTGAGACATTGTGAAGTTAAAAGGTATTGGTATCTTCTTAGTTAAGTGTATGAAAGCACTAGTAAATAGCCGGCGGGTGATGCAGTTTTGAGTTATATTTACATGGACTGAATTTCCAACGTAAGTACTGCTTATTAATGGTTTATGCAACCAATATTAGTAATATTTTTAATCAAAACTACTTAATTATAATTAAACTTAAAATTGCGCTACGAAAACACGTCTTAACTTTATTAACACCTACCGTCGAAAAAACCTTATACCTGATTTTATAATAATATTATTGTTTGGCGTCATGAGTCTTGTGTTTTTGATGAATATTCATTATTCTTGTAACCCATACCCCACCCTGATTTTTAATTGAACAACAGTCTTGAGTTTTTTATAAATGGAAAAACTAAATTTTCGGCGACTTGGGGCTCGTCAAATCTGGCTACACTGGTTACATTTGGTTGATAGTTGACAAGCCCTTGCTTAAACGTTAATCAAGCGAAATAAATACAAAATGATATATAAAACTACATTTGGTGTTCCCCAAGGTAGCATTCTAGGCCCTCCATTATTTAACATTTACATTAATGATATGCCTAAGGTCAGTAAACATCAGATGGTCTTATTTGCTGATGACAGCACTATTTTATTCTTTAATAATGACATTAATATTCTTGAAAATGACATAAATGACGAACTTAAAAATATAATAAATTGGTTAGTTACCAATAATCTAAAAATAAATCTTAACAAAACTAAAATAATGACATTCAATCAAAGAACAGATAAACCAAAACTGAATATAAAATATGGTAACATAGTAATCTCTGAATGTGACGTCACAAAATTTCTGGGCCTTTACATAGATAGTCAACTGACTTGGAAACAACATATCGATGTTTTGTCAAAGAAGCTTAGCCAATTTGCGTATGCTCTGTTCAAACTATCAAAAACGGTTAACCGCATTACAGTGCAAATAGCTTACAATGCTTATGTGTCTTCTGGCATTAGGTACGGAATCATTTTCTGGGGCAACTCCACTGACAGAGACATTATTTTTAAAGCTCAAAAGAAATGCTTGCGATCATTTACCAAATTACAATCGATTGATAGTTGTAAACCATTATTTAAGGAACTTAGTTTGCTCACCCTACCGACTATGTACGTATATGAAATGGGAGTGTTTGTTCGCTGTAACCTGCATTTATTTGAAAAACTGCGTTCTCGCAGTTACCAGAATACCATTCATGTTACTTCTCATAAAACCGCATTTTTCGGCAAAAGTGTTCTAGGTATGGCCCCAAAAATATATAATAGTATACCAGCAGCTATTAGAAATAAAGCGTGCCTGGGATCATTTAAGAGGTCTTTGTTTAAATTCCTTGTAGATAGATGTTACTACTCCATCACTGAGTTTACTACTGATAAACAGAGGTATGATGATTCCGACTTGCCAATTAAACACTTTTGATTTTATTTATTGATTATGAGTGAATGTGTTTATTTATCTAAAATTGTAATGACTTTACCTAATCGACATATTTTAAATTGATTTATTTTTTAATGTGATCTATTGACATGCCACCTTAATTGTATTATTGTATTTATTATTTGTTGTTGTTTGCTTATGTTAATTTTGTACGCCAGATTTTGGCAAAACATAGTGCACATATTTTAACAATATACCAACTGTAACCATACCTATGTTTTACAAAATAAATGATTGATTGATTGATTGAAAAACTTATAAAACTAGTGATGAAGATATACATCCTTGTCTTCCTTAGAGATGCCTCAACGAAGACCGATGCGTGGCAGAAGAGTGTTAGACCTGAATTATCGAAAACATTAGATTGGATGCAAATATTTCACGCGTGATAGATCTCAGTTGCTCGAAGAACGGGTGGTCGATGGGGCTGAAAAGCCTCACTCTATAGACCGATAACTAGGTTGAGGTCGCGGGCATCCAATGTATGATATACGCACAGCATCGGTTGATGTGGTGACGCTGAATGCTGAGTGCCGGGAAGGCCTGTATCCAGCAGTCTTTCGGCAGAAATGATTATTATGATGAGTGAGATCCTCAACAAAAATATTTAATTGTGCCAGATTTTGTGTTTGTGGTTGCCTGTGGCTTTTCCTGCGCGAAAATCGAGAGTTATCCTACAGGAACTATGTGAATAGTGAAGATGGACCGGTCATATGATTCGCGATAACCAAAGGAAATGGAGAAAAGCGTTGCTGACTCGTAGTCACACCACTGATTTTTCCACACCATATATACGATAATTGCTAGTGCAGTACCTATATACCTATTCTAATAATGTCAATCTGCGGAACGGCGTTTGCCGACTTTCGTTCTTTGTCGACTATTTAGATTCTTCTTCTTAGTTTTTTATATTTTATAGTTCTTCTCCGTTTTTAACGCAATGTTTCAAGGAAATGGTCGACCCTTCTTTTTTTCGATATCAATTTCCTTTTAATTGAATAATACTGTTAAATTTTTATTATTCAGTTACTTATGCCAAACCACCATGGCAAGTTACACGATTGTACAGCACGTTCAAATGATAAAAAATCTGCATGAGCGATTTGAGAGTATGATGTTTATCTCTAGCAGGGGTGATGTGAATTGGCCACCAAGATCATGCGATTTGACACCACTAGACCTTTACTTGTAGGGTTTTTTGAAGACGCAGGTCTATGCAAACAAACCACAATCGACCCATGCCCTAAAGGTGAACACACACAGGCCATTGCTCAAATTCACCCGGATCTATGCAGAAGAGTCATTGAAAATTGGAATACTCGGATCCGTGCCGAGGCATTTGAACTATGCCATATCATATTCCACACTTAATGGCACAAGTAGAATCCGATTCCCGACATCCCCTATACTCGTACGACCACTTAACAACTCGGGGTAGACTAAAAATTCGAAAGAGCGCCCGCGAGTTCGCAGGGACGAACTACACGGGCGATCCAGGACAGGCCGTCTAGGAGAGGAGCAAACTGTTGTTACAGAAGTACCCACCACCTCGTGACTTCATTTAGCCCAAGAAGCATCTTCCCCTTGGTCATGAACTGCAGTGGCCCGTATGGAAGGCACTGAATCGGTTGCGCACCCAGGTAGGCCGCTGCAAATATAATTTGGCAAAATGAGGGATTATTGGTCCATTGCACGCTAGGTGCGAGTGCGGTGCTCCTATACATACCATGCCCCACTTGCTGGAGTGTCCCGACTGTCCATTCACATTCACCTTGGATGACCTGTATAATGCATCTGACGCTGCAATAAACGTGGCCACCTACTGGGCTCAAATAGTTTGATCAAATGTACCATCGAAACGAAAAAGAAAGAATGGTACAAGTGGGCCTTTCAAATAAAAAAGAATTTTGTTAATACCTTACACGCAGCTTCTTTTATAGTAGTAATTATAGTAGTAGTAATCCTGTTTGTCATACTGGTGTGACTACCAGTCGGCAAGGTTGAAAAACCCTTTAGTATAACTAGGGCAGCACTAGTTAGGAATAAATGGTGTGGAAAAATCAGTGGTGTGGCAAACGAGAAAAAAAATCCTGTTTGTTTACTGGTGTGATAACTTGGTGTGACTACGAGTCAGCAACGGAGAAAAGCACCAAGATGAAGGCACAAAGTGTAAGCGATGGCGCGCTGTGGTATTGGCGAGTAGTTCATGAGAGACCCCAGTGGAAACTGTTAGTGGAGGCCTAAGCCAAGAGGCTCACTGAGATTAGGAACTTTTTATGAACTATAAAGATGTATTGTATAGACTACAGTTTTATATCTCTGATTTCAGAATAAAAGGTTTTGTTATTCCGTTTATTTATTATTATATAAATTTTTTATTATTAAATCATTTTATTATTAGTCACTAGCTGACCCGGCAAACTTTGTTTTGCCATAAAAACACCAAACATTCACCTACCCTACCCTAACCTACCATACCCTACCCTAAACTATCCTACCCTACCCTACCCTAACCTACCTAACCTACCTAACCTACCCCACCCTACCCTACCCTACCCTACCTAACCTACCCTTTTTTTTTTATTGTTCACGCTGGGAAAAAATGCATTATAAAGCAATGCATATGTGGGACTCCCCGGGCAAGCCCGGTATACCCACTAAAATAACCCAGCGGCACTCCCGCATCGTCTGTGTGGAGGACTGGGAAACCGGCACAGCCTTTACGTCCAGTCCTCCGCCGACGACCGCCCGCCTTTTAGGGCAGGCCCTTCACGCCCCTCCCTCAGTGGAGGGGCCCGGGAACGACCGCGAGTGCTCGGCCATTCCCGCCCGCAAGGGTGGTGACTAGTGCAATGCAGGCTGGCGGCCCCCACGCCCGTCGCCCGCTAGTCACCACCAGGAGGTGGGAGGAAACGATCGTACGACCGCCCCCTTCCACCCCCTCTCCGCCACCCCCTAACCTACCCTACCTAACCTACCCTACCCTAACCGGGTTGAAGGGTAACGAGAGAGCCGACCAGTTTGCGAAGGAAGCCGCCCTAGGGTTGAAGAAGAGGCCGGTCTATGATGTGTGCCCCGTTTCATTCGTCAAGCGTAGAATCCGATTGGAGACGCTTGGTGAATGCAACGAGAGATATAGAACGGGTGAAACGGTTTCAAGTACGAAACTTTTCTTCCCGGACGCGGTGGTAGCGTACGGCGTGGTTTGCAGGATAACCCATACGAGCATAACCACGCAAATCTTGACGGGGCACAGTGGGTTCTCTTCATACTTGAAACGCTTCAAGTGTAAAGAGAATCCATCGTGCGCCTGCCAACCTGGTGTCGAGGAGTCGGTTCTGCACATACTGTTTGAATGTCCAATCACCGCAAAAATGCGGTACGAAACGGAGCAGAGGCTCGCCGTAGAGCTGGTTGCACAAAATGCGTCAAATCTGATGATGGGAAAGAAAAGAGATGCGTTTTTAAATTATTGTAGAGTAATAGCTTCCATGGTGATCAAAAGAAATAAAACCGTATAAGAAAATATGCTGCTATAATATAGTATGTTATATTAGAGGCTAGCATAGTAAAACTGTATTATAAATTAAGAAATAGGAAATAAATACAATATATAAAATAGAAATAAGTAAAATAAGATAGATATATGTGTGAGTGCAATAATAATCTCCCCCCACCGTGTAAGACATGGTATTAGTAATAAGATAAGAAACTGTTTAATAAAACAAGACAATATAATATGTTAAATATAAATAAGTAAAATAAGATAAATATATATGTGAGTACAAACAATAAATGCTCCCCCTACATTATAAGATCTGAAATAGTAATAAGATAAGATAAGAAATGTTAAATAGAATAAGACTATGTGAACTAATTGAAGAATAGATATAAACTAAGATGATTAAGTGTAAAAAATGTATACAGATAGTCACAAAATAAAAACCCTTCACCCTGTTTTATTCTGGAACCCTGAATAAAAATAAATAAAATTAAGTATACATAGACAGATACAATAAGATAGATGGGAATCCCACCCATAACAGACGCAAATGAGGATGAATGAAAGAAAGATCAAGTATGAGGAATGAAAGTGCGAGAGGAAAAAATGCGAGAACTGGTATATAGACTCCGATCGTGTTGGATATAAAAAACCTACCCTAACCTACCCTACCTAACCTAACCTACCCTACCCTACCCTACCCTACCCTACCCTACCCTACCCTATGTCCGTCTCCTGGCTCTAAGCTACCTCCTCACCAATTTTTAGCCATATCGGTAAAGCCGTTCTTGAGTTATAAATAGTGTAACTAACGCGACTTTCTTTTATATAGATAGATTGTGTAATTGTATTCCATATGATATATTATCGATTAACCAATATCTAAACATACAGACTTTCATACCTATATAGAATATTAGTAGGATCCTTACGATAAGAAAAGGTTACAACGATGAAATGTGTACAGAATTTGGCTTTTGTATGATACGATTTTGGTATCAGTACCTACAATAAAGATGATAAAAGCAGCATGATAAGTCTCATTTATTTACATTGACATTATGTACATATTATCTCAATGTTTATTTATTATTTTACAGAATAAGTAGGCAGATAAAATATTGTTCGTTAACAAATATTAAAACACAGTCCTCCTTCATCGGCACATATCCAATGGCACCGACCCTGGCTAATATTGTTTTTCTTCGGAGGCTCTTCGATGGCTAGCAAAGCCTTTGGTCTTGAATTGAAAATCCAGGTCACTCATTAAAAATTGTATCACAAAAGTCCACATTTGTTGGTAAATCACAATTGCAATCAGATTCCAATGCAGATGCACGAATTCTGTGTCTGTGTCTCTTCCCTTTTGAGAGATCTTGTGAAATTCTGAGTAAAATATTCTGTAGTTCTATGAGGTATCACAAGAACCAGCAACTGCTCGCTCTGAACACATTCACCTTTAGTAATTATAAGCTTAAATTCTTGATTTGGCAATAACAAATTATATTAGATATTATTTTCTTTCGATAAGACATCATCATATCATCTCGGTAGAGAGTACTTATATTCCTTGGACATCATTGATAAAATAAATACGGTTGCTATGACAATCTTGAAGTAATTGACTAGTGCCTACGATCCATTTCATAGTTTCATAATAAGGTTGTATACATTTCAATTAGGTATCTATTGAATTGCTTAATTATGAAAAATCAAGTAATTAAAGATTATAACATATTTAATAACTTAATTTTTTAAATCTTGAATGAAGTAATATAATACTAACGTACTTTTTATAGCTGTATATTATTAAATTTTATGCAATCTTGTGATGTCTCGGATTTCCATTGTAAAATGGAACGTAAGGGTGAAAGAGAAAGTGAATGGATCTTTGACAGGTCCATACTTATGTAGGTACTTAGGTACTTACTTAACTGATCTAGGTAGATTCTCAATTGTGAAACGTAATATACTCAAACGCTTCCTAAATTATTTGACACTGATTTGTCAATACTCAACTTTATTATTGCTGTTTTACTTAAATCAGAAATCGGCCATTGTATCGCGAAAAATGAGCAGCCAAGATGAAATTTGGAATTCGAAGGAGTTCAATATCGTCATTTGTCATATTGTGTTTTGAAAAACATAAAACGTCAATAGTTTTACCCATATCAGCTAAGTCATCAAGGCAGTAAACAAATCTGACTTCGCAATAAGGCCAGAAATGTTTTGGTGAATATTTTGGTAATATTTATATGGTTATAGACGAAAAAAAACCCTGCATTTTGACACCGATTTAACAGAATCTATTTTTTTTTAAGTGGAGTCACAAAATGTAGCAATATTAATGTCCGTTTGAGTACTTTTAGTAGAGAATGTAACATCACAATTATTATAGACAGAGCATGGCAATATTAATTGATTGTTTTCATTATTATTATTACAATCATGTCATTATGATCATTATTATTAGAATTAATCAAGAATAATTTATATTTTGAATTATAGTACAATCGCAATATGTCCCTTAATATGTACCGACATATGTAAGTTGGAAGATGAATACGTTTCGGCTTGGCTTATTAGCAAGCCACCAGTGTGGTTAAATTTATAAAATCCATTACAACAAATGAGGTGTTTAAATATGCATCACATATTTTAGATAATACATTATTTAATTTTTCCTCTTTAATAAATCCATTACATAAGGGCTCACAAATAATTATATTAGTATTTTGAGCAGATTCCATTTACCATTTCCATTCCATAGTACAAGTTGATTACGGAGAGTTGAGATACTATCATCTTCTGTGAAACCAATCACAATCACAAAATCGTTCATTGTAAGGTTAGGTATTTCAGTCATGCATGAGTTTAATATGCTATTTTATTGCTTTAAATATTGTATGTTCCGTTTCCGTGAAAGTGTCCGTGGCATCAACAGTGGGCCCTATCAGAATATCAGCGCAGCGTTATTTTCTTTTTACTATCGTTGCACATGCTGAGATAGGAGCCTTTTTGGTCTCGCAGGGGGTTATTTATTTTATTTTTTTATTATTGTTTGTGTATTGCTTATCTCGTGTCTCCTGTGCGGGTCACAAATAAATATTTTTCTTTCTTTCTTTAATATATCAGAAAGTTTGCTAAAAGGTTTCACGAAGCAAAATACGTCATATCTATAACCTAGGAGTTGGCTAGGGACTTGTTGGACACCGCGACCTTGTTGATCTGCAAGAACAATAACTTTGGATCTAGTTTTATTTGGACCAGTTAAGGCTGTGTATTCCATTTCACACTAATTTTTCTTATTATTGGTTGGTCAATACTTTCATTTAACATAGTGTCATCTGTGAGCGACGTATTATCTTTAGTGTTCTGGAGTTCTCGTCCTTATTAGTGTATAAATCATCATACGGCTCATTTTCATCTTGTATGATTTCCAGTACGTCCATAAGTTTTTTATTTTGAAATTTTATGAATTAAATTATTATTTTTTGCCCGGCTATTTTTGATTTGTTGTTAACATTTTCTAAATGAGAAAGGCTTTTTAAAATGTTTCGCCACAGGATTTTCATTTGTTTGTGTTGACATTTCATTTTTTTCTGTAATGCACACAGCACTAGGTGAACCCGGATATTCACCGGATATTTTTTTTACCTTTTGTATAACTGGAGTAGAAATAGTATTCAACGAGTTTTCAGTAATGCCAATCTTCTTATATAAAGCTATTACTTTTAATGATTTTTCAACACTAATCTTTAATTGCATATTTTGTATATTCAAATTTTCAATCTCTTCATCGGCTGAAGCTAACCTTAATTTTAATGTAGAAATCTTTTCATCGTATTCTTCAATTAACATATGATCCTTGTTTATTTATTTATTTAATAATTAATGTACACACACAGTATAATACATAAAGACAACACATCAAGACAATAGAGTACAAGGGCACTGCTTATTTCTTAAGAAATTTCTGCCAGCAGACCCGCGAAAAGGAAAAATTTAAAAGAAATGTAGACAATAGTGTGTGAGAACTGGAAAATAAGAAAAGTGAAAGACTTAAACTAAGTTATAAAATTAGCACACCTACACAAATAGTGTAATGGTGGATATTTACAAATATAAATACATAATTGTATAATATATAGATACTTATGTATTTTATATGTATATATATATACATACATAAATAAAGATCAGACTTGAAAGGATAGATATTGCTCTTTTAAACGCTTTTTGAATATTGAGATCGTATTTAAATCTCTGATGCTAGGCAAAAGTGAGTTCCACAATCTTACAGCATGGACAGTGAAGGAATAGGAATAGTAACTGGTTTTATGTGGATGAGATTTAAGGAGAGATTTGAGATGTGGTCTGCATAGTGCATCTCTGGGGCGAGCGTAAGAGAATCGCTCACGCAGGTAGGAAGGATAATAGGGGTTATGCAAGATGTTGAACAGGAGACATAAAATCCGAGTGTTCCTACGAAGACGGATTGGGAGCTACTTGAGTTCCTTGCGAAGGTGAGAAACATGATCATACTTACGTAGACCAAAAACAAAGCGAATACACAAGTTTTGCAAGCGCTCAAGCTTGTTCAATAGCTCCTCTGTGGCATCCAGGTAGCAGGCGTCGGCATAATCTATAATCAGCTGAATAAGTGTTTGCGCTAAGGATATTTTTGTCGTTAAGGGCAAGATACTCTGAAGGCACTTCAGCGAATGGAAAGAGAAATGTACCTTACGACTGACCTCGTTGACCTGAGCACGCCACGAAAGATTAGAGTCAATGATTACCCCCAAATCCTTTGCCGTTTCGGTATAATCAATGCGAACACCGTCAAGGTATAAAGGCATCAGGGAAGTGACGTCAGCCGCATTGCGAACAAATTTGCTTCCTATGACCATGGCCTGTGATTTGCTAGGGTTTATTTGCAGACCAAATGACTTAGCCCATATGCTGATATTTGCCAGGTCCTGGTTCATTGCCGCAATAGCCGAATCAGCGTCATTTATAGAGAAATGTCGATACAGCTGCAAGTCATCTGCGTAAAGATGGAAACTAGAAGAGATTACTCTGGTAACAAAGTTAATCAAAATTGAGAAAAAAGGAGAGGTGATAGTACGCTACCCTGAGGAACACCCTCAGTAAGGCTGCACCAATTATAGAATGACTAATCAAGGCGAACACAGTGTGAGCGTCCCCGAAGATAAGAGTTGAACCAAGCTAAAGCAGAAGAAGAGAAATTGATAGATTTAAGAATACCTAGTAAAATATCGAAATCCACTGAGTTGAAGGCGCTACTAAAGTCAAGCAATACAAGTACCGTAAGGGACTTAATCTCCATTGCCCAGCGGATATCGTCAGTTACCTTTAACAGTGCAGAGACAGTGCTGTGACCCGCACGAAAACCTGATTGAAAGGGAGAAATGATCGAGTTTGACGCCAAGAAAAAGGATAACTGTCTATGAACTAAGTGTTCGCATACTTTAGAGAGGAACGGAAGAATAGAAATAGGTCTAAAGTGAGTTAATAGAGATGGATTATTGGTTTTAGGTAAAGGTATGATGTGAGCCTGCTTCCAAACCGACGGAAAAGAGCAAGTGAATGAGTGATTAAATATGTGAGTTAGGACAGGGAGCAATGAGGGAAGGATAAGAGTAATCATTCTGGAACACAACATATCCTCACCGACTGCTGAAGAAGTTATTGCAAGTACAGATTTCTTAACGTCATCCTCAGTAACATCGTTAAGGTTAAAGGTTGAATATTGTGGCAACGTCATACTAAAAGAGTATCTAAAGTAGCGGCTTTGACGCACGGATCGAGAGAAAAAGGAAGAAAAGAGAAATGTTTGTTGAGATCATTGAGGTTCAAATCCTTGCACTGGTTAGTGGGTGATTTGCCTATGCCTACAGATTTAAGAAATTTCCATATATCGGACGAACTGCGGTTAATGAGTTGTTCATGGAAATAGCGCCTCTTAGCATCCTGACACAGTTGAATGCAACGGTTACGTAGATATTTGTAGTAACCGAGATTTAGATCTGAAGGTCTGCGCTTATATCTGCTCTTAGCATTGTCCCTACGGGCCATACGCTCTTTAATATATGGTGTAATCCATGGTGCAGGATTATGTCGCACTTTGACTCGTCGAATAGGGGCATGCTGGTCAAACAAGTTGAGAATGGTTGAGTTAAGGCACTCCACCTTACCATCGATGTCATCGTTCTCGACCAGAGGTGACCAATCGAGATCGGCGGCATCACGCGACAATGCCTCCAAGTCTATGCCCTTGTAATTACGAAGATGTAAGAGCTGGGGCTTACGTTTGGGAACACGGATACGATATGAAAGATAAATAAGATCGTGGTAAGAGAAAGTAGCAGTAAGCTGGCCATGGGTAGAAACATTATTAGGAGAGGAAACGATCATTAGATCAAGTAAAGAAGGCGTACAATTAGGAAAATAGTGAGTTGCAGAGAGAGGCAAGACTTGAAGATTGAACGAAGACAAGAGTGAAAGGAGTTTAAGGGAGCGAGAGTCATTTTTAATCAAGCAAGTATTAAAATCACCCATTAAAATGATGTGCTCATACATGGGGCATAGATCGCTGAGAGTGGTGTCAAGAGAATTAAAGTAGTCAATATGAAGATTAGGACTGTAGATCACTGCAAGCAGATCTTTCGTGTGATGAATACATATTTCGACAAACAAGTATTCAGCCGACTCAGAATAAAGGGAAGGAGATGAACTAACCGGGTTGCCTGGAAGAGATCGCAGAACGCGATAAGGCCGCCTGTTGTATGTTTGTTGTTATTTTAAGGTTTCCGTGTGTTATGTTTTTATCTTGGTGTACAATAAAGTATATAATAAATAAATAAATAAATAACCACCCTGAAGGGCAAATCAGTACGCAGATACATAGCTACACCTCCTCCACCCTTGCCAGTCCTATCGTTGCGTATTAAGACGAAGCCGGGGAGTGAATAGTGAGTCGAGAGGAGAGAAGGCTTCAGAAAAGATTCCGATATCAATACTACATCCAGGTTGGCACTGCTAAAGGAAGCCAGAAGTTCAGAATAGTGACCAGGAACACTCTGGGCGTTTATGTTGTGTCTGGATGTTTAGGATCATTAGAAAAAACTGAATTGATTTTATCGTGTAAAGTGAGTGGCAAGGAAGTGTCACTGCCCGCACTAGCAAAACTATCAGAAGAAGAGCATGAGAAGAAGCTGTCATTAAAATCAGCTACATCATTCATAATTTATAAAATAAATATATAACTAAATAGTAATACAAATATATAAATAATATATGTGAAATTTATATTATTACTAGAAATTAAGTTTTCTTGCAATTAGAAAACCACCCCATCTCGCTGGTATATTGTTTAATGTGGCAGGAAAACTTTTCATTGATGAATCTAGTTGTGAATTATTTTCAATATCCATAGCTGTTGCCTGTAGCAAGCTAAAATTAAATTTTGTAGTTTTTTTATTCCTGTAGGTGATATTATAATATTGATCTCCATCCATGTTGCAAGCAAACGAAAGATTGTAATAATATTGTTGTTACTATAATCACGAAGCGTGGCGTAAGCTAAATCTGCTATAATCGCGCAGCGTAAGCTCTGGATGTTCAAGCAAGCGCCTAATGTATGTGTAAGCGTTGAGCAAGTGTGCGTAGAAGCGGCCGATCTGGTTGCCCTAGGTCTGGGACCCAGGGGTGCAAGTTGAAAGCCTCCACGCGGCGCACCCTGGGCAACGTCGGTTCCAACTGCCCACCCACGTTGGGTGGATAGTTGGGGCGGGCGGCTAATTTCAACACACGAGGAAAGGTCACGGTTTCAAACACAGTTCATCATCCAAGATGTTCTGTGAATGGAATCGGGCTAAAGTCTTCGAGAGTTTCCTTGTCGAGTTGGGCGCCGTCGTAGGCCGACTCCACCCTCGCCCTGTGCTGTTGCTAGGGCCAAGTCTTCGGCGTAGGGATCTCCAGTAACCGATGCTAGGGGTGAGGCGCTGGAGGAGTGGGCAGTAACCACCGGCCTGGTCATCTTAAACCGGGGCTCGGTTTACATGTGCGTGCGACAGCGGGGTGGGTCAGTAGTGGACGTCTCGTTCGCTAGCCCTGCTGTCGCGAGCCGTGTCCGCGACTGGCATGTCGCCGTGGAGGTGGAGACGTTATAGTTTCGACGTCTCCACCCAGACCGCCGGGGGCCGTGGTACGCCGGCCCCGCGAACGGACGCTCCGCGCTGGGCGCGCAAGCGCATCGACAGGGAACTTCTCGAGGAGGCCACTATTGTCCAGGCCTGGATCCGGGAGTCGGCAACAACCGGACCCATTGACGTCGAACAGGAGGCGCTGTAGTTCCGCGGGGCGATGACGCAAATCAGCGACGCATCCATGCCCCGGGTCTACGCACAGTCAGCGAGGCGCCAGGAGTACTGGTCCGCTGAGATCGCACAGTTGCGTGTTGCGTGCGTAGCGGCCAGACACCCGATACTGGAGGAGACATCGTCGGGTCCCTAAAGAAGAAGCCACGCGGTATGAGGTGTACCGCGCGGCGACGGAGACGCTGCGGCTGGCCATCCGCGAGGCGAGGCGAAGAAGCGAGCCAGGGAGGAGATGTTGGAGACTCTAGACGGGGATCCGTGGGGGCGCCCTTATCGAGCGGTTCGAGGGAAACTTTAAGCCGCC
The DNA here is from genome assembly GCA_964057195.1 of Orthosia cruda. Classification (NCBI taxonomy): domain Eukaryota; kingdom Metazoa; phylum Arthropoda; class Insecta; order Lepidoptera; family Noctuidae; genus Orthosia; species Orthosia cruda. The sequence continues at coordinate 9,864,334 of OZ059842.1, read as the reverse complement.
GCGCCTCCGCTTACGAAGAGTCTCCAACCTGAGCTGCTGGAGGAGGTAGTCGCAGCCCTCTTCCCGGCGAGAGCGGAGCACATCCCGCCGCCGATGGCTTTGCCGACAGCCGCAGAGTCTACAGAGGAGGACGCCATCAGCGTCCCAGAGGTGACACAGGCAGAGATGGGGGCGGCCGTGATCGAGTGCGGCTCCGGGCCAAGAACGTGGCTCCGGGGCCAGACGGAATCCACGGCCACGTATTAGCACTTGCTCTGAAGGAGCTAGAGCCCTGGTTGAGAGGACTCTTCACAGCGTGCCTTGAGCGGGGCCAGTTTCCCACTTTGTGGAAATCTGGTCGTCTGGTCCTGCTCAAGAAGGCGGGGCATCCTGTGGACTCGCCGTCCGCGTACCGGCCCATAGTGCTGCTAGACGAGGTGGGTAAGCTGTTCGAGCGGATAAGCGCTGCCCGCCTCGTCAGCCACTTGTACAGAGAGGGGCCGGACCTGGACGAAAGCCAGTTCGGCTTTCGGCATGGGCGCTCCACCATCCACGCAATATCGCAGGTGAGAGTCCTGGCGGAGGAATCGGTGTCCCGGGGTGGGGTGATGTTGGCGGTGTCCTTGGACATTTCCAACGCCTTCAACACCCTGCCCTGGAGTTGTGTTCGGGAGGCACTACGGTATCATCGAGTGCCTCCCTACCTCCGCCGCATCGTCGGGGCTTATTTGGCGGAGAGGTAAATCACCTACGTGGGACGTGATGGTGTCGCAAACCAGCACCGCATGCCGTGTGGTGTTCCACAGGGCTCGGTCTTGGGCCCGCCTCTGTGGAACATTGGGTACGACTGGGTGCTGAGGGGCGAACTCCAACCGGGCGTGGACCTGACGTGTTACGCGGACGATACGCTGGTCACGGCCCGGGGGAGTTCGTACAGGGAGGCAGCGTTGCTGGCGACAGCTGCGGTCTCACAGGTGGTGAGCCGCATACGGCGCCTTGGCCTTTCATGGCCCCCGGCAGGCGCCGCCGCCCGATGCCCAGATCGTGGTCGGGGGGGCTCGAATCGCTGTTGAGTCTACCATGAAGTACCTAGGATTGGTGCTTGACAGCCGGTGGGATTTCGGCCCCCACTTTCGGCCGCTGGCGCCCAAGTTGTTGGGCTCAGCTGGGGCGCTGTCAACACTGCCTCCCAATCTGGGGGGCCCGAGCGCCGCCTGTAGGCGGCTCTACGTAGGGATCGTGCGATCGATGGCCCTGTATGGGGCCCCGATCTGGGCGACTGACCTGACGGCTGGCAGCATCGCTATTCTGCGAAAGCCGCAGAGAGCGATGGCCGTCAGAGTCATCAGGGGGTATCGCACGATCTCCTACGAGGCGGCTTGTGTACTGGCCGGATCCCACCCTGGGACCTGGAGGCGAAAGAACTCGCGTCACTGTATTGGTGGTGCGAGGAAGCGCGGGCGCGGGGCGAAGGGCTGATGCAGCGACATATGGAGTTGCGTCAGTCTCAGCTTCGCGAGGTCCTGGTGGCGGAATGGCGGGAGAGGCTTATACGCCCTACCGCCTCATTACCATCGAGGCGGTCCGGCCAGTGCTCGAGCGCTGGCTCGGGAGGAGGCACGGCTCCCTGTCGTTTCGGGTGACGCAGGTGCTCTCGGGGCATGGTTGCTTCGGGCAGTACCTGTGTCGCATAAACAGGGAGCCAGACGCTCGGTGTCACCACTGCGTCGACTGCCGGCCGTCCATGGTTAGGCCAAGACACTGGACTTGCGCATCTCCAACTGTCACTAACGAACTGAGTGACTCACTGTTCCTGTATATATCAATAGCGCCTCAACTTTATGAGCCGCTATCTGTACGCCGCCGCATAAACGACTCTTGCCACTCCGAGCTCGGAATAGCTGGATAGTATACCCCGCTGTAGTGGTTGAGGCGATTTAAGGTGAACGCGCACCTATCCGCGCCACAGGAGCCGCACGCGCCGCAGTCATCGCATTTTCTCAAGGCCCCGCGCAATCCGCGCCGAACGCGCCGCACTCATCGTATCCACTTCTGTACATCTTGAACAATATTTTCTATACAGATACGGATGAAGTCTTCGCACCGCCCGCACTGCACTTGCCGCAAGCATCAAACGCACCGAATCTGATGAATCCACCGCACGTGCTGGTGGAATGCGTATATCTACAGCATTTTGCTGAAATGCGGGTCGTGCGGCGTGGATAGGTGCGCGAGGTTGCATACGATTTCATATAAAGATTTATAAAATGCGATGAATGCGGCGCATTCGGCTCCTGCGGCGCGGATATTTGCACGTTGCTGTTGTGTTGTTGTTGCGTTTTTGAAAATGTGATTTACTTTAATTGAATATTATTCTGATTTTCCATTATATTTGGCTCCCCAGTTTCCAAATTTCGAAGTTTAAGTAAGCTAATTTCGAAATTGAAAATGTTCGAAACTGCATGGGCTAGTTCCGAGCCATTATCGCAAAAAACGGCAAATAAATCACGTTTGATGTATGGGAGCCCCACTTAAATATTTATTTTATTCTATTTTTAGTATTTGTTGTTATAGCGGCAGAAATACATCATCTATGAAAATTTCAACTGTCTAGCTATCACTGTTCATGAGATACAGCCTGGTGACTGACAGACAGATAGACGGACCGCGGAGTCCAAAACTAGGGAAAAATAGGGCGAAATAGGCGGCATAGGGTTCCGTTTTTACCCTTTGGGTACGGAAGCCTAAAACATACAATTATATCAAAAAGTTTTTATTTTATTGACAGAAATATATATCATGACGTGTTTTATCAAATCTTCTCTTATTCACAACAAGATAAATAAAATGTGAAACTAAACAAAACTAACACACAATATATATGAAGATAAGATTGCAAAAAAATTTGCAAAATATTCTTCAGTCATTTAGGTGCTATCGCTTACAGAGTCATCACTCATCTAGATTATTTCGCAATGGAGATCGGAATACGATTGAAGACAATAATCGTTATATTTACGATATGGTTCACATCGGCGGATTGCACAGGTAAGAAAAATAAATTTCTTTATCTACAATCATCGTGAGATTTTCTTTCTTTTTTCAAATGATTTACTAAGCTGGAGGAATGTTACACAACTATTTCAACCGGAAGTGCGGACTTATTTGCCATAACCTAAACAGGCTGCAAAAACTCCATACATGACGCAGAAATAACCACCAGGATACACGATTATACGGTGTGACCAAACAGACGGGCGTAAACAAGGTAGCATGTTTCTTCTCTCGGTGGCCACACCGCATTTTGAGTTGCGGCGAGTATCACTGCCTGATGTGAATATTGACAAGCAGGTATTTGAACTGGTGTGTGCTACCGTATACCTACATAATCGATTTATAATTTTATTTCGTGTTGTTTACATTCCGCCTACTAGTAGTGATAATGAATATCGACAGTGGATAGTGGGGGGCAAGCTGATGCTGCTTACTTCGATTTTCGAAAAGCATTCGACTTAATCGCTAATGATATCTTGCTTGCAAAGTTAGCTGTTGGTTTCCCCCCACATTCACTCCAGTTTTTTGCCAGCTACCTGAGAGATAGGCGACAGTACGTGGAATATGTGGGACACGTGTCAGATCCGTATTTCACGAGGTCTGGAGTGAGTCAGGGCAATAACCTTGGACTTGGACCTTTGGGGTTCCTCCTAGTGGTTAACGACCTACCAGAAGTAGTCCAAGACGCTCACTGTTTGTTCTTTGCCGATGACCTCAAATTGTCCCTCACAGTGGAAAGTGGCGAAGACTGTGACAAGCTACAAAGGGATAATGCACAGGGTGGTGAGCTGGAGAGAGAAAATCTGTTGCCGTTCAATATCTCGATATATGTGACAATTATTTTTTCAATACCATTGTGCATGGCTTTCATATTAATGGCTTGCCTATGACACAGGTCACGGAAGTCAAGGACTTGGGGGGTAAGTTTTAACACCAGCTTAACATTTCGTGATCACGTTATGCGTTGCTGCAAGAGAGCATATAGAAATTTAGGCTTTATGCTTCGTACTGTGCGAGGGTTCAGGAATTTGAAAGCCATTATAGCTTTATATAATGCATTGGTTAGGAGCCAGCTAGAATGTTACGCTGTCATCTGGTCTCCACATGAATCTAAATATAGTCCCATGCTGGAGAAGGTACAAAACAAATCTATTAGATATTTGTATATGAGGATTACGGTGTTTACCCATTTTATCCCTTAATGTATCCTATTTTAATATTTTAGGTATGGTAGGATACAATGAGCTGAGGGAACTCACACTCACCTCAAATATTTTCAATATTGAGAGAGAAAGTGCATAATGCAACTGTTTTAGGACAGGTGTGTCTGTGTGTTCCGGACAGGTAAGTCTGGCGACGCCGGCGGCCGAGCTTGCTAGTTGAGCCACGCAGTCGAACCAACCCGTGCATTCGGCACGCTCAACCTTGTGGCTATTGAGACGGACTTGTTCGGCTGTACTCTGGGTGAATTCACAAGAAGTGCATTGTTTAAAATTAGTTAAATATACAATTTGGTATGTAAACTAGTTACTCGTAACATAAAATTAGTCCAGATATCTACAGTTATGGAATAGATTAGGTTTACTATAGTTAGTTAGGATGTGAAGTAACTTAGGATAAGCGCATTTATCGTATTGGGTGTAATCCCGTAAAGATTTATGTGATAAGGTTGAAATAAATAAATAAATACTTTTTTACACTTTTGAGTGTGGATTTGTGTCAAAGATTTCTGACTCTTTCAGTCTTATTACAAAAAGCGGTTTAACTAAAAACCCAGGTTTAAATCTCTATAAACTGTGGTTTACACAAAAATGATATTACAAACAAAGGTTTAGCGATAAACCATGGACCAAATCATGGTCTAACGCTAAACCTCGTTGGCCCCTAGTTTAACGATGGTCTAAGTCGTATCTGTCAAAGTTTCTCTTTTAGGTTATAGCATCTTTTTTATTGTGTTGTGTTGTTTTTACCAGAAAATGGATATTAACATGGTTGATTTAATTAATATTGAGGATATTACTTTTTCCTCGGTACTCCAATTCTCAGATCGTTTTTTTTTGTTGGTCCATCACAATATATTGTTATATATATTATTAACAAAGAGGCGATTGTTCTATTAGAGACTTCGATAACTTAAAAATTCCAAAACTTAATGAACTTTGTTCAGCTTGCGATGGTTTTGTTTAATGTTATGATTTCATATAACGCGCGGGAATGTTACGTTTCGTTACACGTACTTAGATGTAGTAATGAATACGAATTTAAGTAATTTGCTTAAATCTAAACATAACTTCAATCGATAAATAACAAATGTTTATATCCATGCAAAATAACTAGGTCTCAATATTTTTAACACTCCTAAACATCATTTAATCCTTAACATATTATCAAAACGTTTTCTTTTCTGGGCACACGGAACCTTGCAATAGAATGATATTATGGTGATTGTAAAAGTTCAAAAGTTTGACCTCAAGCTCGATAGATGGCGTTGGCGTCAAATTAGATCTCGCTGTGGTTTCGTTACCGTGATTTAGTTGTGCTCGAATGAATTTTAGATAATAAAAAATACCAGCTTATATCAGGACACAATTTGGTTTTATTTCAATTTCAACCCTATTAATGTTCACATAAGTGTGTTAGTACAACATTACCAGCTTGCTAATAAACATTGGTCCTTCGAGCCGGATCAGACCCAGAAAGTCTGAAGTTTTTGAAGTAAGCGGTGCCAGCTTTGTTTGGATTTGGACCGCACCCCAGTGTATTCGCAGTGGATCGCTGCAACAGGAGTACCGGGAATTCTTAGTTCAACGTGACGCAACAGAGGGCGCCACCAGCAGTTCAACAGAAGATCAGTATTCGAGTTCGGGCGGCAGCTTCGTTCAGCAAGGTGAACGAAATCGGCAGTTGAAGTTTCAAGTGACGCCAAAGGGGGCGCCACCAGTGATACACTACGAAACCTACTTGGAAGTGTGAGTGATGTGCAAACGTGAGTACAATACTTTAATAAATAAAAGTAGCAGTGATAAAGAAGACTTTGACAAGCAATTTAAGTTAATTTAATTTATTTAACTGGTGAAGCCGAACAATTAATTAGGCATACACCAATCACAGATGCCAACTACAGCGAATGTTGGTCTCAGTTGGAAAAGCGTTATGCTAATAAAAAGTACCTATTTAATTGTATTCTGAAAAGATTGTTCAGCCAAAAGCGATTAAATGAAGAATCAGCTGCCGCACTAAAGGAGCTATTAGATACCACAAGTGACTGCCTTAATGCGCTTACAAATTTAAAAATCAATGTGAGTACATGGGACGTTATCATCATCCATATAGTTACATTCAAATTAGATAATGAAACGCGAAAACAATGGGAGTCAAGCAGTTCTAACGATTTAAGCAACGAGTTGCCCACCTTTAAGGAACTTAAAATATTTATTGAAAGTCGTTTTCGCGCATTACAATGGATAGAGCCGAGAAAGGCCGTGGCTCACCAGGCCGGTAATAGTTCACAAGTTCATAGTTCTAAAGCAATGCTAGCCACAAAGCCGTAGAATATGCGTTGCGAATATTGCTCGGAAGTCCACAAGTTGTGTTTCTGCAAGCAATTCGCAAAACAGCCCTCAGAAAGTAGACGCGAATTCGTAGCAAAAAATAAGATATGTTTTAATTGTTTGGGCAGCAATCATAGAGTATACGACTGTAAAAAGCAGACCGTCTGTAAAGTCTGCAACAAGCGCCATCATTCATTGCTGCACCCGAATGGAGAACCTAACGGAGGGAACGAAAGCCCAGATGCTACCGTAAACCCGGCTACAGATAATACAAGTTCTTCAACTAGTGATAATCCGATAGTCGCATGTTTGTCTACGGGCAAGGTCTCTAAACCCAGACAGGTTTTATTAGCCACAGCGTTAATAAAAGTCGAGTCCAAGACGGGTGAATTCCAAACAGTTCGAGCATTATTAGACCAAGGTTCACAGGCTTGTTTTATTACGGAGGCCACAGTCCAACTTCTTAGACTAAAGAAAATTCCAGTCAGAGGTCTCGTTTCAGGCTTAGGTGACGATAGATCAACCATTGCAAAGCATATGGTGAATCTGACAAATGAGTCAATAATTGATCTCGATTTTCAACTCAAAATAAACGCCTACGTGTTAAGTAAGATCACCTCATACTTGCCTGAGAGAAGTGTAAAAAAAAACAACTTCATTGGATTGGATTGCCATAAACGATCTACGTTTAGCAGATCCTAACTTTAACACACAATTTAATAGAATAGATATTCTATTGGGTGCAGATGCTTACTGCTACATTGTGAAGGAAGGTATAGTCAAGAGTCCATCCGGCACTCTCATTGCACAGAGCACCACTTTAGGGTGGGTCTTTTCAGGTGTAGTCAGTTCAAGTTGTGAGAGTTCAAAGCATCACACTAAAAATATAAAGGTACATTGTGCACAGGTCAATGAAGATGAAATTTTGAAGAAATTTTGGGAGATCGAAGAACAAACTAGTACAAGGAAATTACTTAATCCAGAAGAGCAACGGTGTGAAGAATTCTATATTAAAACTACTAAGAGAGACGACACAGGCAGATACGTTGTACGACTGCAATTCCGAGATGAAGAACCTGCTTGTAAGGCCGGACGTTCACGTGATATAGCTGAAACAAGATTTAAATCATTGGAAAAAAGATCTAAAGGAAAAATATACAGAGGTAATTAATTAATACTTACAATTAGGACACATGAGACCTGTAAAAAATGAGGATAGTTATAAAGATGAAGCCGTTTATCTACCACACCACGCGGTGATAAGAAATGATAAGACCACGACTAAGGTTCGTGTTGTTTTTAACGCCTCAGAAAGGAATAAGAACGGAGTGTCCCTAAACGACACTCTAATGGTAGGACCAACGCTGCAAGCAGATTTAAGACACACTGTCCTGAGATGGAGAAAGCACGTTATTGGTATAGTGACGGACATAATTAAAATGTATCGACAAGTTAGAGTGGCCGATGAAGATGCTATCTTCCAGCGAATACTCTGGCGAGACGATCCTGAAAAGCCAATCAGAGATTATGAGCTGATCACGGTGACCTTCGGGACAGCATCTGCACCATACCAAGCAGTTAGATCGCTCCAGCAAGTCTCATATGATGAAGGAGACAAATTCCCACTTGCAGCAGATAGAGTTTTAAATTGTTTTTATATGGACGATTTAATGACTGGATGCAACAACATCGAGGAAGGTTTAGAAATCTGTAATCAAATGGCAAAACTATTAGAAAAAGGAGGATTTACGTTACAGAAATGGAACAGCAATAATCAGCATTTATTAGATAAAATAGGTTGTATGGATAGGAATGAAGGAATTCTGCAAACAGGTCAAAAAAGCATAAAAAATGAGGACATTAAGAATAAGGACAAACAGGACATGATAGTAAAGGAAAAGGAACTAAGTAATACGGACAGAGAAATTAAACTAGATAGTACTACAAAAATATTAGGACTCACCTGGAACCGCCATGAAGATTCCTTTCAATACGCGGTAAATCTCCAACCGTTGACGACGGCACCTGTTACAAAAAGATCTATAATATCAGACATAGCGCGTTTATTTGACCCATTAGGATGGTTAGCTCATAGTGTGGTTGTAGCAAAGGTGTTCATTCAGAAGTTATGGCTCGCAGGTGTTAGTTGGGATTAGGAATTAACTACGGAATTAAAAACAGAGTGGAGTACTTACCACGAAGAGTTAAAATTGCTTACCAAGGTTCGAATACGAGTACGTCGTTGGCTTGGTAGTTCAACGGACGAACTGGAATTGCAAGGTTTTAGTGACGCCTCGAAAGATGCATACTCAGCAGTCGTTTACTTGCGGGTAATTGATACCACAGGCAAAATGCATGTCTCATTGTTGGTTGCGAAAACAAGAGTTGCCCCAATCAAACAAGACAGCATTCCTCGATTGGAGTTATGTGGAGCAGTACTCTTAGCCAAACTATTGACAGAGTCTGCAGAGGTCTTAAATATACCAAAGGAAAAGATTTCAGCGTGGATTGATTCGACAGTAGTGCTATCATGGCTTAACAGCCACCCTAGCCGGTGGAAAACGTTTGTTGCGAATCGGACTGCTGAAATATTGGGAGCAATGAGTTCGTCTCAATGGTTTCACGTGTCGACCAATGAGAATCCAGCAGATTGCGCTTCAAGGGAAATACTACCCAGTTCATTGGTAAGTAATGAGTTGTGGTTTTCTGGACCGCGATTCCTGAAAAACAAAGCAATCGAGTACAAAAGGCCAAAGCATTTGAAAATAAATTTAGAGCAAACAATAAAGGCTCATGCAGCTATAATTCCAGAGCATGTAGTCCTAGAAAATTATTCTAGTCTACGCAAACTAGTTAGAATTGTTGCGTATTGTCGACGATCGCTAATCCAACAACATGTTCGCAAATGTGTAATTTGTGCAAAACAGAGGGCTAGCGTCAGAAATCAACTGATGGGTGATCTTCCATCAGCCCGATGTAGACTAGCAAGACCATTTTTACATAGCGGAGTGGATTATGCTGGACCTATAAGCATAAGAACGACAAAAGGCCGTGGTCATCATTCTTACAAGGGTTATATATGCCTTTTCGTTTGTATGTCCACCCGCGCTCTTCACTTAGAAGTCATCAGTGATGCCCACGTGAATGCCTGTGTGCTCATAGCACACAGTCATTTTAGCAGCTTTTCGGCGATTTGTTTCTAGACGAGGTCACTGTGCTAAACTATGGAGCGATAACGGTACCAACTTTGTTGGTGCCTCCCGAGAGTTACAACAGTTGGCCTCTATACGGCCAGCAATAGCAGAACACCTGGAAGCAACCAATACTGAGTGGCATTTTATACCGCCTCATGCACCCAATTTCGGTGGTCTTTGGGCAGCAGGTGTAAAATCCACAAAATTTCACCTTAAAAGAGTAATCGGCGACTCAACGCTTACATATGAGGAAATGTCTACACTCCTCAACCAAGTGGAAGCATGCTTAAATTCGCGTCCGATAAGCGTTATTAACTTTGCTGATCCTGGTGAACCCCTGCCGTTAACCCCTGGACATTTTCTGATCGGCGAACCGTTAGTTAATGTGCCAGATAAAAATTATGAAAGTTCAAATGTAAATTATTTGACGCGGTGGCAATTAGTTCAACAAATGATGCAGTCCTTTTGCAAACGATGGTCCCACGAGTATTTGTCAAATCTCATGAACAGACACAAATGGTCTTCTCAAGTTCCAGAGCCCAATATCGGGGACATTGTTTTGATTAAGGGAGATGATTTACCACCAAGTCGTTGGTTGTTAGGACGGGTTGTGGAGAAACACCCCGGTGATGATACCGTCACCCGTGTGGTCACATTGCGCACCAAATCCTCCACAATTAAGAGACCAACTTCCAAATTATGTGTTTTACCAATAGCTCAATGAAATGTTTATTTTTTTATCAAGTTTATGTTATACTTCTGAAGATCAAATCATTAATGTTATTTTTAAGATCAAATTTATATTTACAAATTTTACCATGTTTTATTTTATACATTTTATAGGTTTATTTATGCTTTGTTTATATCTTCGCATATTTTAACTATGTACTAAGTTTTTACAATCGTTAAGATATTTGAGCTGTTGAAGTCTGTTTATTTTTCTTAGATTTACGAAGTATTATAGCTATACTGTATACAAAGTGCAAATTTTAGACTTAAGATAGTTTAAGAAGGACATTCCGCCACTAAATGTCCTTGGTGAGCGGTATGTTAATGCAGAAACCGTAATGATAATTTGTAAAAGTTCAAAAGTTTGACCTCAAGCTCGATAGATGGCGTTGGCGTCAAATTAGATCTCGCTATGGTTTCGTTACCGTGATTTAGTTGTGCTCGAATGAATTTTAGATAATAAATAGCAGCTTAGATCAGGTAGGTACATTTAGTTATTTCGCTCCCGTTAATTTAAACATTTAAAATATTATTTGACAATTTCTATGGCTTTGGGTCAACAATATGCGTATACTGTGATAATTTGAAGACTGTAGCTGTAGCTGACATTTGGCTGTAAAACCTGTATGACAGCCGACGGCCAGACAGGAAGACACACAGGGCCGGTTTCTGAAGTAGACGTCACATCTCAAATTAGCTGACAATTTGTCACAAATTAACCAGCCGTCAGTTGTCAGTGAGTTTCTCAACTCTGCATCATCGAGAAATTACGTAATCGCTTGTTACATTTAATAATTTATTTCGGTTGGCTACACTAGCTAGTATTCATTCACTTCCTTCACTACTATAACGTAATCAGTAACTTTAAATAGTATTTTATCTTGAGCGGCTGGGTTGGTGTAGCCCGCAAGTTAAGCAAACCTTACCAGGGACGATTTTTGGATGGGTAACCACGTTTTTTTTGTTTGCTTTTTTTTGGATAGGTGATCCCACACAGGTTAAGCAACACTTATCAAGGTTTTTTTTGGATGGGTGACCGTTTTTTTTTGGTTCGTTTGTTTTGGATGGCTGACCCCGCCAGGGTAAGCAACGCTTACCAAGGTCAGTGTTTGGATGGGTGACCACTTTTTTTTATTTACCTAAATACAAAATAACTATTTTTGATAATTGTGTCAAGTTTTTATAATGTAATTAATTTAAAAAGTTTGTAATATCCTATTTTTTTAAAGCTTGCTAATTAATAATTGATCTAAATTAACATATTTTTATAACTCAACCCATACCACAGTTTTCGACGACCCCTATTATCTTTTTATCGTAATATAAGCCTTTAAAATCATAATATTAATTTTAATCTGCGAATAATCGACCAATTTCCAACAATTATAAATTAGGCTCGTTGACAAGAGATTAACATTGAAAATGGTTCTCAGAAACCCAAAACTGCTGTAACATGTGGTTAATTCGAGATTTTTCTCAAATGTGACAAATTGTTAAACGCTTGTCACATTTGGGTGTTGAGAAACTGAAAGTAGAATTAACAGGCGATTAATCGCCGATTACGTTAACAGCCCGATAATTGAGACCTGGGAAACTGGCAGTGTACGGACAGAAACACACGGGAGTGACAGCAATAGGGCTCCGTTTGGACCTTTCGGGTACGGACCTCTAATAAAAAGAGATAGGTACCTCTAACGATCGATTACAATAATAAAAAAAACAAAGCAAATTAACAAAAGCAAAATAAGCAAAAAAAATAAAAAAAAGAATACTGACACGATTTAGCAAATTTACTGACATATGCGTTATTCAAAACGACCGTTTGTAAACCTCTGTAGAATAAATGTACCATGAAGACTTTGTAACATGAAGAATTTGTAGACTATTCTAATCTAATTTTATTCGATTCTATTTATTGCTAGGCACTGCTAAATTTAAATTATGTTTTCAGACCGGCCTTGTAGAGCCATGTTTATCAAAGGCAATGGAACGGTATGTGTCTGCACTGCGGAGTACTGTGATACTATCACGAGGGAGGCGCCGACTGGCGGTCGATATGTCTCCTACGTGACCTCAGAGGTAAGCAAGGAAACTCAGGTAAATTACCGGATTTATTGAACAAATTTACTACCAACTTACTGTCCGTATTCAAATCGCACTATCTCTAAGTAGTTGTGAAATCGCAACTGTCGGTATTTGACAGTTATATGAAATGGCTGTAATCTAATAAGGGTTTTCTAAAACGATGTGCACCAGATGGCAGCACTGAGACATCAGGGTCAGGCACCTGTCAAAGCGCATAAGTTTTCCGACATAAGTTAAAAAGACGTCAACTTTCAAAACATAAAGAGCTGCCTTATGGTACCGCTATGTTATCAAAAAGAAGGAAATATATTATAGCACCGATACCACAAACAAAAACCAGGTTTGGTAGTAGGCAACACGGCAGAAGGTCATCACAACTTTACAATAAAATGAATAGCGAGATATATGTATACACCAAACAATATTATGAATGTAAAAACCTTATAAGTAAATGGATAAAACCTCTCGAATATGAGGAAACGGAAACTCTACTGCAGCACGCATCATAACTCATTCACGCGGCATTTACTCACATGTTAAACCTACTCTCAGCATTTACTCACAGGTACACGAACACACACATTAACACTCCACACATACATAAACACCCAACACACACCCCTAAACACACACTTATAATACACCCCATACACAAACTTATAACACATACACACACAACTCAAACCCATTTGATTAAGCTGATATAAAATAACAGACTTCTTTAATGTATTCATATAATTTATTTTCACAAAATGTATAAATAGTAAATGGTGGCATAATTTGTTTATGTGATTGTAAGTAAATCTAAGTTGAGGAAGAGTGGAGTGTCCTAATACAGGCATTTATTTGCTTAAAAGGACACTTCTGACACTAGCTATGTACTACAAACATTGTTAAAGAAAATAAACTATTTGTATTTGTACTTTATGTTGATGTCTTGACTCATCCGACGTAATTACAGACACAATAGAAAAAAACCGGTCAAGTGCGAGTCGCGCCGAGGTTTCCGTACCTACCCACTATACCGCCATAGTTAATTTGGTGTCATTTTTATTGGTGGCTAAGTTTTAAAGATATGGGCAAATTTAGATTTTCGCCAAAACTTGTGAGATCCAAAATTAACCTTAATTAACCGACTTCCCAAAAAGGAGGAGGTTCTATGTTCGACTTAAAGTTTGTTTTTTTTTTTTTTTTTTTGTATTTTCACCGATAACTCCGTCAATTGTGGACCGATTTTGAAAATTCTTTTTTTTTTTGAAAATGTATGTTCCAAAATTGGTCCCATTTTAATTTGGTGAAGATCTTATGAAGAACTTCGGAGATATACAACAGAACTCTTCAATAAATAACGGCAAATCTCTCGGGATTGCTGCAATCGCATGTCTGTTTGTTGTTTATAACATTTCATAACATAACATCACGCCAGTTCGCTCTTAAGGGGTAAGCAGACCTCTCATTTCACCGGTTATGTTCAAGTTTCATGAAATCTATTCTGGCGAAATAGTTCCCTTGCCTATTAGGTACGTACAACTAAAAAGTGAAAAATAAAAAAACTTTTTACAAAAAAATACTACCGACTTCCAAATACAAAACTACAAAGTGAAAAATAACTTAATTTTTTGAAGTCGGTTTCCATAACTCAAAAAAATGGTATCTACGAAAGACACCGACTTCAAAAAATTAAGTTATTTTTCACTTTGTAGTTTTGTATTTGGAAGTTATTTTTCACTTTGTAGTTTTGTATTTGGAAGTCGGTAGTATTTTTTTGCAAAAAGTTTTTTATTTTTCACTTTTTAGTTGTACGTACCTAATAGGCAAGTTAGTAAGGGAATTTATTTTTTGGATTCTTTCCTTTATTTGTGCTGTAAGACCTTACTTTTTGCGAAATTTCTTGTTTGTTTTTTAAGTTTGAAATTTGTTGTACGGAACCCTAAAAACAATAAAACAGCCAAACGCCGGCTGAGGTTTGCGTTTTCAAAGGGGATTACCACTTGCCAAAGTGGCGTCAACTGGCGACGTGAATTTTCTTGGAAATCTTAATTTGATAAACCATCTTATTGACTACATAATGTCGTCAATAAGATGGTTATAACGATGAGACAGCAAGCTATATTTTTCAGTATAAACGGACTTCGCATTTCATAGGCAGTTTTCTCATTTCAGGGTGGACTTCGGTTTCACAAATCTACAGGAAATCTGCGTGATTATGTAAAAGGTAAGTCTTATGCCCTACACCTGGCAGTATGCAATACGACTTACACAAACAGCAACACAAACAAACAAAAGAACAAAGATAGAAGTTTAACCGGAACTCTTTGAGGTTCATTCACTCGGCGCTTTTCTAGTGGTGGCCACAGTTCATTCTGGCTTTCAGGAGTTGCAGTGGTTGGGAATAGTGAATATTTGTGAATTGGGCCAAATCCAGACAACGATTCATAGTGCTTTGACATAGTGTTAAGTTTTAAGATATTCTACTTATTTGTTTTAAATAAATAAAGCTCACTGAATACTAATCGTAAATTTTAATAGGTAAGACAAATATTGTTATATGACAGTTTAGACAGTTACCATTAGTAAATGGTAAATGTCTAGACTACTAGAGGAAAGTTTCCATCAAGGAGGTACAAACAATCTTTTCACCCACACTTCTTTTAAGAATTTGCTCGAAGACCAATTCCATGAGACAGGTCATTAAATATTGGTCCGTATAGAGGTTTTGTAAACAAATCTGCTAGTTGCACTTGTGCTGCAACTTGCTTTACAATTAGTCCTCCTTTTGATACACATTCTCTAATGTAGAAGTGTCTCATACTAATATGCTTTGTTCGGCGGTGACACTCGTATGGTGGATTATATGATAATTTCACAGCAGACTCATTATCAATACAAAGATAAACTTTTAAAAATGCTGTGTTAGATAGGTCTGCCAAAAGCTTCTTCAACCACACTATTTCATGTGTGGTTTCGCATGCTGCTACAAGTTCAGCCTCTGTTGTTGACAGAGCAACTGAGGTTTGCTTCTGACTCTTCCAGGCATTGCCGGCATAAAGGCACACCATGCTCGTAATAGAGTGCCCAGTCTCCGGATCACCTCCATGATCAGCATCTGAGTAGCACATTAAGTCACCTGCTTTGGAGTGATAAAATGTTAGACATTTATCGAGAGTTCCTTTAAGAAAGCGAAGAATTCGCTTGACAGCCACAATATACTCCTTCCTAGGTTTTTTTAAATGCCTTACAGATACTGCATGACAGATGTCTGGTCTTGTTGCGACCATCAGGTGAACCAGTGCTCCGACACAGTTTCGATATGGAAATTTCATGTCTTTATTTTCTATTCCATCCTATTGTCTCTTCCATTTTTGGCATCTTAACTGTCGGAGATGTAACTGGTTTGCAATTTTGCATGCCGAATCGTTTTAGGACCTTTTTAGCGTAGGCTCTTTTGCTTAAATTTATTGATCCGTCTTTGTTTTTATTTATTTCCATACCAAGCAAATATGACGCTAGTTGGTATCTGGAAATTTCTTTCAAGTTAATTTAAAAATTCTCGACCAGCGCAATCAGTGGAAGCAACCAAGTCGTCATCGACATAAAGGACCCAAAAAAAATGTTTGAGTTTCCCTTGATTCTTACATACAAGCAAGGATGTGCTTCACTTCTGTGAAATTTGGCGTCTATCATAAATTTATGTATGCACTAATTCCAGCATCGAGGTGCCTGTTTTAACCCGTAGAGGCTTCTCAAAAGACGACATACCTTTCCTTTTGGTACATGAAGTCCATTCGGTGGTACCATATAAATTTCTTCTTCCACTGTTCCATTCAGGAATGTAGTGGTGACATCAAATTGTTGTAAATTCAGATTTTCATTAGCTGCAATTCCCAGTATTGCTCTGATAGTTGTAAGTCGTGCTACTGGACTGAAGGTTGTATCATAGTCGATACCTTCGCATTGAGAGAAACCTTTGATGACAATTCTTGCCTTTCAAGGCCAACGTTTCAACGTTCTATGTTTCCATCAGGGTTTCTCTTTATTTTGTATATCCATTTGCTTGGTAAAGCTTTTCTACCTTTTGGTAGTGCGGCAAGTTTCCAGGTATTATTTTTTCGAAGTGAATTCATCTCGCTTTGCATAGCTTTCTCCCATTTTTATTTATTTTCGGATAACATTGCTTCATTGTATGTTTTGGGCTCAGTATAATTGTCTTCTAACTCTGCCACAGCGTTCATAACAAAATCAACAAAACGCACGGGCTTGCGTATTAATGAATGATCACGCAAAGCTCTGGTTTCTGTTCGCTCTTCGGTCACTTTATTATGTGGTGGCATTGGTAGTTCTTCTTCATCTGCGGAATAAATTTCATTTTCTTCAGAAATTATATTGTTATCAGTTCCTGTTTGCGTTTCGGCTTCAGCCCAAATGTCTTCTTCTCTTTCTTGATTTTCTTGTATTTCTCTATTTATATTCTCCTCTAGAAATTCAATCTCGAAATATTCTTTTCCTTTTCTTGTTTCGTCTTTGTTATTTTTATTAAGATTCTCTCCTTCTTTTATGTCGTAGTAGAATTTCTGCATTCACCATCATCATCATTCATCATTTCAGCCGAAAGACGTCCACTGCTGGACATAGGCCTCCCCCAGGCGTCGCCACATATTCCGAACCCGTGCGTCTCGCATCCAGCGCCTTCCCGCAACCTTAACCAGGTCATCAGTCCACCTAGTGAGAGGCCTTCCAACGTATCGTCTTCCGGTTCGCGGTCGCCATTCCAGAACTTTTCGGCCCCATCGGCCATCCGTTCTGTGAGCAATGTGCCCTGCCCACTGCCACTTAAGTTTGGCAATTCTTCGGGCTATGTCGGTAACTTTGGTTCTCCTGCGTATTCCATTTCTGCATTATGTTTAAATTTTTGGTTACCATTACTTTTTGTGTTGATGGTACCCAAATCCGAAAAGCCTTGGATATTTCAGAGTATCCAATGAAGACTCCAGGTATTGCTTTGGCATCAAACTTAATTCAGTTTTGTCTTCCTTTTAAGAGGACGAATGCCTTTGCTCCAAATGTATTAAAGTGCGCAACACATGGCTTTCTGCCAACCCATTTTTAAAATGGTGTTACATTTCCAATTCTGTTGTTTGGGCTTCTGTTTGACAGATAGTTTGCTGTGTAGATGGCTACACCCCACAGATACATCGGTGCGTTAGACTCAATCATTAGGCTCCTTGCTTTTTCGATTAAAGTTCTGTTTTTCCTTTTCGCAATCCCGTTTTGATGCGGTGTATAGGGTGCAGATAATCTTCTGGTTATGCCATTTTCTTTTAAGAAACTGTTGAACTCATTGTTACAATATTCCATGCCGTTGTTGGATTGTAGGCATTTAATTTTCTTTTCCATGAAGTTCTCTACTTCAGCTTTATAGACCTTGAACATATCTATGACTTCATTTTTTGCCTTTATGCAAAATACTCGGCTACACCTGGTGAAGTCGTCAATAAATGTGACAAAATATTTGTTACCGGCACAAGAAGCTTTTGGTATCGGGCCACACAAATCACTGTGTACAATCTGAAGTGGTTCAGAAGTGCGAGGGACAGTTCTTGGTTTCCCGACCATAGCTTTCATTTTGGCTTTAATACAAACTTCACATTCTTCCGTTTGCTCATCTATTTTGAAATCAAGTCCATTCAAACTTTCATTCTTAAGTGCTAGTTTCATATCCATGTAGTTCATATGACCCAGCCTTGAATGCCATTCAGAAATATTATTATTTTAAATAAATTGACTTTTTCTTCTTTTGCGTTTATCACAGTCTTGGGAAAAATAGCATAGAGACTATCTTCAGTTCTCTTCGCTTTTATCACAATACCATTTTTTGTATTTTTGACTGTAGCTTCATCCTTTTTGAAGAGTACTGTATTACCAGCATCTATTATCTTCCCAATTGATAGAAGATTAGTACACAGGTCTGGAATGAACAGTGTATTGTGAAGATATATTTCTTTATTTGTATTTAGTAAGAGATCAACTCTTCCTTTTTCTAATATGTTTGTATTGTGATCTTTAGAAGCTAATTTCAGTGTTTTATTCGTTTGTTCTATTTCCCTGAAATATTGTTTATAGCACATATGGGATGTGCATCCACTGTCTAAAATCCATGGTTCCTGGAATGGTACATCTTTTGTTAATAATGCTAAGCTATTGAAATCCTTTTGGTTATCTTTATTCCTTTTATTGTTGGGATTGTTATTTTTCTTATTTTTGTAATTTTTTTAGCAGTTCTTAGTCATATGCCCCTTTTTGTTACATAATTTGTCTTTGCATAGAAAGATTCTTGTTCGCTTGAGCTAGAACTAGACTTGACGGTTCTTTGTGGAGGAGAAATAAATATTTACGTTATGTTATTGAGTGTTTTTCCGCGCTTGAAATTCCTCGATGATTTTTATTTATAGTTCATCCGGTTTCGGAAGGCAATCACGGAATTCAATTGCTACTCTAAATCATCAAAATACTAAATAAATCTTCAAAACATCATAATACTAAATAAATCTTCATGAACCGTGACATTCATTTCTTCAAGTTTGTCTACAACGTCCATAAAGTTGTTTAAATGTTCCCTGATTCCTGTGAGACGTTTCCTGTGTCATATTTCGTAAGAATAAGTTGCTTCAGTAGTGTTGCTTTCCTTGCAGGGTATTTACTGGCGTGCGTTTCGTTATCGTTATTAGAATTAACTCACTGATTGCCATTAAGTTACCTTCAATATCCGAGTCATTTGCTTTCATTTTGGCTTTAATACAAACTTCACATTCTTCCGGTTGCTCAATCTATTTTGAGATCAAGTCCAATCAAACTTCAAGTCTACTTCATGTTCTTCTTCTCGTGTGCGGGTCACAAATAAATCTTTTTCTTTCTTTCTTTATGTATTTCCATAGTTTTGCTTTTACTAGTACGGCTTTGGCCTGTAGTGCCCATGTGTCATAATTTTCTGTATTCAAACCTTCGATTTTGTTTGTCATCTTTACCTTTTTATTTTCGATTATGTTTTCAAAATAGATGAACCCCGCTCTGCTACCATGTTAAGTTTTATGATATTCTACTTATTTGTTTTAAATAAATAAAGCTCACTGAATACTAATCGTATATTTTTAATAGTTTAAGTTAGTAAGACAAAGATTGTTATATGACGTTACTAATGGTAACTGTCTAGACTACTAAAGGAAAGTTTCCATCAAGGAGGTACAAACAATCTTTTCACATAGGCAAGCAATTAAATAAATTTTATTTCATTTTAGATTTTGGGTCTACTTCAAGTTTTGGCCTGCAGACCACTTTTGAATTAGATGTGACAACAAAGTACCAAACAATCGAAGGATTTGGGGGCGGCGTCTCAGACTCTGCTGGAATCAACTGGAGGAAAATTTCTGACCCACGGCTCAGGCAGCACTTCATCGAATAAGATTGGTAGTATTAGTAGACCTGACAGCATAGTAGGTAAAACAATGGGCTAAAATAAGTTAAAAAAACTTAAAATCATGAAACAAGAAAATATTCTCATCTTAAATTGTTATGTACAAACTATTCGATATATAGCGGGTATTAAATAAACAACTTACATGTAACAAATATTTATTGTATTGCATAAATATTCATACTGGTGTTCAGAGTATAACCGTGGTCGTATACCACCTACCGTAACAAAACAATACATTCTGAAAAGTAGCATACGACCACGGTTAATATTTATTTATCATGAATGTTTGTAGCTCCTACTGCAGTGACTCGGGTATACAGTACAACATGCTGCGTGTCCCTATCGGCGGCACTGACTACTCTACACACGGCTATGCGTACAACGACCTCCCTGAAGACGACGTCACCTTGAGCAACTTCACTCTAGCTTTTGAAGATTATGAGTATAAGGTTTAGTAATCCAGATATATTTTACCAATACCCCAGTTTGGCAGTGTATGGCATGATAAAAAAATCTTTGGAAAATTTACTAGACTTACCATAGGCATTTGACACGGCTGCACCTGTAGCCAAGTAGAAATGAATAGAAAATGAATCAATGTATGGGAATGACACATCGGAACGTTAAGTCACGTGGTCAGACCATACAAATAGAAGCGTTAACGATTGTAGAACGACATTCGAAACGAAACGTTTGTAACTTGGCTAGGGGAGCTGGTGACTATTTATTTTTGCGCAAGCGCTCCGAAAATCCAGTACAATAATAAAATGATTCAATTCATTAAAATATCAAAGCCAAATTTTGAAAAACGCATTCAAAAAGGTTGCTTAAACATATTTTGCGTTAATATTTTTCGTGCACCACAAGGTTATGTTCTCGGCCCCATTTTATAACATTGATGATAAATATTTACATAGTTATGACTATAATTGTTTGGTTTCAAGTTTATATAAAATGATGGCAAAAACGTGCGAGTGTGTAGGTACTTAGGAATTTAGTCTAAATTTTACTGAAATGAAAGCATTTTTCAGATCCCAATGATCAAAGCATGCATGGAAGCGGCAAGAGCTCCCATACACATAGTGTCAGCGACTTGGTCGCCTCCAATATGGATGAAGACCAACAATGACTATTCTGGACATAGTCGAATCAAGAAGGAGTATCTTCAGACCTACGCCGATTACCATTATAAGTGAATATTCTGTAAACATAAATCTATATGCCTAGATAGATAGAGATAGCCTTTTCCTAACTATGTTGGGGTAACTTTCAAGTCTAACCAGATAAAGGCATGAGATACCAGTGTATGCCGATTTCCTTCGCCGTTTTGAGATAAGTTGATTTTGGTTGAAGTCATCATCATCATCATTTCATCCGAAAGACGTCCACTGCTGGACATAGGCCGCTCCCAGGCGTCGAACTATTTACCGATCCCATACGTCTCGCATCCAGCGCCTTCCCGCAATCTTAACCAGGTCATCGGTTCACCTAGTGGGAGGCCTTCCAACACATCGTCTTCCGGTTCGCGGTCGCCATTCCAGAACTTTTCGGCCCCATCGGCCATCAGTTCTGCGAGCAATGTGCCCTGCCCACTGCCATTTACGTTTCGCAATTCTTCGGGCTATGACGGTAACTTTTGTTGAAGTATTGCTCATTAAAAACTTAAATACAGGTTTTTAGAGAAGTATGCCGAGGAAGGTGTCTCGGTGTGGGGCATCTCTACCACGAACGAACCGCTGCACTCCAGCGTCAACTACATTCCGGCTAAGATTAACAACGTGGGCTGGACTCTCGATGACTTGGTAATAGCACTTCATTTTACTGTCAAGCTTCACAGCATCTAGGTATTTATTACACTTGAAATAATCGTAGTGATAAAATAAAATGTTTGATTGTTCAAATTTTTATAAAAGTGCCAGATCCAATTACAAAAATTCTTTTAGGGGCAGCCAGTACTTTTTGAATGTCAAAGTTTTACATAAATATAGTCCTCGTCTAGTGTTTTGGTGTCAACCCGCACTGGGCCCGAGTGGTGGATTATGAACCAGCGCCTGTCCCAAAGAGGAAGATTGTGTCACAACAGTGAGCAGTACGAACGTTATAGGCTGATTGTGATTCGACGACGAACTCATCTCACCGGCCCCCTTCTAAAATCGGACATCTAGACGCACTGCAAGTTACCATCCTCACCTAGTTGCTATTCCACCAATTCGCACCAAGCGCTTCCAAATATCCTTCATAATGCGCACAGCAAAACAGTGGAAATTCACTGCCTGCGTCTCTGTTTCCGAACGCCTACAACCCGAATCTATACAAAGTAAAAGTGATCTGGCTCCTTCTGGGTAAGCTCACTCCATCGTCGACTTTATCTCTGTCACCTCTTACGTAGACTAGAGTCAACAGAAAAGCAACACAAAAAAAAAATGGTGAAAATATTTCCGTTCCAGAGTGAGTATATCGTGCACAACTTGGGTCCAACTTTTCGCGATGATAACTCCAGATTCAAAGACGTGAAGATCATCACCGGTGATGACATGCGCTTCACCATCACTCTTTATTGGAATACAGTAAGTTTTAAGGACGATATATTTATTAATAAGTTTAATACTTCATGCACAAGGGAACAATGGCGGAGTTTATGCCATAGGCATTCTCCATCAGTCAACCAAGAATAGTCAAAGGCTAACATGGCAGGGCATTAAATTAACCCAGGAAGACGAGATTTTTGTCAATCTTTATTGTTCCACTGCTGGGCAAAGTCCTCCATAACCTTTTATTCTTTCAAATGTTTCCTACTACTGATTTTATACTTAGACAAATTAAATGAGTTGGCGAAACTTGAAAAGAATTTAGGTGAAATAGAAAGGTGTCATTGGGTATTCATAGACTTCTATAATATAGTAGTACAATGTATTTTTTTTCTAAGTGCACGGTGCTAACGCATATTTTGCAATTCAGCAGTTTACGCCACACATTCATTACAACTCATAATAATTAGTCAGTTCGCGTTAGGCTATCAAGTCAGCCAGGCGTACTGGTAACAGACAACAAGGGCCGCGTCACTCCCTTCATTCTTCACACCATCAGTCCATGAAACTCATTTAATCCTAAAAACCTTTTGGACAATTATACATCAGTGTTTTAATACTTTAAATTATTTTATTCCATTCTTCTCTCACCTAAAAGTAATGTATGGCTAATCAAGGGATCATACTAAGCTCTTCTTAATTTCAGTCATCAGCGGCCGTTGACCCTGTAATCTGCTATAGTTTCGAGCTCTTCATGTGTCTGGGTCGCTTGAGCTGTGTGTGCATGGGCATTGTCTTGCATCAGGACGAATCTAGGACCCATTCGCTGTGCAAATGGGATCACATGAGGCCTGATGACTTCCTCAATGTAACGCTAAACAGTTACGGAACCCTCATTTAATATCGAGTTCACTTTTGCAAGGTAAACTTATTCCACCCCAAATGATTATATTGGGTCCACCGAAATGGTCAACTTCGTGAATGCAGGCTTCCGAAAATCGCTTGCCACGTCGCCTGTATACTCTTATGCCCTGATCGTCATTAAAAATCTTTACCTTGCACTCTTCGGTGAAAAAGACCATGCCCCACATTGAGATAATATGTACATTATTACCTCAAACCTCCAGTCCAAATAATGACGGGAGAAACTTAAACGATTTGCACGTTGAGCCCTGGACAAAGGCTTTGATGTTTGCTGGTCTTCGTGCAATTGGTTACGGATCGTTAGGTCGTTTGGTAGGCGATTTTGCAACTTACGAGCCGTCCCTGTGCGTTCTCGGCGGGCACTTAACCGGATGTACCGATCCTCATGAACAGTTGTAATGCGAGCTCTAGCCAAACCAAGTCTTCTTGCAACACTGCCAGGGTCTTGGAAGCGATTCCAAGCATTTTGTATAGCTTTTCGAGAAAAACCCAGTTGTAAAGCCACAGACCGCTGCGAATTTCTTTCTTGCATCATTGTAACGGCTCTGCTTGCAGTAATAGTCTTCGTACTTATGGCATATTAACATAGAATGTTATTTAAATAAATAAACAAATCAAAATTACACTAATTTCAGATTACCATGAAGATAATCGAAACGCAACATAAAGGAAAATCGAAACAAAATAATACAAATCAAAAGAAAATTTCAAATTAAATTTTATTTTTTAATCTACTACTTTGGTCTTAAGAACAAAATCTTGTTTGTAACTTCAATATTTTGCTGCATAATAATTAGTTAATCTTCATTAAATTACATTGAAATGTGAAAATAACGAGTGGCTCTTATTTTGTTTTGAATAGTATATATAAATGCGAAAGTACTTCTGCCAGTCTGTATCCTAACTTCAACCAAATCCGTTCGGGTTGAAGGGATTTTGATGAATGTTTGCTCACAGGTATACCATATCCTGGATTGGGACATAGAATACTTATTTATCCCAGGATTCGCTTGGGGTAATTTACGACTTTCACGGGAGGAAGCAGCTCGCAAAAGATAGTTTAACATAAGATTATGCTGTGTTTGCAGTTGGTACTAGTGTACCCCGAGACCCTGAAGTACTTGGACGGCGTGGCGGTACACTATTACATGAGCGCGTACGTCCCGCCAGCAATTCTGTCGCAGGCGATGAAAGGGTATCCGGGGAAGTTCGTACTGGCCACCGAGATCTGCGCAGGTACAGTAACCATAAACTTTTCAGACTGTTTACAAAAAAGTGAAGACACTGGGGCATTTTTTAAGTGGGAGTGGATGGCCGATGAAAACTAAAACTGCATTATTGGATTTTTGAAAAATTTATATTCCGTCCGTTCCGAATCGAACCCGATGATTTTGAAAAAAAAACATATGCTGTATTATTACACCATTCAATATTGTCGCTAATAAGGAAGTA
Organism: Orthosia cruda; assembly: GCA_964057195.1. Taxonomy (NCBI): domain Eukaryota; kingdom Metazoa; phylum Arthropoda; class Insecta; order Lepidoptera; family Noctuidae; genus Orthosia; species Orthosia cruda. The sequence continues at coordinate 9,839,367 of OZ059842.1, read as the reverse complement.
ATGGCATATGGCAAACTTAAGGAAAATGCTAATTTCTAACTAAATGCTTATTTTTCCTACGTTAAGTACCTCTTTCAGTTGTACTTTGTACCACTACCAATAATGCAGTTTTAGTTTTCATCAAAATCGGCATCGTGACTCCTTTGAGTGTTTTCTGCCATTCTTCATAATTTCGGATTTAGCCATCCACTTCCACTTAAAAAACTCAACCTGTATAACGCCATATACAAATAAGTTACGCTATACAGTGACCTGAAATATTATCAGAAAGGAGGCCCACGTGCTGCGGTTGTTCCATGTGGATTCATGTAGGACCAACGCCGGGGCACGGGTGCCTTTTCGTCAACTTGTGGAAACCTATAACGCACACTTCATGGACATAGATATCTTCTCCCTTTCTAGTAGAAAAATAAATATCTGGCTATAAATATTTTATCTCCATAATCTATATATATAAAAATGAATCCCTGTTTCCCTTGGTCACGGCATCACGCGTGAATGGCTGGACCAATATCGCTTATTCTTTCTTTTTTGTGTTTGTTATTGTTAGGAGAAAGTTCTTACCAAAAGAAAAATAAGAAAAAAAAATTACCCTATCTACATAGGTAGGGTAGGTAGGGTAGGTAGGGTTGGGTAGGGTTGGGTAGGGTAGGTAGGATGTGTTTTATGGAAAAACAAAGTTTGCCGGGTCAGCTAGTCTAAGATAAATTAACGCGATTGACGATACTCTTCCGTTTCCTATTTGTTCATATATTAATTCGTGGACAAAGGTGTGGGTTATATGTTTGCCAATTTATTATGTACTCATAGTTTTATTTAAACTTTAACTGTTTTTTTGTCCCTAATAAATAAGTATACGATTTAGAAATTAGACCTGACGTCACAAAACTGAGTTATCCGCACGACTAGCATAATACAGCAACAGTCCGTAAACAACAATCGGACATTTGCCCACTATATACTAGGAGGGATCACAAAGTAGTGATAACGACATATTCCCTTGGCTTCTCCACATTGTATACAGGATGTCGTCTATCTGTCTCTTGCTTGTGCTTCTCGGAAGAACAAGGCATGTCTCTTCGAACCTCCGGAGTGGCTATTCCGCAAGCAGGTACAGTGCTGCAAGTGGTGTTGGTTTTCGGCTGCCCGTAATTATCCTGCATTCCTCATTGACACCCCAGATTTCAGACGGCGAAGCAGATTATTGTGGCAGCTGACTTTAAATTTAGTGTTAACAAGTGCTTCTTGTATGTCAGTGATCGTATAAGTTGGCACCCAAGTACACAGGGTTATCATTGCTATGCTAGTATTATATTATCTGTGTCAATGTGCTCTGTCATTCTGCATGGATGTTTCTCAGGTGGAATGAGCATGACTAAGTATAAGCGGATTAGGCATTATTTTCTTTATATCCACCGAGATCCGCTAGAGCCTATTCCAGATTTGCTAAGGCATCCTCAAAGTTTTTTTGTCCTCGTGGCTTGTACCAAGACATCTGCGTAGAGGAATCGTTCTGTGTTGGTCATTTTGGGCTGGTCGTTGGTATAACTATTAAATAAAATTGGAGCCAGAACATTGCCTTGGGGTAGACCATTCTTTAAGATACACCATCTGCTCTTATCTGATTTAAGGTGAACTATAAACCGCAGATTACGCAATATTTTATTCAAAAGGCTTACGAAAGCTAGATCATCTATTAGGGCTGTTAATTTGAACAGCAATCTTATAAAATTGACCATGTCATAAGCAGGTGACAGATCAACGAGGACGAATACGTTTATTTGGTTGGAATCGTAACGATCCTCGATGTATTCAGTGAGTTTGGATTTGTCCAGTACAGGGTTTTCCAGGACGGAAACCAGCTTGTTCTGGGATCAAACCAGAGTCGACCATGGGCTGCAGGCGGTTTAGGATTAACCGTTCAAATATTTATTTATTCATTTCATTTACACATACAATTATTTTTACAGGTAGAACACAAGGTAATAAAAGTAGTCATACAATGCGACACCCAGAGACGCACCCCGAAATCTGATCACACCTACTCGCGTCCATGATTGACCAGTCCCAAGTAACAGTTCCGGGTGCCAGCACAAGATACATGGAGGACCATACACTAAGTGTCACCCTCTGGAATTCCGCAAAAGAGTAGGAAAAAATGTCCAACCACTGAGAGATGCTATTAATAATCTTAATTCCGTCCGACACACGGGAGCAAACTTTAATATGATGTACGGGCTACTGGAGTTTCAAACACTGCGACTTACTTCCAACGTATAGTACCCATACATCCCTATTACAAAGAGAGTTGGGTACATAAGCGGGTAAAACGGGTAGACGCCAAATTGTCGCATATATAGGTAACGTGTAAACTTGTTCTGCATCTTTTCCACCATCTGAGAATATTTAGTTTCTTAAGGATTCCAGATGATAGCACTAGTTTCCAATAGTATAAATGTGTGCCACAGTAATGAAATTGGAGGATAGTTTTTAGGAAACGTTGCAGGTTTTCGCGCTATCCGACATAATATCTTATCGAACTTAAAGCACACGGTTAATAAATCAAGATAACTATTATACTTTCAGGTGCTCTACCGACGGACACTGTCGGTGTGGATTACGGATCATGGGATCGAGCTGAGTTATACGTCAACGATATTATAGAGGTATTATAATCGCTATCTCTCTACAAATCTTTTTCTCAATCTTTGCCTAGACTTGACCTATTATTTGGGATCGGGGCATATATATGCTATAATGGCTCTAAAAACTGAATAAGGCATGAATTTAATCAGAAGAAGTTTTTTTTTCTTTCTTTACTTTTCCTTCATTCCCTTCATATCTATTAAACTCTCCAGTAACATGAGATTGATTCAAAGTTATATTTTTAATCGAATTCTAGAATCTCAGCAACAACGTTATAGGATGGCTCGACTGGAATCTATGTCTGGATACGAACGGTGGTCCGAGCTACATCAACGCTCGGGTAGATTCGCCCATCATCGTGAACGTTCAGCCAGATTACGAAGAGTTCTACAAGCAACCAATGTACTACGCCATAGGACACTTCTCCAAGTTCATACCACGAGGCTCTCGGAGAATAAAAGTAACCTTTAAGACGGAGTATGCGAAATTGGATAGCGTGGGCTTCCTCACGCCTTATAATACTGTCGTCTTGGTTATATGGAACAAGTGAGTAAACTACAGACCTTTTCTCTCTCGCGCTTCAAAGCTGGAATGCAATGTGTATGGTCTACGACAGAACTACTGTCGTGTCTGTCTGTTGGTTTGTAAGAAACAAACCAACAGACAGACAGACAGACACTAACAAAGATTTTCACAACATAATTATTTTATATAGATAGACTCGCGCTTGAAAAGGTTGTTTTTTTTAAAACTAGAGAAGTCTTAAAAAAATCAACCCTTGGCAGGAAACTTGTGCTTAATAATATTAGTAACAATGTAACATGTGACTTAATAAACACGAAATAAATGTCACCCATGACTTTTTACAGAGATGCCGGCGAAACAGTCCGAGTGCGTTTGGGAACGAAAGAAGCAGAAATATATATATCGGAGAAGTCGATAACGACGCTGGAGATATTCAACGAATAAATGAAGAATTACTAGAAACCTGACACATATCTGATATAAAAATCTGCAAAACCAAACTGTTAGGAAACTGATCAGCTATATTCTAGAGAATTAAAATGAAGAATTGGCTACATTTACAGAAGAACAGTTCAACGATTTTTCTATATATGACTGTATGATATGTAAAGATTATACCTACTGTCCTATACCTAATAAATAAAACCTATTAAGTATTTATAAAATTATGCTTTATTGCAGCCAATCGCAGTCTACTGCTGGACATGGCTTATTCTAAGATTCATTTACGTAGATAAAAAGTTTTGGATTGGGTTTTGGATGGGTTTGGACGTAAGGAATTTTCATCATAAAACTTTCTGAGTGCCTCCAGAGCTTCCGTCAGTCTTTCTTCGGCTTCTTCGAAACTAAGTGTCTGAGCGGCTTAAACAAGGTCGTCTGCATATAGAAAGCGTTGCGTTAGTGGAGAGCTAGGTTGGTCGTTTGTGTAAATATTGAATAGTACCGGAGCCAGCACGCTGCCTTGTGGGAGCCCGTTTTTTTGACAACGCCACCTGCTCTTGCTGTTATCAAGATGTACTTGGAAGTGACGGTTATTCAGCATGACACTAAGAATCTGAACGAAGCCTGTGTTTTTTATTAGTTCCCTGACTTTCAATAGGAGCTGTTTGATATTATCTGTGGCATAGGCTTCTGAAAGGTCAACGAAAACGACACCTGTGAAATTTTTCGCTTCAAACCCGTTCTCGACGAATTGCGTCAGTTTGAGCGTCTGGTTGGTGCATGATTTCCCTGGCCTGAAGCCAGCTTGCTCAGTTATAAGGCGTGGTTCGACAGCAGGTGTAATTCAATTTATTAGACTAGCATTTCAAAGAGTTTGAACATGTGGCATAGGAGGGAAATGGATCGTATAGGGTATTTTGGGCCTTTTTCTGGTTTTAGTAGAGCTGTCATTTTAGCGCGTCTACACAATACAGAAATCGTATCCGAAGGGTAGGTTTTTCATTAAGGAGTAGTTGATGGATTGGCGGTCATCTGGCCTGGGCTCGAAGCCTAGGGGGTGTTAGTTGTTATGGATCGTATTCCAGGACTTTTTACTGTTATGTCTATTTCAGTAACCAATTTCACCCACTTCTCGCATAAGTCCTTTGCTGAGTTCTAGGGTGTTGTCTGAAAACAGTTCTATGCTGCGCCTACGTACTCAGCGAGTAGTGAGACGGAATCCTTACTCAGGCCTTTTTTTGGGAGGGAAATCATGAAAGGCGTGTCAGACTTTTACTGACTAAAACCCACCCGTGTTCCTTCAGTTGCTTGAGCCAGGGACGCGGTAACTATTTTTCAAATTTATCCGCGACTGGAATTCGGCCCTTATATTCATTTATTGCATATATTGTGAACACAGTTATAGGCAATGCTTAACTTAATGAATGAGAATAAATTCAAAATCAAAATCAAAATCAAAATTTCTTTATTCAATTAGGCCATTAAGCGGCACTTTCGAACGTCAAAAATAAAAATTAAATGTAATAATAATTGATTCTACCGTCCATTCGGAAATGTAGCTTGTTATGGAGAAGAACGGACAAGAAACTCCAAACTTACTCTTTTAAAAAAACATAAATGTGTTTTACAAGTATTTGGTTACAATAATCTTGTAGGAAAAATACATATATGTGAGAACGATGTAAAAAAAAAAAAAACGCACTTAAAAGCGTCTAGAGTAAAACAAACAATTAAAAATACAATAAATAGGTAATTAAAAACATGCGGAGGCAGCTAAGATATGACCAATCCCAACTGACGGCGCCCGTTCACGAACATGACACATGGATCGGCACCACTCAGCTCAACCATCATGAAGGGAACCGAATGATCCAACACATGTGCCACCATCAGAGAGACATTAGAGAGAGCATGACACACTCAACTGCCGGGGCACACTGAAGTCAACGAACGACACATAGGTACAGTAAATGGTAGATTTACAGTTAGTACATAGTACTCACATATGTGCTGTACAGTTATATAATCCAAAAAATAAATTGAGTTTATACAACACAAATATACATTATAATTATTCGTACAGTCTTCAGCAGGTCCAACAATACTTCAGAACTTTTCTGCTTATCACTTGTTTTTGTGCCCTAGTGGCTGTGGAGCTGGAATAGCGTTGGGCCAAGCATTTTTATCAGCGATGTAATCCCCCAACCTATAATATGCCTGCCTGCATAGTGTGCGTTTTATACAAGTTTTAAATTTCGTCTCATTCAATTCTAGAATGTGTGGCGGTATTTTATTGTAACATTTTATACAGTACCCCCTAAAAGATGACGCTACTTTAGCCAGCCTGAAACCTGGTTGAATTAATTGGTCCCTATTTCTAGTAACATAACTATGTAACCCCTATTTCTAGTAATTATCCCTTTAAATCACATTGTAAAGAACTTGGGGATTTATATTGACAGCACTCTATCCTGGACCAAACAACTGCAGGAAGTCAGTCGAAAACTGTTTGCGTCTGCGGGCTCCCTAGACGGCTTCGTAATTTTCTTCCCATAACCACTAAAATTGCGATAGCACAATCTCTTCTTCTCCCTATCTTAGACTATGCTGATGCCAGCTATCTTGATCTCACCCAAGACCAATTGGATAAGCTTGAGTGGCTTCAAAATCTCTGTATCAGGTTCATATTTGGCTTGCGTAAATATGATCACGTTTCTGAATTTCGTACTAAGCTCAATGGCTTCCTATTCGCCTTCGCCGGAATGCCCACATACTTTCTATATTTTATAATGTGCTATTTAATCCTTTTACTCCTTTTGATCTCAAATAACGCTTTCAGTTCCTCTGTGACACCCATTCTAGGTCCTTGAGATCATCAGAAAATCTAAAGTTAAGTATCCGTATGCATTCCACTTCCTTCTTTGACAAATCTTTCACGATTCAAGCAGCTCGGTATTGGAATGCATTACCTATTGAAATAAGACGTGCTCAAACACTGCCAATTTTAAAAAAAAATGGTGAAGGAGCATTACCTGTCACTATAATTTTTATTCTTCTCCTGTCTCTGTTATATTTGATATATATTAGTATATATTGTATTTTATAGTATTATGTCTAAGTAGTGTATTATTTATGTTAATTTGTACACTGACAGCCCTAAATTCTTCTCCTATTGCTCAGTCCATCCAAAGGTAGTCTGTAAGAGATTGCCTAGTGCGATAAGACCGCCCATTGTACACTTGTTATTGTGAATGTAGGTTCTGTATGTTTTTTGTGGTGTACAATAAAGTATATAATAAATAATAATAATAAATGAATACTCAGGCCTGGAATATAAGCTGTACGGCAACTTCGTGGGATGTATTGGCTGGATACGGCCCACACAATATGAACAAACTTCTCGTAGTTGTTTGGAATGGGGCCTATGTTGACTAGTTTGGAGTCAATACCAACGGAAATCTTCTGCCAGTTAGCCTTGGAGAAGTTGAAGCGTGACCTGAAAGGCACAATTTGGGATTTCACGGCTGAATCAACGCAGCACCCAATTGGCCTGTGTTGGGTTCTTGGTATAGGCTCGGACACTGTTTTCCTGCAGAGAGGACTAACATTACAACTGGCAAAGATTAAATCATGGTTTTAGTCGCGGCGCCATCGGCCGCTGTCAAAGGAAGCTGGGTACCTTCAAGACAGACTACTACTTTCTTCATCAGGCCCTTGATCTAGCCGTGATATTCAATTTTTTTTTTGTTATTAAGGTTTTTAGGATTCTGTAGTCAACAAATAACCCACATAGTTTGCCCGTGAAGCCGTCTATTGCAGACAACCATTAAGCGCGAACATCGTGCTAGGAGGAAAGTTTCATTATAATTGGAATCTAACTCGGTTACCACCATAGATGTGCCGGACGGGTGTGATCGCCGGGCACGGAATCGGGTGTTTGTAAGTCTCCTGCCGAGTGCGCTGACGTCCTAAACATATAGGCTCACTTCCAGGAATCCTGTTGTGATGATCGATGACTGCTAAGTGTTGATGTGTAAGGGTTTCATGTGTAAGAAATTAAACACCAAATTCTTCATAAGAGTTCGGGAAGCGTTCTGCAGGTCCGCAGAGGTTTCATGAGAAGTGAAAAGAAAGAGAATTGAAATGAAAAAAGTACCTTGCCGATGACTAAAATTAGGTAGATGCACTGGCGCGCTTGCGACCCGCGAGACTTTATCGTAATGAAGACCTTAAAAACGCCCTCAAAATTTCGCTTTGTTTATATTCTTCAAACAAATAAAAACCGCCTTGTTTCCATCGCAAATACAACAAATTTTATATGGGCGGATGCCCGTGAAGCCATCTATCTATAAGACCTACAACCATAAGTGCAACTATACGCACTGAATATATTTTTCAGTGTGAATGTAAAGAAGGGAAATTTTATTGATTGTACAATTTACAAGTTGATTTTGTCTTAAACTTTCTAAGTGATTTCCACCTTCCAAGGATGGTCTGTTAGACATTCTAGCAGGATATTGAAAGGTAATACTTTAATAAGTACAACTATAACTTTCAAGCACGTTACGCACCTGAAAATGCCTATTTGTTAAAAAAAATTGAGATTTTCAATTTTACAAGTTAATTCTCTCATAAACTATCCAAGCGATCCCCACCATTCTAGCAGGCTATCGAAAGGTAATACTTAAATAAGTGCATCTATAACTTTCAGACACGTAACGCGGCTAAAAGTGCTAACCTGATAACATGTTAGAAGAAAATTAACAAAATTAGCTCGTACAAACTTAGGTACCTCAACTAAACGGGCTTTACTTACAAAAACTAAATGACTTTAATCTAGATACGGGGCCTAGAAGCTCTCGACAAGTAGCATTCGATGTCAGCGATGGCGATAGTCGAGATGTCAAAATGTAAGGGATTGCTCACGTGGTTTTTCGATATCGCCTGTCAATCCCATACAATGTTGCCTTTTTGACAATTGCTATCGCCACGATTTCAACGATAGAATGTCACTTGTCTAGGGCCTGAGGTCTTGGTCTAGGTTGCCTGGATGCGCTAAAAGGACAATAATACGGCTATAGCCTAGTCAATTTGAGAACACACGCCAGCCAAGTTACAAACGTTTCATCAATATGAAACGTTTGTAACTTGGCTGGCGTGAGTTGATTGTAGAAAGAGATTCAATAATCTCTTTCTACAATCGTTGACGCCTTCTATTTGTATGGTCTGACCACGTGACTTATCGTTCAGATGTGTCATTTCCATAAATTGATTCGTTTTTCTACTAGCGTTATCGATTGTAGATTGTCAACTTGGCTACAGGTGCATTACTTACAGTTTTAGGGTGAAATCCTATAAGCTTTCACTATTTACTACTATTATTTGTGATTCAGTCATTTATTGAAGAGTTATGTTGATATCCAAAGTTCTTCATCAGATCTTCAACAAATTTATATGCGACTACCTCGAAAAAGTACCCTTTCAAATACAAAGAGAATTTTCAAAATCGGTCTACGATCGACGGAGAAATCGGTGAACATAGGTACATTTAAAATACAATCAAACATACATCCTCCTCCTTTCTGGAAAGACATGAAAAGGTTAAAAACAACATTAGACCAAAACCAAAACAGAAAATTTTGTTCGAGGTTCACGGGACGAAAAAGTTTGAGTACTTCTTATCTAAAAAACCAGTTGGTGGTCAGATACCGCAAATGTTATCCCAACTCTAAGTACGTTATGACTTTCCATAATGATGATTTTACATAGATTTTCATATTTCGGGGAATTTTTTATCAGGTGACATATCTCTGTCTAAAAGATCATCTTTTACTTACTGACACTAAATCACACCAACCACTCTGGGAGAGATAAGCGTTCATATTATAACAAACTTGGATATTGTTCGCATCAATATTTTATCAGTTATCTCCGCAGTTCCACTAAAAAAGTGTTTGCTAAAATTATAGTTAGTAACAACAACACTCTTTGTCATAACTACTATGTTGATGAAAGGACATGACTATAATATAGTCATGAATAAAGTATTCTTTTACCGACTTCAAAAAAAAGAAGGAGATAATCAATTCGACACGGATGTTGTATGTAACACTGTTGGAACTGCACAATATTCACATATGTTATTCTATGTGGGCTTCTAAACACGTGTGCCAAATTTCATAAGTAAACAAGAGGTACCAAAGACACCGGCTTCCAAAACGAAAGTTATTTTGCACTTTTTATCGTTTTCTCGAAATGAATTAAGTACTTGATATGTGATCGTAATGTATAATTATATGTATAGCCAATGTAACGCCTACTGGGAATACCTAATAGCACTGAATCATCGTGTGTATGTAGATGAAATATTAAATTAGTTCATAGGCCTGTAAAATAAAACAAAGATTCAGTGCATTTTTGTATTTTAAGTAACATTCAACCTGATCATTCAACAAACAAAAATCAATACATATAATAAATCTGCAGGAAATTCGTTTTTGTACATCGAAAATACAAAAAAAAAATAGCCAGGGTGTTAAAGCTAGTATTTTGATATAATTGTAAATGTGCGCACCTCCATCTCATTCATAAAGGTGCTCTTACAGGGATAACTAAAATTACCGAAATATTTTATATCTATACAGTCTCAACCTAGAAATTATTGTGATTATAGCTCTGATTAATAAACAAACACAAAGTTACTGTAATTATTTTATTCATCCAGGAGGTATTTTCAATAAACTCTTCAGGCACTTACTCCGCTTTAGTGACGTTAACCGGTTAGTTGTCTTCCTAAAGCATACTCCTTAGTAACGGCTAGGTTAAAAAGTTTGAAAAAAAAATTTTTTTTTCATGTACATTATTTGTGAAACATGACTTTTTCGTATGACTAATACTTTTGCTTTAAATAAATAATTAACAAAACTATATTTTTTCGCTTCTTTTGCATAATCCTCCAAAACGACTTGGATGTTCAAAATTTATGGTTCGAATTTCTTCTGCCTGTATAGGATGTGTATATCAAAAAATTGTTTGCAAATAAAACTGTCCAAAAGGCCGGTCCAATATTAATATTCTGGCACCGAGCGGGCGCACGGCCAGTACCGTGTCAACATTGGGGAATTTATACACCTTCAACATAAGCTTAAGCAGCTTGTAATTTTACTACAACTGAGATGAGGCCCTTTTCAAATTTTACTTGTCAACTCTATTGTTCGCGACGAGCTATAATCACAATAATTTCTAGGTTGAGACTGTATAGATATAAAATATTTCGGTAATTTTAGTTATCCCTGTAAGAGCACCTTTATGAATGAGATGGAGGTGCGCACATTTACAATTATATCAAAATACTAGCTTTAACACCCTGGCTATTTTTTTTTTGTATTTTCGATGTACAAAAACGAATTTCCTGCAGATTTATTAAATGTATTGATTTTTGTTTGTTGAATGCTCAGGTTGAATGTTACTTAAAATACAAAAATGCACTGAATCTTTGTTTTATTTTACAGGCCTATGAACTAATTAAATATTTCATCTACATACACACGATGATTCAGTGCTATTAGGTATTCCAAGTAGGCGTTACATTGGCTATACATATAATTATACATTACGATCACATATCAAGTACTTCATTCATTTCGAGAAAACACTAAAAAGTGCAAAATAACTTTCGTTTCGGAAGCCGGTGTCTTTGGTACCTCTTGTTTACTTATGAAATTTGGCACACGTGTTTAGAAGCCCACATAGAATAACATATGTGAATATTGTGCAGTTCCAACAGTGTTACATACAACATCCGTGTCGAATTGATTATCTCCTTCTTTTTTTTGAAGTCGGTAAAAGAATACTTTATTCATGACTATATTATAGTCATGTCCTTTTATCAACATAGTAGTTATGACAAAGAGTGTTGTTGTTACTAACTATAATTTTAGCAAACACTTTTTTAGTGGAACTGCGGAGATAACTGATAAAATATTGATGCGAACAATATCAAAGTTTGTTATAATATGAACGCTTATCTCTCCCAGAGTGGTTGGTGTGATGTAGTGTCAGTAAGTAAAAGATCATGACAGAGTCATGTCACCTGATAAAAAATTCCCCGAAATATGAAAATCTATGTAAAATCATCATTATGGAAAGTCATAACGTACTTAGAGTTGGGATAACATTTGCGGTATCTGACCACCAACTGGTTTTCTAGATAAGAAGTACTCAAACTTTTTCGTCCCGTGAACCTCGAACAAAATTTTCTGTTTTGGTTTTGGTCTAATGTTGTTTTTAACCTTTTCATGTCTTTCCAGAAAGGAGGAGGATGTATGTTTGATTGTATTTTAAATGTACCTATGTATGTTCACCGATTTCTCCGTTGATTGTAGACCGATTTTGAAAATTCTCTTTGTATTTGAAAGAGTACTTTTTCGAGGTAGTCGCATATAAATTTGTTGAAGATCTGATGAAGAACTTTGGATATCAACATAACTCTTTAATAAATGTAAATGACTGCAAATTTCACGGGGTTGCTGTAATCGCATGGCTGTTTATTATACACTAGCTTCTGCCAGCGGCTCCACCCGCGTAAAAAGTGCCGATGGAATGAAAAGTAACCTAAATTCCATTCAGATTCGTTCAGCCATTCTGGCGTAATTGAGCAACAAACATCCATCCATACTTTCGCATTTATAATACTGGCTGCCGCCCGCGTGGTATTAGTAGGTACTTCTCCCAATATTTTTATAAATTATAGCCTATGTGTTATTCTGATGTATATAATATATTTCTGTAAAGTTTCACCAAAATCCGTTCAGTAGTTTTTGCGTGAAAGCATTACAAACATCCATCTATCCTCACAAACTTTCACGTTTATAATAATACTAGCTTCTGCCAGCGACTTCGCCCGCGTCAGTGTCGAAAATTAGCCCGAGGGAACATATTTCCGGGATATAAAGTAACTTATGTGCTATTCCAGACTATAATCTATCTCTGTGCCAAATTTCATCCAGATCCGTCCAGCCGTTTCAGCGTGAAGAAGTAATAAACATACAAATACACACACACTCATTCACAAACTTTCGCCATTATAATATTAGTGTGAAGTGTGATGAGTTTTGTGGTGTTCTCTAGTAACACTAATTAGGGTTTGGGTTTTATAATAAAACAACCAGGTTTATCAGTAAATGGACAGCACTCAATCGGACGTCCGTGCACTGCTGGTGCAGATCTAATAATGAATAGACGTAAACATTGAAAGTGCTGCAACATTTATTTACATTAATTTTAGTGTATGCCACATCTCTTCCTTTTTATAATATTAATTAGTTTTCAAGTGCAATTACATTATTTTGCATGTAGACAATAATTAAGTCTTATAATACAATTTACAATATTTAGCATTTATAAATTAAGTTTTAGGCACAAATTGCTATGTTTATAATGTATTAAAACATTCGGTTAGTTTAAAGTAGTTATAATAACCTTATTGTGATTATAGAAATATCCAGCTATAGAGTATTTGCATTAAATTTTAATTCACACTAATCTTACAGATATAATATGGTTTTATCAATACAGTGTTTATTCAAAGTCTTACGAAACATCGCTTCTTGATCGGTAATCCTACGGCCTCTAAGGCCTACAGGTTATTTTTTTTTTCTTTATAAATGTAAAAATAATACTTATTTTTGCAAATTGTTTAATTATAACACAAATAGTGATCGAAGCTTTTAGACGACCATTTTTTTTTAATTTAAACTAGATGAGGCCGGTATTTCCTAGCGGACTACTCTGAGAAGAAACACCGAAACAAACTCAGAGGCCACAGTCACTTTTAAAGTCCATAATGATTAATAAAATGGTCAAATCATATGAGAATTGAGAACAATGTAGGTTTATGTCTGATGATCAAATCATATAGATTTTTTGAGCACACGTTGGGTCGTAGGTGCAAAATGTCTGTTTTATTTTTTCTTTTTACTACAGCCATTATTGAAAAAATAACTATGCCTCGTTTGATACAGCATGTATTGAATAACTAACATCAGATATATCAGCCGTTCTTAGTTTTTATTTTAATAACTAATAACAGAATTATGTGCCGTTGTTAGATGTTTTACTTGTACGATTTACGGCTTTTGAAATATATTTCAGTACACTATTGTGTAACATATATTATTGTGTTTTGTCTAGAAATTTCACAATATCGATATTTAAAATATTTAGATTTTACATTAGTAGTCCTTTTGACTAAAAACATGTTTCATATATAAACAATCTGGACTCCTTATTAAACTAGGTCTTTGTTCATATGACCTAAAGAATCAGTTTATTTTTATTTTTTTTAAGAATAACGTCTCGTTTTTAATCTGACAGTACACTGTCAAACTTTAGTTTCCAAAAGAATGAAATGAACTGTTTCTGTTTGTCGAACTGAATTATTACAGTCACTAAAATAACAGTATTGGTATCAGCAACTACTGGGTGCAATACAACTTTTGATTCATGTCATTAAAGAGACACAATATTTTAGTTTCAAAACTTTATATTGATTTTATAGTTGTGACATTAAGGATCCACTTTCAAACAAAATTGATCCGGAAAACTGGATTACTTTAATAGTTTCCAATTACTTAAGCGTTTGTGTGTAACCACAGATCATAAAAACAAAAGATAGATTATGATCTGTGTGTGTAACCGTCGATTTCACCAACTGGTTAAATTATTATCAACGCATCACAATTAAACGCCAGTCAAGTGATGCAAAACTTGGATTCGATCAATCGCAGTAGCTGACGCGCGCGTTTGACTATTCTAAATTATTATTTTTTCATCACATGTATTACATTTTTTGAAGAAAACTATGTTTTTTTATAAAGTTTTACAACTCCTGCGCCAACCAATAATGGTTTATGTGTCGGTAAAACACAGAGTGCCAATTGACTTCTTAACTGTTTTTGATATAAACGTGATGAAAAGTGTTTTTGATATTTACTTTATAGAAACAGATTGCTTTACCAAATTTAGGAGTTAGGAGTTTCTTAGCAACACTACCTTAGTATTATAATTTATCTAAGGCTGTGTTTGTCTAAATTATAAAAATATCATCATCGAGCCTGATGAAGACAAGCATCTTTGGAGAACCCCTATCTTTTGGTTTTATTTACAGGTTCCATGATGAATGTCTGTAGCTCGTCTTTTGTTTTTACCCTTCATTCCAGGAAGTGGGACTCAACTATGAGGCTGGAAAATTGTTTTGAAAATAGAGATCTCTAGATTGAAATTTGTGAAATTGGTAGTTTGTTTATTTTCAGTGGAATTCAGCAAGTTTGTAATCAATTGCATAGTCATTGACTTGAAAAATATATTCTAGAAAAGTGGACCATTAGCTTCTTATTTAAGCTTTCATTATCTTGTCATTTGACAAGAGGTTGGGCTTTCTTTTACTGGCCCTTGTTTTGTAGTGTTTCTTGGAATAACATTAGAAAAAACCTTTTATTCTGTTCGCATTTATTGTACTAGGCATAGGTAACTCAGCATAATCTTTGCATTAACTCAGGCGCAGTTTACTGCATAGTTTTAAGTGCCAAAGTATCTACATTGAGCAGCAGAAACCGTTAGATATTACGTTTGTGTTTTGATTGTCACATCGACAAGAGAGGTTATACCTCTTGTTCATTTATCAATTTTATTAAGGCAAGTTCTTGTTGTATTTTGGCTCTGACTACGTTTTGCTGACTCTAAAGTTTGCTTTTGCTGTAATGTAATCAAATTATAAGTAGGCTCACATATTTGTACTTTGAGCGCATCCTACAATAGAGAATGTGTCAATAATACAGCAGAGATTAGACGTAGCATTTTGTACATAATAACAACTCATTGTTCAATTAGAAGTGTATTGAGTAGGACAACTTGCATTTTTATTTAGATTCAGGCTAGTTGACACTCACTGATATATTATGTCATTTCTACTTACATTGAGATTGACAAAACTTAATGTTCTAGTGCATGTTGCATGTTGCATTGGCATTATTGATTTCATTTTATACAATCAAATGCTTATTATAAAATTAACAAACGAGTTTATTTTTACTTTGAACTGATTGTGCTCTACTCATAACAAGAGCTCAGTGTGGCTTTGTTTACATAGGAATGTTTAAATTAACCAACTCTAGCTAGCAAGCCGCACAAAAAGTCCCTTAAGTACCTTTTAAGTGCCAGACTGCCAGCTAACTTGAGTCTCACCCTCAGTTTCCCACCTTAAAATTACTGGAGAATTAATGTGACAAATTGTCAAGCACGCCTTATCTGCTGTGATTGGTTGAATGAATTTTCAACAGCCAATAACAGAAGGTAACTCTTGTTTGACAATTTGTCACATTAATTCTCCGATAATTTTAAGGTGGGAAACTGAGGGTCAGTCTGTCACCTCAGATAACGATTATTTTTTGTTGATTTTTTTTTTTTCTTTTAGTAGAATAGTCAGTAAAAAATGCATTTGGTTTGATTATTATTTAGCCTTAACACATTTCATGATACCTATTTAGTTTTAACAACAAGGTAATACCTAGTTAGGCATCACATAGTTTCGACGTTATCGAAGTGCCATTTTGTGTTGACCCAATAATATATTTTTCGATAAATTGGCATCAATTAACGATTCATCGTTGTCACAATTTATTTTAGATCCAATAATAATATATAATATTTCGATATGATTGATATCATTTATTTCGACCACGGTTAAACCATTGGAAATTTCATTTTAGATCCAATAATGTCTTTCGACAGAATTGACATCATTTCTTTTCGACCATGATTAAATCATTGGAACTTTTGATATGATTGACATTATTTATTTCGACCACACTAAAATCATTGGAACTTTTATTTTAGATCCAATAATGTCTTTCGACAGAATTGAAATCATTTCTTTTCGACCACGATTAAACTGTTGGAACTTTTATTTTAGATTGTTGTAGATCCAATAATGTCTTCCGACATAATTGACATCATTTCTTTTTCGACCATGTTTGGAACTTTTAATTTTGGTCCAATAATATCTTTCGATTGAATTGGCAATCATTTATTTTCTACCACGATAAGTCGTGGTGCTTTTCTTTTCGATCCAATAATTCGTTTTGATAGAATTGGCAATTGATTTGCCGTTATCGTTTTTTTTCAAATAACGTAACGAAACCGTTGATCGTTGGTTACCCTTTGACAAAACTATCTATTTTTGCAACTATCTATTTCTAAAAGTTTAATGTGTTACCCTACGGATTAACTTAAACACGTTTACCAAACGATAATTATAGTATATGTGGCATACACTAAAATTAATGTAAATAAATGTGGCAGCACTTTCAATGTTTACATCTATTCATTATTAGATCTGCACCAGCAGTGCACGGACGTCTGATTGAGTGCTGACCACTTACTGATAAACCTGATTGTTTTATTATAAAACCCAAACCCTAATTAGTGTTACTAGTGAACACCACATTGGCGACGAGTGTAAGCGCAGTAAGTAAAGTTATTAAATCAAATAGTGTCCCACTTACAAAAAATTTGGTCAACAATAAAATATTATTTTATTGAATGAGTTTTGAAAAAAAAGATAAAATGAGTAAGGGTGATTTGTAGTAATAGTAATATATGTGAAATTTAATAGCAATTAATAGATTGTTTATTTTTATTTGTACGCAAAATACGCGTTTAGACGTGGAGTTGCGGACACCAGCCCGTCTTAATCTAATCTATCTTGTTTATTTTTATAATTATCTGCCTATCTTTGAGCGATCTGCGTCAGCGATAATGCGATCGATGAAATCATTACTTCACTCATTTAAATAAACAAAACCGTGTTCCGAAAAGTGGTAATGAAATTAAAATAAATTCTACATTTCGATAGCAAGGAAAACTCAAATCCGGTTCAATCCGGTTGACCAATTCCGGTTGCAAATATAGTGATGGAACTTTGCCAACGTACTTATATAGTTATAAAACGATCCATTGCACTCAACAATAATCACCAATAAACAAAGCAAAACTGTCTATTTTCAAAACTGTCTTATTTTTCTAAACGATATATTTCTCAACCATTATTTGTTACCTACGAAACGAAACCAAAGCTTGTTGTTGTCACAATCACAACGCTATAAATCCCCGCTAACTATAACATACTTGAAGTTGTCAACGTAGCTGGTTGAAGTGAATAAGCTAGACAAATCGTTTTGATACGTGCGAGTAGGAGAGCTATACTCTTCGGGCTGGATGTTTAGTTGAATTGCACGATGCAAAAATAAAGCTTATTCCTAAGTAACTTAGGACGATTTTATATTATGTAAAATTTCGTTTTGAACTTTGACTTTGTCGTATACTTTGCGAGTGTAACCTGCGACAAATTTAATACGAATTTCGATTTACTATCTTGATTTGTACTAGCAATCACAGAAATGCAATATTAATAGCATGACGTGGAATCTAGCCAGCCCTAAGCCTGGTAAAGTTCGAAGGGAAGTTCGTCGTTTACTAGTACGAAGTGAAGTTCATCGTATACTATAATTATCGTTTGGTAAACGTGTTTGGTAATCCGTAGGGTAACACATTAAACTTTTAGAAATAGATAGTTGCCAAAATAGATAGTTTTGTCTAAGGTTGACCAACGATCAACAGTTTCGTTACGTTATTTGAAAAAACGATAACGACAAATCAATTGCCAATTCTATCAAAACAAATTATTGGATCAAAAATAAAAGCACCACGAGTTATCGTGGTAGAAAATAAATGATGACGATACATCAATTGCCAATTCCATCGAAAGATATTATTGGACCAATATTAAAACTTCCAATCATGGTCGAAAAAGAAATGATGTCAATTCTGTCGGAAGACATTATTGGATCTAAAACAATCTAAATAAAAGTTCCAAAGTTTAATCATTGTCGAAAAGAAATGATGTCAATTCTGTCGAAAGACACTATTGGATCTAAAATAAAAGTCCTGTGGTCGAAATATGATGTCAATCATATCAAAAGTTCCAGTGGTTAAATAGTGGTCAAAAAAAAAAAAAAAGTTGGATTGCAATTCTGTCGAAAGACATTATTGAATCTAAAATAAAAGTTCCAATTATTTAACCGTGGTCGAAATAAATGATGTCAATCATATCAAAAGATATTATTGGATCTAAAATAAAATGACGTTGATCATTAATACATGTTAATTTTATCAAAAGATATAATTAACAAATATAAAAAAGGATGAGTTCCACTTCGATAACTTCGAAGTTAGGTGATACATAGGTATTACTTTATTGTTATACTAAATAAGTGTCATGAATTTTGTTAAGGCTAAATAATAACATAATCGAATGCATTGTGTACTGGCTATCCCCATCAAACAAAAAATAAAAACAACAAAAAGTAACTGTTTCCTGAGGTGACATATTAGGACTCGAGTTAACTGGCAGTCTGGCACTTAAAAGGTACTTAAGGGACTTTTTGTGCGGCTTGCTAGGTAGAGTTTGTTTATTTAAACATTCCTACGTAAACAAAGCCACACTGAGCTCTTGTTATGAGTAGGACACAATCAGTTCAAAGTAAAAATATATTCGTTTGTTAATTTATCTATATGAAATGAAATCAATAATGCTAGAAGTTTATTCGAATGGAGCTAATGCATGCAGTAGATCATTAAGTTTTGTCAATCTCAATGTAAGTAGAAATGACATAATATATCAGTGAGTGTTAACTAGCCTGAACCTAAATAAAAATGCAAGTTATCCTACTCAATACACTTCTAATTGAACAATGAATTGTTATTATGTACAAAATGCTACGTCTAATCTCTGTTGTATGATTGACACATTCTCTATTGTAGGACGCGCTCAAAGTACAAATATGTGAACCTACTTATAATTTGATTACATTACAGCAAAAGCAAATATTAATAGTCAGAAAAACGTAGTCAGAGCCAAAATACAACAAGTACTTGCCATAATAAAATTGATAAATGAACAAGAGGTATAACCTCTCTTGTCGATGTGGCAATAAAATCACAAACGTAATACCTAACGGTTTCTGCTGTTCAATGTAAAGATACTTTGGCACTTAAAACTTAGTCTACTAAACTACGCCTGAGTTAACGCAAAGATTATGCTGAGTTACTTAAGCCTAGTACAATGAATGTGAACACAATAAAAGGTTTTTTTTTAATGTTATTCCAAGAAACACTACAAAACAAGGGCCAGTAAAAGAAAAAAGCCCAACCTCTGGTCAAAGGACAATATAATGAAAGCTTAAATAAGAAGCTAATAAAGTCCACTTTTCTAGAATATATTTTTCAAGTCAATGACTATGCAATTGATTACAAACTTGCATATGCAAGGCTTATTGTCTGCATAGATAAGACGATAAAACTGGCTCTAAATGATTAGTGGCAAAAAATAATGTTTTGAGTAAAAGGTGCCATTTCCCTTAATTTACTAGAAAAGGTTTTGGTCTAAATTTCACTGAAAATAAACGAATTTCCAAATTCAAAAAGGTTTATCTAGAGATCTCTATTTTCAAAACAGTCCCATCAGTTTGGTTCAAGGAATAAAGCTGCAATTTCCGTTAATGTACTAAAACAAGATTGTGGCCTGAATTCCATAGAAAATAAACAAATTTCCAATTTCACATATTTCAATCTAGAGACATCTATTTAAAAAAAAAAAAAACAGCCTCATAGTTGAGTCCCACTTCCTGGAATGAAAGGTAAAAACAAAAGACGAGCTACAGACATTCATCATGGAACCTGTAAATAAAACCATTAGATAAGGGTTCTCCAAAGATGCTTGTCTTAGAGCCTGATGATGATATTTTTGTAATTTGGACAAACACAGAATTAAAATAAATTGAAGAAATTAAAATAAATTCTACATTTCGATAGCAAGGAAAACTCAAATCCGGTTCAATCCGGTTGACCAATTCCGGTTGCAAATATAGCGATGGAACTTTGCCAACGTACTTATATAGTTATAAAACGATCCATTGCACTCAACAATAATCACCAATAAACAAAGCAAAACTGTCTATTTTCAAAACTGTATATTTTTCTAAATGATATATTTCTCAACCATTATTTGTTACCTACGAAACGAAACCAAAGCTTGTTGTTGTCACAATCACAACGCTATAAATCCCCGCTAACTATAACATACTTGAAGTTGTCAACGTAGCTGGTTGAAGTGAATAAGCCAGACAAATCGTTTTGATGCGTGCGAGTAGGAGAGCTATACTCTTCGGGCTGGATGTTTAGTTGAATTGCACAATGCAAAAATAAAGCTTATTCCTAAGTAACTTAGGACGATTTTATATTATGTAAAATTTCGTTTTGAACTTTGACTTTGTCGTATACTTTGCGAGTGTAACCTGCGACAAATTTAATACGAATTTCGATTTACTATCTTGATTTGTACTAGCAATCACAGAAATGCAATATTAATAGCATGACGTGGAATCTAGCCAGCCCTAAGCCTGGTAAAGTTCGAAGGGAAGTTCGTCGTTTACTAGTACGAAGTGAAGTTCATCGTATACTATAATTATCGTTTGGTAAACGTGTTTGGTAATCCGTAGGGTAACACATTAAACTTTTAGAAATAGATAGTTGCCAAAATAGATAGTTTTGTCTAAGGTTGACCAACGATCAACAGTTTCGTTACGTTATTTGAAAAAACGATAACGACAAATCAATTGCCAATTCTATCAAAACAAATTATTGGATCAAAAATAAAAGCACCACGAGTTATCGTGGTAGAAAATAAATGATGACGATACATCAATTGCCAATTCCATCGAAAGATATTATTGGACCAATATTAAAACTTCCAATCATGGTCGAAAAAGAAATGATGTCAATTCTGTCGGAAGACATTATTGGATCTAAAACAATCTAAATAAAAGTTCCAAAGTTTAATCATTGTCGAAAAGAAATGATGTCAATTCTGTCGAAAGACACTATTGGATCTAAAATAAAAGTCCCAATGATTAACCTGTGGTCGAAATATGATGTCAATCATATCAAAAGTTCCAGTGGTTAAATAGTGGCCAAAAAAAAAAAAAGTTGGATTGCAATTCTGTCGAAAGACATTATTGAATCTAAAATAAAAGTTCCAATTATTTAACCGTGGTCGAAATAAATGATGTCAATCATATCAAAAGATATTATTGGATCTAAAATAAAATGACGTTGATCATTAATACATGTTAATTTTATCAAAAGATATAATTAACAAACATAAAAAAGGATGAATTCCACTTCGATAACTTCGAAGTTAGGTGATACATAGGTATTACTTTATTGTTATACTAAATAAGTGTCATGAATTTTGTTAAGGCTAAATAATAACATAATCGAATGCATTGTGTACTGGCTATCCCCATCAAACAAAAAATAAAATCAACAAAAAGTAACTGTTTCCTGAGGTGACATATTGGGACTCGAGTTAACTGGCAGTCTGGCACTTAAAAGGTACTTAAGGGACTTTTTGTGCGGCTTGCTAGGTAGAGTTTGTTTATTTAAACATTCCTATGTAAACAAAGCCACACTGAGCTCTTGTTATGAGTAGGACACAATCAGTTCAAAGTAAAAATATATTCGTTTGTTAATTTTATAGTTAGCATTTTGATTACCTATATGAAATGAAATCAATAATGCTAGAAGTTTATTCGAATGGAGCTTATGCATGCAGTAGATCATTAAGTTTTGTCAATCTCAATGTAAGTAGAAATGACATAATATATCAGTGAGTGTTAACTAGCCTGAACCTAAATAAAAATGCAAGTTATCCTACTCAATACACTTCTAATTGAACAATGAGTTGTTATTATGTACAAAATGCTACGTCTAATCTCTGTTGTATGATTGACACATTCTCTATTGTAGGACGCGCTCAAAGTACAAATATGTGAACCTACTTATAATTTGATTACATTACAGCAAAAGCAAATATTAAGAGTCAGAAAAACGTAGTCAGAGCCAAAATACAACAAGTACTTGCCATAATAAAATTGATAAATGAACAAGAGGTATAACCTCTCTTGTCGATGTGGCAATAAAATCACAAACGTAATACCTAACGGTTTCTGCTGTTCAATGTAAAGATACTTTGGCACTTAAAACTTAGTGTACTAAACTACGCCTGAGTTAACGCAAAGATTATGCTGAGTTACTTAAGCCTAGTACAATGAATGTGAACACAATAAAAGGTGTTTTCTAATGTTATTCCAAGAAACACTACAAAACAAGGGCCAGTAAAAGAAAAAAGCCCAACCTCTTGTCAAAGGACAATATAATGAAAGCTTAAATAAGAAGCTAATAAAGTCCAGTTTTCTAGAATATATTTTTCAAGTCAATGACTATGCAATTGATTACAAACTTGCATGTGCAAGGCTTATTGTCTGCATAGATAAGACGATAAAACTGGCTCTAAATGATTAGTGGCAAAAAATAATGTTTTGAGTAAAAGGTGCCATTTCCCTTAATTTACTAGAAAAGGTTTTGGTCTAAATTTCACTGAAAATAAACGAATTTCCAAATTCAAAAAGGTTTATCTAGAGATCTCTATTTTCAAAACAGTGCCATCAGTTTGGTTCAAGGAATAAAGCTGCAATTTCCGTTAATGTACTAAAACAAGATTGTGGCCTGAATTCCATAGAAAATAAACAAATTTCCAATTTCACATATTTCAATCTAGAGATAACAATTTAAAAAAAAAAAAATCAGCCTCATAGTTGAGTCCCACTTCCTGGAATGAAAGGTAAAAACAAAAGACGAGCCACAGACATTCATCATGGAACCTGTAAATAAAACCATAAGATAAGGGTTCTCCAAAGATGCTTGTCTTAGAGCCTGATGATGATATTTTTGTAATTTGGACAAACACAGCCTTAGATAAATTATAATACCAAGGTAGTGTTGCTAAGAAACTCCTAACTCCTAAATTTGGTGATACAATATGTTTCTATAAAGTAATTATCAAAAACGCTTTTCATCACTTTTATACAAAAAAGTTAAGAAGTCAATTGGCACTCTGTGCTTAACCGACACAAAAACCATTATTGGTTGGCGCAAGAGTTGTAAAACTTTATAAAAACATAGTTGTCTTCAAAAAATGTAATAAATATGATGAAAAAATAATAATTTGGAATTATTGTCAAACGCGCGCGTCGGCTACTGCGATTGATCGAATCCAAGTTTTGCATCACTTGACTGGCGTTTAATTGTGATGCGTTGATAATAATTTAACCAGTTGGTGAAATCGACGGTTACACACACAGATCATAATCTATCTTTTGTTTTTATGATCTGTGGTTACACACAAACGCTTAAGTAATTGGAAACTATTAAAGTAATCCAGTTTTCCGGATCAATTTTGTTTGAAAGTGGATCCTTAATGTCACAACTATAAAATCAATATAAAGTTTTGAAACTAAAATATTATGTCTCTATAATGACATGACTCAAAAGTTGTATTGCACCCAAGTAGTTGCTGACACCAATAATGTTACTTTAGTGACTAATAATTCAGTTCGACAAACAGAAACAGTTCATTTCATTATCTGGAAACTAAAGTTTGACAGTGTACTGTCAGATTAAAAACGAGACGTTATGCTATAAAAAAAAAAAAGAATTATGAAACTGATTCCTTAGGTCATACTCGTATGAACAAAGACCTAGTTTAATAAGGAGTCCAGATTGTTTATATATGAAATATGTTTTGTAGTCATAAGGACTACTCATGTAAACTCTAAATATTTTACATATCGAAATTGTGAAATTTCTAGACAAAATACAATAATACACAATAGTGTACTGAAATATATTTCAAAAGCCGTAAATCGTAAAAGTAAAACATCTAACAATGGCACATAATTATGTTATTAGTTATTAAAATACCATCTAAGAACGGCTGATATATCTGTTATTAGTTATTCAATACATGCTGTATCAAACGAGCCATAGTTATTTTTTCAATAATGGCTGTAGTAAAATAGAAAAAATAAAACAGGTATTTTGCACGAGTCAGTCATCAGTCAATACGAAAAGCAGACTGGAATGATAACTAGCGAATGTAGACCACCTCAGATATTAATCTACGACTCAACGTGGTTCTCAAAAAATCTATATGATTTGATCATCAGACATAAACCTACATGGTTCTCAATTCTCATATGATTTGACCATTTTATTAATCATTAACTGCCAGTTTCCCACGTCTCAATTATCGGGCTGTTAACGTAATCGACGATTAATCGCCTGTTAATTCTACTTTCAGTTTCTCAACACCCAACTGTGACAAGCGTTTAACAATTTGTCACATTTGAGAAAAATCTCGAATTAACCACATGTTACAGCAGTTTTGGGTTTCTGAGAACCATTTTCAATGTTAATCTCTTGTCAACGGGCCTAATTTATAATTGTTGGAAATTGGTCGATTATTCGCAGATTAAAATTAATATTATGATTTTAAAGGCTTATATTACGATAAAAAAGATAATAGGGGTCGTCGAAAACTGTGGTATGGGTTGAGTTATAAAAAATATGTTAATTTAGATCAATTATTAATTAGCAAGATTAAAAAAAAATAGGATGTTACAAACTTTTTAAATTAATTAAATTATAAAAACTTGACACAATTATCAAAAATAGTTATTTTGTATTTAGGTAAATAAAAATAAAATAAAATAAATTACTGACCTGGGAATCGAACCTTCCTCACGCGCATTAATTTTAACTGTACCCTGTATTTAGTACTTATCGAGGTCAGTTTCTGGATAGATTTGTGTTTAGCTTGAAGCGGCTGGGGTGGTGACCGCGCCAGGGTAAGCAACACTTGCCAAGGTCAGTCTTGGGATGGGTGACCATTTTTTTTTGGAACGCTTGTTTATGGATAGGTGACTCCGCCAGGGTAAGCAACACTAACCAAGGTCAGTGTTTGGATGGGTGACCATCACCACAAAAATTTAATTATTAATTAACATTACCAAGGTCACCCAACCAAAAATAAGCGAACCCAAAAAAAGTGGTCACCCATCCAAACACTGACCTTGGTAAGTGTTGCTTACCCTGGCATGGTCACCCATCCAAAAACAAGCGAACCCAAAAAAAGTGGTCACCCATCCAGACACTGACCTTGGTAAGTGTTGCTTACCCTGGCGGGGTCAGCCATCCAAAACAAACGAAACAAAAAAAAGCGGTCACCCATCCAAAAAAAACCTTGGTAAGTGTTGCTTAACCTGTGTGGGGTCACCTATCCAAAAAAAAGCAAACCAAAAAAAAACGTGGTTACCCATCCAAAAATCGTCCCTGGTAAGGTTTGCTTAACTTGCGGGCTACACCAACCGAGCCGCTCAAGATAAAATACTATTACGTTATAGTAGTGAAGGAATTGAATGAATACTAGCTAGGGTAGCCAACCGAAATAAATTATTAAATGTAACAAGCGATTACGTAATTTCTCGATGATGCAGAGTTGAGAAACTCACTGACAACTGACGGCTGGTTAATTTGTGACAAATTGTTAGCTGATTTGAGATGTGACGTCGACTTCAGAAACTCGCCCTAAGGATTTTAAAAGTGACTGTGACCTCTGAGTTTGTTTCGGTGTTTCTTCTCAGAGTAGTCTTCTAGGAAATACCGGCCTCATCTAGTTTAAATTAAAAAAAAATGGTCTTCTAAAAGCTTCGATCACTATTTGTGTTATTTTTAACCAATTTACAAAAATAAGTATCATTTATAAAGAAAAAAAAAATACCTGTGGGCTCTAGGCCGTAGGATTATCGATCAAGAAGCGATGTTTCGTAAGACTTTAAATAAAACACTGTATTGCTAAAACCATATTATATCTGTAAGATTAGTGAGAATTAAAATTAATGCAAAGCCTGTAGGATTATCGATCACGAAGCGATGCTTCGTAAGACTTTAAATAAAACACTGTATTGCTAAAACCATATTATATCTGTAAGATTAGTGTGAATTAAAAATTAAAGCAAATACTAGATAGCTAAATATTTCTATAATCAAAATACGGTTGTTATAACTACTTTAAACTAACCGAATTTTTTAATACATTACAAACATAGTAAATTGTGCTTAAAACGCAATTAATTTATAAATGCTAAATATTGTGAATTGTACTTTAAGACTTAATTATTGTCTACATGCAAAATAATGTAATTGCACTTGAAAACTAATTAATATTATAAAAAGGAAGAGATGTGACATACACTAATATTAATGTAAATAAATGTGGCAGCACTTTCAATGTTTACATCTATTCATTATTAGATCTGCACCAGCAATGCACGGACGTCTGATTGAGTGCTGACCACTTACTGATAAACCTGATTGTTTTATTATAAAACCCAAACCCTAATTAGTGTTACTAGTGAACACCACAGTATACGACGAACTTCCCTTCGAACTTTACCAGGCTTAGGGCTGGCTGGATTCCACGTCATGCTATTAATATTGCATTTCTGTGATTGCTAGTACAAATCAAGATAGTAAATCGAAATTCGTAACAAATTTGTCGCAGGTTACACTCGCAAAGTATACGACAAAGTCAAAGTTC
The DNA here is from genome assembly GCA_964057195.1 of Orthosia cruda. Taxonomy (NCBI): domain Eukaryota; kingdom Metazoa; phylum Arthropoda; class Insecta; order Lepidoptera; family Noctuidae; genus Orthosia; species Orthosia cruda. The sequence continues at coordinate 9,812,141 of OZ059842.1, read as the reverse complement.
AAAACGAAATTTTTCATAATAATAATATCGTCCTAAGTTACTTAGGAATAAGCTTTATTTTTGCATTGTCAAATTCAACTAAACATCCAGCCCGAAGAGTATAGCTCTCCTACTCGCACGCATCAAAACGTTTTATCTGGCTTATTCACTTCAACCAGCTACGTTGACAACTTCAAGTATGTTATAGTTTGCGGGGATTTATAGCGTCGTGACAACAGCTTTGGTTTCGTTTCGTAAATAACAAATGATGGTTGAGAAATATATCGTTTTGAAAAAAAAAACAGTTTTGAAAATATATAGTTTTGCTTTGTTTATTGGTGATTATTGTCGAGTGCAATGGATCGTTTTATAACTACTTATGTACGTTGGCAAAGTTCCATCGCTATATTTGCAACCGGATTTGGTCAACCGGATTGAACCGGATTTGAGTTTTCCTTGCTGTCGAAATGTAGAATTTATTTTAATTTCATAACTACCTTTCGGAACACGGTTTTGTTTATTTAAATGAGTGAAGTAATAATTTCATCGATCTAAGCAGCACATACCATCCTCGTCGTCAATGTGGTGTTCATTAGTAACACTAATTAGGGTTGGGGTTTTATAATAAAACAACCAGGTTTATCAGTAAGTGGACAGCACTCAATCGGACGTCCGTGCACTGCTGGTGCAGATCTAATAATGAATAGATGTAAACATTGAAAGTGCTGCCACATTTATTTACATAATTTTAGTGTATGCCACAAGTATCACAACTAAAAAGTTAGAAATAAAAAAAAAAAAGAATTGCAACCAACTTCCAAATAAAAACACTAGAAAGTGAAAAATAACTTCAATTTCGGCAGTCGGTGATTAGTGTTTCGTTTCTTCGTTTTTTGACACCCACTTCGGAAGTTATTTTTATAGATGGTTATATTTTTTTTTTTCGTAAGGCATTTATTTGCCTGCATGTGTGTCACCCATGAGGTCACTTTCACTTATGGTGCGTACTATATGTAGGCTGAATGAGACATGGCAAGTACTAAATATGCGGACAAAACTACATTGCACGTAAAATGATCTTAATCAGGGGATTCCCATCAGAGCTCATAAAAAATAAGCCGGGTACAGGTATTCCTTGGAACCTACGGATACAAGAGTGTCGTTTGCCCCTAATATTTTTTTTCTCTGACATAAAATTCATGCATGTCTGTGTAGACATCTGTCGGGGGGTCCAGGTGGACGAATTTGGGAATCATTGGTCTAGCTGAAAAACCTGGCAAACCTGGTGTACAAAACATACCAAGTCATTTCCTCGTCATATTTTTTAAATATTACGGTAAATTACATATTGTTTGATCTTTTATCCTTACCTCAGTGTACCTACCTATATTATTCTCTTACAATAACATCTTACTGAAATAAAAATGCGAAAGTTTGGATTGATATGTGTATGTTTGTTACTCAAAAACAACGGAACGGATCTGGATTAAATTTGGCACAGAGATAGACTATAGTCTGGAATAGCACATAGGCTTTCATCCCGGTATAATGTTCCCTTGGGATAAGAAAACACTTATCTCGCGGGCGAAGCCGCTGGCAAAAGCTAGTGAATCATAAAAATAAATTATTTATGAGTCATATTATTTCAAATCGGAGTGTCATGACCGATATTGATAAAGAAAGAAGGTACAATATTATAGACGAATTGACGATATTAATGAGATTATCTAAAGTTTGTCACGGGATAATTGCAAACAACGTGAGTTTATAATAACTCACGCAAGATCGTAAACTATTTATTCACATAAAAATATGGTGTATCATATTTTGATACTATTTAAAATGAGTTAAACTCATAAAATCTCGCAAGCATTTAAGAGTTTATCTCATCATCTCAAAACAAATTACGTTGTTTGAAAATAAATATAATTTCCGAATGCACATCTGCTAACTTTCGTACGATAATGCATATCTGTATTCTGTCCCTCAAGTGTCGGATTCATACTGCCCATAAAAAGTATGTCGGTATACAATGTACCTACTCATTGATCCTGGCAAGTTACTCGAGACTTTATTCGTAATCGGTCAGACGACGCGACGCTCAGTCGACATTCAACTGGCGAATAACACTCACATAAGAACACAAACAAGTTAATAAAAATATCTCACATTTTATCAAAGTTTTAACCTCCTCAATGGAGCGGAGACTATAGCAACTCATTTGTTTTTTTTTCCTAAAAATGGTTGCTTATAAATTTTGTGTGTTGTTTGGGACTCTGCTGTTTTGCCTCTTCAGTGGACTGAGTGCCGGTAAGTGGCTTTATTGATAAACAAACAGCAGATAAACATAACGTTATAGTTTATATAAGTAAACCAGATAGGTACAGATGTATTTCCAGATCTGCTTTGAAAGATTCGATGTTATAAATTCGTTTTCCTTATTTTATTGCAGAAATGACTGGTCCTTATTATCTTGTTATTACGTTCGTATTTGAGTTATTTGATGATAAACATATAGTTTAAAAATAAACATTGGTATGACCAAAGCGAAGATAAGGAAAAGCTTGTTAATTTATAATAATCGGAGTCATTAGAGTCATACGATGCCTCACTGGCAACTAGTTTATATATTAAAATAATAATATTTATATCGAATCCAGAATCCTACGTTACAGAATGAATTACTTACCATATAGTACTAACTAATACTCTGAACCTAAAAGGAAACGCAGAACAGTTCCTAGGCTAGTACGTGTAACCATAACTGGTGATAAATATCGACACCATACCTCTATGCTCCATACAACGCCTACCAAAGGCGCTTGTGTATTATTTACAGTCATAAAAGATCCAGCAGCTAACTCTCCACACTCTCTATACAAATAGAGGCAGTATACTACAGTGAGAGGAACTCGTTAAAAATCCATTGTTACCATGGCTTTTATGTGGCGCCTTTTGGGCCACTTATTACACTCAAATATGATGAGCCTCTCCCTATACGCTGTTTCATTAAGTACAGAACAAGTATAACTTTAGTCTATGTATTTTATTCAGAAAAAGCCAGACTTCCATAACATTGATAACTTGACTTTTTTTTGGGTTCCTTGACCTTAAAGGAAATTGAAATCCTTAGATCACTTTTTGCCTGTCTTTCAAAGGGGTTTTCGGTTTGTGCAACTGGCTTGAAGTTAGAACCCGTTTTGTAATGAGCTGGTAAATATTTTTCTTATCATGCGAACCTTTTCCCAAATTTGTTAGTCTCAGCTGCCAGTCTAACCCTATGTAGCTGAAAACAATATTTTGCTACGTTTGCCAACTTCCACAAGCCAGTAACTGTGTAACATGGTACACCTTGGCAAGATTGGCGTCACATTTTCGGGCTCCTGAAGTTCTAACTACCCGTAACAACTGGCAAGACAACGGCTTAGCGTACTTGCCGTGGAACGGAGGGGTCAAGGTAGGTACATAAGAATGTTATGGAAAGCCACTCTTCCACGGACCAGCCTCAGCAACCATAGCTTATTGTGGACCAGTGCGCCTGTGAAACTTTACAATAATTTCTTCAGATATCCCGTGTGCGCCACAGAAAATAGAGAAGAAGTCGGTGGTGTGTGTCTGCAATTCAACGTATTGCGACACTATTACTAAGGAACCACTCACATCTGGCCAGTACGTCGTGTACAAGAGCTCACAGGTAAGATAACATCTCCACAGTTTTTGTGAACTAAACGCATAGTTTAGTAGAAGAAGAGGGAGGTCTTTGCCCGGCAGACGTGTCGGGCTAATTAGATAAGCTTTGGTCTCTAGATCGGAGTGCACAATGCTGCGGTATGCTGTGCCGGACACATCATTGTCTGAAAATCGTCTTTTGTTCCATCGAAGTATGCGTCAGAGTTAGCGGTGAGGATGATTAGGTATGTGTCCGGTAAAAAATACCGCAGCATTGTGCGTTCCGACCAAGAGACCTATACTATAGATAGGTAGAAATGCAAAGCTTATCGAATACAGCTCTATTATCAAAATATTAGTGTGGTATCGTGTGTTTCAGTACACGCATGGCGTGTTCGCGACACCGGAGAAATAGTTTACAAAAACACGAGGGACGTATCACTTGGCATTAAAAGTGTTAAAATGTGTAGTAGAGACAAAGTCAAATAAACCTTTGGAGGTCATATTGGAACATACCTATAATATCTATGCTGCATGGTGACAAAAAGTGTGTGGCGATATAAGCACAGCCCGGTAGGACCTGGGTAAAGTAGACACAAGCATTGAGAGTGTATCCCCAGTAGTGGGTGACAATAAATAAATAGAAGTGGCTCTTTAAATAAAAGAGCACTACTTTTACAAGTATGTTAAGAGCTAACTAACAATACAGCTATAACTTTTAACATAACAGAATATTGCTGGCCCACTTTTTGGCTCTTAGTGGTAACGGCCGCGACTTACATGTTGTAGGTCGTGGGTTCCAACCCAAGCACTTATTACTTTGTGTAAATTATTTTATCACCACTGCTCTCAAAACGGTGAAGGAAAATATCGTGATGAAACCGGCATGTCCTAGAACCAAAAAATCGAAGACATGCGACATGCACTAAACCGCACTGGGCCCGCGTGGTGGTTTACGGCCCATTCCTTCTCTCAGAGAGGAGGCCTGTGTCCCAGCAGTGGGAACATTAAAAAGTTAATAATGATGATCATGAATTTTTGGTACCATTACTAATTAGTAAACTTTCATATTTCCAGAGTGGATTACGGTTCAACAAAACTAAAGCTAACTTGCAACCGCTGAGCGATTCTGGTGAAGTTGGTGAGTTTATTAATTCATTATGATCTACGATTCAAAACTAATAACGTCTGTAAAGTTCGCTTATCGCTGGTCCCTAATCCCTATCCCAACCCAGCCGCTGTCACTTAAAATTGCTCGCGGACTGTTTCGAGCCGCCACAGGTATAAATATTACCTGTATGTCGCAGGAAGCGAATATGGAATAATTCAATGCCCAAAGAACAAAACACAGATTGCGTCATCATCAATACATGTGTGTGTATGTTCATACATGGATTCAAAAGGGATTCAAGAAAGTTCAACGCTGAGTCCACTTCTTCTTCTTAGTTGAATCGATGATTGCAAAATTATATTTTGGCCAGAATTCCGCCCCATCAACAGCGTAACAATAACTTCCGTTTAAAAAAGAAATTAAAACCTGCTTTAAAAAAACGTTACGTATGCGGTTATGTAACTTTCATTTAGTTAGGTTCAAAAATAAATTGGTACTGACTTTCTTAACTTGACCAAAAAACTGAAACAAAAAACACTTAAGTTAAACTTTAATATTTTACTACGATGAGTTGCATAGACACGAGTTGACACGACTGATTCCGGGTACCTATTTTTTATCATTCAATAAATATTTAATTCTAATCCTCGAAGTTAATTTATCTCAGATCTTTATCACATTTCATATGATTGTATTTCGCTTTTGTGATAGAAAACATGCAGCTGAAGCGACCGATGCGCTGCCATGTACCGACGATGGAAGTTGGCGAAGTGTTGGCACAATAACATTTTGATGTGTCTTTGGCACGCAGAACAAGGACGTTTACAACAATAACATAGCACAGAACATAACATCACGTCTGAATTCCGCGAAGCATTGATACCTCATCATCGACATCATCATTGCAGCCGGAAGATGTCCACTGCTGGACACAGGCCTATATTACCAATAATAATATTATAATTATTTTCACTTTCAGAGTCGGGATGTATTACGTTACTCCTGCATCCGCAGACGACGTTTCAGACGGTGGAGGGCTTTGGAGGCGCGGTGACAGACGCCGCGGGTATCAACTGGAAGAACCTGACAGACCCGGTGCAGAAGTCTTTGATCGAGTAATTCTATTAATTAGCACTTTTACAACTATATTCTTGTCAGCCCAATATTCTCCGCCGTACTATTGGAATTTCTAAAATATTGGAACAGCATTTGTCTAGCCTGTTCCAAATCATCTGATTGTAGTCTTAACTGGATACAGCTAAATAAATTCTATGAAACTGGAACCAATTCCATTAATGAGTCAGTTAGTTTGGGTGTCAGGATTTTTCTTTTTATTTTCATCGATTGTTAGGATCTATGCCTCAAAAGCAATAAAGCCATTTCTCCATGGATTAGTCTGGGACTAAAATGATCAGAGCTTATAGTTAAATAAACTACTGGTACGTTACTATTGCGTAAGGCACGTAGTTTGTCTGACGAAATTTCTATTGCTAGTATGAATAAGTCGTTCAGCTATAGCCATTTTCTAGCGGTTACTTATATACATTATATCACTAGCTACGGCCATCAGCTTCGTTCACGAGAAATCGAAATCAACTGTCGAGATAAAAAGTGTCGTAGCAGACCAAACCAATGCAGACCATGGTTTATCTGTGATCCAGATCCATCCAGCCATTGAAGCGTTATAGATTAACAAACATACATATTATATTACATCCACAGCTCTTACTTCAGCGACAATGGACTGCAGTACAACATGATCCGCGTCCCCATCGGCGGTACCGACTTCTCTACGCACCCCTACGCCTACAATGAGCTCCCTGTAAATGATGCCAAGCTCAGCAATTACTCGCTTACTTACGAAGATTTTCAGTATAAGGTGAACTTCCAAACACATATGTACATAAAGCCAATCAGGGTAATCAGATGAGCCCCCGACACATTTTTATTTCATGCTACATAATTTATCTAGCAGTATACACACTTTGATCGACAATCTACTCGTATTGAACATTTAATTATGACACGATATGATCATGCGAAAACACAAAACAAAGAAATTAAACATAGCTATGAAGACTCTCGATAAAGTCAGCTTTCAAACATTAAAAACGAAATCAAAATCGGTTCATCTGTTTAGGAGCATCATACACAATACACATACACAAACTTATAATAGTCTTCCTTTTCCGTCGGGGGAATAAAAGGACAACAAAATGTCTCGAACAACAAACTATACTATTGGTTGACAGTCGTTATTGCTCATAAAATGCCTCTTTGTTTAGGCCCTCTGGTGGCATAAAAAAATTCAATTGCACAAACCGGCTAAGTGTGAGTCGGACTCGCGCACGAAGTGTTCCGTACCATTATCGCAAAAAAACTGCAAATATAACACGTTTGTTACGAGTGAGCACTTAAATATTTATTTTATTCTGGTTTTAGTATTTGTTGTTATAGCGGCAACAGAAATACATCATTTATAAATTTCAACTGTCTAGCTATCACGGTTCATGAGATACGGCCTGGTGACAGACAGACAGACAGACGGATCGCGGTCTTAGTCCCGTTTATGCCCTTTGGGTACGGAACCCTAAAAAATACGCACTAAATTGTGGTGGTCCCCCTGCCATAGTGGTAGGTAAATAAGTCGCTAGTAGAGCTGTACTTAAAAAAAATACCCTCCATTTTGCAGATCCCGATGATCAAGTCAGCCATGCAAGCGTCGAGCGCCAACGTCCACGTGATAGCGACGACCTGGTCGCCGCCACCCTGGATGAAGACCAACAACGCGTACACCGGTCACAGCCGGCTCAAGACTGAGTACTACCAGACTTACGCCGATTACCATCTCAAGTAAACAACAGTTATTCGTATCATTGACATCCTTCCACTCGCATGATATGATCACCGCTTACCATAGAAATAGCAGATTGTTCATAGACGGCAGCTAAGGTCTATAATCTAAGTCCTTTTGAAGGAATCTTCTCCACTCCCTCCACACAGACGCCAAGAAATTGAGTCTTTGATAAATTGACATATATTCACAGCTATAGTTTGTATAATGATACAAGCTATAGAACAATGCAATGCAATGCAAGCTATAAGCAATGGCATATCACATCATCATCAGCCTTTTAATGTCCCCACTGCTGGGACAAAGGCAGGCCTCCTCTCTGTGAGAGGGACTGGGCCACCACTGCGCGGGCCCAGTGCGGATTGGTGAATGTTACATATCTTCGATTTTTTGGTTCTAAGACATGCCGGTTTCCTCGCGATGTTTTCCTTGATCGTTTTGAGAGCATACCCCTATTAAACTACTTAGATTTTCTATAGTGGCCACCTTCACCAACTTTACGTTATATAAGATGGCACAATATACCAGGCAACCCCTTACGAGGTGTCTGGGAACATCTGCGGTAGGTAACGCCTCCAGAGTACTCGCCCCTGGTACTCAAGAGAAAATGTGAGTCGCATCGTTTTGAAAGCGGTGGTGATGAAATAATTTACACAAAGCAAAGCGCTTGCCTGGGTTTTAACTCATGATCTGCAACTTGTAAGTCGCGACTGTTACCGCTGGGCTCAAATTAGAGTTTATATATATAGTGTATACGACAAAACTGTCAATTTGATATATTCCAGTGGAGGAAATGACTCAGAATATAGGGGCTAGTTTAAGTGTCCCCTTTGATTGGGAGTAGGTCACACAATAGGAATGCTGTAATATTGTTTATCTTCTTCAGGTTTTTAGAAAAGTATACGGCTGAAGGTATCCCTATATGGGCCATCACCACCACAAACGAGCCTACCAGCGGTCTGGTGGGCTTTATTAATAACATCAACAATCTTGGATGGACCGCAGGGAGCATGGTATGATCTATGTATTTTGTTTATTAAGTAAAGTATGTAAATATTTCCACAAGATGTAGAGAACTTACATCGAAATTATTTTCAGGGCAGTTGGATAGTAAACAATTTGGGACCTACCATAAGAAATTCGACGTTTAAAGATATTAAAATTATAACAGGAGACGATCAGAGACTAACATTGCCATACTGGGTGAATTTGGTGAGTCACATTCATTTGTAGTTCAATATTAAAACGGCATCAGGAGGTGCTGGAAATAAATAATCAAATTATTAAGAGCATTTACGGGTCACGGTATTCAAAACAACGATTGAAGTTCAAAATCAAATGTATACTTTTCTAGAACTACACATTTCGGAGAAGAGTTTGGTAAAAAAAAAATCTCTCTTGAATTTTTTTGTGATCCTACCTTGTTACCTATGTAAACTCTCTTAAAAGTTGGTTGTTAAAGTTTTCGAACTTACCGTTTTTTTTTGTTCTTATAACACAGCTGATAGCAGAGCATCCCAAAGTTCTAGACTACATAGACGGCATAGGAGTACACTACTACACAGACTTTTTAACCCCTGCGGTAGTTATTTCGGAGGTCGGAAAGTTATATCCTACTAAATTCATCATCGCTACAGAGGCATGCGAAGGTACCTATTTTTTATATTAGCTGCCTGATACTTGTAAGTAGTCTATATGTAATAACTTAGTACCACACTTCTATCATTTAAATTTTTCCTAAACTATGAAATCAGAGTTTTGAAATAATTATAAATTATAGTTTAATTAACATTAGTAACTTTTTTAACTTAAAAAAAGTTAGAAACCAAAAAATAACCATTTATAAGTTACTGGTAAAAAACTGAAACAACATCTATAAGTATGTTTTACGTCGTTACATTTTAATAACTGGGATTGCCTCCTCGGGCTCTGCTTACAGCTTCGAGTCGGTTTGGCATACTGAAGACGAAGTTTTAGAGGAGATGCTGGGGAATATCTTTTTTAAAGTTAAGAGCGTTACTAATGTTACGTGTATATATTTGACATTAGTATAAACTATAATTTCAAAGGTTGATGAAATTTTGTATAAAATGTTTTTGAAATTGGAATTTCAAAAGTGTGGTACATAGTTTTGAAGGCCAGTGTACTCGTATCACAAAGACATACACAAACGCACTGTGTGCTGTTTAACTGCAGGAATTGGGGTAAGAAACATTAGTTGCATACTTCAATTGTTCTATCTTTGGTGAACAATCAAATTCTTGTCAAATTTTGAATTGACTTTTTTAAATCATTTCTTAGATTCAACTACCAGTTATAATCAGTCAGTCAGACAGCGATATCAGACAGCTTTATAGGTTATATCGTTTTTATTTACTTTACAGGCACTATGTTATTTGAGAAACATCATGTCGACCTAGGATCGTGGACAAGAGCTAAGAAATACGTTATTGATATTATTGACGTAAGTACAAGCGCCTGCATTTTTTCTCTTTACGGCACGAACTAGCATTGCTAAGTTAAAATGTCAGACAGTAAGTAAGATGGTAACGATGAGTCTGACTGCTGATACATGTGACGTATGTGTCAGTGATAAGTGCGTTTGTCCACCGCCACCGTCACCGATACGTCAACGAGAACGTGATGACGACTCGATGTACGCCGTCAATTCGAGTACCTAAATCGGCGTGACCGTTAGAACTCAATACAAAATACGTTTAAACTTGTCCACCACACTACAACGGCACCGCCGCCGTAACGTCGCACCGCGCCGGTTTTTGTTTTCAAAATATAGTGCTTTGTATACCACCGAGATCTTTGCGGTGGGCAAACGATCGCCGTCACGTCACCGTGATCATGGGTAGAAAAAAACTTATTCTCGTTGACGTCCCGGTTGACTAACGCTCTAAGGGAGGCCAGGAGCTTTGGGATTGACACAAGGAAAATGATACCAATCTCCAGCAGTGGGCGAAGTCAGTCTGCGGATGATGATAATAATTTGTCAGCATTGACCATTGCCTCCGCGGACTAATGGTCTGCAGATTATGAATGAGTCCCTCGATTTGATTCCCGATTCGGGCGGTGCTATAGGGAATTTTCCATCTGGGATTTCTTAGAAGTTGGCCGGGTCTGGATTTGTGCCTGGTTGATGACTCGCCCTATTTTTCATGGATCTTAAACTTAACTGATGAAATGTGAGTGTATTATAATAGGTACACTTCTGACTACCCCTTTAAGGAATACTGGCGTTATGTTTTGTTATGTCCTTTTTGGCATAGCTAAATAATATGAAAATATTTTTGGATTGTTATTTCAGGACTTCAACCACGGTGTTGTAGGATGGGTAGACTGGAACATGTGTCTTAGCGTCCAAGGAGGTCCAACATACATCAAGAACTTCGCAGACTCTCCCATTATCGTGTTCCCTGAGAAGAACACGTTCGCCAAGCAGCCGATGTTCTACGCCATGGGACATTTCTCCAAGTTCGTGCCACGAGGCTCGCAAAGGATTAGTGTCACGCACAAGCTTAGCTGTAGAAATTCTGTGTGGAACGTCGCTTTTATTACGCCTAAAAACACTGTTGTAGTTGTGCTGTATAATGAGTAAGTAAATACATCAGTTATTTAATCATTCAAAAGCTTTGAAAGACGACAAAGCAAGGAGCAAGATGTTTGTCCATACTATGCACATACTTTTTTCTTATCGTTGAATTCCGTTTTATCTGAAGCTATATTGAATGATTATGCCGAATATTTGACATTGTGTATAAGGTGCACCTCTATCGGCTCGGAAATCTTCGAATGGCCAAAGCAATCGGTTAAAGTAAAGTAATTTCATATAACAAGCATCTAATCGATCGGACTCAATCAGTTGAGAAGCCAAAACGTTTCCCTATTGTCCTCGCATAGGCACTTCTTGGCTCTCACCCGTATCTTACCCTCTGCTAGTATTACAGTATTCTAATTGAGAAGTACAGCAATACTTTGGAAGACTCCTCTCACCTTTTTTCACGTCTTGATTTTTTTACTGGACTCTACTTCTCTGTAGTAAATAATTGTTTTCTTTCCACAGTCATGGTAAAGCAACCAAAGTGAACATCCAGTTAGGTGGCAACCAAGCTGTGGTCGAGATGGAAGGTAACTCAGTCGCCACTGTTGAAATGATGAGTAATTAGAGAGCCATAGTTACAAAATTATGTTCGATGACACAGAAGCAAGGATGTCGTCATGTACATAAAGAGCTTTATACACATAATGTAAGGATGTATTTTTGACGAATAAAATATAATAATATATTTTGATGAATACAATTTTATTTTTACACATATTTTTTCTTCTGAAACTTTTTTTTAGGCAGAAAAATAAATTAATTTGTGAGATGGTCCAAAATGTATGGAACATAACACAGAAAACAAAATGTGCTAGTTACATGTATGCGGTCCGATTGCTTATAACGAGCGATATAACCATACCTAAGTCGCAAACCCCGTATCCATTGGGAATCGGATCTATAGGCTGACAAAGTATGCATGAAATATCAGTAACTACTAAGGATTTTCCTAATTCTAGTACCAAAATCAGTCATGCAACGACGATGATACTATAGAAGAAATCGTTATTTTTTTTGTTACCTATTAGTACAAGATTATAAATAACTATACAACAATTGAAATGAATAGAACGGTCAAGACACGGTCAGGAACACATTTTTTTTTGTTTATACACCAATGTATAGTTCACTACACTAAAGAATAATATTGGTGTACAGTGGACAACACTTTTCAGCTACATGCTTTTTCGGACTCGCCGCGCTACAGGAGTACAGGTGTGCTTGACGGGTCGGACAAAAAAAAAATGTGTTCTTGACCGTGTCTTGACCTCTCGATCATCGGTGACATGACTGATGTTGGTACTAGAGTTAAGAAAATCCTAAGTAGAACATGTTTTTTCATGCATATTCCTTTTGGCTTCGCCGTAGTCGGGTAAAAAGAAGAAAGCATTTTAGTACACTACATAATGATGGCGGGACGAGCTTCATGGGTAACCAACTAATCATCATCACCGAGCTTGTCACAAGTTACTTATGGAAGTGCAACACATTATGTTCTTAATTTGCCCTCTGTCAACCGTCACGCTATCAATTACTCCCTTTTCATGTTATTCCTCAAACAATCTTTCTTTGTTTTGGCTTTCTTCTCTCTCTATGTATACCAGTCTTCTGAGCACTTGTGTCAACCAACCAACAATAATTATTTTTAATCCCCGACGGAAAAAGAGGGGTGTTATAAGTTTTACGTGTGTTTGTATCTGTATGTGGTATCATAGCTCCTAAACAGATAAACTGATTTGATTTATCGTGAGTGTTCTTAGCTATGTTTGATGAAAATCGGTTCAGCCGTTCAAAAGTTATGGGCGTTTTATTGTTTGAATCGGGCGGATTTTACAAGATATCGTGTGATAATGACGTGTTCAATAAATTGTCGAGCGAAGGGTGTCTACTACTAGATACATTATGTAGTATGAAATAAAAATATGCCAGGGGCTTTTTAAATTTTACTTGTGGTTAACATTAGTCTTGGACAGTGAAAAGATAACTAATGCTAACAGAACTAATGCAAAAAAAATGCTAACAGAACCAAAACATGTAAAGAAAAAAAATGGGAGATTGTAGGTACAATTTTTAAAAGTCTTATGTTTAAGGACATCAAACCGGGTCCCATTATCTGGTATGTGCGTACTAAGTATGTTCTCGTAGAACGTGAGTCGTCAACTCGTGACACAGGATGGCTTTGTTAAGCCGATGACTAGTTGACGAGCTCGCTGCGTCGAACACATAGGTATCTAGTTCAGTACTACGTGTTTGTTTACTGGGGTGACTAACTCTCGGACGGAGCTCAGTCCCATACTAAGGTAATGTATAGTATTCCGTTTTTTCGGTTTTGCACTAGAAAAGAGAATCAAAAGTTCAAAAAGATGAAGCACGAAGCAAAAGTGAGAAGACCGGCAAATCCTTAAATTAGTATTTCGAAAACATGTGACATTCAACACCATCTTGAACTAGCTTTGGGCACATTACCTACCTATACTTAGCACAATTTATAGGTTGATTATGATAAAGAGAGGCCCAGCAATTGTTGAAGTAAGGCTGCGGATGATGTGAGGGAAGATTGTACCTTGTTGTAGAGTCAACTTAGGAAAGGAATCATAATACACTCGCGAGTAATGAAAAAGTTCCAGTGACATAGCACCAAATTACTCCTAAACGAGAAAGGCTAGCTTAATGACGCTGTCTGCAATTAACAGCGCATCAGAATATTACCAACTAAAAACGTAAATATTAATTTAATAAATTATATTATTAAATTATTATTAATTATATTATTATTAAATTGTATTTTGTCGGTGGAACTTTTTCATTGCTCGGCAGTTTAGGTTGTAAGTTGAATTGAAACACTTTCTAACTTGTCCCGACTGTACGAGAACTTAAAAAACTGAAATTACGACCACAAACAAACAAATGATTCATACTCGTAGCATTGTGGGTGAGCCTTTATTAGATTCTACTAGCACAACCATAGCACAAAGGAGAGAATGCCTACACTCAGTTTGGTTAGGTTATTCAAAATTAAAAATTTATCCTATCCTACTAATATTACTCGTATACAGGCGATAGTATGTGAGTGTGTATGTATGTTTGTTACTCTTTCACGCAAAAACTAAAGAACGGATCTGGATGAAATTTGGCACAGGTATAGATTATAGTCTGAAAAAGCACATAGCATACTTTTTATCCCGAAAATATGTTCCCTTGTGATAATATTCGACATTCTCGCGGACGAAGCCGCTTGCAGAGGCTAGTTTAAAATAAGTTCTGTTTTGTAATATGGGATTTTAAGAATGCACGGGCACAATAAAGCGAAAATCTACTAAGTGATGAAGAGGAGAATAAAAGTGATGCTTTGGAGATGAATATGGAACACGATACCGAGGTGCAAAACGCAGATTGGATAGCCTAACTGAGACAATAGAAATTACGGATAGTGATGGTTTTACTCGCGTTCAAACTAGAAATGCAAAGAAAGTTGCGCGCACCTTGTTGCAGACACAAAACTCTAAACAGACAGAGGAGGTTATAAATGAATCTGTAAACATTTTCGAAAAAAGTCAAAAACAGTTTTACCTAAACCAATAAGTATGGGCAAATTATTAAAATACAAAATATTACGAACATACAAAGAATCAAATATAAAAATTCATACAAAATTTTGTTGAGTTTTGATTCAAGAATGGAAGCTGAGAAATTAATGAATTGTGATAAAATTAAAAAACTGGGGTACCAGTGCCAGTTTACATTTGATACAAACTTATTCCATGGAATAGTTAAACAAATTGAATAGGAAATTACCCAGGAAGAAATAAAAGAAGCTTTTACATGTGAAGAAGAGATATTATATGTTAAAAGATTAAAACGAATGACAAATGAAGGGTGGAAAGATCGTGAGTACGTTTTTGTTTTAAAACATATGAATAAAACATATATTATATGTTTATGCATATGGGTGCAGATTTAAAGTGGAGCCATATATCTTCCCGGTCACTCAATGCTCGCGCTGCTGGAAATATGCCTAGCGGTTATGCCCTATGAATCACGTAATTTGTCTAAAATGTGGCTCGAAACATGATAATTGCGAAACTACATGTTATAAATGTGTAAACTGTAAAGGTTCGCATATGTCTTTTGATAAAATTGCCCTTCGTTCCAAAAAGAAAAACAGAAAAGATTAATTATGAGAAAAGAAAAAAATTAAACATCTTCCGGCGCCATGGCTAACAGGCGACATTAAAGAGTTAATCCATAGGAAAGCTGTTACCAAAACCAAATTTAAATGTCGTCCCTCGTCGCCGAACCGGAAGAAACTTTTGGACGCACGAAATCGCTGCAATAAGGTGTGTAGAGACGCCCAACGACGCCATATCCACACCTCGGTTGAAAATGGAGACCCAGCTAAAGTCTGGAAATTTCTTAAATCCATAGGAGTTGGGAAATCTCGCGAAGAATCGATTCCTAAAAACCTTGATCTTGATCAACTAAATCAGCACTTCTCGTCTTCGTACTCATGTAATGGGACCTTGAAAGCAACTACTTTGAGCTATCTTTCAAACCTTCCAACTCCGGATCGTTCCCCATTTATTTTAAGTCAATTCTCTGATTGTGATGTTAAGAAGAGCATAGTGTCAATTACATCTAACGCCGTTGGCAGTGATTGTGTCAGTCGAAAAATGATACTCCCTGTCCTCGACGAAATCCTTCCTGTCCTTTGCTATATCCTTAACTACTCAATATCCCATGGGGTATTTCCATCAGCTTGGAAAGAGGCCAAAATCACTCCTTTATCCAAAAAGGTCAATCCTACTTCCTTTTCCGAATACCGTCCTATCTCCATCTTGCCGTTCCTCTCCAAAGTCCTTGAACGCCTTGTCCACAATCAGCTTAGTGCTTTTCTTTGTAAGAATAGTATGCAGCTACTTGCCTTAGTCAACGTTACGGATGACATACGGCTAGGCATGGAACGTTCTTTGCTTGCTAGATTTTAGTAATGCATTTAATACTGTCGATTTCGATATCCTGCTTGGCATACTTCGTTCGCTTAGCATATCTCCAACGGCGATTGACTGGTTTCGTAGTTAGGTACCTGTATGGCCGCCGGCAATGTATATGCATAGAAGAATCTAACTCTTCTTGGTGTTATACAACTGCCGGTGTACCTCAGGGTGGCGTTTTATCTCCTTTACTCTTCGCAATATTTATAAACGCTATCTCCAAAAAGCTTCTCTCCTCCTACCACCTGTATGCAGAAGATTTAAAAATCTACAAACAAGCTGTCCTTGCAGAGTTAGCTGATGCAATTAATACAATAAATAAGGATTTGGCTACAATTTGTGTATGGCGTGAGGCAAATGGGCTTCAGGTAAATCCGTCGATGACCCAGGTCATAGTTGTTGGCAGCTCTGGGATGATTCCAAAAGTAAATTGGACACAACTTCCTCTGGTACAATTTAACGGAACTACTATTTCAATAAGTGAGAAGGTTAAGAACCTTGGGGTTTGGATCGACAGATATCTGTCTTGGGGTCCGCAGCTTCAGGACGTAAGCCGCAAAATTTTTGCATCTGCCAGGTCCCTTAGACGATTGCGAAACTATCTTCCCACTGCCACTAAAATTGGGCTTGCACAGTCCCTTTTGCTTCCTATCCTTGACTATGCTGATGTTAGTTATCTCGATCTCACCCAGGCACAACTAGATAAACTTGAGCGTCTTCAAAACCTTTGCATAAGATTTATATTTGGCTTGCGCAAATATGATCACATTTCTGAATTTCGGACAAAGCTCAAGTGGCTTCCCATACGTCTTCGCCGGGATTCTCATATTTTATTTCTGCTTTACAGTATTCTATACAATCCTACAACCCCCTCTTATCTCAAAGAACGTTTCAAGTTCCTTCATGACACACATAATAGATATCTGAGGTCATCGGAAAACTTGAGACTAGAGATGCCGATGCATTCCACTAGCTTTTACGACAAATCTTTTACGGTTCAAGCGGTGCGTTTGTGGAATGCTTTGCCTGTGTCGATAAGGTGTGCTCAATCTCTGCCCATTTTTAGGGTTCCGTACCCAAAGGGTAAAAACGGGACCCTATTACTGAGACTCCGCGGTCCGTCTGTCTGTATGCCTGTCTGTCTGTCACCAGGCTGTATCTCATGAACCGATAGCTTGAAATTTTCACAAATTATGTATTTCTATTACCACTATAACAACAAATACTAAAAACAGAATAAAATTTATATTCAAGTAGGGCTCCCATACAACAAACGTGATTTTTTGCCGTTTTTTGCGATAATGGTACGGTACCCTACGTGCGCGAGTTCGACTCGCACTTGGCCGGTTTTAAAAATATGGTAAAGAATCACTACCTCTCTCTGTAATAGTTGTTTTCTTGATTTCTATGTTTTTGTTCCAAACGTATAACTGTATATATTTGTCTATATAGTATATTTATAGATATATGTATTTATTTTATATATAAATAGTACACCAATAGACTACCTACCGTACTGTCTTTCCCTTCATTTAAAAAAAAAACATCCAAAGGTTGTCTTGAAAAGATCGCTTTTAGCGATAAGGCCGCCCATTGTGTCACCCAGTATAATTTTTTTCTTCATCAATACTTTCTGTAACTTATATGGTGTACATAATAAAGAGTATTCTATTCTATTCTATGAGCCAAGATAGTTGTACATATCAAAAAGCACTTCAACAGCATTTACAAAGAAAGAAGTACTTTACCTACAAAAATATGGTTGCACCTTCAGGAAAAATCTACAGTCTACTAACAAAACTCCCTATAAAGACGCCCTTACAAGAATTACAGCCCCGCAATATGAAGAAACTACATAAATAACATTGGAAAAATACCACGTTATGAAGAGAGAATAGAAGTACCTACATCCCCTATAATCAGTAGTACATATAAAAACCGCGCAAAACCTAGAAAAAGGCAAATACGGCAGCAAGAAAAAATATTAGAACAGATACAAGATACTGATGAAGAAGAAGATATGCAGATTCAGATTGAAAATATTAGCGATCAGACAAAGATAAAAGATAGCAGTTTGTTCTGGAAGAGATTATTACAGAAACTGAAAGAAATTATTTTGTCAGATTCTTCTTTGAGTGAGAAGACTTTTTAAGTTAGCTTATATTTTAAGAAGACAATGCATGAAGGGGAATTACTAGATAGATTTATTAGCTGCTTTATAGATGGCTAATACGTCCAAAAAGTTTTTATTGCATATACAATGGAATGCGCAGTGTATAAGACCGAAACGAAATGAGTTTGAAGCTTTTTTATTTCAAGAAAAAGTTCACATAGCGATTCTAAGTGAGACTTGGCTAGATCCAGATTGTACATTCAATTTAAGTGGCTATAACATATACAGAAAGGATCGTGATGGTGGGTATGGGGGTCTAGCAATCATTGTTCACAAATCAATTCAGTCGTTCGTTTGTCCAATCGGTCTTACTAATACAGGTCTGTACCTGTATTAGTAAGACCGATTGGTGTGATGTGTGTTAAAATCCTAAACTGTAAGTATTTACAAAATATTATTGCTATATATTGTACGTCCCCTGTTCGTACTACGCAATCTGACTGGGATTCTTTATTCTCCCAATTTTCAAACTCTACAATGATAGTTGGTGATTTTAATGCCCACCAGGTCGTGCAGAACTGATACACGGGGCAATCAGCTGTTTGATAGTTCAATGGACAATGGTTTTGTATCTGTAAGCGATGGTAGCACAACAACTGACAACAAGAAGTAAATATGTAGATCGTGTACTCCAAGAAACATCACCAGATGTCACTTTTGTTTCTACGGACTTAGTTATGCACTTTAATTGGCGGGTTTTGAATGAGAACTTGAGGAGTGATCATTTAATTATTAAAATTATTTATATCATGATAATATTAAACTTTGTCCTAAACGTAATTTTAAGAGAGCTGACTGGCCAATGTATAAAAAAGAAATCATAATGCGTGTGGACTTGTTACCAGACTCTAAAGAGGTTCAGATCATATATAATTCTTTTGTTAGGATAATCAACGAGGCAACTGATAAGAGCATTCCTAAAATTAAAGTCTGTACAAATCCATCGCAAAACTTCACACCTAAAACGTACTGGCAACCTGAATTATCTAAAATTGTAGCAGAAAGACGGTTGGCTTTAAAAGAATTTAGGAGGAATCGCACACCCCAGAATTTAAATAAACTAGAAAGTAAATATGTTGAATCAAAATCAAAAATTAGTGAAGCTCGTTCAAAAAATTGGCAGAAGTTTTGTGATGGACTGGATGATGCGTCTTCTAGCTCTGAGGTTTGGATAAAAATGAGATGGGTAAAAGGACGTCAATACAATAGAATCACTTTATCTATTGGAGATAAATTAGATTTGCTGTGTAACCTGGCTCCTGATTCTGTCACTACGCGTCAACCCCTATTTACATCGTCGAACACGCTATTGGAGGGCGAAATTCTTATTCAGGAGCTTCTCTGTTGTCTTAAAAGAAAAGATACAGCTCCCGGTGTCGATGAAATAACATACTCCATGGTATATAACTTACCTTTTTCAGCGAAAGTATACCTTCCCAAAATATACAATCTAATACTCGAGCAATCAATTGTACCAATGCAATGGCGAGATATTTCAATTATACCGATTCCTAAACCTATGTCTAATACTCATAATTCCACAAATAAATTCGAGACCAATATCTTTAACATGCCTTTGTAAGATTTTTAATTCAATGATCACTAAACGTCTTGAATGATTTATTGAATAAAAAACAACATTTTTGCTCCAGTAACAGTAGGTTTTAGAAGAAGTCACTCCTCTTTAGATGCTCTCACCGACCTTGGTGATACAGATTGGTTTTTCAAAAAATTGTGTGTGAAAAGTGCCTACAATAATGTTTTTGTAGATAAAGTTGTCACAATAATTGATCTTTTTTCGGTGTGAACTCGGGTTTGTAAGTATTTATGGAAATTTCTCAGTGAAAGGAGACTTAAAATTAAATGTGGAAATGATAACACTTTTATTGAAAGGTATACAAACAGAGACCTAGCACAAGGTGATCCTATGTCACCATTATTGTTTAATATTATAACACATAACATTTGTAAAGTTATTAGCAATGTAACTATTTCACAATATGCCGACGATTTCGTATTGTACCTACTGTAAAAACGCAAAACTAAACGATAGTGTTATTCAACTGCAAGAGTCGGTTAATCTCATTGTTAATATGTTGGAAAAATTAGGATTGAATATTTCTGTAAATAAAACTAAAATTTGTTTATTCACTAGAGGCAGAAAAGATAAAGATTTAAACATTAAAACAGAGGGTTCTACCTTAGGGTTAGTTAAAATTACAAATATCTAGGTATGTGGTTGGACACTAAATTACTTTTCTATAAACACTTGAATGAACTACATCCAAAACTTTCGATTCGTAGCAGGATTGATTATGCATGTTATTTATACGGCAATAGCGCCGAAAGCCAAATTTCAAAGTTAAACGTGCTACAAAACCAAGCTCTGAGAATTATTGGAGGATTTATAAAAACAACTCCTATACACGTCATGGAGTCTGAGATCTGTATACCATCATTGTTTTTGAGAAGGCAATATATTGCCTATGAATATTGTCAGAAAGCTCACTCTTTTTCGAACAATCCCACCATCATTTTGTTAGAAGAACTTGCAGCCTTATGTGATTATAGATACTGGCAAAAGAAGAAGAAACCATTGTTACCTATTGTAAATACAGAGGTTAAACACGAGAAGGTCTTTGCCTCTTCTCCTCTATAAACTTATAATTTAGATATATGGTCTTCTAAAATAGAAATAAGTGAGGTAATTGTAACTAGTCTAGATTGCGTTAAAGCGTTTAAACATTCGTATAATTTTAATCTTCTGTTAAATAATGTTCTAGATGAACTTAATATTAAATATGCAGGATGGCAAAAAATGTTTACGGACGGATCTAAGACAAAGGGTGGTATTGGGGCCGCCTATGTTAGTAATAGTTTTAGAGTAAATGCGGGTTATAAAATTGTTTCTGATGTTAACATTATATGCGCCGAGCTATTTGCAATCTCAGGGCTGTATCCTTTTTAAAAAGTAATTTAAATCTAAAAATGAACAGCGTTAGCATATGTAATCCTTAATAAAATGTATACCATGCCTAATGATGTAACTCTGAGATTGCAGTGGATTCCATCACATGTTGGTTTGAGAGGAAACGAGGAGGATGACGTTTTGGCTAAAAGATCTTGTACAGACGGAAGCGAAGTATTCATAACACCTGATTACTCAGAATATTTTACACGTTACACGTAAACATGGCAACAGAAGGGGAATGCATATTTTGACATCAGATATCGTGAAAAGGGAATATGGTACAAAACTATGCAATGTGAGTAAAGAAGTTTGCCTTTTTAATGAAAAAATCCCTTTCTCTTAATTGTGATGCCTGCAATAAACCAGAAGATGTACAACATCTCCTTTTGGACTGTTCCTGTTTGCACTAGAAATCATTTAGAAATAAAACTTTTATGTAGGCGATTAAAATTAAATTCACTAGATTTAGGCAAACTTCAATCTGTGTTAGCTGTGCCTACAAGTATTAAATCTAAAATTATATATAAGTTTATCCTAAATAGTGTTAAGAAGTGTGTGTAACTAGGTTAGTGATTAGATGGGGCTGACATAACTTGTTGTTGGTTACAAGTCCCTAATAAATAAAGAGAAAATAAAAGTTTTGGTTCTAATTTGGACCAAATGTAAAATCTCTCAATTACCCTGTCAACTTCACAAATAACCGCTATTATGATGAATTTTATTTTGTTATGGCTATAGAAATGTTTATTTCCTATAAATTGTGTGTAAACAGCTGAGTCATCGCGGTCAGACTCAGACATCGTGGCTGGACTGGTCGTCCTACTAACTACGGCTTCTAGTGACTCACGCGGTAAACAGAATTACGACTATTATTACATTAATACTAATAAAACCAGTTTGGATGCTCCTACGAACTGTCTTAAGTGCGTAAGCTATGTTTATTACTTCCAACGAGTCTATGCATTATTTTAACTCAAATAGTAGCAACTGCTTTAGTCATGTAATACTGTTCCCCGAAAGTAACGGCTTTGCTGTGCAGTTTGCCTTTTTATTCGTCTGCATTTTGTTATATTGGAATCCGACTCCAACTCAGGTGGAATAATCCTAGGCAAATAATATGTCAAAGACTTTTATTTGCAGCTATCCTTTTCATTTATATGTATCTGGGTATACTAGAAGCCATGATCTATTCTGGAGCAATGGGAAATACGATCCTTAGGACAACAGTTATGAATCTTATAGTGAAACGCAGGAGATAGCTAAAGAAATTGCGTTGGCGAGAGGTGCTAATTTACTTTGATGAAAGGCCTAAACAACTACAACATATTTTAAAGAAAATTTTAGGAACAAATGTAGGAGAGAGCGGGTCGTATTTCTTGCTGTATCTATGATAAATTATTGAAACAAATAAAGGCAGGCTTAACCCAACAGAAGATAGGTACGTGTCGTTCGTGGTCGTCAGCTCATGACAATAATAAAAGCAGACAGTTGAATCATGTTGGAAAATCATTAGGGAAAATGTGCTTAATTAAGAATACATACTGCCTAATTATAGAAGCCAATACTAAATATACCAGTTGGGGATGTCAGGTAAACTATTAGCAATTACTTAGTAAAGGGCAAACCAAAGAATCAAATTAGTATTAATAAATCAATCAATTGTTTTTCCTTAATTTTATGATGACAGAGTTCACCAGTTTCTGTGTCATGTGTTAAATGTTCATTTAAATGAAACATTTCGTGGAGTTGTTTTCGAACCTACATTATGTTATCTTAAACATGGAAGAACTTATGACACATCCACTACCTTTGTTCTACCTTAATGATTCATTTACAAAGTGACACACTTCCTGCGAATAGTCAATTATTTACATAAACTTAATTATTACAATCACGAAAACCCTGATTCCTACTTTGTTAGAATTCTAGAGATTTGGTGCCAATTAAAATAAGGAGTAGGTTATCTCTAGATATTTGTCTGTTTCTGGTAGGTATTTTATTACAGCCAAAATAAACAAGGAACATTTAACACACCGATATAATGTTTATCAGGATAGGAAGCCAAAACATTAATAACGACGACAAAATGATGCTGAGAAAACAAACTAATTAGGTACAGTACCTATTTATCATTTAATACAAATATTAAGTTTCATTAATTTACTAACAGACAATTTGCGACCTTAAAAGACTGGTCTAGAAGCATGAGATTTTGCATAAATTGCCTTGTATAAGGCAAATACCAATACATACTTTGTTTTTATTTTGCTAGCCTGTTCTGTCTTACTCCTGCAGCCGAATTGCGTAAGTGAATTCAGCAAAGGTAACAGTTTGGAACCTTCACAAAAACGACTTTACGTATTGCATATTACACTCTGAAAAGGAAAGGAGACGAATCTTTTCATGACCAATATTTTGACGTGGAATTGATTGTAAAGCATAATTGTTTTTTCAGTTTTAAGGAACCATTATACATTTTTAATTAAAAGCGTTGGAAGACCATTCGTTGTAAGTAAAACAAAATTAAATTGTGTCCTAATTATTTGGAAATAAATCATCAGGAGGATGATCGTACTTTTTCCAAATAAGTTTCGCAATACCGAAAAAGTTGAAAGAAATGATTCTTACTCTTTGAAGGTTCCAAACTGTTTCCTTTGCCGAATTCACTTACGCAATTTGGCTGCTGGAGAAAGTCCTCCTTCCTCAATTTCCTTATAAGACTATACTAGGTGAAAATTCATACCCTTACTTACCACCTTAAGGGGATAAAAGGTTGAATGAAGGTTTGTCATTTTTGGCGATGGGATATTCCATCAGGCACATGGGTTGTAAGTTGTACCTTAAGAATCAGTTGAGCAGTTTTTTTTTAGCTTATATATTGGCAAAATCAACCAACTCTATCTAACGTCAGAACAAGCTCGTGATGAGATAAAAATTGCTCAATCAGCAAAAAATGTGACTTCCCAGGATACGGTCATTCTACCGACCTAAAATCTTGGAAGTTAATGAAGATTCTAATACTTTTCAAAACTTATAGGTTCGTATGTATAGCAGAAGCACCTATATTGTTACAGTGAGCGATTAGATGATTGATAGTGCATAGTGTACGGAGTGGTTGACCTAACTAGTTGAGATAAGAGCCTAGCAAATTATAACAAAATACAAACACTGATGACGATGCGATGTAGTGACGTGACTCCATTTATAACACTTTACCAGTGATTGCTATCGATGTAACACAGGAAACTATTTAAATTCAACTGACCATGACCGTAACATCGTCAATCCCGTTTATACCGAATTAGAATAAGAGCAGGAGGATGCTGATGATCACCTTAATATATATGCGGCAGTCACTTGGACTGCTGCGATGGAGAAGGCTGGCCTCACTCAAGCTGGACACAAACAGATTGCCAATATTTTACACCTTTTTGCTGCGGAATTTGTTGCGCCACTTCTTCTTCCCCACTGAAACACTAAGAAGTGGTGGGCGGGTGGTTCTGAGGGACTATCTGTAATTAGAACTTTATCGTTCCAATCAAGTTGGGTTGGAACCTAATTTAATTACTTAAATGACTTTTATTTTGATTTTGAGCCTTTTTGCAATGATTTTTGACTCGCTGTCATTATCGGCATCGCAGTCCAAATTCAGTCTAGCCTGATTCAGCTGAATATGAATATTATAATATCTTGCATGGAGCGCCTTTCCGACTTCTAGGTATAAGCTATATATATACTGGGTGCACACGATACAACGACACTTAGTAGAGATAAGAAAATTATATTTGACGATATCTTGTTCAAATTATTATAAACGATGACTCATGCGGTCCATAATAACTTTCCCAACTCCAAACCTTTTAAGCCTTCCGAACGTCTCTTCGTATTGTTTCCTCTTACTACTTATCAGCTGTTACGAATTTGTACAAGTTTTATGAATGAAAACGCTGGATCAACAACACTTCTCGGAATCTTGCGTCTGTATCTGTACTATGCCAGCGTTGAAAGGTCATAGGAGTCCGTTGGTTTATAACCACTACTCTGCGTTGTTCTGGCCAGTTCACGGCGAGACGCCAAGCGGTGATCACGTACCTGCTTAGGTACTCAATTCGGTTTTTAAAATGTACAGTTTATCGGCATTAGGGGTGTTGTTGGCGATATGTGGGGGTGCTCTCAGCCACACTTACCACCTGGGAGCGTGTCCCATCGTCGAGCCTATGCCTGGCTTTGAAATGAACAGGGTATGTACAAGTTGTCTTTTAGTTGTTATTGTTTTTTTATTGAACCGGGATCAAAGGGACCAGGGTCAAGTTCGTGAGATTAAAAATTTAATGCGCGTGCACACTGAGAATGTGAGTGACTGGCTTGACTGGAGAGTGGAGTGTACGGGACAAAGAAACATCATTAAGTACACAATCCCTTCTGTAATTCTATGTGAATGTGGATTTGTTTGTTCGTCAATCACGCCTCAACGGTTCAACAGATTTGAATTAAATTTGGAACTCAGGTAGACGATGTCCTGGATCAGGAGTATAACAAAGAATATTTTTTATCCCGGTAGATCGTTCCCTTGAGAACAGAAACATTTTCCACGCGGACGAAGCCGCTGGAAGAAGCTAGTAATCAATTCAATTTTTGTTCATGAATAAAAACAAATTTTATTAGGTATAGTTTAACGATCTAACTGCGGCCAAGCACGTTGATGCTAATTGATTTTATGTTAATTACTTTTTGTTTCTGAGAATACATTTCTATGTTTAAATAGATAATAGGTACCTACTAAGAGGTATTTTAGCCGGTACGGTCAGCATCATAAGTAGCCGAACATTCTGGTGTAAACATTGTGCTACATATTTATAACTCATCAATAGGTACATGATTTATCTTGACTGATTGTTAGAGAGAGAATGCCTATTAGTACCTTTTGTGCATGCAGTTTAAATAAATGCAACAAATGTTTTCAGATTGTTATGAGTATCCAATGTTTCAGTACCATACATATTTGTCAAATAATAATTCATAGCAAATTGAAAGTTGTAATATAAACAAAACATTTGATACATTGACGCATGGGAAGTTTACAATAATTTGAATACTTTTGTTATGCAAATGTTATTGGTTTTCTTAAGAGTGTAGAAATACTTGAATATCCCCTCTGCTTCTGGTGCGTGCTCCGATATATTATCGGTTGTTGATCGTACCTATTAGGTAGTTAGTTGTCATAAAGTTGAATAGATAACAGATCATAGGACGTGAGATGTACAGTATTTCTGTTTATTTTATCATGTTAATTAGTTTGGTATGCTCTGGTTAACATGAACTTGTGTTAATTGATGATACGGGTGATAGTTAGGCCATGTGACAATGCCACAACATTATTTTATGGACTGTCTATATAATTTACAAAAACGTTGATACGATTAAAAATATAAGTAACGTAATATGTATGTAGGACCTATAAATTCTTTCTAGCAACTTTTTGAAGGAATACAAGAATGATTTATGGATAAAAAAACATGGGTAGGTAACTACAATATTTTCATAATGGTCTTCAATGATTCCAATACATACTTTAATTATTTGAATAAAATATGAAACGAAAAACTTTGTAAGTAGGTACCTACATAGCATCACATAACTAAAATGTAGGCATTGTGTATTTGTGTGCTTCATCTGAATGAAAATTGTACTGGTTAACAAAAACGACAATAATCGGCTTGCAAAAATAAAATACATGTTCCAAGGACTTTTAGTTTAAATGTGCCTGACGTCACCTAGGTATCTATTATCACCATCATCATCATCAGCCTAATAATGTTCCCATTGCTGGGACATAGGTCACCTCTCTGTGAGAGGGAATGGGCCGTTATCATTTTCACCATAAAATAATAAATTACTTAGTTGCCAACAAATGGTTACATTACAACACTATAGGGCTCTTCAAATGTCATTGTGGTACACAAACTTGGTCTACCAAGCAGACTGCACAAGAACATAAGCTTGTAACATGAAGCCATACAGTAAAAACACGATTATAATCGAACCCACGCCAAGCACACAATTTAATCCACTTAGCCACTGTACCAAGAGAGCCTTCAAATCGTGATGTATCTTGTTGATCTTCGCCGTCAATTATTTTTTTCGTATAATCGCTTTTGTTTTAAAAACAAAGAGTATAGAATACGCGGAAATTAAATTTAAGTACCTATGTTTGGTTGATAATAATCATTTGGAAGCATGGTAAAAAGGATAATTGATGGAGTAATAAGGAACACATCGGCAACGCCTTGAAATGAATTGATAGAATCAGTTGATGTGTTCCATGGTTCCACCTACGAACCTAGTGTGGATCTTTGTGTCTCTGAAGTTGGCTGCAAGACCCTGCGCAGTATCTATTTTTGTGTCAATGTTGAAGGTGAAGATAGCATGGTATCTATACCTGTTTTTGTTACGTTTGTCGCATCGTTCTATCTCGTTTGCTGTATGCAGTATGAAGGTCCTCGATGACAAACTGTTTCATGCCAATGGTTCGCAGAGCCTAAGCCCTTTGCCTTGCCGTATTCACTTATGCAATAAGCTGCAGGATCTGGATCTGACAAAATTTTAAAAATGATGTACATATTGATCGCAATATTTCTCAAACTACCCGAATATAAAAACAACTTTTAATATTAAAAGTTACTTGCAATCCGTCTATTTCGCTCAGCTGCTCATGGCATAATGTTTCGCACCAAATTATTATACATACCTATACCTGTATAATTTATAACACACTAACTTATATTTATTTACCTGTACATAATTTTAACACCGTAAAACTGATTCACATCCGTACACTTCAACGTAAGGTTCAGTTGAAAACCAGCGTCAGGCAACTCCAGTAGTCTGGCATTTTGCTGAACTGGACCTTTTTGGCGCAGCCGCGGGGCACACTATGTATGTAAATGTTGTAAAATCAAGTTTTATTTGTACCTACATTGTGTGTATCTGTGTGTGCCAAATAAACTAGTTTTCTTTCTTTCTTTCTTTCAGGAGAATGTAATGAACGTATAGTTGCAATAGGCAGACAAAAACAGTTTCTGTAGGTTATTAAATATGGAAGATAATACAGCCACAGATAATATAATACTATACAGCTGTTAAATGATATCTAGTAGACCTATAATAAGTCTGGCTACTTATATCGAGAACAAATAGAGAGTAGTCTGTCTGCCAAACAAACAAGATTACCTACCTTCCTACTTATTCACAACTGCAATTGTTATGGCTTCGATCACGAGCGTCACAAAATATAATTAGAATCTACGCGAGTAATTGTAATGACATCGCAATGTCAATATTCTTTTGTTGTCTTCAATTTATTTATAAATCTAAAACTTTCCGACTATCATTTACTACGTTGTTATACTTCTCCATAAGAAGATAAATATATAATCGAGTTATTTATCAGCGTCACACGGACTGATATCGAATGTCCTCAGCTCTTCACACAATGCGGTGTCTTATTCTATCTACAAACATAAGAATATGACCCGGCTACTGTGACTTCCGATAACACTCGATGACTCACTAAAGAGACTGTCTCGTCAGTCTTGTTTTCATTTATCTTACCCACTTTCACATCACCCAGATTCTACGAATTTATGCAGATTTTATTTACGTGTGAAGTAAGAAGTTAGTCATCATTTTAGTAATTTGTCTTTTAATTAGATGACGTAGATAAAGCAGGTTTGTGTTTACAGCGAAACGCTGAGTATTTTCGAGCAAGAGCGAGGTTGACATATATCATCAGATAGAGCTATATTCTCCGAAGTGTTATGGTTTATCAATAAAAAATAATAAAATTGAAGTGTCTTTAGGTTAAAATAACAACGTTTTATTGAATGCATGTGAAAGCATGTACCTACATACGGTACTAATAACAAATACGCAATTTTAAAGATTGTTGTCTGTCTGCTGTTTGTGCCGGGTAATCTGCGAAACGGCTGGACTGATTTTGACTGGAAGTTGACTGGAAGATAGCTGATGTTATAAGGAGTAACAAAAGCTACTGTTATTTTGGTAAAAGTGTTAGGGTTCCACGTAAAAAAATAATCATTAATATTTTTTTTAGTTTTACGGGTTTGACGCGGACGAAGAAGCTAGTCTATAGTAAACCAAGATTTCGCTGGTTTTGTTGAAGTCCTATGTAATAAGGGGCGAGCTTTAATCTCATCAACCAGCTTATAATCCAGACTCTGGATAGTAAAACTCAAAAACACAGTCTAACCCTCAGTTTCCCACCTTAAAATTATCGGAGAATTAATGTGACAAATTGTCAAACACGCGTTATCTTCTGTGATTGGCTGTTGAAAATTCATTCAACCACAGATACCGAACCGATATCGAACTCAATACCTCCCGCTCAGTAGTAACGCTTGCAACCACTAGATCAACGAGACATTCTAGCAAGCTAGGTAAAATATGAAAATAATTAATATTTTTAGTTTATGAGCGTGGAAAGTGATTAGATTACATAAAGCACGAATGCAGCCATGTGTCGAACAATTGCTATCAAAACTCTATTGTTCTGCATGTAGGTAATGAGGGCAAACATTTTTACTTCCATTTCTTTTATCACTTGCCATGTGTGTTATTTGTGCTTCCTTGGCATAATTCCGACGAGATTCAAAGAAGGCGAATGTACTGTTACATTTTGTTATTCTTCTACCAGCACCATCTTTCTATGAAAATTCAACCAAGGCATGTTTTAACACCTTCGTGTAGCTAATACGTTCAACACGAAATATATTTCAGTTTAGGTCTTCAAATATAAAACAACTTCAAAGAAGCACTTAGCGGATATGATACGCACCAACAGATAGAGGTACTTACTTCTAGCAGTCGTGCCTCTGGTAACCATTGGTTACTGTCAGTCTGTATCATACCACAGCTGGACAAAGCCTTCATGACTTCTAGCTGATCCGGTCCAGGGCCATTCGTGGTTTATTTTGTCTAGTATCCAAAATCTCATAAAACATTCCTCTTATCAACAGCTCCTGGGTGTTTGGTACGTGGTACAGAAGACGTCGACGGCCTCACACTGCATGACGTACAACTTCACGAAGACCGACGAGCCCGGGAAGTATGAACTGGAGCAAATGTCGCAGCATTTCATCTTGGGGCTTACTCCACTGAAGCATGACTACAGGTACACCATACCTACTACCTACATTGTTTTCATTTATAATCAACCGTCTGTGCAGCAGGCATGTTACGATCAAAATTGATAGCAGTTAACAGCACACTCCCTCGTACAAGACGCATAAGTCCTAGCCGCGCTGTTGGATCTTTGTTGGCTGACATGTTATTATAGACATATTTGTGACTCAACATCATTTAACAACAGTCTTTTGTTTGATGCTTTGATATTTTTGTTTTGTCTGGCTCGCTGCCGAAGGGTTTGTGTACCTAACGATATTGTAGTTAAAATAAAATAGTTTATTGCTGATTTGCACCCTCATTGTCTATCATCCACCGAATGGATGAAAATAACTTCTGTTGACCGATACAGATTTTAACCCACCTTTTGTTTTACAGGTATACTGGTATACTGACAGTTCCAGACCCAGCTGTTCCTGCAAGAATGAAAGTCAGATTCCCTCTGAGTAAGTATTTGACGTAACCATATCGTTTTCGAAAACCTCTAAGTAGGTTTAGTTATCAGAAGCTGGTATTGACATGAACATAAGTATTTTTTCTGAAACCTTTAGACCTTCCCATAGGACAGCAACTAATTCAAATAATAATGTTTTTTTCAGGCGTCGCTGGTTCAGCAAGTTACACAGTCGTAATGACCGACTACACATCGCACGCCGTCATCTTTACTTGTCAGAAACTGGCGTTCGCGCACCGCAGATCTGCTACCATCCTCTCAAGGACCAAGGAGCTTGACAAGATGTACATTGACAAGGCAAGTCTCTCATGTTTTTACAAGCTTTTTATTAACTTGCAATGTATGTATGTTCGGGTCAAATCTTGCAACTGAATTTTAAAGCACTTATCGTCAACCGATTAAAATGAAATTTTCCTTTTTTTTTGGTTTGGACGACAATGCACGGTAAGCTAAAGGGGTTGTTTAAAAACAAAATTGGCAAAAGTAGTCCCATAAAGTCGTCTAAAGTACCGACCTACTTGGTCTACCCCATGTTTGAAGCTCACAATAGCCTAAGTAATAATGTTGTTTAATAACCAATAAGGTATCTATTATCCAATCAAATGATTGGTACCCGCAGCCGAATTGCGCAAGTGAATTCGGCAAGGCAAAGGATTCGCACATGCGGGATAAATGACGCGATGTGGTTTTCCATCTGATTGGTCGATTGATAGCGGCCAAACCGTTTGCGTTGCC
Organism: Orthosia cruda; assembly: GCA_964057195.1. Taxonomy (NCBI): domain Eukaryota; kingdom Metazoa; phylum Arthropoda; class Insecta; order Lepidoptera; family Noctuidae; genus Orthosia; species Orthosia cruda. The sequence continues at coordinate 9,780,393 of OZ059842.1, read as the reverse complement.
GTTTTCACTTACGCAATAAGGCTGCCGGTACACATTGGTATCGGGAATAGCGCCCAAGGTTTGAGCAAGAGAATAAAACTCGTTACATGACGCTCCATATCCAGGAATACCACTTCCAACCATCTATGTAGATAAAGCATTCTCTGGTGTTGCTCAACGCTTTTGGACTGAATCATACTAAAATCAACATCTGATGACGTAACAACAGACTAGAAACTACCATGGCTACAAAAAACCTTGCCGTGATCTTCAAAACGATTGCCACATCAATTATTTTTTCCATTCCGCAGATGCGCAACAAGCTGGCCTCATTTGGCGTAGATCCGTACGACCTGTCCATAATCTCTCAGAGCGAGTGCCCCTCTCACGCTAACGGCACTGAGGGTGTCAACATTAACATCGATCCTGAGACTTTCTCGTCACACAACATTGGACAGGCCGTCAGGAAAACTGGCGGTGTTATCGGTGAGCCAACATTCCTTATTATGTTTCATGATCATGGAGATAATGAACGGGTTTCATTCGTTGTCTAAATCTGAAGATAGTGCTGCAACAATGGGAATAAATTTTGTCAACAGAAGTTGTACCTTTTCCAGATATACAAGGGATCCAATATTATAGAGACATATTTTGATTAATTTCTTGTTACGAAATTATAATTATGAACACTAAATACTTCAGAATGTCCCCATGTTTCAAATGATCGTCCGACGCTGTATTGTCAGCCCACATACCAACCTGTGACTGGCTTGTGACCACAGTGGCTTGATCTACATAGCACCCCGAAGACGAGGTAGAGGACATGTATGGGGATATTTACTCCTTCGAAACCAGTTACGTAAAAGTATAAAAAAAGCTTTCATGGAAACTAGTTACGTAGACGTATAAAAAAAGCCTTCATGGAAACCAGTTACGAAACCCCGGTTTCCTTGACGGCCGAAGCGATCTCTAGAGACATGCATGGTTTCAAAACTCACTTCACCGTTGTCATACGATGGGAGACGAACCATACTAACTCTCCTGTCCCATTTCAGCCGATGGAGTAGAATACGTGGTCGAAGCTGGCAAGACAGTGTACAACAAGGTGGCCAGCAGTAAGGAGGACCTCACCGAAGCGCCCGGCGGCGGTCGCTCTTATTCCGCCAAGAATGACGCCGAGTGGCTGCCTTGAAGCAACTCCTTGATGAAGAGGCTCTAAGTACAAGTAGTCATAGTTTGCGTGATGACGTACATTTACCCCCGATTTCTGAATTAACAATATAAAGTTAAGTATTTGTCTAAATACTTAAGCCCAAAATCAGTCATAATTTGATTAATGTAGGGCTTGATACGTTCATAACTCCAAATTCTCAATTCAGAAACTGGCCCACTGACTGAATCTAAACTAGATGTTAACTCGTAAATAGCACCCTTAAAATGGACACCCAGTTTTTTTCTGTAGTTTAATTTAATTTAACTGAGAATTTTATACCTAGGTACCTATAATAATAAATATGATTATTTCAATCGTAGTTCATCTTCTTGTATATTAAAGATAGGAGAAAATAGTAATGCATTTAATATAAATACCAGAATACTAGAGGTGAAATACTCATAAGATAATCGGGTATAATTATTTATAAACCCAACCAGAAAATGTGATTATAAGTTTAGTAATGTAATATTTTGTATCAGAAATAACGTAGATAGCTAACTAACAGTTTTATACCAAAGGATGCCTTGCCTTGTCATGCTATCATTGTACTACATGTAGTAAGAAACAATAAATAATTTAAAACAAATAATGCATTGTGAATATTTATTTACCCATCTGTTTGCATAATGTTCTTATTACAGTCGTGAAATTACGTTCTTTGTTATATTCTTGTACGGTCATACGGACGTAATCGATAACTATTGCGTGTGTTTGAGAAACGTGCGATGGAAACGCAGGTTCAGCGCAGTTAATTGATTCATAGAACGACATGGGTCTTTTTAACCGACTTCCCAAAAAGGAGGAGGTTCTATGTTCGACTTCATGCTTGTTTTTTTTGTGTATGTTCCTGTTATCTCCGTCAATTGTGGAACGATTTTGAAAATTCTTGTTTTGTTTGAAAATGTATGTTCCGAAATTGGTCCCATTTTTTTTTGGTGGAGATCTGATGAAGGTCTTTGGAGATATACAACAGAACTCTTCAATAAACAACGGCAAATCTCTCGGGATTGCTGCAATTGCATATCTGTTTATTGTTTATACCATTTCATAACATAACATCACGCCAGTACGCTCTTAAGGGGTACGCAGATCTCTCATTTCACCGGTTAAGTTCAAGTTTCATGAAATCAATTTTGGCGTTATAGTTACCTTACTAACTTACCTATTAGGTAGGTACAACTAAAAAGTGAAAAATAAAAAAACTTTTTTGCAAAAAAATACTACCGACTTCCAAATACAAAACTACAAAGTGAAAAATAACTTTATTTTTTGAAGTCGGTGTCTTTCGCATGTACCAATTTTGCTTTATGGACACCGCCTTCAAAAAAAAAAAGTTATTTTTCACTTTGTAGTTTTGTATTTGGAAGTCGGTAGTATTTTTTTGCAAAAAAGTTTTTTTATTCCTGGCTATAATTTAAGAACAATGACATGACATGCGAAGGGTCAGGCGAAGGTGCAACACCTACAGTATACCTATGTACAGTTTTTTGTTATTTCGCCAATTATGTTTATAACTCCCATGTAGGGTAACTATACAGTTTCGGACATTTCCAATTTCAAAAAAAGTTTAGTAAATTGGACTCGGAATCGGTATAATACTTTAACTTAACTGAAAATGTAAAATTAGTAGTCTGATTAGCTACGTAAGTGTTAAACAAAAAGCTCAAACAATCTAAATCTTTCGTCACTGTGTTCATATAGGATTGACGTGGAATTGCGGAATGAAACACTTGAGTGGTAGAATGTCTTATAATAACGGTAACGGTACACTAAAAATCAGATTTATTATATTAAACAAGGAAACTATTTCTAATACAACCGATTGTAAGAAAACGCGCGGCGGTTAGGAGCTCGGGCGCGCGCGGCGGTTCGCAACTTGTCCTTGCGTGTACTACTCTTGCGTCAAACGTTGATCAGCGCGCGAGCGTTTCGGTTGCGTTCTCGCTCTCCCTCTTTTATAAGGCATAGCACGCACTGCGATTTTTATACGCGCGAATTTTTTTCCGCCCATTCTGTGACCTATGGAAATGTATGAAGCTGCACGCACTGCGGAAAAAAAAATCGCGCCCATATAGTAATAAAAATTCGCGCGAATAAAAATCGCTGTGCGTGCTATGCCTATAGTCATTAAAGCGAGAGGGAAGGCATGCGCAGCGGCGTCCGGAAGTACGTGGGCTTGAATTATTTGCGACAAATCATATTTTCAAAAACTGCACTAAATTGCTTCTATTGCAAATACTCCACTGCGGGGGTTAACTTCGACGATACCAACATTTTTTTCTTGCTGGGAGTAGCAAGAGTCGTTCGCTCGGCGTCGATCCGCGTTTGCAAAGACTGGTTAGCCATCATAGAGTTACGAGCTGGGGTTCAGGGATAAATTATTTAAACCACAGACTTCAATTAATCACTGTTTATTACAAAAACACTTCTTAAACATTTCTATTACTTCGCACTATTTTCCGCTTTGATCGCTCTGTATCGCTTCTCAATCGAAACTGACTCACGACGGGTTTGGAGGTGGGGTCGGACCTCGGCTCAGGGCGTCGCTGGGGGGAAAGGCTAAGGCCGGATCTAATAAAGTGATTCTACCATCCGTTCCGAAAAGCCTACGTGGAGAAGAACGGATAAGAAACTCCAATGAATATCTAACTGGCATTTAACTATGGCTCAGCACGCGGGCTGGCTTATATGAATCGAAAAGGATTACGCGACGAGCCTCTGCGGCGAGGACGGAACAAATTTGTATCTAAGTTTGTATGGACAGAGAGTTCGTACTATTTACGAACCCATTGACCGTCCTTGTAGATAAGGCTATCGAGCTCCTTAGCTATGGACTCGTACCTCGAAAAGAGGTGAGCGCATGCAACGGGATTGAGAGAGCCTGCATTCCGGATTTCTGCATCCAGAGCACGGGCTTGAGGGGACATAAATATGGAATACGCGCTAATTATGTTTTCAGCAACGCTCAAATATTACTTTCGCCCTGAGGGGGCGGCAGGGGGCGGGCACTTAGCGGCAGGGGTAGTGGAAGCCACCTTCTGGCTTTGTGCGGTCATAGTGGCAGCGGGGGGCATTGGGTCGGGGATTATGATTGGCGCTGCGATGGGAGTGGCCATCAGCGCTGGAATTGGCTGGGAGTTAGACTGAGGGGCTACACTTTGGTGGTTCAGCTTACCCCAGGGTGAAGTCTTCCGAGAGGCTAGTCTGGGGGAAAGTTGGGAGGTAGAGGCTACGCGCGCTTGGCCATTTTAGGCGCTAGCTTTCGGGCTTTTGGGCATCCACGGTAATTAGCCGGGTGCCCGACTTGACCACAAAGCACGCAGCTGGGAGGCTCCGTGCATTGTGAGCGGTCTTTTGGACGGGGACAGTCCTTAGTGCTATGCTCTCCCATGCACTTAACGCACCTGGGAGCCGCAAAGCAATTGGTCTGAAAATGACCATACAGTTGGCAGTTGTGACACTGACCAGGAAGATGGGGGCGGTAGGGCTTTTCGATGGAAATGCCAGACAGATTACAAACAGTCTTGACATTGAGAATGGGATTGTGACCCTCAGTGGGGAAGCACACGACCAAAACAATGTCGTAGAGTTCTCCACCTCTTGCTTTATGCAATCGGTGGACCTCTGAAACAGGGACTTTCTGCGCTATTAAATCCTTGCGGATTTCTTCCGTAGGGATTTCATTCGGAATGCGCTTAATCACGACACTTGTGGACTTTTCCTCCGGGAGGGAGTACGTGTGGAAAGAAACTTTCCGGTCTTAGAGGAATCGAGTTAAATCTCGGTAATCACGGGGGGTGGGGACCTGAATTCTGATGCCCTGTTGGCATACAGTGGCTTTCGTGTAATTGATTTTGCGCTCAACACAGGCGCTAGAAATGTCGCTCCATTTCCTTTTATCTTGAAGATAAATGGGTGGAGGAGGAGGGGGCTTCCTAGTGGTACTTATTGTTACCACGGGGCTGGGCGAGCGGTTTATCCGCTGAGAAGGACTAGCGGGGGCGGGGGCGGGGGAGGGTTGCCCGTCGGGCAAGGCCGGCGGCAGAACTGTCTGGGGAGAGGTTAAAGCTGCCGCCTTTTTGGCCTTGGTAGCATGAGAGGGACTGTTTCTCTTTTTCCTCTTACCTCCAGAATTTTTGTAAGAGTCGTGATCGGAGGAGTCGGAAAAGGACACGGTATCGTAATCCTCTGACATATCGGGTTTTTCTGGGTCAGCGACTGATTCACCCTGGTTAGCTAAAGCTTCCCATTCGTTATCAGTGCTAAGATTGGTTGCTTCTTCCATAGGGGAATCGCATTCGTCCTCAGCCCACGATTTGGACTTGGACTTTTTAGAGGACTTATGGAGGGAAGCTATGCGCTCTTTCTACTTTCGGTACTCGCTAGCAGAGGGGGGGTCCCGCCATGATTTGACGCGTGAATTAGGCTCGATGGCCGAAGGTTGGGGCTTGAGAGGGCTGCGATCTCTCTCAGAAAGGGGTGAAATGGGTTTGACTACCTGTACCTCACCCTAGGTAAGGGTGGGTGATCTAGGGCCGGAAGTGGGCCTGACGGGTGGGGAGGGTGACCTTGGCGAGTCCTTTTCCACGCATGGCACGGGGGCCGTGCTAGGTTCAGGGGCCTCGGTCTCGGTCGGGTCCGAATCGGACGGGAGGGCATCTATAATTATCCACATGGGATTACCATATCTCAAACGGAATTGGCAATCTTGGGCAAGCCTTTCTCTAACAAGCTTGATAGCCGCCTGTACCTGTGCTGAAGGCATCGTTACAGGTCTTCCCCGGGTGGGTGTGCCCGGGGTGTGTGAAAGCCTACCCTCCCAGCCGGGTTAGACTGGGAGGTGTGTTCCTGGTGAGCCCTAAGCTTGATATCCTGCCACCAATCTTATTGGGTGGCAGGGGTCCTAGGGTACCGGTGAACGCCGGGGTTGAGACACCCGATCGTGCCAGGTGAATCGCTGTGGGGCAGAGACAGGGGTTGACTAGGCTATCGACTCCTTCTGACTGCCGTGTCCTGAAGGGACTTAGCGAGTGGGCGGGTCACCACTCCACTTGGCTTCGTTAACACCGTTAGGTATCCACCAAGGACCACTAAGTCGTGGTTTTAAACCGGAAGGGGCCAAAAAAGATGTACGAAGCGCTAAAATTATGTAACCATACAAGAGCTCCTTCATCGAAGCCCTTATTGTTCGCTTTCCGATCGTAGCGGGTCTTCATCCTCTCAGACATCTGTTGACCTGTCTGTCTCATATACATCATCCATCCTGTTTCGTAGCTCATTCGCATAATCTGTTACATTGCGTGGAGACTCAGGCGGGATACCGGTGATTAGATCTGCAGGTAATCGTAGTTCTCTGCCGAAATTAGCAAAAGCTGGTGTTACCGTTGTAGTTTCATGAACAGCACTGCGATATGCCATGAGATATGGTTGAATGTGTTTGTCCCAATCCTTCTGTCTGTTTTCCACAACCTTTGCAAGATATCTCTCTAGTGACTGGTTGAATCATTCAACCATCCCGTCTGATTGCGGATGATAAGCAGTAGTTCTGGTTTTGTGGGCACCCATCACACAATACGTCTCCTTGAACACTTCTGACTCGAAGTTCCGGCCTTAATCACTGTGGATTTCCAAGGGTACCCCGAACCGACAAAACACTTCGTGAACTAACTTATCAGCCACCGTAACGGCTTCTTGATTGGGGATTGCAAACACTTCCGGCCATTTTGTGAAGTAGTCCATGACGACCAAGAAGTACTTGTTTCCGCTTTGGCTTTCTGGAAATGGTCCAGCAACATCCAATGCTATACGTTCCCAAGGTGCACCAACATTGTAAACCTTTAGTGCCCCTCTGCTACGAGTTTGTGGTCCTTTCACAGCCGCACAACTTGTGCATTTGTGGCACCATTCCTCAACGTCCTCTCGACAATGGATCCAGTAAAATCGTTCTCGGATCTTGATTAAAGTCCTCTTAACTCCCATGTGACCCCCTGAACATCCATTGTGGTAGAGCTGTAGGATCTCCGGCACCTTAACTTTAGATACGACCATTTGTAGATGACACTGGTCACCGCGAGCGTTCTCTCATTTCCTGCACAGAACTCCATCCTGGATTACCAAACTTTCCCACTGTGCCCAATAGCTCTTGGTGATGGAACTGGTTGCTGCGACATCACTCCAGTGAGGCCTAGGAGCACCTGATTTCTTCCATTCAAGGATCGGTTTTAGGTCTCTGTCTTCTTGTTGAGCTCTCTGCAAGGTTTCCTTCCACTCTTCGCTAAGATCCGTCCCCAAAACCCGCACTAGCGTTACCTGCTTAGCTTCTTGTCTCGCACAATGTTTACATTGGTCTGGACACGGTCTTCGCGAGAGAGCATCAGCATTACCGTGTGACGTTCCGCTGCGATGTTGAATTACGAAATCAAACTCTTGCAGTAGCTCAATCCATCTTGCTACCTGTCCTTCTGGGTTCTTAAATTGCAGTAGCCATTTCAAAGCAGCGTGGTCCGTTCGCAGGAGAAATTTCCGCCCCAACAAATATTTATTGAAATGCTGCAATGTCTTTACTACAGCTAGAAGCTCCCTTCAAGTGACACTGTAGTTCCTCTCAGGTATGGATAAGGCTTTGCTGAAGTACGCAATTACAACCTCATGATCTCCTTTTCGTTGAGACAATACCCCGCCGATTCCAGTATTGCTGGCGTCTGTGTCAACTATGAATTCATTTTCATTGTCAGGATAGCCTAGGATGGGTGCATTGCACAGATGTTCCTTTAGCTTCTGAAATGCGACGTCACAGCTCTCATTCCAGCAGAACTGTATCTTGTCTTCAGTTAGCTTATGAAGAGGTCGGGCAATATCAGCAAAGCTCTTCACAAACCGCCGATAGTAGGAGCACAAACCGAGAAATGCCCTGACTTGCGTTTTGTTCTCCGGAACTGGCCAATCCTTGACGGCAACGAGCTTATCCGGGTCCGTTTGAATACCTTCTTCGGAAACCACGTGTCCTAAAAAGTTTACTTGCCACCTGAACAACGCGTACTTCTTTGGACTTAGCTTTAGATTGGCTCCTCGTATCTTTGACAGCACACGTTCCAAATTGCGGAGGTGATCTTCAAACGTCCGTCCCACGATTATAATGTCATCCAAGTAGACTAGGCAGGCGTCACCAATCAGCCCAGTAAGTACCCGCTCCATCAATCTCTCAAAGGTGGCAGGCGCATTACACACAACGTCCAAATGGCATAACGTTGAATTGCCACAATCCTTTACTGTAGAGAACGCTGTCTTTTCCTTATCTCGAGGGTCTAACTCGACCTGCCAGTAGCCAATCTTTAAGTCTAAGGTGGAAAACCACTTCATTCCCGATAGCGTATCCACCGTGTCATCGATTCTTGGCAACGGATAACTGTCCTTCTTCGTGATGTCGTTTAGTCGGCGATAGTCTGCACAGAAGCGCATGCTGCCGTCCTTCTTTTTCACCAATACTACCGGTGAACATTCTGGCTGATCTTCAAAAGCGATGACACATCGAATCTTGCACTAACTTTGGTGTTGGTTGGGTGTTCGTGGCATCTACGCATCCAAACCACTCCGTCACAAGTGCCTAATAATGTGCCTTTCTTGAGCACCAGGTCCTGGTCACTTGTGTTGAGTGCGCGTACGGATGAAACACTAGTACCTCTTACCAATGTGCGTGCAATTTTCCATGAAGCATCGTTATCTAAAGCTTCTATAAGTACACATCGGTTTTCCTGACCAGAATTCCTTGGTAGACAAACTGGTATGATTGTTTCTGACCTTGGACGAAGAATCACCTTTACTAAGCAGTACACTTTTCCCGATGCTGCACCTTCCATGAAGACTTCCTCTGAGCCACACTTTAATACACCTTGATAAACGTCGATCTCACAGTGATGTTTTAGCATGAAGTCCAAACCCAGAATGCAGTCGTCCACTATGTCGGCCACGATAACATTGTGGCGGTAAACTTTGTTTCCTAACTTCATGTCCACCTTGTCGCGCCGCCGCCGCCGCCGCCGCGACGGCGGGGAGCGACTGTGTTTATTTTGTAGATAGTTATATGTACCTGGGGTTTGCTCTGAGAGGAATCTTCAATATGTAGGGAGGTTTGCTTCGCGTTAATCGGCTTTCAGTTCTTACTAGCTCACACCATGATTCAGCTCGCCATCTGTTGGTTTAAAGTGAATTGATTCCCACCATTCTATACATTGTGACATACATAATTACATACTTAAACGTTTCTGGTGTCTTAGGTGTGAAGTTATAGTATAGCACAGAAATGTTTTGTGTGTATTAAGGAGTTAACCGCCGAGTCCGCCAATTAACCTCTTGCTATCTCTATGTGTTAAAGAGTCAACCGCAGCCAAGTCTGCCGATCAACCTCTTGCTATCTCTGTGGACCACAGGACTATTTATCATAATATCTCTGTTTCATGCAAAGATTACTATTGTACTTTGTTAGGGAGACTTCGTATTGCAGCACCGAAGGTCTCCTCTAACGGATTGCTCACGGCCTTTCGCCCAATCATAATATCTCTGTTTCATGCAGAGATTACTATTGTACTTAGTTAGAGAGACTTCGTATTGCAGCACCGAAGGTCTCCTCTAACGGATTGCTCACGGCCTTTCGCCCAATCATAATATCTCTGTTTCATGCAGAGATTACTATTGTACTTTGTTAGGGAGACTTCGTATTGGAGCACCGAAGGTCTCCTCTAACGGACTGATCACGGCCTTTCGCCCAGTCCAACTCTCGGGAGGTTTTCGCATTGCAATATCGAAAGACCTCTTAATGTAACCGACTTCCAAGACCATCAGAAACTTTCATAAAGATAAGAAATCTAGAGTTTAGGTATTTATGACTTAGGTGGGGACCTCTACACTATTGTCTTAGTGCTACCACTTAGCTTATATATCAGTCAGATGAGCCGCCAGCATGTTGGACGCCTCCATCAAAACACTTATCACTTTTACTTTGCACTTATTATTTGAGGCTACATTACTTTAGTGTATTTCAAATGACTTAAAATGAAGCGGCAAACGCCATAGATAATCTAGAGATATTACTTAAGTGTCATAACCATAAACTATAAATACTCCTTTTCTGGTGATTGCTCAATGGGTTCGGTGTTGCCAGCAGATCACCTCATGTTGCAATGTATGACTAGATTGTTACACGTTTCGCCCTTACAATATTAATTTGACTCTGTTACCTGTTTACTTCGCGAACCACACTTCGCGACACTCCCGCCGGAATATTCTTAGAGCAGGGTTAGTAAGTTGCGCGTCCACTCTGCAATTTTCTCCAGAGCTCTGGTGGCCGCGCCTCTTCTTTGTTTAACCTCGTTGTTTACTTGAACTATCTTATCAGGTTCATCTTCTTTCTGACTCAATATTTTCTCTCTGTCCGTGCTCTCCGATACATTATCAAAGTCTTCCAACATACTCTTTTCCGTTGGTATTATTGACTCTCTGATTTCTTTCTCGTTTTTTGAACTATCTGATGTATCCTTTGAATCTGTGACTTTCACTACCAATGGTGTCAAATCGTGTACCGTTATATGCCGTGGTATCTCACTTTCACTTTCTAATGCGTCCGCATCGTATTCTACTTCTTCATTGTCCTCCATTTCCAATGGATATAAATGAGTTAAAGATCTTACAAACTCTTTATTTCCAACTTCGACCTTCGCAACTCTGCAAAGTCCGTCGGAACCTTTGACCAATGAAGTAATTTTTCCAACCTTCCATTCTTCTCGATTTTTACTATCTCCCTTTATCTGCACAATTTGTCTTACCTTTGGGATTAGTTTTGCAGTGATTCTAGGTTCTTTGACAGAATGTCCATATCGTTCACGCAAACTTTGTAAGTATCGATTCGTGAACATGTCCTTAAATTCATTAAGAATAACTAAACCTCTTTTCCAAGCCTTGATAAGGTCGGATTTTGTTGTAGTGCCTTGTACCAAAAATTCTTCGGTTGAACCTTCCGTCGATATGCATTTTCCCATAGTTAGAAAATCAGATGGTTTTAAAATATGAACCAATTCAGAATCGACACAAGTTAAAGGTCTTGTATTAACAGTTGCTTCAATTTCTTTTACTAATGTAACCAATTGACTATCTGTCAACAAGTGCTTTTCCAATGTTCTTCTCATACAATTCTTCACTATTTGAATTAATCGTTCGTAAAATCCCCCGAACCAGGGAGCCAGTTGGGGTATGAACCTCCAACGAATTTCGTGTTTAATACAATAAGAGTTTGACAGTATTTCTGACATGAGCTTAAAATTCGTAGCATTATCTGATGTGATCATTCGTGGCACACCTCTTGTCGATATCATTCTTCTCAAAGCATGAAGTCCTTCTTCTGCTGTGAGATCTTGAACAACCTCTAAATGCACCGCCCTGACTGCTAGGCAAGTGAAAAGTGCTATCCAACGTTTACTTGTTTCATTTCCATGTTTAATTAGTACAGGGCCCATGTAGTCCAGGCCTGTAAATGTAAACGGTGAAGTGTAATTTACTCTTTCAGTGGGTAACGCAGGGGTTGGTGGTAGCTTGAATGGTCCCCCTCCGTGTTTTTGACATCTAGGACATTTCCTTATAATCTTCTGGACTTGACGTTTTCCATGTGGAATCCAAAAGGTTTGACGAATTATAGCGAGGGTATGGTTAACACCTACATGATGATTGTCGCTATGAGTTTGGGTTATAATTTTGTTAGTGTAATCACAATCCTTTGGAATAAGTATTGGATAACGTTGGTCATACGACCAATCCGTGTTCTTTAAACGTCCTTTGCAACGTAAAAGACCGTCTTCGTCCAGAAATAGTCCAAGATTAATTTTTAAGCTTGTTTCTTTCCCTTCTAGTTCTCTTGGAAAGTGTTCGGCTTGTAGCTTCTCAAGCTGCTTAATTTTGTCACCCTTTTCTTCAATTATGTCTACATCCATCTTAGTTTGATTACTTGTACTGTCTTCTTGATTTTCCACATCGAGTTTATTTTCTTTATCCATTGTATATTCTTGTGACTCTTTCGGGAGACCCTCCCCCGCACAAAGAGAAGAAATTTCTTTGATTCCTGACGGCCAGGAATCCGGTTGTTGTAATAGAAACTGGGGCCCAGTCAGCCATCTTACTCTATCTTCTTTAGAGCTGAATGGTCTTGTGGCAACATCCGCTGGATTTAAATCTGATGGAACATGTTGTATTATTAGGTTTTTATTCCCTTTAATTTCTTCTACTCTTCTGGCTACGAACGGTGTGAGAAGTTTGTCCGACTTGCACCAGTCGATAACAATCTGACTATCAGTCCATAACGTTTGACTTGTGATGTTGAATTGTAAAAATTGGCATACATATTTGATCAACCTAGTTCCAATTAATACGCCCAGTAATTCCAACCGTGGTATTTTCAGATCGTCTTGATCCTTCAAAGGAACCAGCCTTGATTTACCTAGGACAAACTTTACCTCCTTGCCGTTAACTATGTAGATTACAGCTGCATAGGCCTTCGAAGAAGAGTCTGTGAAGCAGTGAATTTGACAAGTACTTGTAGTAGCGTCACTGAAGTAACATCTGGCCAAAGATATGTCTCGAACCTCATCTAATTCGTTACATATTTTTGACCAATCGGTTTTCAATGTCTCAGAAAATGGTGTATCCCATTTTACCTTTTCTTTCCACAGATTTTGTATGAACAGTTTGCTAGACAACAGTGACGGTACAGCAAATCCACACGGATCATAGATTGACGCTATGACCCTTAAGGCATCTCTTTTTGTAAATTTAGGTTCATTAATAACATTGCCTTTTAATTGAAGCGTGTCTTCCTTTAGTTTCCAGTTTAGTCCAAGAACCTTGATCTTATCCTTTTTGCAAGATTCAGCTACTTGCTTTATAAATTCTTCGGAGTTGGAACTCCAGTCTCTAAGATTCATGGATAGTTGGTTAAATATTTCTTTAGAATTCTTATAAAGCTGAAGTGCTTCCTTCACTGTTTTTGTTCCAGTGACGACATTATCTACGTATATGTCTTTAGTTAATTTCTTAACTTGTTCATTATCTGAACTTTGTAAGTGTAATCTGATTGTTGCATTAAGCAAAATGGGCTTGATATAACGCCAAATGGAACTCTTGTAAATCTTAAGTGAAGTAGATTATCTTCTGTAGCGGGTTTCTTTGTATCCTTTAACCATAGGAATCGAGTTACATCCCGATCCGGTTTATTGAGTGTAATCTGTAAGAATGCCTTCTCGACATCTGCACATATACCTATTGGTCGACATCTGAACTTTATAAGTAATCCAGTCAGATCCTCCAACATCATGGGTCCGCAGTACAAGCATTGGTTTAAGCTTTTATTGTCCTTTGTTTTAGATGACGCGTCATAGACAATTCTCATAGGTTTGCCAGGTACTTTTACCCCATGGTGTGGAAGGTAATGAACTGGATGACCTAATTCTTGATCTCTTAGATCAGGTACGACTTCAATTATTCCCTTCATCATTTGATCCTTCAATGTGTCTTCATATGCCACTAATGTGGATGTATCTAGCCGCTTCAATAAGTTGACGAGTCGACCATAAGCCAATCCAAAGTTCACTTTCAGAGCAGGAGGGTACTCAATCCAGGGCCAGGATACGGAGTACCTGTTATCTATATATTCAGTAGTTTCATTGAATCTTTTTACAGCCTCATCTTCTCGATTTTCCCTCGGAGAATCGGTTATGCCAATGGATTCAAGTTCCCATAAGGTCTTCATGTTAGTCTCGATCAGTGGCAAGTCAGGTTCGTTGAATAACATGTCCACGTTAGACTGGAGGTATGTCACCACCGATAGTTCATGAATAGGACTGGAATCCATTTTCCCGCTTAGTATCCATCCGAGGTCAGACTGTACCAAATACAAGCTCTCCTTTAGTTTAATTTTCTGTTCTGAGATAAGTGAAAAGTAATAATCATTGCCAATCAGAATGTCCACTTGGTCTTGTAGAGAACCATCATCAGCTAGTTTTGATTTATCTTTCCAGTATCTGAGGTCTTGATGATGATATGGGACACTATGTGATATCACTGGTACCACATTAGCAAATAGAGTAATTGTCTTATTTACTCTTGTCCTCAACTGCACTCTAACCACGGGACTGTCTATTTCTTGCGGAGTCATTGATCCAAATGTGAATCCAGTTAGTATACTTTCTTCCTCAAAATTTAGATTAAAGTCTCTTGCAGATTTCTGTGTGATGTATGTTCTTTGGCTTCCGGAGTCTAATAGAACTCTGCATGGAATTTCCTTAGAAAAATCTCCTACTTTATTTGCAGTAACTACTGCTGTTTGTAGAACGGTGAGTCCCTTATCTCTTGTGTATAGGACATTGGTTGTCGTTATCTTATCATTGTGTACGCTTGAGAATTTAGTAGGACATAAAGCACGGTTATGACCTAATTTATTGCAATGAAAGCATTCTCTTTTATTTCTACAGTCTACAGAAGAATGTCCTATTCTAAGACAATCATAGCATCTATTTTTTAATAAGGCTTTTCTTTCTTTTAATTCTTTGAATTTTGTACATTCATCATTGTAGTGAGACTCCTTACAGAAGATACAATGAAGTTTAGACTTCTTCTTAGGTGGCCCCTCCTTTCCCTGGTTTTTTCCAGGATAACTTGTATATTTTTGCTTGATCCCGTAGTTCCTCTGGGAAGTATTTCCTTTGTTCTGTGTAGAATAGTATCGAGCCTTTTCCTGATAATTTCCGTAGTTACCTTTCTGTTGCCTCCTTTGGTCATCTTTTCTCTTCTGATTTGTATGATCAACCTTCCCAGTGGAATGAAGTGTCTTGACAGTGTAATATTCTTTCTCATTTAGGTTTTTCTCTTGCGTTAGTCTATTTGCATCTTCACGTGCTGAAATGATAAATTCCAAATGTTTCCTTATCTCTTCAATTGACTCTTGCTTTATTTTCAATTTCATTTCATATATTATATCTTCCGGAAATTTCTCCATTACCATAAACCTCAAGTGGTTATGGTTAATATTTTCCCCCATTGAATCCAAAACTCTCAAATTTATTTCAATTTCAGTTAAAACTCTTCGACAATCTGATACGGTTTTGTTTGCTGGTTTTATTCTGTAGAGTGAGGAGTAGTGTGCATCAACCATTTGAGTTTGTTTCCCATATCTATCTTTCAAAGATTGTATGGCTATGGAATAATTTTTGTTTGTAATCTCTAACCCGTCTATCACTCCCTTGGCTTCCCCTTTTAGGGAATTCTTTAGATATAATAACTTGTCAACATCTGGTAAATTCCGATTGTGAATATTGGAACTAAATTGGTCCCAAAATTGATGCCACTGAAGAATGCTACCTTCAAATTGTGGCAACTCTAATTTTGGTAGTTTTCCTGATAAGAAATGTTCATCGTTCTTGTTGCTATTTGTCGTTGAATTTTCACATTCTTCAATTTTCACTTTAAGTTCGCAGCAGTTTTCTTCAGCTTCCAGCTGAATTGCAGAGATCTCATCCACTTGCGGTTCGTTAACGAGTCGAAAATAATTGTTTAGTTCCCTCTCCAATCGCTGGAGACAGGTATGAAGCTTAGAGGATACTACCTTTGCTTCATGCAAGGTTAAGTCATTTGTTTCATTAGAGAGTTTGCTAGTTGTATTTCGAGCACATTCGGACAGAGTTTTTATCTTATCACACAGACTGCGAACAATAAGAAGCATGGCTTCTTCCATATTGACGTTCTGAAATTTATTACAATATTACACTAACACATGCACAGTTCATGACATGACAAGGTCTAATTTGTTATACAAATGTAATTATGATGTAGTATGTTTCAATTATAACTACCCATTTTATTTTTTAATAGGGAACATCAAATTGATGTTTGTATCAAATCACTGAAATTATTCTCAAGGCTCATTTGATTGCAATAGATCACACTCCATACATATAGGGTAGGTATTTAAAATTTTAATTATCTATTTTTCTTAAATAGAATTTCAGAAATTCAACTTCCCTTTCAGGAAACTTGTTCACTATCATGGAGATAATCATCTCCTTTCAGATATATTTAGGTGTTGTGATTCACCCTATACATGTAAGTAAATACCACTTAATACTTTTAGAATGTTGCTAACATAAATACTCAATCACCGAGTGTAAGGAAATATCATTCTTCTTATATATTGTGCTTTCAGCTGACAGGCACTACATACATAGTACAAGAATTTATAATCTCTCTTAAATTATTTATTTTTAAGTATTGAAGACACCGTTGCCTAGTCAGCAGTGCTTCCGCTTGCATCCTAGACAAATGTTTGTGTTTGCCATATTGTGTACCTGAAGTACTCATTCGCAGTATGTATTGTCTACAGAGGCCCTTAATACCGGCTTAGTCGGTCAATCTGGGACCAAATGGCCATGCGAGAGAGATGTCCACTCAAGCATTTATTTATTGTAAATAAGGTAGCATGGATACTCATCCAATGTCAAGATATAATATTATAAACTATTACTCACTTATGATGTTGTTTTCGTTTATAACTCCAATAGCTATTTCTTTAGCTGTAGGCAGTATAATTTAATGTCCCTTTTTCGAAGCCAATTACCTTCGATAACTAATAATTCTGGTCCTGTTGAAAGGATAAGTGCACAGGTTTTATCACGTATATGTACCTACTTATTATTACAAATAATATATTTATTTTCTTATTGTTGCATGTAGACGGTTATATGGTTAAACCTCGTAGGTTTTAAATTTAAATTTTATTACACTGGTTGTAGGTATTCTCTTATAAATGAGTTAAATCTGTTTTTCGTAGGACGCTATTATTATTATTATTATTATTATTTATTTATTTCAGATAAGAAATCCATAGTTTTGTTAGTACGTACAAATTCTTATATACTATGTTAGTCACATAAAATTACATACACTTACAATACATACACATTATGTCAAAAGTAAAGTACACTAAAATCAAAACAAAAAGAAAAATCAATTTATGCATTTTGGTACACTGTATGTAATATCATTTAAAATTAATGTCAATAAAATAAAACAAAATGCCTTGTAAAATCCAAAAAAATAAAAATAAACAATTAAAATAAATTAAGAAAATTTTTAAATTAAATAAAGTTCAGCAAAATTTATAAATTAAAAGTCTGTGTTCAGTAGAGGTGAAATTGGAAATTTACAAAATTAATTTATTACTTCTCGACATGTAATCGAACACAATGCCACAATATTGGGCAGTCTGTTCGGCCCGCTATAACGCTAAGAATGCTGTTGCCACTGCCGCGGACACGACTTAGCAGCGAGGCGGCTCTTTTTCTAAGGATGGCATGAAAGCCATCGACATGTGCGTCTGAAAACATGCCCGATGCGCTACAGTGCCGCGGCAGCCCCATCAGCATCCTAAAAGCGTTATTATACTGAACGCGCAGGGCGCTGATTGTCCTCTGCGTATAGTTGACCCATAGACTGCACGTGTAAAAAGATTGGCAAAAAGCCCGAAACAATGTTACCTTTACTGCCTTGGTGCAGCGTGCAAATCTACGAGCCAACATATTGCATCGAACAGCCAACGCCCGGCGCTCCCTCTCAATGTCCTCGTGGTCTGAGAGGTCATCCGAGACCCAGTGGCCCAGGTACTTGAATCTTGAAACTCTGGTTAACGGAACGCCATCTATGAAGACGGGTGGTACGTGCGTGACCTTATAGCCAGCAGATTGAAACACCAAGAGTTCACTTTTCTTCACATTATACCTGAGCCCATGAGCCCCGGCATAATCCACACATACAGTGAGCAGTTTTCGAATGATACCTACAGACATTAATTTGATATTATGGCGGACCATAATTTAAATTCTAATAATCCATTGGGAAAATTTCACGCAACATGTTAAACCTATCGCCATGAGAAGGGGTAGATTTACCGATTACATTTAAATCTGGGTTTAACAGAGTATTTACTAATTTCACATAGTTAGTATCCCAAGCTCTGTGATCACAAACTCGAAATTGTAATCAACACATATCTAAACTGTACTGACCTTTTATCAATCCAAGCACAGGCACACTTATTTTATTCCCGACGTGGGGTAAATCAATAAGCCTTAGATAATTTGTTCTCACAAACTCTGGCACCGCAAAACTTTTTGAAAATCAGAGAAACTTTTCGCACAGGGAAAGCAGAGCCATAGACTAAAATATGGACAGAGTTTAAGTGCCCAAGTGATTTTTTGTCTATCATGTTTGTACCACTTCCGGTTTATAATAAATCCGCAGATTTATTACATATCTTTGTAAACTATTGAATATTAATGATAGAATCCCTTAAATTATTTATGAAATAAATAATTAAACAACATCACATAGTTTATTTCACAAAAGAAGAAATAAACTTACCGACTTTCATTTCAACAACAAGTAACGCCATCTAGTATATTTGTCGCACCGATCCATTACCTCCAATGTTCACAACACTTACTTATTTATCTGTGATAGTTAATTCTCAGATAATTACATAGAGAAATATTCGATAATATTCCTTTTTATTATCCTAGAGTCAATATCAGCGAAACGTGTATAAATTCTATTTAACATTTTAGCATAATTTCACCTTTGACACGATAAGTTATACACGGAGCTTTCACAGATGGCAGCACTAGTAAGAACTCTGAATTTTATTTTAACCAGTTTAATCTTTTATACATAAACTAGCACTCCGCCCGCGACTTCGTTCGCAGGATTTCGTATTTTATTCAACTAAATTATGTTTAGTTAGTGAAGGCGACCAAAAATAAGCTATTTTTAAATCAATAATAAATGGGATATCGTAGATATCTACGGTTTAAGTTAGGATTTAGAGGAGATAGAATCTGCTCCTTTTTGAAAAGGCAATTAAAAATCATATTCCTTGCGCAATAATAAATTGCCCTCATTAGTTTTTCAGAATTACCCCCAGAAGATGTTTTAGGTGTGTCAATGGTTTTTTGAAGAATCTTATGGCACTAAGATGACCTCTTCCTCGATTTGGACTACCGAACTGGACCGTTTGTCAAGTGTTGTTTGACGGAGATATCGGTGAACATACACAAGAAATTAAGTAAGGCAAATTTCCTATTAGGTCCACCTAAAAAGTGAAAAATAAAAAATCTATTTTACAAAAAGATACTACCGACATCCAACTAAAAACACTACAAAGTGAAAAATAACTTTCTTTTTCGAAGTCGGTGTCCATAATGAAAAAAATTGGTACCTACCAAATACACCAACTTCGAAAAAGAAATTTATTTTCACTTTGTAGTGTTTTTAGTTGGAAGTCAGTAATATTTTTTGTAAAAAATGTTTTTATACAAATAAATGTCACTTTAAAGGTTGAATTTCCAAAACTCCCTCCTTAGTGCTCACCTACATCATTAAAAGAAGCTATGTGTAATAAAATACTTCAAAAATCTTGATCTTAAATGGTATTGTGGGGATAGTACAGAAAAACGAATAACTAATAGGGTTGCTATTATTTATTCGTTTTTCGGAACTATTATTAAATCACATTATTTATTAAGGTTAAAATTTTTAAGTTTATTAAACCAAGAACTTCAACACCCCCCTAATCATATTTTAGGGGTAGTTTCGAAAAAATAATAATGATTTCCTTTATTATTTACTCAGGTTAGTATTTGTCCCAAGTTTCAAGTTTATTAATCCAAGAAATGAGATTTTCCATACAAACTTTAACATCCCTTAAATCGTATTTTAGGAGTAGTTTTGAAAAACTTGTAATGACAACCTTTACTTTAAAATCAATAAAAAAAATATAAAATATTTGCTGTTAGTATTGATGCCAAGTTTCAAATATATAAGCCCAACAAATTGCCACCTTTAACCTCCATTAGGGGTAGAATTTCCGGCAATCAATAAACTCATTACTTTTTTTATTAATCAAGAGCGTAAACCTACTATTTTAGATAATTTACCTTACAAACAGAAAAAAAAAACATAAAAAGTTTCAATCCCTAATTTATTCCCCTTAGGGGTAGAATTTCTAAAACCTAATAATTACAATAAATAATAATAAATAATAATAATTACAATTCTTTTTATCAACTCCAACTCTAACTTACAAACTATAGAAATTACATACAAACTTTCAACCCCCTTTTTAGCCCCGTTAAAAAACCCCGGCAATAATGAAACTCATTTTTTTTTATTAATCGGGGCGAAAACCTACAATTTTAGATGTTTTATTTTTCAAACCGAAGAAATTTCATATAACGTTACAACCCCTATTTTATCCCCATAGGGGTAGAATTTCCAAAAACTAATAAACACATGGTTTTTTTTTATCTACCTAGAGATTAAATCTAACGTGTCCAACTTTCAAACTGTAGAAATTACATACAAACTTTCAACCCTCTTTTTACCCCCTTAGGGGTCGAATTTCCATAAACCAATAAATATGTTAAGTCTTCTTATCAACCAAAAGCGTATATCTAAAATTTCACGTGTCCAACTCACATACTGTAAAAATTTCATACAAACTTTCTACCCCCTTTTAACCTCCTTATGGGTCCAAATTCCAAAAAACCAATATATGAATTAATTATTTTTATCAACCAAGAGCGTAAATCTAAAATTTCACTTGCCCAACTTACAAACTGTAGAAATTACATACAAATTTTCAATCCCATTTTTACCCCCTTAGGGTTGGAATTTAGAAAAAACAATAAACACTTTAATTATCTTTATCAACCCAGAGCGTAATGTTAAATTTCATGTTTAAAATTTGCAAACTAAAAACTTCATACAAACTTTCAATCCCCTTTTTATCCCCTTAGGGGTCGAATATCCAAAAACTAATAAATACATTAATTTTTTTTTATCAAACAAGAGCGTAAATCTAAAATTTCACGTGTCCATCTTTCAAACTGTAGAAATTACATACAAACTTTCAACCCCCTTTTTACCCCCTTAGGGGTCGAATTTCCATAAACCAATAAATATGTTAATTCTTTTTATGAACCAAAAGCGTAAAACTAAAATTTCACTGTCCAACTTACAAACTGTAGAAATTACATACAAACTTTCAACCCCCTTTTTACCCCCTTAGGGTTGGAATTTAGAAAAACCAATAAACACATTAATTATCTTTATCAACCAAGAGCGTAATGTAAAATTTCATGTGTAATATTTGCAAACTGTAAAAACTTCATACAAACTTTCAACCCCCTTTTTACCCCATTAGGGGTCGAATATCTAAAAACTAATAAATACATTAATTATTTTTATCAACCAAGAGCGTAAATATAAAATTTCACGTACCCAACTTACAAACTGTAGAAATTACATACAAACTTTCAACCCCCTTTTTACCCCCTTTGGGGTGGAATTTCCAAAAATCCTTTCTTAGTGCTCACTTACACCACATGAGGAACCTTTCTGCCAAAATTCATTATTCTAGGCCTAGCGGTTTAGGCTGTGCGTTGATCGATCAGTCAGTCAGTCAGTCAGTCAGTCAGTTTCTTCTTTTATATATATAGATTGTTATTGATTTTTCCTCTCAGATCCCAGCATCTCCACCATGTCGCGCCGCCGCCGCCGCGACGGCGGGGAGCGACTGTGTTTATTTTGTAGATAGTTATATGTACCTGGGGTTTGCTCTGAGAGGAATCTTCAATATGTAGGGAGGTTTGCTTCGCGTTAATCGGCTTTCAGTTCTTACTAGCTCACACCATGATTCAGCTCGCCATCTGTTGGTTTAAAGTGAATTGATTCCCACCATTCTATACATTGTGACATACATAATTACATACCTAAACGTTTCTGGTGTCTTAGGTGTGAAGTTATAGTATAGCACAGAAATGTTTTGTGTGTATTAAGGAGTTAACCGCAGCCGAGTCCGCCAATTAACCTCTTGCTATCTCTATGTGTTAAAGAGTCAACCGCAGCCAAGTCTGCCGATCAACCTCTTGCTATCTCTGTGGACCACAGGACTATTTATCATAATATCTCTGTTTCATGCAAAGATTACTATTGTACTTTGTTAGGGAGACTTCGTATTGCAGCACCGAAGGTCTCCTCTAACGGATTGCTCACGGCCTTTCGCCCAATCATAATATCTCTGTTTCATGCAGAGATTACTATTGTACTTAGTTAGAGAGACTTCGTATTGCAGCACCGAAGGTCTCCTCTAACGGATTGCTCACGGCCTTTCGCCCAATCATAATATCTCTGTTTCATGCAGAGATTACTATTGTACTTTGTTAGGGAGACTTCGTATTGCAGCACCGAAGGTCTCCTCTAACGGACTGATCACGGCCTTTCGCCCAGTCCAACTCTCGGGAGGTTTTCGCATTGCAATATCGAAAGACCTCTTAATGTAACCGACTTCCAAGACCATCAGAAACTTTCATAAAGATAAGAAATCTAGAGTTTAGGTATTTATGACTTAGGTGGGGACCTCTACACTATTGTCTTAGTGCTACCACTTAGCTTATATATCAGTCAGATGAGCCGCCAGCATGTTGGACGCCTCCATCAAAACACTTATCACTTTTACTTTGCACTTATTATTTGAGGCTACATTACTTTAGTGTATTTCAAATGACTTAAAATGAAGCGGCAAACGCCATAGATAATCTAGAGATATTACTTAAGTGTCATTGTAGGGTCTTTACACCTTTTAATGATGGTAGTTTGATTAATACGCAAGAGTACGTAATAATAGAATTTAATTGAATGATAATGAGTGCACGCGATTTGAGTGATAATCGTGTACTAAAGTATAGACCGCGCGTAGCGAGTAAAGTGCTGACACAATGATGTCCAATTTGTGCGTGCTTTGCACTGTACATGCTCCGGGGCCCGAGAAGATGTGAATGAGATGAAGGATAATGATTTACAAGATGATAATTAACAATTTTGCTTACAAACTTAAATAAACTAAGCTTAAGGTATTTCATTGAATTGAGTCCGAGCGGATGGCGAAGACCCTCTGCTCGTTGTGGCGATGGTAGGGCGACCCGCAGAGGTGGCAACGGGAGCTACATAGCTCACGCTAGCCTCTGCCTGCTCCGTTGTGGCCTCTGCTCGCTCAGCTGTCGGAGGTGCGGGCGCTGGATGCGGCTGGCGCGCTCGTACGCGTTGCCATGTGTACAAGATGATGCAAACCACGACGACTCCACCCAAGATGTAGATGGCGACGTAATGATGAATGTCATGGAATGTCACTTGATCTGCCAGTTCCTGATTGGATTTCATTTCTTTGAGTGCTTTTTCAATCGCCTTTATGTCTTCCCGTTGTTCGGTGATATCGTCTGTCTCATTCAGTGGAGCGATGAGAGGTATAGACAGATTAATTATGTGGTT
This sequence comes from Orthosia cruda, assembly GCA_964057195.1. Taxonomy (NCBI): domain Eukaryota; kingdom Metazoa; phylum Arthropoda; class Insecta; order Lepidoptera; family Noctuidae; genus Orthosia; species Orthosia cruda. The sequence goes on along the minus strand of OZ059842.1, from coordinate 9,756,788 downwards.
TATTGGTGGAATTTCTATGTTCATGACATCGATCTTCGTTTTAATTGTGTTTGATAATGCTCTGTGTGCATAAATCGTAAACATTCTGTCTTTGATGACGCAGTTGTCTCCCAGTGTAATGACACCTGTTTTGCTGAGTTGCTCGATCGTAAAATCGTCATCGCATATGACTCGCACACTGCATTGTCCGCAACAAAAGTAAAGATATGAATTAATTAAGTTCAAGTCAATCCAGGTATCGCGACATTCTCTTGTTTCAGTTTGACATTGATTAGATGCTTGATGTTTCAGACATAAGTTGTTGTCTGACGTCATTTGATAGACTGGCCTTTTCAGTGGGCAAATGTACTCGTCGGTGTCGTAAGGAATACATCTTTGTAAGTCGCTTGTAGACACTGGTATGTAAGAGTCTTTATGTGTATTGATAGCCAGGTATTTTGCTACAGGCACTATATTGACCATGCTTGCGTTGACTTGTTGTGGAATCTGTATGAGGTTGTAAAGCTCATAATCTTCCCTGCTCACAAGAGGAATTCTTACTTCGAAAATCAGGAACTTTCTGGTAGCTCTTGCTTTCACTTTCAATAGGTGATAGATCTTCGCCAAGTCGGTCTGAATATTATTAATCGGTAAGGCTAAGTCCTTTGAGATTTGTCCGGTTATAACATTCAGTTCGTTTTTCAACTGTGCCGGCGTCAGCAAGTGAAAGTTGAACTTTTCATAGAAAATGTTAGCCACTGTGTCAACTAGTGTCTCCTGGATTTCTTTAAGATTGGTCATGATGTTATTGGCTATGAACGTTGATAATGTGAATTCCGCTTTGTTGTCAGTGTGTTGGATTTCTTCTTTCAGTTTGCTTGTGGCCGCGTTGCAATTGGTGATGTGTTGGTTGATTATTTTGTGCTGCTTGTCCAGGGTATTTTCAATCCTTTTGATGACATTTAGTTCAGCCTCCACTACTGAAGTTTGGTTTTTCCACAGATTACTGAGATGTTTTTGATTGCTTCTGATTAAGGCAATATCCTTCTGATATTGTTCGGCGAAAGTTTCATCCAAAACTCCAAACAAACTATGTGCGATGTAGCCGATGCCGTTGATAAGCCCGCGACGTCGGCGAACTTGACCTTGCTGACCAAGTAAAACATTGTTGTAGTGTTCAAGTTCGTTGTACCCGTGAAGCAGTTGTAATCGGACTACGTTGCATTGTGGTATTTGATCCCTTGAACATATTATGTTGTCCAGATGAGTGATAAACTTGTCCAGAAGGTTAATTCCTTGCCAATACGGAGCCATGTCGCAATAAACGACGAGTTTCCATTCTTCACGTTCCAATTTCATATTTGCGAGTTTATCAAAAAATATGTTTTTATTTTCTGCAACTTTGGAAATTTTGTATTCGCACGTTCCTGAGCAAATAAACATCAGAAGTACGAGTGTCGTAATTATGAAGTTGCACAATTTTGATGAGGTTGGCTTGGAATATTTATTGTTTGTTGCTTGACCTTCTTTGTTTTCCTTTTCTGTATCGTGGCTTTGATTATTGTCGTTGATCGGCAAGACGGATAATTTCGTAATTGGTCTCTTGAGTGAACCATTTTTCGTCCGTAGGGTCACTACTCTGACGTATCCGTCTTTCCCTGGATGAAGTTCAATAACTCTGCCCATGGGCCATTTTCCCGGGGGAAGATTAATGTCGTGAATGATGACGATGTCATTGATCTTCAAATTCTGATGAGGTTTGTGCCACTTACTGCGAGCTGATAGTTGGCACAGGTACTCAGCTCGCCATCTCTTCCACAGATCATCAAATATTTTTTGTGTGAGCTGCCATCTTGTTCGCAAGTCTCTCTCTGTCTCGATGATAGTTAGTGTCGGACCACTTGCCAAAAAGTGAGACGGTGTGAGACAGTCTAAATCCTCGGGATCTTCGCTGAGTGCGCACAATGGTCGGCTATTCAAACATGCTTCTATTTGAGCGAGTAACGTCGAATATTCTTCAAACGTCAACTTCTGATCTCCTATGACCCGCTTGAGATGGTACTTCAAACTCTTGACGGCGGCTTCCCAGAGGCCTCCGGCACTAGGCCAGGAAGGGGCATTAAAATGCCAGTTAATCTCCATACTGGTAATAGCCTCGAAAAAACTGTCATCCAAAGTGTTTTTGAAATTCACGAACTCTTCGTTGAGTATTCTACTCGCTCCAACAAAGTTCGTGCCATTGTCACTATAGACATGGCCTGGGGTGCCTCTCCGAGCTGCCATCCTCCGCAAAGCTGCTAAGAACGATGATGAGGTCAGGTCCGATACTAGCTCGATGTGTACAGCCTTGGTGGCCATACAAACGAACACGGCGATGTACCCTTTTGTGGTTTTGATACCTCGGCCCTTGCTTGCTTTGACGTCGACAAACCCAGTAAAATCAACCCCTGTATGATAAAATGGTCGTGTTGGATTGCTGCGTGCAAAAGGAAGGTTGCCCATGAGTTGTTCGTGTTTGATTGGGTCGTGTTTTCGGCACTTGACGCAGTTTCGTAAGCGCTTCTTGACAGCTCGGTTTCCTCCCAGAATCCAATATTGTTGACGCAGCCATGCTTGAGTAACTCTCGCTCCCCCATGGAGTGTCATCTGATGTCCTTGTTCGATCAATAAGTCACTGAGGTGTGTGTTGTTGGGAACGATGAGAGGATGCTTCATGTTCTGACTCATTTTCGCGTTGTTCAATCTGCCACCGACTCTCAGTAGGCCGTCTTGATCCAAAAACGGGTTCAGCTTTAGCAATTTGCTCTTCGCGTCTATTTGCTTCTGATCTCGGAGACTAAATACCTCTTCCTTAAATACTGTCAGCTGTACTTGTTTGATAAACAGATGTTTAGCGATTTTTATTTCGCTGACAGTCAGATACTTCGGTTTGTGTTGATTGCGAGATATGGCGCGCAAAGTCCAAGCAAGAACACGCGCTGCTCGGTCGAAGTTGCTGAATCTGCTCAATAATTTTAAAATAATATCTTCATTTTGTTGAACTACATTACTTTTTATTGACTTCCTGATTTCTTCATATGTAATGTAAGTTGGTATGTCTTGATTGTGGTTTACTTTGAATGTTGATAGCCAGGTTGGTCCGTGCCACCAAAGAGGATGATGATGTAGTTGATTCGCTGATAATCCTCGGCTCGCGCAATCAGCTGGATTTTCGGCCGATTTCACATATCGCCAGCTTTTTGTTGGTATTATCTCCGTTATTTGTGCTACTCTGTTAGCCACGAATGGTTTCCAGCGATTCGGTTCACCATTGAGCCAACCTAGTACTGCTGTCGAATCGGACCAACCGTATATTCGTAGGTTATGGGTTGATAAACAGTTCTGGACAACTTTCATCAGTTTTGACAACAAGTGCGCAGCGCAAAGCTCCAATCTAGGCAGAGATACTGATTTGTTGACAGGCACGAGCTTTGATTTCCCTGCTACTATGACCACAGGGGATTGACACTCCGCCTTTTCCTGATTGATAATTCTGCCATAAATTACGCATGCATATGCCTTTTCTGATGAGTCACAAAACCCATGCAACTCTATGTTTGCATTTTTTGTAGTTTGAAGCCATCTTGGCACATTAATATGTTCGATTTGTGGTAACTCCTTTTTTATTTTAAGCCATTCTTCATTGATGTTTGTAGGTACTGCGTCATCCCATTGAAGATTCAACGACCAAACTTTTTGGAACAAAGTTTCAGTTTGGTGGATACTGGAGACAGCCAGCCGAGCGGATCAAATATCTTTGAAATGTCAGATAATAATGATCTTTTGGTGGATGGTGTCAATGATGATGTGTCTATCTTAATCTGGAACTTGAATTGATCGTCCCGGGGGTGCCAGCGCAGTCCCAAAGTTTTGGTTGATTCTTGATGCCTGAATTCGAATGCTTGTTCCTTGTCTGATATTGATTCTTGTATGTTAATGTTATTTGATGACCATTTTCGCAAATTAAATCCACCAGACTTCAGTAAATTAATTAGGTCATCCTTGAGTTGTTTGGCTTCCTCTATACTGTGGTGTCCTGCCAGAAGATCATCCATGTAGAAGCATTGTTCAAGTACCGCTGATGCTGTAGGGTATCTTGAACGTTCGTCTTCTGCTAACCGTTTCAACGTCATCATGGCCAGGAATGGAGCTGCTTTGGTGCCATAGGTGACTGTAGTCAACTCATATTCTCTAAGCAATTGGGTAGGTGAGTCACGCCAGACGATTTTCTGATACTGAAGGTCCTTTTCATTACATAAGATCTGTCGGAACATTTTCTCGATGTCGGCTGTGATTGCATATTCATACTGTCTCCAACTCAGAATCAATGTAAACAAATCCTGTTGTAAATTAGGACCGCTGTACATTAAATCATTGAGACTGTAGCCCGTCGAAGTTTTCGCTGATGCGTTAAATACAACTCGCAGCGATGTTGTTGCCGAGTCCGGGCGTAAAACGCATAGGTGAGGTAAAATGCAATCCGGCAGAATTTTCTGTGCGCACTTGCGCATGTGACCCAATTTGATATATTCGTTGATGAATGTTTTGTAATCTTCGGAAATATTTTTATTACTTGAAAACTTTCTTTCCAGTTGATAAAATTGTGCTACGGCTCTTTGTTTTGATTCTCCCAATTTTTCTTTGATATCTGGCTTCAGTGGCAGTCTAACCACGTATCTACCATCATCTCGTCTTACTGTTTCCGATTGATATTGTTGAAGGCATTGATGATCCTCAGAGGACATATTAGTATCGGGTTCGGTGACATCTTCAATGCTCCAAAACCTTTGTATGTCTTGTATATTGTTCATGATAACGTTGCATTGATAAGACTTGACATTGCCGCTCAAAATCCAGCCAAGTTGAGTCTGTTGTGCTATTGGCAGAGATGAGTTTTCCTTGATTATGCCAGACATGATGATTTCCGAGTAAACTTCTGCTCCCAACAATAAATCGATAGGACGACAAACGTTGAAATCTGGATCTGCTAGTTGAATGTTTTGAAGATATTCCCAAGATGGTTTTGCAAAACTGTGGTTTGGCAAGTTGTTAATTAATTTCTTCATAATAACAACTTTTGTTTGGAATATATAATTCGAGTGTAATGATGACGCTACAAGACTGATAACTCCCTTACAGTTGGTTTGATTGGCACTGACTCCAACTATGACGCCTTTGCATGCTCGGCGCGGCAGTTTCAGTATTTGAGCTGCGTTCTCAGTGATGAGGGAGGCTTGAGAGCCTTGATCTATGAGAGCCCTCATTGTGTGATATTCCCCATTAGCTCCTTGTATACGGACAAGTGCTGTGGCTAGCAGAATTTCAACAACAGATTCCTTGGAAACATGTGTCACATTGCTTTGTGTGTAGTCTTCACATAACGTAGACGGTGACATATCCATGTTGCTGGACACTGCGTTTGTCTGTAGGGCATCGTGTAGTACGGTGTTATGAGTTCCATTACACACCCTGCATCTTGATTCAGAACGGCATGATTTATTTTTGTGATCAACCAGGCAATTTTTACACAAGTTGAACCTTTGCAATGTGTTTCTCTTTTCTGCTGACCCCGATTCTAAAAATGGCTTGCAGTAGAAAAGTCCGTGGCTGTCGTCTTTGCATAGTGGGCAATATTGTGTTTTCGTTGCACAACTTTTTACAGCTGAACTACGCAAAAACGATTTGTTAGAATCGTTTTTGTTGTTTAAATTATTCGATTTTGATTGATTATTTTTGCTGAATTGATGTCCTGAATCCTTGCTTCTACTCGGAGATGACGACGAGGTTGATTTGGATGAATAATGTTTTCGCCGTGTTGACTCGAGAGCAGTATATTTGTTCTCTAAAAATTTCAGAAAGTCTGCTAGAACAGGCAAGGCTCTTGGATTTTCTAATGATTGAGTGTATTCACTAAGCGTCTGAGTATCCAGCTTCAGTGTAAGTAAATGCACAACCATTGGTCCCATGGCGGCTACATCTATACCAAGATTTTTCAAGGCGTTCATGCATTCATTGATAGTGTCGAACATGTTCTTGATCTGTGTGTCGACTTGGTTTTGCATTGTAGGTAATGACAGGAGTATGTTCATGTGTGAGGTGAACATTAGCCTGTCATTGTTATACCTGTGATTCAATATGTCCCAGCTGATGTGGTAATTTTCGGAACTGATGTTGAGATGTTGAATGATCCTTTCTGCTTCGCCTTTCAGCTTACTTTTTAATAACTGCATCTTCTGGGCGCTTGGGATGCTTTTGTTGTTATGGACAGCCTCTTGGAATAAGTCCTTGAATGATATCCATTTGTGATAGTTCCCTGAGAAGGTAGGAATATCTATTTTCGGTGTAAAATTTTCCCGATGTGAAACGGAATACATTTTGCTATTGACCAACTTTTTGATGTCAACGTACCGTTTTTCGTAGTTGCTATATTCCTGTTCATACTCCTCATCTTCTGAGTACATCTCACTATCAATTTCCCAGTGCAGGGAATCGATGGTTGACCATTTTGCTTGAATGGTTCTGAGCACATCTTCGAATTCCCATTTTTCGGTGAGGCTCTCTATATCCACGCTCCTGATTGCTCGTGATTAAGCCTTGAAGTTACTCTTCTGCTTGCGGAGCATTTCTTCTAATTTACTGGCATTACCTCGAGAGACAATCTTCTTGAACAATGATGTGGATGGGGTGCCAGTTGGCTTGCTATTTGGTTGATCTGGATCAACTGACAACATGTCCGTTTGCTGTTGCTCATCCGCAGCTTCTTGATTGCGAGTATCTGATATACGCATTGATGAAGCGCTAGGCAACTTATCCCCTTGACCCGTACTAGTAGACGGTTTGTAATTTTGAATGATTTCCTGAGCTTCATTGTAGAAAATTCTTGCTTTTTCGTACATGTTCTCCGAAAAGTAGGTATAACCACGATCTTCAAACTCACACAATTGAGCATGATTTTCTTGAAACTCCCTCCAGTATGAATCCAGGATTTGCAAACGTTTTTTGATGTTAGCCGGAGTTTTGCGGTCCGCAGAATCCTTCTTGAAATTCCGCAGTTGCTGCTCCATGGCTTGAATGATTCGATCTTGATTGGCCAAAATGTTTTCCATGCTGGCGCTCATGATTGTTGTTGTATGATAGATTTTCAGTCGTTGAGTTGTAGCAGACGGATGTTACTCTATCCACCGGTCGTAGTCACAGGAGCTGTACTTCCGTGCTCACAGTTTAATCACACTGTTATGAACGCGAAATAGTCCCGCATTTACGGATGCTCGAAGGACCAAAAAGATGTAGGGTCTTTACACCTTTTAATGATGGTAGTTTGATTAATACGCAAGAGTACGTAATAATAGAATTTAATTGAATGATAATGAGTGCACGCGATTTGAGTGATAATCGTGTACTAAAGTATAGACCGCGCGTAGCGAGTAAAGTGCTGACACAATGATGTCCAATTTGTGCGTGCTTTGCACTGTACAGTCATAACCATAAACTATAAATACTCCTTTTCTGGTGATTGCTCAATGGGTTCGGTGTTGCCAGCAGATCACCTCATGTTACAATGTATGACTAGATTGTTACACGTTTCGCCCTTACAATATTAATTTGACTCTGTTACCTGTTTACTTCGCGAACCACACTTCGCGACACACCTCCTTCTCACCTCGGAAGGTTATGTGCTGACCGGTGGCTGTTCTCAGATGTACACGTACGTCCCGCCGTACTGCCTCCACCTCCAAAGCATGGGCTAGAGCATCCTTGAGGTCCTTGAAATGACTTAGCCTTACTGCAGCCCTAACCTCCAGGTCGTGGATCCCATCCGTGAACGCCTGTACGAGGTTCCCTTTGATCAGCACAGGTGATGACTGGTAAGCCTTCCGAACCAGCTTTTCCACCTCCAGAGCCCACTGCTGAAGAGTTTCACCAACCCGTTGCGACCGGTCTTTCAGTTAGGCCCGAAACATGTTCCAGGTGCGCGTCACCGTATCTAGCTTCTAATGCTTCCAGAAGCTTCTCGAAAGTGACGTCTTTTCCCAGCGCCTCTAACACAGTCAAGGCCTGGTCGCGAAGGCCCAAGGTTAGAGCAGTCAAGGCCTGTTCTTTAGTCCATCCATTCGATTTCATCACGGCCTCAAACTGAATTTTGTAGGCGGACCATGACGAAGAGCCATCAAATGGTGGCACTTTAAAACCACGTGGCGAAGGCGCCCGAACCGCAGCTGCTATGGCCCCACCTCCAGACTTGAGCCCACATATTGTCTTCTCCATCTCGATAATGCGGGTCTCATCTTGCTGGACCTGGTCCTTTACCTCCTTCATCTCCTTACCAATTGCAGTGTGGAGGTCCTTGATTACCATGAACTGCTCCTCCTGACGGTGAATCTGCTCCTCCTTGTCGCGCTGCAGCTGCTCTTCCAAGCGGCGAGCCTGCTCCTCCTGAAAGTGAGTCTGTTCCTTCTGACGGCAAACCTGCTCCTCCTTGTCGCGCTGCAGCTGCTCTTCCAAGCGGCGAGCCTGCTCCTCCTGACGGCGAGCCTGCTTCTCCTGTCGACTTTTAGACGAACCCACAGTTTAGTAATGTAAGCGACTACTAGCGCCGCCGTTTTGTATGTAGGAGCGGCAATGTTTTGTGTTACACCGCTCATGAACCAATAGCGCGCGAGGTACTCGCGACGCTATTCGGTGCAAGTGTACTAGCGAGTGTATAGTTATGAATGTCTGTTTACGACGTGAAATGAGTCTATATTAACTTAGAACAAACTTCACGCCGTGGGTGTCGTGTGGGGTGGGTAGTGTTATTGTTTGAGTAAGCAGCGTGTAGACTGATGCTGCTTACTCAGGCGTCAAGTCCGGGAGGTGGATGAGGCTACACAGTCGGTAGTGAGGAGGTCACGTGGGAGGCGCTTTTTGTCCGGCGGGCGCGCGTGCCATGGCGCTATGTTAGCGATGTGGGGCCAGGCAGAAGCGTCGGCCCGCGCGAACATTGATGCGGCGAGGCGTCCCACGAATTCATCCAGGCTCTCAATCTTGATGTCCCGCTGAATAACATCGTTCCTACGTAGCGAGGAGCGTCCATGATGCGGCGCAGCGTGGTGTTTTGCTGCGCCCTGAGCTTTTGTTTGTTCGTCTCGCTAGTGAGGGCGTACCAAGCTGGGGTAGCATAAGTTAAAATAGATCTTATATATGTTTTGTACACGCCCAGCTTGGTGCGGGCGGGGAGGCGAGATGAGAGCACTGGATACAGCAGATTGCGGGCTACTCTACATTGTGTCACCACTTTGGTGACGTGTACCCCATCGTGAGCCGGCGGTCGATGGTCACACCCAGGTACTTGGCCTGGGGTGTCCACTCGACGTCGGCTCCTTGTAGTTTCAAGGGTGGTGGCAGAGTTCCTGCACCTGTAACAATGGCCTGCGTCTTACCCACGTTAACCGACAGTCGCCACTTGGATAGCCACTCAGGTGGCGGTGTCAAGGGCGCGCTGGATCTTGCGCGCTGCATGCCTGGCGTTCATGGCGGTTGTAATGTAGGCCGCGTCGTCGGCATACAGCGCGAGCGTCGCTTCTGGCGTAGTGGGAATGTCGTCGGTGTAACGCGTGTAACACGCAGGCGATAAGCAGCTGCCCTGTGGCACGCCCGCCAATATCGGGCGGGGGGCGGAGTCGTGACTCACGACGAATCTGACCGCTCTTTATATAGCACGGAAGAAGTTTCTGGAATGTTCCATACTGTTCTAGATAATTCGAGAAACTTCCAGAACAATCGACTTTCGAACTCATTGTTCCCGAAGCGACTAGAAACATCAGAATGTTCGGTTCGGAACCTTCTGGAAAATTCCATTCGACACGAGCTTTCGAGAACATTAGTTCCGCTATTCAATACTAGATGGCGCCACTAGTTACTACCTAGTTCTTCCTCTCATTACTAGATGGCGTTGGCCTATCTTGTAACAATAGATCTGGCCCGCTTTTACTCGGGTGAAGTGATCGATGGTAAGTGGAGCGTCTGTTTGGTCACGTGGCTGGCTGAAAAGAGAGGAGCGCATCTCCTACAGGCTTTTTAATGTGATGACCGGGCACGGTTGCTTCGTGAGTACCTTATAGGATTGGGCTAAAGGCCACGGCAAATTGCCACCACTGTGTAGGCAACCTGGATTCTGCACAGAGCACGCTCGAGGAGTGCTCTGTGTGGGCCTCTGTGCCGCGGGTCTTGGCCGCCAGCATCCGGCGAACGTGTTTCTACCAGTATTTGTGAAGGTTTTTTGCTTGCGGAGACAGAATACTGGAGGGAATGGCCTCCTTCTATGATAGCGTATTGTTCCAGAAGCTGCTGAGTGCGGTCGTGGTCGTGGGAGGGCCAATCCCACTCGGAGAAGTAGGCATAGCGGAAGCAAAGGCTTCGATGCCTAACACTCCGAAACCCCGCTTGTATCATATAAGGCAAGCGGGACTCCGGGGTTTGGGGCACTCACGAGTGGGGACTCGGTCCGTCCACCGAGTGACCTTAGCAAATACGGTGGTTCTGTGATCACGTGCTGCCGTGTACAGCGATGCTCAGTGGAGACTCCTTTACAGTCTGCCCAGGGCAGTGCCTTACCAGACGTTGGACGGAATGGTTCCGGCAGGTTAATTGCGTAAGTGAATTCGGCAAGGCTAAGGGTTTGACCCCATGAAAGAGTGTGACAAATACTTTATAAATAATAAGTATAGTAGTAGTATAGTAGTATTGCCAAAAATTATTGGACTCTTTCGAATATCTTCACCAAGGAAAGCGTCCAATAAATTTTGGCAATACCTAATTATTAGAAGAGAATTTGTCATACACTTGCATGGGGTTAAACTCTTTGCCTTGCCGAATTCGCTTACGCAATAAGGCTGCAGGTGTCTTGAAGGTTTCCCGGCGCCCTGAGCCACAGGTTCATCCCCATAGGGGGTGGCACTCAGCGTGGTAGCTTAGGTTTAGCATTTTGTGCCTGGCTAGAGGCTCTAGTTTAGTCTCCACAGGATCTGCCAGTTAATCATTAGCCAATCACGCTGATTGAACTCCCCTATTCTTAGAATACCTACTTAGCATAGGTAGGTAGGCCATGGGTAACGATAGGTTATTTTTGTTCTTGTTATGTGTCTAGGTACACAGTTTGTATAAAAATGATAAACAGTGAACTGTTGTTATTACTATTCCGAGACCCATAACCTATATACACGACTGTACATCTAAACGGCTCAGTATCATTGACAACTTAATTTGGTCGGATTATTATGGGGAAGTAATGAAAGCTAATTTCTCTTAAAATACAACACTAAGGTATCTGAATTTTTGGTCGCTATAACTTCTTTAGGTGTAGCAATTTTTGTATAATCATCATCATCATTTCAGCCGAAAGACGTCCACTGCTGGGCATAGGCCTCCCCTAGGCGTCGCCACATTGACCGATCCTGTGCGTCTCGCATCCAGCGCCTTCCCGCAACCTTAACCTGGTCATCAGTTCACCTAGTGGGAGGCCTTCCAACGTATCGTCTTCCGGCTCGCGGTCGCCATTCCAGAACTTTTCGGCCCCATCGGCCATCCGTTCTGCGAGCAAGCCCACTGCCATTTAAGTTTGGCAATATTTCGGTAACTTTGGTCCTCCTGCGGATATCATCATTTATGACGTGATCACGCAAGGAAATGCCGAGCATAGCCCTCTCCATTTTTGTATAAATTTTGTAAGAAATCATAGTGATTAATAGGGAAATCTTGAAATAAAAATTGAACACCCACCCCACCATGGCTTGGTATATCTCGTAAACTACCTACCAATTTTCTATGTAGATTTGAGGAAAGCGATAGGCTCCTCAAACTTGGAATCAACATGTCGTCATGGTCATTGATGGTCGTGAAAATTATCATCGTCGATTTCTCGGTAAATACAAATGTTTCATTTCTGTTTTTTTACGTAATGAATCACATTTATGGAAAGTAATTATTTGTATACCTAGAATAGCTGTAGCTTGCCCCCTTTTTCGGCGCTCATGATGTTCCTGCTGAATGGAGTGACTAACGCAGGACCACCATCTAAGTCGATTTTTTCGAAAACTACTAAGGTACCAATTTTGTTGTTCGAGTACTAATTGGTACCAATTGAGTAATAATTATTTACCAATCTTCTATAATATAAAAATGAATCGCAAAATGTGTTGGTAAGCGCATAACTCAACAACGCCTGGACCAATTCTTTTTGTTAAATGTTCGTTGAAGATCAAATATGGTTTTTACGGCGAGAAAAATTCGAATAATTGCCAGAAAATCCCTAAAAACACCCCTTTTCTTTTTCCCATACAAACGTTTTCTAACTAAAACGAGCTTTATTGCTATTGTATAAAGTTCATATTGAATTACAAGCCCTCAGGGTAGGTAGGGTAGGGTAGGGTAGGTAGGGTAGGGTAGGGTAGGGTAGGTAGGGTAGGGTAGGTAGGGTAGGGTAGGTAGGGTAGGGTAGGTAGGGTAGGGTAGGTAGGGTAGGGTAGGTAGGGTAGGGTAGGTAGGGTAGGGTAGGTAGGGTAGGGTAGGTAGGGTAGGGTAGGTAGGGTAGGGTAGGTAGGGTAGGGTAGGTAGGGTAGGGTAGGTAGGGTAGGGTAGGTAGGGTAGGGTAGGTAGGGTAGGGTAGGTAGGGTAGGGAACGTAGGGTAGGGTAGGGTAGGTAGAGTTGGGTAGATAGTGTTAGGTAGGGTAGATGAATGTTAGGTGTTTTAATGGCAAAACAAAGTTTGTCGGGTCAGCTTGTTACCAATATAACCGTGATTGGCATCGAGGACCGGCGGTAGTCACGAACATTGAAAGTGAGACAAAAGATCTACATAGATCTATCTGATCTTTTTAGTTTTTTTTTTATCTTATATTTCCATGAAAATACGCATTATTAAGAATAACTCAAAAACTAGATTAAATTTAAATGGGACCACATGAGAAGCACCAGCTTATAGCAAATACAAAAAACATCAGTCGGTTCTCCCATTAAAAAGTTCTGAGGTAAAACACATAAATAAAATACAGTCGAATTGAGAACCTCCTCCTTTTTGAAGTCGGTTAAACACAAAGGAAGAAAGGTAGGTACAACAAATAAAAGTCACATATCCAATTATGGAACTGTATTTAAACAATAAATAAAAAAGTACAATGCATGTGAAGTGGAATGTTTACATTCCTATTCTATTGAATGCATAAAAATGCCAATGAATGAAGTTTATAACAATAACCTGTTCAGCTGTGTCATGAAATACTTAGGCAACAATATTTTTGCTAATTTAGAATAATAACTAACCAATAAAATCAACAAAATATAGAGATTTTGTACCATTTTACAGATGGCACTAGGGGCAAGGGTTCATAGAATTGTAATTTGTTTCGATAAGTTAACATTTTATACGAATATGAACCTTTTGAGTTAGATTTTAAGATCCATAGTCGTATAAAACGCTAAATTTCTTTAGCAAAGTCAAAATACAATCTACGAATCCCCGCCAACAAAAGGTGGTCAGTCCATTTCAACAAAGCCAGTTGTTTTCATGAATTTTACAAACCCATTTCAGATCAAAGATAGTTTTAAAAACACTGGCCGAAAAATGCTACACTTAAAATCGATGTTATTATGATATTTAAGGCTCCTATGCAAAAATGCAATAATATAAAATTGGGCTATTCACTATCAGCTTATAAATCCAGCTGAAATATACAGTATGTTGATTGAATCATATAATTTTTGCAGACAATCTGTGAGCTTTGACACTGTCAACCCACGAATAGGACTAACATAACTCTGTCCAATAATGTTTTCTTTTATTTAAATAATAATTTAATGTCATATGAAGCGTCGAAGTGTATGAGAGACAAGAACTTTCAGTAACAGTTAAGACTATTCTGTAAAAAAATCACAATGAAAACTTCGCTAAAGTAAGCAGTCATTCCACCACTGGTTGACTCTGTAAAATTTTCACCGAGTAAACTTAGGTGAAATGAACATGATTTGAGCTGGAATCCATTCAATCAAGAATGAATGTTCACGTCAAGCTCACTCCACCTAAAGGCAATAAACAAGCCTGTAACCAAGTTACTAACACTTTTATTCAGGTTAGAGGCATGTGTATTGTCACTAGGTTTCACGGTGAGTTGTTTACAGAATAGACCAGTTAAGTTATTAACGTTTACAGAATAGTCTGGCTGTATTTACACCTTCCCAGGTATATAGGCCTAGGGCGTGCAGCGGTCGAGGAAGCGCGGGTAGAGACAGACCTCGCGGATGTGGTGGCGGTTGAGCAGCCAGCACAGGAAGCGCTCCAGGCCCAGCCCGTAGCCGCCGTGAGGGACGGAGCCGAACTTGCGCTGGTCCGTGTACCAGTAGTAGGGGGACGGGTCGATACCTTCACGCTTGTAGCCTGAGAAAAAGATATTATAGTTAGTCAAGTTTATAAAAATACTTATAATTTTTAATAGGCGGGCCTCTCGAGGCCAGCGCTGCATGTAGAACGACTCGATCTTATAATAAGGCGCTAGTTACCTTCCAGCAGCTCCTCATAGTCCCAGGTCCTCATGGATCCCCCGACGATTTCGCCGACGCCCGGCATCAGCACGTCCACGGACTCGGTGAGTCTCCTGTCCTCGGGACAGCGCTGCATGTAGAACGACTCGATCTTATGATAAGGCGCTAGTTACCTTCCAGCAGCTCCTCATAGTCCCAGGTCCTCATGGATCCCCCGACGATTTCGCCGACGCCCGGCATCAGCACGTCCACGGACTCGGTGAGTCTCCTGTCCTCGGGACAGCGCTGCATGTAGAACGACTCGATCTTATAATAAGGCGCTAGTTACCTTCCAGCAGCTCCTCATAGTCCCAGGTCCTCATGGATCCCCCGACGATTTCGCCGACGCCCGGCATCAGCACGTCCACGGACTCGGTGAGTCTCCTGTCCTCGGGACAGCGCTGCATGTAGAACGACTCGATCTTATGATAAGGCGCTAGTTACCTTCCAGCAGCTCCTCATAGTCCCAGGTCCTCATGGATCCCCCGACGATTTCGCCGACGCCCGGCATCAGCACGTCCACGGACTCGGTGAGTCTCCTGTCCTCGGGACAGCGCTGCATGTAGAACGACTCGATCTTATGATAAGGCGCTAGTTACCTTCCAGCAGCTCCTCATAGTCCCAGGTCCTCATGGATCCCCCGACGATTTCGCCGACGCCCGGCATCAGCACGTCCACGGACTCGGTGAGTCTCCTGTCCTCGGGACAGCGCTGCATGTAGAACGACTCGATCTTATAATAAGGCGCTAGTTACCTTCCACCAGCTCCTCATAGTCCCAGGTCCTCATGGATCCCCCGACGATTTCGCCGACGCCCGGCATCAGCACGTCCACGGACTCGGTGAGTCTCCTGTCCTCGGGACAGCGCTGCATGTAGAACGACTCGATCTTATAATAAGGCGCTAGTTACCTTCCAGCAGCTCCTCATAGTCCCAGGTCCTCATGGATCCCCCGACGATTTCGCCGACGCCCGGCATCAGCACGTCCACGGACTCGGTGAGTCTCCTGTCCTCGGGACAGCGCTGCATGTAGAACGACTCGATCTTATAATAAGGCGCTAGTTACCTTCCAGCAGCTCCTCATAGTCCCAGGTCCTCATGGATCCCCCGACGATTTCGCCGACGCCCGGCATCAGCACGTCCACGGACTCGGTGAGTCTCCTGTCCTCGGGACAGCGCTGCATGTAGAACGACTTGATCTCGGCGGGGAACTTGCATAGCAGGATGGGCTCGCCTATCGCGTCGGTCATTTTACGCTCGGGCATTTCGGGAATGTCCTGTAAGGTTTAGTTAAATTAGCCTTTCTTTTTCATGTACGGTACCACCTCTGGTGTCAGAGTTAATTATTCCACCTCTGGGAACCCTATAGCCTAATTGTGCAAGTAAATTCGGCAAGGCAAAGGGTTTGAACGCCATCAAACGACCAATCACATGCGAGATGAAAGACGTGATGTGGATTTCCGCCTTTGTGATTGGTCGATTGATGGCAGTCAAACCGTCTCGACAGTTGAGGGGTGAATACCGCGCTGTCGGCTAACATGTCGCTAACACCAAACAAAAAATATGAAAATGACATGGTTCATTTTTGCCTTGGATATGCAACATAATGAAAATCTAATATTTCTTTACCTTTGACATTATGCAATTTTCCCCAAATAATAACTAAAAAATTATTACCAAATATCCTGAAGTTCCTCAGAGTGACTAAATACTGATAATTAATCTGCATATCACAATGATTCAATGATGTAAAAAAAACGGCATATTGATTTATGAATTAAGGCAAGATTCTTTATAATCTACTAGCTAACCCTCGGGGCTTCGCTCCCGTCAACTGGCTACCTACCTACCCTCCCTACCCTGGCTACCTTACCCCAAACCTGGCTACCGTGGCTACTCTGGCTACCCTGGCTTCCCTGGCCACCCTGGCTACTCTGGCTATCCTGGCTACCTTGCCTACCCTGGCTACCATGGCTATCCTGGCTACCCTGCCTACCCTGGCTACTCTGGCTACCTTGGCTACCTTGCCTACCATGGCTACCCTGGCTTCCCTGGCTACTCTGGCTATCTTGCCCCTACCCTGGCTACCCTGCCTACCCCTGGCTATCATGGCTACTCTGGCAACCCTGGCTACTCTGGCTACCTTGGCTACCCTGTCCAAAACCTGCCTACCTTGGCTACCCTGCCTTACCTGCCCAAAACCTGCCTACCATGGCTAGCCTGCCTACCCTGGCTACCCTGCCTACAAATTTTTATCTATCATCAATAGTTTCCTCAGCGCACGCCAAATATAGTTCATTACTGCAGCGGCCAGCAAAAGAGGCATTGATGGACGAACGTGTAAAGTCCATCAATGCCTAGTTGTGGCCAAGGCTTGTATAGTGCTTTTCTCAAATAATGCGCGGAAATTAAAACTAAGTAGTACCTAGAACCCTAACTGTGGAATAAATCTGTCTGCCTCTTTGACGGCCAGGTAAACGTCTATTCAATAGATACAACTAGATCCATTGATGTTTAGTTTGAGTTTATTTCTTCTTTTTTGCAAAGTTATATCATACTTATGGAAATTTTCGACATTGTTGACGATCTGGCAATTGAAGAAGAGGCTATAATGTATGAATATTTAAATAATGAAAGGAAACAAAGAGTAATCAGACCAAGGCCCAACCGTTTGCTATGTGGAATTCAAAACCGTTTCATCGCCGTTTCAGACTTTCATATAAATCTGGACTATATTTGCTTCCCCTGAAGTTCCTTCCCATAAGTGATAAAATTAAGCACGAAACACTAAGGTAAGTTCTAGCTAGTTTTTAAAATAAATAAACTATTATTTATTGGTCACTACATCTAAATAGGTAGGTACCTAGGTATACCTTCCTACAAAATACAGTTGTAAATTGTACCTAATATCCCTAACTAAATTCATCAGTATTCCGTTTTTGCCACAATATGTTTGTGCTTGTCTACTAGACTAACGAGCAATTCTACTTCTGCAGTATTGAAATTAACAGCGCGCTCTCTTGTCTTTGATTCTATTATTATCAAAATAATAACTTGTCACTGACAATAAACCAAACTACAACAAAATCACCACACAACAGAAAAAAACGATGTTGGGATACACGGGATGCACCACGCATTTGCTATCCTCTTCTAACACACATTACACCGTATGCGTGTATCACGCTCCCACAATATTACAGTGAAGTTGGGAACTAAAGACCACAGATAACTATTTGGTTGCTATCTGGCCATTGAAAAATGCAACGATTTTATTTGTCCTTTTAACAGTCAGTTAGGTTAATTCGCTAGATAGTTATTTGTTCAGTTATTCGATGATTGAACAATCGGTTGTGATGACAACTAGTCACACTAGCTTCAGAGTCATCCTTAAGAGGTCACTTTCACTAATACGTCACATTGTACAGGTAGTCAGTTTCCCAATTTGTCTAAAGCCGTATTTCGTCTCTTTCCCAACTCGTCCGACGCTTTGTTCAATGTACTGTAAGGTACAAAATGAAAAAAAAGAAGAGGTTGGTTGCCTGTTGGCCTTATTATCAATAAAAAAAAGCTGGATGTTTTCATTAAATTTCCTATTTTGTTTTTCGGTGATGTCATTTTATTCTTTCTTTTTTATTTCTTCCTATTTTTTTTTTTATGAAAACGAATTTACAGCTTTTTTTTTCGGCTTCAACATGCCATTTAGTCTTTTCCTAAATATGAAAATAAGATTACCTACTTACTAAAAAGTAATATTAGTATTTTTAATACAATTTTGCTGTGATGAAAATGTTTAGATATTTTGTGCTTAAGTGTACATAAGCGTCGGACGAGTTGGGAAAGAGACGTAATACGGCTTGAGACAAATTGGGAAGCTGACTACATGTTCAAAGTGACGTTTTAGTGAAAGTGACCTCTAAGGATAGGGACGACATAGCTAGTGTGACTAGTCATCACAACCAAACAATCGCCTCTTAATAAACTAATCTGGCTATGGATGAATTTCCGACAACTTATCAAGTTTTCTGACTGTTGGCTTTTACTAATAGTTAAAAAACAAACACCCAAGTACAGTATTGCCACACGGCAGTTGAATAGCTGACCACTAGCTTGGTCACACTTCCGAAAACGATTATTAAGTACAAGTAAAATGGTATACCTCTCCAAACTCGTAGAAGGAGCCGTCTTCCTTGGTAATGTTGTTGGCGCGCAAGTACTCGATAGCTTCCGTGTACGCCAGGCGCTTGAACGGCTTCTTGGGTCTCTGGAACAATCACAATATTAATTACATACAGGTTATCCTAGTTTAAGAGGCAGGGCTCACAATCAGACTTCTGTAGCATAGTTAGCATCTTGACAATCAGTACAACTATTTTCGAAATGTCCCTCGGTTACCATCGCATTTTCGAATACAAACGAATGCTAATTGCCATGCCCATCAATTATTAGATTTATCGTGTATAATTATTTGAATTCAGAACTAAGTACTTTATTGTTGTTTTGTTTTGATTTTCGTGTGAAATATATACAGCTGTAAAATAGCAGCATTAGCAGCTTTCCTTCCATTTTTTAAATAAATTACATTATGTTAAAAGAATATTAACAACTATATACTTCCAAGTTAATTGAGAACATACAGTCTGCACCAAGTCCAAAGGTCAACTGATAGGAATCCGACGACTGACGAAACACGAATTTTGGCGAGGGACATAAAGGAAATGTTTGTAAGGATGTTTCTTGGTGACAATAACCTATCAAGTTAGTGGAATGTTGACCCATGCAAGAAGAAATTTAGACTATCACGGAGTTATGGTATTTGACTCCTTAAAAATGTTTATAAATAAAACGATAATAAAGGAAAGCACACAATTTTCGGATAGTTTTTGTCCTATTCACTCAAAAAGAATGTTGTACAGACTAAATTAAAAATGGATAAATGTTGCTTATTTGAAAGATACTTCATGCTCCGTCATGCTTTAAGCATATTGCCTTGTAACTTATTCGATTATAACCTGGCCAAACTACAAGATGTTTGGATAGTTCCTAGACTGGTAAGTGTTACCTTGAAGTCAGGGTTGAGCTCATAGACGAGGTGCGCGTCGGGTGAAGCCAGCACTCTGTCCACGACGTCCACGACCAAGTCCTCCAGCCGGGACAGCAGGTCCTCGAATGAGATGAAGGGGCACTCTGCTTCTACGTGACTGTACCTGTTAAATACACAATAGATGCAAATTAGCACATGATAATGGTAGATTAGCCAAGGGGATAAAGCAACTTAATTAACAGACATTATGTGTCACTGTTACTGTAGTCTGTGCGGAAAGAGAACCGTCGTTGCGTAAAATGGAACTGACATTTTGATTTTTATAAAAACTATACTAATATTACAAAAAACACACTGAAAACATTATTATAATATTTCTAACATAGCTTCAAAATATCAAGATGTTACAGTCGTTGCAATGGTGTTGTCAACATAACAAACACGGTAATTAAACACAGCATCGCCCTCAAATCTTATAGTGCTAACACACGTCCGGATATGGTACGGCCGGACCACGGATTTGTGGGCGGAGTTAGTCCGGCCGTACCATATCCGAACCTGTGTAGAGTGGTCCGCCGGACATTATTATTATTAATTGAGTCCGTCTCGGTCCGCTTGTTTTCACATCGGATATGGTCTGCTCCGTACCAAATCCGGACGTGTGTATGGTTGTCGGCTGGTTGGGCCGTACCAACTACGACCAACGTTAAAAAAGTCCCCGATTTATATTATCTACTGATTTTGGTTATTGACTTCCGATATTTTTACATTCAACTTAATCATTAATAAAAATGGAAAATAATGTTCTAAATACGGCGACACTAGAATTTGTGTGCGGAGTTAGTCAGCCCGTACCATATCCGAGCGTGTGTAAGCGAAAACGGATTTGTGGGCGGAGTTAGTCCTCTCGTACCAAATCCGGACGTGTGTTAGCACTATTATGAGCGTTCTCTTTCCGCACAGACTCTAGTATGTGTTACTGCAGAGTTTATTGCATCACTAAACTTCTTCTTCGCAGCTAAAACAGTAGAAAGTTGACGGCGGACGTTTTGGAAGACTGGTTTATGTAAATTTTGGTGTTAAAAAAGTGCTGAGACTCAACAAATAATTGAGTTTTAATTTAGACTACAGCATTATTTTTAAGTTTATTTTGTACATCAGTGACGATGGTAAAGGAGAGAGAAACCTTGCCTTTGATTAATATAAGTTTGAAATCGCCAATCCATTTTGAGCAAGCGTGGTGATCAAGCTCGTGCCTTCTCTGTGTGAGAAGAGAACTTCGCCTGGCAGTGAGACAGTGACAGGATGGTATTATTATTGGGAGAAGACGAGGTAGATGATGGCATAGAGCAGTTATACGTACTCTGCGAGATGCCTGCGGGTGCGCGACTGCTCGGCGCGGTAGGACTGCGCGATGCAGTACACGTCGCCCAGGGTGGCCAGGCACGTCTCCAGGTACAGCTGCGACGACTGCGTCAGGTATGCTTCCTCGCTGAAACAAAATTTTTTTTAATTGTTCCTGCTACCTGAATAAAAAGGATGTTTTGTTAATCCAGGTTATAAGCTGTCTGTGACAGCACTGTTTCTCCTCCTTCAGGGGAGTAGGATATTATGTAGAATATTTAGGAAAAACATTTTTTTTAGCTTTGTGTAATTTAGGAACAGTCACATGCATTTGATGCATGTGACTGTTCCGTTCTGTAGTCCATATCCCAAACCATCAGATTTAAAAAAATTGTAGTGTACCCAAGAACAGGGTATTCTACTAAAACGCTCCTACAGCCCAAACCAATAAAGGTAAAACTTGTTTGCGGATTTTACGAAAATCCACCGGACCCTCACAAGGGGATTTCGATTATATGAAAAACTTTATTATTCGGGTGTTTACACTTAAATCTTGGCACAAATACTTTCTTTTGAAAAATCTCGTACCTACGATTTGGATACTAAGATAAATATGACAAATAGTTAACTAATATAACAAGATATAACCCCTAAACTTCGGAAGTTAAAAATGTTTGATTGTGACATAATCAGGTAAATATAACAAGTTATAGTTCCAAATATCGCCGCCACCAATCTCATTGGAGACTAGACATCGAAGCGGGAGATATATTAGGTCACAAGAATTTGCACAAACACCACAAATGTACTAGGTAAAATGATGAAATAAATGGAAACGTACCAAACGATTTTTCGAAACACAACCCAAATCAGCGTTAAAAAGCGATTACAGTTTGAATGAAAATTGCATTCTTTCAGATATGAAACCATTCCACATTATCCGATCCGATATCGTGGAAACGCTCTCACAAGATAGGTATGTTGCATGCGCCCGATATAAGTTTGTTTTTCTAGGGAATTAAATGACCTGGCCTTTAAGTCAAGTCTTTAGTTTCTAGAAAGTCACTTCTTTGTTCTGCATTAGGATGCGGATGTAACACATTTTAATGTTTTTTGGAGAACTTAAGTGGTAGATCTTATATTGGATGAGGTATTGTCCAGTTGGGTAGACTCTTAAGACACAAAACTACACAAATTTACACTGCAAAATCCACGGTTTTTTCTAGGCAAGCGTGCTTCACTGTCGACCACATCATCGCTTACCATCAGGTGAGATAGAGGTCAAGTGCGAGCCGTAAGAAAATAAAAAAAAATGCATTTATTCCCCCTATGCACAACTAGGAAGATTAAATAAATATGACTTACCCAAAGTAGCTGAACTTGAACAGTGTGCTGCCTCCCTCGCACTGTGTCTGTACGAGTGTGGGAGGGGTCACCTCCGTGTACCTTCTTGCCGCGAAATGATCGCGGAAGGCGCGGGTGACGGCGGCACGGGCGCGGAGTACCTTTGATGTGTTCTCACCACGGATCATTATATGCCTGGAAACAAAGATTTGTCATTAAAAATTAAATCAATCTGCATCTTCCAGACAAATCCGATGTACCAGTATTTTACATTGAGCGACTGCCTATTGAACGTCAAAAGTAAGTGGGTCTGTGGTACGCTTGAACAGTGGCCTTTAGTACAATCTATAGTGTAGACCAAACATAATCAAAACTAGATGGTAAATTGGTTTTGATAAAATCTTTTATCTACTCTCATATCGTAATATTCGAATTATAAAATTCAAAACGAGTTTATATTGGCATACATTAAAAACCTCGCCTACGGCTCGGTTTTTAAACACACACTCATGTTTCAAACCCCTCATTATGCAACAGTTTCATAAACTACTATTATAGGTAAAAGTAAAATAAAACAAATTTAAAACTAGAAGATGTTAATGTTCCATGTCTTTCTCTTTGAATAAACACCGGAACAGACTCAAGAGTATTATTAAAAAACATGAGAGATTCGCAAGTCGATCCATCTGTATGAAAACCAAGCGTACCACTTTTTCACAAACAGTTTAAAAACAAATTTACGTACCAATGAAAGAAAATATTTTCAATGCCTCGGCCAACTTTTTCTATACGTTCTTTACAGCTCAATATGGCATAAAAGGCATTTTTCTAGATTTCGGTGGATTGCCGGTGCCGATAATGCTAAATGAAAAGCTCAGATTACGATCATTGATCGTAACGTTACTCTGTTTTTTGGCACGCGAAGTACATTCAATCGCGTCATCTACCTAGTTTGATTTATGTCTATGGTCGTGATAGACTGCCATTCTTACCTGTTGTCAAGCTGGACATCAGGCAAAGCTTCTTCGTTGAGGATGGCATCGGCGCCTCCGGGGGGTGCGAGGCCGATGAGTTCCCAGTAATCAGCTGTCAGCTCGTGACCGCCAGGAGCCTGTTAGATATCCTAGTATTAATATTGTATTATTAATATCCTAGTATCCTATATTAGTACACAATCTGGTTAAATATCTGTGGGGTTGTACTATCTATATATATAAAAATGAATCCCTATTTCCCTTGGTCACCGCATCACACGTGAACGGCTGGACCAATTTCTTTAATTATTTTTTTGTTGTGTTTGTTATTGTTAGGAGAATGTCCTTAGGAAAAAAAATATTGAAAAAAAGGTACCTTACCTACATAGGTAGGGTAGGGTATGTAAGGAAGGTTAGGTAGGTTAGGGTAGGTAGGGTAGGTAGAGTAGGGTAGATAGGGTAGGGTAGGGTAGGTAGGGTAGATGAATGTTTGGTGTTTTTATGGCAAAACAAAGTTTGCCGGGTCAGCTAGTTTATTTATAAAAACAAGTTGTTATCTGTAGGATTGCACAAGGCACACTAATAGTAAATTAAGGTGTAATCAAGTAGTAATGGGGGACACCATTATTCTCACTAATCCCATTCGTGCTTGTGGGTTAGCCTAGCTCTGCTCAAAAGCTCAGAAGGTCCATGGGGGCTTCACAGGCTTCGCTGAGCCACCTCACTCTCAGGTTGGGTAGTATACCACTCAATTAATGCTGATGGATGACATCTGACACTCACCATCTTCCCTTCAGGCACGACTTCCAGTTGTCCATAGATGACAACAGAGGACTCTGTCGAAAGTACTAGCGCGTTGTACGTTTGACACAGCAGCCCATGTAGTACACACTGCAGGTAGCCAGAACCGTCGCGAAGAGTTAGGAAGGTGAGCGCGCGGCCTTGACGGCGCAGGCGGTGCACCCAGCCGCGAACGCATATCCGCTTGCCACGGTGGTCGTTTGCTGGAAGTAATGCTGGTTTTAGTATTTGGGCAATCAACAATCCCGTTCAAAAACTTGTCTTTTTTGACAGTTGCGATCCAGATAAACTGTCCTAAAATATTTCTTAGTAGATTGAAAAATCATAATTAATATAGGGCATACGAAGTATTACTATTAGTGTCTGTGCCAAAAAAAGACATAATATGTTACATTGCTATTTAATTACTTTAACTATTTAAATAATATTGTATTGTTTACTGAATGATATTATTTATGGTTAACGGTTAATAACTTTGTTCATATGGAAATTCTGCGAAAGGGACGTTTTGCGAGAGGGACTTTTTGCGAAAGGGACATTTTGCGACTAGGGGACATTTGGCGAAAGGGACATTCTGCGATGAAGCCAATGATATTTGTTAGTAAACATAAACAGATAAACTGTTTTTACTTAGAATCAACTATCTATCAAGTGGCTTAAATATTCTTTACCCAACTAACAAAGATTATTGACCTGTATTACAAAGTAGGCCTTTAATTATTTTCTATTTATCTGAAGTGCTAGATAAACAGGGAAAACCCAGTAAGTAATTTTACCAGAATTAAATATTTTTTCAGTATCATTTATTGGGTCGAGTATATAGGTAACAACATATCAGTAACATGTACTATCCTTCTAATCCTTACATAGCATAAAACAAAGCCACTTCCTGCTGTCTGTCTGTCCCTATGTATGCTTAGATTTTTATAACTACGCAACGGATTTGATGCGGTTTTTTTTAATAGATGGAATGATTCAAGAGGAAGGTTTATTATGTATAATACAAGCGGGCGAAGCTGCTGGCAGAAGCTAGTAGTTTATAAAACATATAAATGTGAATGCTTGTGTGTTTGCTTGAAACTTGGCTTCAGTAGTATCTGATACTAGTTTTTATTTTTTTCACCCGTGGCTTAGCTCCCATCAACCTACCTACCAAAACAATTTTTTTTAATATTTTTTGGCTGACGTTTGATCACTATCTCCCCTCTTGGTAAGTGATGATGTTGTTGACGATGAAACATGCTTGCCTAGAAGTAACCTATTCACTCTTGACTTAAAGAACCCAAGATTGTAGCTATCAGGCAACAAATACCCCTGCAGGGAATTCCACTTGTTAGCTGTACGCACAATGAAAGTATTATCTATAGCTATACTTATATTATAAAGAGGAAAGATTTGTATTTTTGTATGTAAGGAATAAACTTAAAAACTACTGGACCAATAAAATTACAAAAATTTTCTTTCACCTAGGAAGCTACACTATCCCCAAGTGACATAGGCTACTTTTTATCCCTGTATTACCACGGGATCGGCAACTACGCGGATGAAACCGCGACGCGTCCGCTATAATATTTTTTTTATTTTTATTTGTGATGGGTTTGCTCTTGATACTGGAGACTTCTGCCAAATTGATAAAATCAAAGCTGTACTAGACATTCACATTTATCATATTAGCTGGAAGTAAGATTTACTGCATCTGGAAGAGTATAGCTAACAATATAACGCATTACACAAGATTTTCCTTATTCTAAGCGAAATCCCTCCTTGCAATTAACTTGATAAATGGTATTATTTACTCTTGTTGTTTTAGAGGCAATAAATAGCAAAATAATCGTGGAGATAAAACAATCCAAGTATAGTTCCCGCCAAACTTCTTGGTCGCCCTGAAATTGCTGCACAGTAGTAAATGTCATACAAAGGCAGCACAGATCCGTGCCTTGCGCATCGGTATGCCAACTTCAGGGCAGTCCTGAAGTTTGGCGAGAACTAGTGCTGTCTTGGTAAAATATCTACAAAATATCATCCAATGGCACATTACTGAAGTTGACGATTCATAGTGTCAAACAACCATCTTGAATTAAACCATGAAATTCTGATGTAAAAACTAACAAGATTATAACTTAAATTACATGGTTCTCATGAAAAAGTTTCTAATTTGCCTAGTTTTTTGCCAGAGTATATTTTCTTGATAACACAATTCCATGTTCTATGTAAAAACCATGTCGCATAAAATTGTATTTTGTTATACCATTCTAGATTTGCAAAACGGGCAGTTTATAGTACTTGGTGGACTAGCAAGTGCAGATGAGAGAAAGAATAATGTACTTCACTATTATGAGAAAAATGTTTACAAGGCAACTATGTAATATATGTATCGATTCTGTAGAAAGAAATTATTGCAAGCCCAAAACTAATTCTGACCAACTTACAGGCAAATTAAATGTTATTCTTAACATTTATAAAAATTATAAGCTATTATATTTTATCATTGCACCATAGGTACAAACACTAACTATACTATATGTCTATTAGAAAGTACAGTGAGTCAGCAGGCAATACTGCATTTTGTTACATCATCTTCACTGATGTGTGATTGTACATATAGGGACTCTATGAACTGCAAAATGGCAAGCTTTGGAAATTACAATTTGTAATTTTATGTATATCACATTTTATTTATATATTGCAATATTATCTGCTTACAATATTATAACATATCAGAGCAGTGAATTAATAATTTCTTATTTAATAATCGTTATTATTAATTTGCTTTGGTTACCCATGTTTATAGATTTACTTAAAACATCTTTGGGAACTACTAAACTAATTCTGGACTTAAACAGATCATCTTCATCTTTTCAAGAGTAGATTGTGCAACTTTCAAAACATGTTTTTGAGTAGTCTTATATAAAAACAAGATATATGTAGGTACTATCTCTCACAGGTTTTAATAAACAAAGTTAAGGATGAATGCAATGATGATGAACTATGAGCTGGAGGCTAATTACCTAGCCACAACTTTGTTGTCTCAGTTTATAATATCTTTGTCAGTACTAACCTTCTGATATCTTCACGATGGTAGCCTTAGGTAGGTTAGCATCCTCTTGAATGACAACTTTCTTGGCGTCATCAAGGTTCTGTTGTCTCTTATCATTGCCTTCTTCTTCGGCCTTCGCCTTGTCTGCCGCTTTATGACCTTCCCTCACCCAGATCTTGTGAATTTTCTTCAGTTGAGATTTTGCCACAACTTCGTACACTTTCGACTCTTCTTTACCATCTACGTATATTGTAGGAAATGGTTCCTTGCCAGCATGGCGCATAGCCTGCAACACGGTCTTGAACGGCTTTGCTTCAGTTCCATCGCCAGTCTCATCACTGCCGTTCTTATCCGAGGTGTATATCTCACCTAAAAATTACAATATGTTGCATACGTGTGCGCATAGGTTATACATACAAATATGGTATAGCTAAGATAAAACTTACCTATTGAAAGGTTCTCCATTTTAACTATTTTAAATTAAGGTCGAACGGAAATTCACTTTGATATTGATCGACAAACAATACTTTTCTGCACAGGTTACGAGAACTGATTTTCTAGTTCTCTCACGTCACCCACCGGTCCGGTATTAGATTAGATTAGTAGACACATGCGCACGATAAAAGGGTTGCTAGCGCTATAAGTAAAATTTCCCTAATAAAACCAATATTTTTTTATTGCCTGTCCATTTTTTGGTTTTCTTGATATTAATAGAAAGAATAATTACAGGTCGCCATTTTTTACTGAAAGAGATGGTGTTCGTTAATTACTTTCGTCCTAAAGTTATGAAATAAAGTCTCTATTAAGATACGATAAAAAAATGGCGCCGGGGAATTTGTTCGTCGCCATCTTGCACCCCGCGGGTTGTACGGCTGAGGGGTTAAGACGCAATTTCAACATCGGTATTCACTTTCGCACTAACAGATAACTTCATAAGCAAAAAGAGATAGATATACTTTTGTCTACGCCACCTTTTGTGCCAGTGTGACCAAGGATGCTAAAGATAATTATCTATATACATATCAGTACTAGATCTGTGCCACTGTCATATCAATATTATTGAGTTTAGTTTTGGAGCGATCTACATCATCTGCCTAGCCTTTTTCCCAACTATATTGGGGTCGGCTTCCAGTCTAACCGGATTCAGCTGAGTACCAATGTTTTACATGGAGCGACTGCCTATCTGACCTCCACAACCCAGTAACTGGGTAACAACGGTACCCCTTGGCTAGACTGGTGTCAGATCTCAAGCTTCTGACTACCCGTACTGACTGTCAAAGATCTTCAAATGACAGCCGGGACCAACGGCTTAACGTGCTTTCCGAGGCACGGAAGAAACTCGGTATGTTGAAATGGTCACCCATCCACGGCCCGACCTCGTCAAGCGTTGCTTAACCTTGAAGATCGACCCGTGCGGCTGTTATTATTTAGCCACGAGCTCCTCTGGAGCGATCTACAAATTTGGATAAATGTCTGTAAGAATCGTCCCTGACTACGGCCTAAGTTTTTCGACACATTTTTAGGGATTCTTTAAAATTAATTAAAGAGTGAATGTGTACTCGTACAAAGAGTGAATTTATCAGTCATTGTAAGTGTACAATCCCACTCTATCGTGACTTTTCTGTGTATTATACGCGTTGTATAATAATGTTTATTCATACCTTGAGCAAAAACTAGGTACATCATGAGATCAAAGTGACAGATTTTGGTACACTTGTACGACTGTACAAACAGGTACTGATCAATATTATATAGTATGCTAGATCTTGTGCAAGACTGAAAAGAAAGTTTTCATCACACTCTTTCGTAAAGTGAGCTTTATTACATCGCTTTTAGGGCCATAAACCGAGCTAAAACACACAAAGGCACGTTGAATATTATTAATCTAAACTCTCTGAACTCTAACATCAGAACGTAAGTACGTAAACTGTCATAGCTCTATCAGAACACACGCATTAAAGTTATTTTTCAATAAATAGATTGGTTTAAATGATACTACACGTCCTTGACGTATTTAGAACTAAGATTCCTTTATTCGGGACAACCTATGAAATGTATTCCCTGCAAAATAATTTCTGTATGCTAGTCGATAACTCACCTGTGGAAAGATATCCTTTGATTATTTTCATTTAATACGCTCACTCTTGCAATCAATAGCCACACACGACATGGTTCATGCAGATAATTATACAATAACATTCTGGCTGATTTACACGAAACAAATGCGTGAAAACAGCGAAAAACTTTAATTACAGCTGCTAACCAATTGGTTACAACAGTGACTAAAAATTTATCTCTTTGACGTTCAGGATGGTAGCGTTTGTCTATGTTTGTCTCTTTTTATTTCATAGAGTTTTTCTATAAGCAAGAATGAAAGAATTGACAGGTTCTTTTTCGTTGTAAATACGTTACCTCTAGCCTACAAACTGTACTATACAAACTCTCTGAATGTCAACATCAATTTTTCGTGATTTGTTGTGGTCTTGATAATAGCATTTATTAAATGAAATATAATAAAACAATTTAAAGTGGATTACGGAAGATGTCGTTTCGCATGTTGTCAAGAAAAACGACAGGAGAAAGACGTCGAAATCAAACAATAACAAGATTGTTTAAGTGTGGTGTTAGATTTCATAAGTTAGTATGACGCTAATAAGTTTATACTTTGTTTTAATTCGTAATCACTATTTATCTTTGATACATAATGTCTAAAGTATTACCTACTTATAGTACCTATAGTATTTTTATTCAGACTAAGTAAAATAAATAATTCTAAAGTATCAAATTAGGTTATGCCAGGTATTTCATACTAGTTTTGGGGTTGCTATGCTGTTATTTTTAAATTTGCCGCACTTTTTCAGTCTCTACTTTCGTTTGCCAGACTCTAGACGAGCTCGTGGCTAAATAATAACAGCCACACGCGTCAATCTTAGAGTTTTAAAGTACTTGCTGAGGATAGTTCGTGGATGGGTGACTATTCCTGACGTACCAGGACGCCTCTGTGTCATGAAGCTTCTTTTGCACGCCGTTAGTGCGTGTAAGCTATTGTTTATTTATTGTGTCTGCTAAAGCACATTAAGCCGTTGGTCCCGGCTGTCATCTGTTGACCTTGCATAGTTGTTACGACTTCTGCGAAATCTGACTGATGCCAGTCTTTCCAAGGGGTATTGTGTAACCCAGTTACCGGATTGTATAGTCAAATAGGCATCACTCCATGAAAATGACCTACTGGTTACCAACTAAATCCGGTTAGACTGGAAGCCTACCCCAATAAAGTTTTCGAAAAGGCTAGGACATTTTACTTATTTAGGGCATCCACATTTAGGGGAAAACCTTTTTACTTGGTAACATTTATGTTGTTTGTTGATATTGACAGTGACAGCTCCAGAAGTTTGATGTTTCTGGGTTTTCTTGCCAATGGCTAGAGTTTTTCTTTTATTCGAATGTTGTCAGTGGAAAATTAATTTATTAATAAGAAAAATCGTTTTTGTATCTCGCAACCAATGATATTCAAATAAACAGATATGTTATGAGCGTGCTCATTGTGAAGACTCGAATAGGTCACAATTGTGACCTTTAGTCTTTAGTTCATGTCACGCATGGCGAAGAGCGATAGGCTTTGTTAAAAAAAAAACAAAATAAAATAAAATGCCATAGTGTGTATTTGTAATTTATTTATTTATTGATTAAAACAAGTATTTTTTAACGTCAGATGAATGAAAAGTGTGTATGTGTGTTGCTGCTGCTGCGCGGAACACTTTTTTCAATTGTTTTGTGAGTGTATAACGTATCTGTTTATTTGAATATCATTGCTCGCAACGTAATTATCATTACGTTGATGTGAGTTTCAATGTCATTAACGGCGATATTGGTAATTTCGATGCATCGACATGCACCGTAAATGCCAAAAATAAGAACTACCTGTAACAATAACAAGTACGAGTATTAAATATGAGAACGTGTAGGTACAGTACAAATTTGGGTTTTTAGATATAAATACTTACTTTCACCGTTAAGTACTCAGAGTCGGGGGCTTCATTTATAAACTTTTCTACATTTTGTGATGTCAACACTTTTGATTTTTTACATTTAAATCCGTCTGACTGTCGTTTTAGCATACTCGTTAAATTGTGGTATTTTTTAATTTTCAAATTGTGCTTTATCAGAACCATGCACTTTAACATTGAATAGGTATTCCAGAGAGACGAAGGCTTCATTTTGTTGGAAAGATCATTGAAATACGCAAGAAAAACATTTTCGGATAAAGATATAGATTTCCTACTGCTTTTCCACCGCACAAATTTTTCATATGCAAGCTTATATTTTTCCTTTGAGTTTCGCGGTATCAAATTTTCAACTACTAATTTAGTTTCATCTTTAATGTCTGGCGGTGTTAAACACATTGAATCGGAAGAATTTTCGCTTTGAGAGCTCATTTTTAGCAAAAAATTCACTAAATAAAAACAAAATTTTCGCTTATCCGCGCTTTTGTTTCTTCTTTGTTTTTTAGTAGTAACTAAACTCTAGTAGTTGGAACTATACAGCCTAATATGGAATAAAATCTTTTTGTACATATATCTATAGATAAAAACAGCTGTGTTTTAGAAAAAATCTTTTTGGGTTTGATTTTTAAAACGTTGGAACTTCAAAATAGCGGCCGGCAAAACATTGCCGACATGTTAGAGCGGCCGGCAAAGTTTTGCTGGCCGCTCTAACAGGTCGGCAATGTCCGCTCATGCTCCTTGAAACAGAACGGCAAGACTGCTCAAACAAGGTTGTCAAAATAATGACCACATTACATGCATTATTGAGTAAATTATGCTTAAATTGAATTGTAATTTTACGTGCCCTATTGCTGTTGTCGGCGCCCAAAGTACCGTCTCTATTTTTCCATTGGATCCGTTTATCGGTCCCTTACTGACATGTATGTTTCTTCGCAACATTACACGTGCACCTATTTTTATCGTTATGACATTTTCTAAGCCAGCAGTTAGCGACGAATCATCCTCGTTCTTTTTGAGTACTTCCTTTGCTCGTTTTTAGGGTTCTGAAACCAACAAGGAACCTTAGTTTCGCCAGGCCTCGGTCACTCCATGTACTTGCGCGCTATAATTACCTACCACCCGGCCGACCGGTCTCGGGCCGTTTGCGGACCAAAATGACCAAATTCAGTGCGGTTTTCGCAAGCGAAGCGCACGCACGTTGTTCAATTTTAATAGTACCATTCGTACGTACGCGTACTTACGATGCCGTCTGGTGCCTTATGTGCTGTATATGGGTGCAAATCAAGTAAAAGAAGGGATAAACACCTAACATTTTTCCATTTACCTGTCAATGACGAAAGGTAAGTATTACTATTTTTTGTCGTTGAAAAAGCCCTTGTTTTCCAAAACAATATCTCATAAAACTTTTTATTAGATTCAGGATTTTTTCTACACTAAGATTTAACAACCGAGAATTTAGAAAGAAAAGAAAAAATTATAATAAAATAAAACACATGTAACTTTTAAAGATTTTTTTATTTTACCTACACACTGACTGTTCAGAATACTAACTTTATTACTGTAACGCCTTCTTGTTTTAATTAGCAATATGCACAAACCACGTCTCATTGCCTGAACGCATAGCAAGTTATGAATTTATTTATAAGTAGTTAACCAGTTAATTTATTTATTTGCAGTTAATTATTGCATTGTTTAAACTAAGCAGAAATTAGGTGTATTGTTTATAAAGTAATTATATCAATATATCATTAAGCATTATTGTTGTTTTTCAGCTAAGTTGATATTAGTGTAAGGTGGTATAAAACAATCTGTTAGGTAGATTACTATTACAATAAATTATTGCACTTTAACTTGTTGTATTTCAGCTGGAAGACATACATATTATTATTGTCAGGCATTTGTATGTTATTTAACTGTAACCTTTGTATATTTCAGTTTAATACAGGTGTCTCAAAATGACTGACAAGGAGTTAATTAAAAGAAGGGCAAGTTATAAGGAACGTTTGACAGCTTTCTCTAATTGGGTTGTTGAATTAAAAAAAAAATACGATTTTTAAAATTTATTTTGATACTTTACATAACATAAATTATATTGTCGTTGCAAAAATCTCTCTCTTTACATAACATAAATTATATTGTCGTTGCAAAGTTGGCTGATTTCGATAAAATACCCACCTGGATGGATGATTTGGCAGTTTTGAGCATGAATAAAGTAGTGGTAATGAATATTACGAGTTAGTGGACCGGTGTTTGTTATTGTTCTTTACCAGGTACATTTAGAAACAGAATTGCCATAACGTAATCGTTTTCACATATGGGTAGGTGATATTGGTGTAAAATAAAAAGTAAACAAACACGATTGGCGCGAAACTTCGACTTTGGATATCAAAAATCCTCATTAGATACCACTAAATATGATACAACCCGAAATCTGTGCAGCCTTTATTTATATTTATTTGTTGCACAAAATCCTTAAAATGTTCGGTAATTACCATTATTTACATATCTCTTAATAATATTAAACACTATTATCTAAATTATATATTTACAAACACTAAAAAACTTTGTAGAAAAAAACGTGAAAATATTAACTTGGTAGATATTTTTACACTAATTCTTCAGTAAATATCTCCTATATGCGTGTCAACGCATATAGGGAGATATTTATTGAAGTTGAAACTGAAGTTGAAACACAATTCAAACAGAAATATTAGTTTTACGCTTATTTCTATCATTTAAGAGTAAAATAATGAATATATCTCCATAAACAAAAAATCATGTTTTCAAGTTACGTAATTATACAACAATGTCAACTTTGTACGAAAGTTCTCATAAAAATGTACTAATCTCAGTCTGTAATGATCAAAGTAATCTATACTATCTATACTAATATTATAAAGCTGAAGAGTTTGTTTGTTTGTTTGTTTGAACGCGCTAATCTCAGGAACTACTGGTTGGAATTGAAAAATTCTTTTTGTGTTGGATAGTCCATTTATCGAGGAAGGTTATAGGCTATATACCATCACGCTACGACCAATAGGAGCGGAGCATAAATGAAAAATGTTGCAAAAACGGGCAAAATTATTCCTTTATGAGAGCTTCCGTTGCTTTCGCTGCGTAAACGGTTTAAGTTACGCAACAATATCATGTATGTAGGGTAGGTGGGTAGGTAGGTAGCCTGTTGACGGGAGCGAAGCCGCGTGGGACAGCTAGTATATTAATACGAATCTAATACTAAATTAGAACAAGATAACATAATAATTAACACATTCTATTTAGAATCTAGTAAGACATAGAACATTTCTCAAAACTTTAGTTGGTATAGATTATTATTATTATAATAAGTATAATACTTCCAGGCCGCTGACGTGGGTATGCATCGAAATGTGGTAGCGGTGGACAAGGGACTCACCCCGCTCTCCTTGGCTAACGAGAACTGGCGCAAACCTATAGTATTAGATACTAATGACCGCACGGAGGTATGGCAGAGCAAGGAGCTTCACGGACGCTTCTTTCGGGTCCTACATGGGCCCGATGTAGATCTTTTAGCGTCCGTGGCCTGACTGCGATTTGGTGACCTTTTCGGGGAAACCGAAGGTTTTGTCTTTGCGATTATGGACGAAGTTATGATGACGAACAACTACCGGAAATACATTGTGAAGGACGGCACGGTTGACATCTGTCGGGCATGTCACCGGCCGGGTGAATCAATCCGTCACATTATCTCCGGTTGTTCTAGTCTGGCTAACGGAGACTATTTGCATAGACACAACCTTGTAGCCAGGATAATCCATCAGCAACTTGCTCTTAAATACAATCTTGTGGAGTCGGAAGTGCCTTACTATAAGTATGTGCCCGACCCAGTTCTCGAAAATGGCAATGTCACGTTGTATTGGGATCGGTCTATCATCACTGACAGGACTATTGTTGCCAATAAGCCTGACATAGTGGTGATAGACCGACTTGAGCGTCGCGCAATGATTGTTGATATAGCGGTCCCACATGACGAGAACCTCGTGAAGGCTGAGCGAGATAAGAAAAGCAAGTATCTTGATCTGGCTCGCGAGGTTGTCGACATGTGGGACGTGAATACAGCGATCATTGTGCCGATAGTCGTTACGGCCAATGGCATAATAGCCAAGAGCCTCGACCAACACCTTAGGAGGCTCTCGTTGGGCAGCTGGATCAAGGGCTTGATCCAGAAAGCGGTACTCCTGGACACGGCGCGTATCGTTAGGAGGTTCCTCTCTCAGGAGCCCTGACCACCGGTAGCTTGGACCCTGTTCCCGATACCGGTGGGCTACTATTTTTGTATTTTTAAATGTTTTTTATTTTCTTTTTTTTATAGAATAATATTTAAAAATGTAAAAATATGTATATAAAACGAATAAATAAAATAATAATAATAATCTATAATATAATAAATTTTAATAATAGGTATAGTACTTGGCTATTGCGCGATTCACATATAATGGGGTGTTTTTATAGTATTTGTACATAATGGTACGAAGCAAGCACGATAACATTTAAGGATCAATATTTTTGATCAATATATTTGATTTTCATCAATATATTGACGATAATAACAAGATTGAATCGGTTAGAAGTCAAAACACTGTATCAGCTATGTGCTACAATGAGTAAAAATAAACGTTGTGACGTCACACGGGCTCGGGTTTGTTCGGGAACTTTCGAGGTGTTTTCGGTACTGGATTCAAGAAAAACTTTTCAATTTGATATTACTTTGTAATTACAGCGAATAAAAAAAAACTAAAAATAGTTTTGTATGTAAACTTATGTATGATCATTCCGTTTTTAACAAAAAAAAAATTGGTTCAACAAACCAATTATGCCAATGATTTGGAAGATTCGTTGAATCCGTCACAGGTGTGCGAATTGCAACTACGTTTGGGTAAGATGGAAAATTTATTTACACAATTTGACGAGGTTCAATTAAGATTGGAGTGTTTAGTTGATGACGTCAGTAGTCAACTACAGGAGCGAAACGAATTTGAATCCATATATTACAAGATCTTTTCAAAGGCTCAAGAGTTACTTACACGTAATTTAAAACGAAGTAAGGATCATGATCCGTTGGAAAATGATAACTGTTCATATGTGTTAAAATGTGTTAATGTGTTAAATTACCTACCATACAACTGCCAAAGTTCAGTGGTTCTTATGAAAAATGGTTGGAGTTCCACGACACATTCTCTAGTTTGATACATTTTAATGATGAAATTGATGACGTCAACAAATTCCATTACCTTAGGGCTTCTCTCGAGGGTTCAGCTGCTGTGGTGATTCAATCTATAGAGTTTTCTGCCAGTAATTACTCTGTCGCCTGGAAAATATTGTGTGAACGTTTCGACAATAAGCGGATTTTAATACAAAATCATGTAACGGCATTATTTAATCTCGAAACAATTAGGAAGGAGTCATCTGTTACTTTTAAACGTATAATTGATTCTGTAAACAAGAACTTGCGTTCATTGGAATCATTAGGAGAACCAACAGATCATTGGGACACGCTCTTAATTCATATTGTCACAAATAAGTTGGATTCTAAAACTTTTCATGAATGGGAAGAATTTAGATAAAGAAAAGTCAATCACATTAGAAATACTTCTTGGTTTTTTGCGAAATCGTTCAGACTTATTGGAAACAATTGAAATGTCGCAAAATAATTCAAATAATAATTCTTCTAATCCTAACAATAAACATAAAAGCATGGTGTCTGTGACCAGCACATCAACTAGTCGGCCTAATTTTGGTTTTAGTTCTATGAAATCGTGCCCGAAATGTCGAGGTGAACACAACCTCAGTAACTGTTCACAATTTTTAGGACTTAGTAATGAACAGAGGTTAGAGTTACTACCACAATATAAAATATGTTTTAATTGTTTCCGCACAGGTCATTATGCCAATCATTGTAAATCAAATGGTTGCAAAGTGTGTAAGCGCAAGCACAACACACTTGTTCATGTTACAGATGTCAAAGCTAAGTCGACAATTAAACCATCTAGTACTATAGGTGACCGTGATGACAGCGGTGAAGCTACTGAACCATTGGCCAATAATAACGTAACACTATCGGCACAAGTAACGACGAATGTACACACTAAAGGAGAAGTTCTTTTAGCCACTTCATTATTAAAAGTTTATGATGGCAATAACCACGAATATCTCGGTCGTGCCATTCTTGACAGTGGCAGTACGTCGTGCCTTATAACAGAAAAATTCTGTAATTTATTAAATTTACCGACTATTAAAGTTAGCGAGTCACTGATGGGTATAAATAATTCTAAGTCACCAATAGGTAAAATGTGTTGCGTGCCAATAAAATCATTAAATGAAAACTTTTCTAAAAGTATTTACTGTTTTATCTTACCTTCCATTACTGGTGAAGTGCCTTGTCGACAGATGGATCTTAATGAATTAAATATTCCGAGTAATTTATATTTAGCTGATCCGCACTTTCATGCACCATCTCCTGTGGACTTAATTATAGGTGCAGATGTTTTCTGGGACATCTTGGGTACAGAAAAGATAAACCTCGGTATTGGCAAACCGGTGCTATATGAAACTAGACTTGGTTGGATAGCTTCAGGCCCTATGCTACATAGTGGCCAAGTTCCGCGTTCGCTGCCTCTACTTTGTAATTTGACAAATATCAATAATCCCGAAATTGTAGTGGATAGCTCAAATACTGATGACATTCAAAACCTTTTAATGCGTTTTTGGCAGCTTGAGGAAGTTAGCCATCAGTCATCAGCATATTCTCAAGAGGAGAAAATGTGTGAAGAACATTTTTTTCAAACCACAACGCGCCTCGAAGACGGCCGCTTTTGTGTGAGAATACCTTTAAAACAGTCATATCATAACTTAGGTGACTCTGTTCATAGAGCTAAGCACTGTCTGCTTTCATTGGAGCGCAGGTTTAAGGGTCAAATATCATTTAAAACACGTTATTGTGATTTTATGAAAGAATATGTTGAGTTAAAACATATGTCTGAATGTGTACCTGATCCACAGAAGTTTGCATATTTTATATCTCACCATGGCATTGTGCGTGAAAGCAGTTCAACCACAAAACTCAGAGTGGTGTTCAACGCCAGTAGTCCCACCACCTCAGGAATATCATTTAATAATTTACAAATGACCGGACCTACTGTACAAGATGACTTGGTGTCAATTATTCTCCGTTTTAGGAAATATAAATATGTCCTTTCCGCAGATGTGGAGAAGATGTACCGCCAGCTACTAGTACATCCAGATGACAGGCATCTACAACAGATCCTATGGCGGGATGCTCCCTCGAAGCCTATGGTAGACTACCAGTTAAATACGGTTACGTACGGTACCGCTAGCGCACCGTATCTTGCCACTAGGTGTCTTAGACAGGTAGGGCTCGATTGCACCGACAAAAAAATTGCTGTTATCATAAAGCATGATTTTTATGTCGATGATTTGCTTTCGGGAGGGGATACAATTGATGAGGTCCTTGAAATACGTCATAAGGTAAAAGCGGAACTGGCTTCAGCTGGAATGCCGTTACGTAAATGGAAATCAAATAGTTCTGAAGTGGTTTCCGATCATACAGATCTTTCTTCATTAAGCTTGAACATTGGTTCAACAGAACCCTGCAAAACTTTAGGTCTGAGTTGGCAGACTGAGCCCGACACGTTATGTTATTCGATTAATCCCAATATTACCAGTATAATGACAAAACGCGGGATACTTTCTATAATTTCTCAGATTTTTGATCCGCTAGGTCTATTGGCTCCATATATTATTGTTATGAAAACTGTCATGCAAAAACTTTGGGTACATAAATTGGGATGGGACGATCAGTTGCCATCTGAATTATTAAAAATTTGGTCCAATGTTATACGTGACTTACCAATGTTAAATAAAATAAGTATTCCACGAATTGTACTTTGTGACTTGTATCAAGACATAGACCTGCATATATTTAGTGATGCATCTCAAATTGCATACGGTGCATGTCTATATGTTCGAAGTACAAGTCATGATGCTAATGTCCTAGTACGTTTACTTACAGCCAAAAGTCGAGTAGCTCCAATTAAACAAACTACGATACCAAGGCTTGAGCTTTGCGCGGTGTTGGTTGGGCTTCGTCTTTACGGAAAGGTGATTCACGCTCTTAGAGCTCAAGTGAGAAGTGCCACCTTTTGGACTGACTCGACGGTAGTATTAGGCTGGCTGAAGATGTTATCAAATAAATTACAGCCGTTTGTGCGCAACCGCATCGCGGAAATATTGGACAAGACAGCTGCATGCATCTGGAGGCACGTCCCTACAAATTTAAACCCAGCTGACCTTATATCACGCGGTACAGATGTAAGTCTTTTGCAATCTTTAGATTTGTGGTGGTCAGGCCCTGAATTCTAGAGATACGACATCTCGAAATGGCCTAGTAATCCTACAGTACCAAAAGAAAACTTCCTGAAATTCGGTCCGAAGTTTCTTTAATTGTTACAACCGCAAGTCCAATACCAGTTATAGAATATAATAGATTTTCAAATTTTACTACTCTTAAACGTTCGGTAGCATATGTTTTGAGATTTATAACTAATTACACCAAAAAGGGGTCACCTAAAAATCAATTTCTCAGCACTGAAGAATTGAAGCAGTCATTGAATTTTATTATAAAGCTCTCGCAAAAGGACTCATTTCCAGAGTACACACTTTTGTTAAATAAAAAAGATTTACCAAAAAATAGTGCATTGATTAAGTTCAAAGTTTTTCTAGACGAACATAAATTAATGCGTGTCGGAGGTCGACTCGAAAATTCCCAATTTTATTACGACAAAAAACATCCTTTATTATTACAGTCCACTCATATTGACACAAAATTGTTGTTCGAATTTATGCACAAAAAACTTATGCACGCTGGGCCGTAACTGTTACTAGCGTCCATTAGAGAAAATTATTGGCCGATTGGTGGTAGACGTTTAGCTAAATTAATTTGTAATAAATGTATTTTATGCTGTCGTATGAAAGGTCAGGTAGTCTCTCCTCTCATCGGTAATTTACCACAGCAGCGTTTGATTCCCGGGGGTTACCCTTTTGAAACTGTAGGTGTGGATTACGCTGGACCGATTATGTCAGCCACTAAACAAGGACGTGGTTGTCGTCTTACTAAAGTCTACGTTGTTCTTTTTGTATGTTTCACGACTAAGGCGGTACACATCGAGTTGGCAGGTGATTTAACAAGCAACAATTTTTTATCAGTTCTCCGTAGATTCGTGTCGCGAAGAGGAAAACCTAAACACATCTACTCTGATAATGGGACCTCGTTTGTTTTTTTGGAATTAATTTTTATTTTATCCCTCCTTATGCTCCTCACTTTGGAGGTCTTTGGGAGGCCGGTATTAAATCTACAAAGTATCATTTAAAGAGAGTACTGGTGTAGTGATCACTATCACAACACTTTCTAGCTATTTATGTATACGTATAACACTGGCTCACCGCTACAGCCAGCTCCGAGCGCAGGCGCACGTCCAACCTGTCCCGCGTCTAATGCCAGTTGACAGTTTGACAGCTACCCCGCTCTACTGGTGTACATGAGACAATGTATTATATCTATTGCATAGATACAAACACTACATCCCTTCCTTTTTAACAATTTTTTATTGTTTATGAATGTTTGTCATACATCTGTTTATAAAATCGAACATAACTTTTTTACTTATACAATAATCAACTGTGTGACCGTGTCATTAAATTTTAAGTTATATAAAATACATATTTGTTTCCTTTAATTGTCTGATCCTCATTTTCCTTGGTCTCGTCTTCTACCGATTTCCATTGTCATTCAACACGCTTATGGTGTATCACATTCCTTCGTAGTATTTGTCCAGTTTCTTCATTCCTTATTGTAATATCGCTTCCCACTGATTGTTCCACTACATGTGGTGTAGGGTTGAAAGTAGTTGAGAACTTATTAGTTTTTTACATTTCTTTTACGTACACCTTCGTACGTTTCACCTTCCGTTAGTTCTGGGTTTTCTGCTTCTTTTCCGGTCTCCATACTCCTTCCCTTTTTCCTTTTGCACTTTGTCTCGGTCTCTAACTACAGTGTCGTCCTGGTTATCTTGATTTATTTATAGCGACTGTAATAGTCAATGATTACTAGTAAATAGTCGTTATTCGGCAACGGCCCCAATAGATCCATTGCAATATCAACCCAAGGTTCAGATGGAAGTTCGCGACGTTTCATTTGTGCTAGAGGATTTGGTAAGCTAACCAAGGTGCATCATTTGCAGCTCTTTAC
Organism: Orthosia cruda; assembly: GCA_964057195.1. Lineage (NCBI taxonomy): Eukaryota > Metazoa > Arthropoda > Insecta > Lepidoptera > Noctuidae > Orthosia > Orthosia cruda. Next base: position 9,715,373 of record OZ059842.1, on the reverse strand, counting down.
CATTAACTCGACGTCCTTATCTGTTCTAGGCCATCAAACCTTAGAACGAAGCCGACTCATCATGGCAACAATTCCTGCGTGACCCTCATGGGCTGCTAGTAAAACCTGGTTCCTGAGATTCTGTGGAATAACCATCCGGTTGCCTCTCAAAAGGATGTTATTCTCATAAAACACAACTCATCCGCAAATATTTTGTGTGTCTTTACAGACTCATCCCATTTGTAACTATAAATTCCTTTCTTAATACTGGTGATTTCCTGATCGCTTTCTGGTTGCTTAATTATCTGTTGCATTGAGGTTTCAAAATAGACCTTGTTGTTCTTTCAGTTTGACTGAGTGTCCGATGTCCGTATGCAAATAATTCATGTTCTTTTACAATCAATCTGCACTAAGACGATCCTAGTCCTACAGGACTTTTACTTGCGTCTTGTTCTGATATCGTAATATCCCAACGTTTCTATTTTTGATGAAAGATTCATTATGATCGTCTTTCCATTATTCTTCCATAGTTTCTGTCTTAATATTTGTTTTAGGAGTTCTGTCGTCGTAGCCAAATTTTGAATCCATTTGTTAATGTAATTTACTAAACCTGAAAAGCTTCGTAATTCTTCTATTGTTTTTTGGCACTCTAAAGTCAATTATGCTCTTCATGTATTTAGGCAGCGGTTTCACTCCTTCTGGTTTTAATTCATGGCCCAAAAGTGTATTATCTGTACTTTATAAATACATTTCTCTTGGTTTAACAAACATTGTTGAGCTGCAATACCTCCATCACTTTGGCAAGTCGCAAGTCGTATTCTCTCTTAAAATGGCTGCGTTGGCGCGTCGCATCTCTACGCATAAGCGTACATCATCATCATCCTTAACGATTTGAACTATCGGAGAAACCCATGGTGAAGGTTCATGTACCTCTTCTATAATCTCTAAATCAAGTAATTCTTTGATTTTCTTCTTTATTTTCTTATAATGGTATTGGTATTCCCCGATGGGGTTGCATAACTGGTTTTATTGATGAATCAATAGGAATCTCAATTGAAATATCTTTATATTTCGGGAAAGGTATATTTGATCCCTGTTCAACTTGATTTACTTGCACGCCTAACCTCAGAACACCCAATCGCAATGCAGTGTCTTTTCCAAGTAGGTTCCGTGATCCATCTTCAATGACGTAAATAGTGGCGTGTTCCATTTTTCCGTTTGTTTTAATTTCTACTTCAAAAGTGCCTTTGATTTATAAAGGTGTCTTATTTCCATATGCTAGTAGTTTTTTAGTAGGCTCCTTTACATGTTTGTCACAAATTATCTTGTTTTTCTTTAAATATTCCCTATTAAATTTAATTTGCATCCCGAATCAATCAGCATTTCTAAATTTACTCCTCCTATCTCGTATTTGATTGTTGCGTCGTCTTTCAAGTTAAATATATATTGTACTTCTTCATTTCTCAATGAATTTACTGTAGTTTCCTTCCGTGGTCGCTTGTTATAGTTATTAATTTATTCTTGATTTTGGGTGAGTTTACGTTTTTGTTGAAGTAACTTACTACTTGCAACATCTTTGATAATGGCCTAATTTTCCACAGCCGTTACATTTCTTGTCTTTCGCTGGGCAAGGACTTCTTTGAGGGATGTGTGCAGAAAATCCACATCTAGTACAAATTGACAACTTTTTCTATTCATTCGACTCTTTTTCTTGTTCTTGATTAGTCCATCTTGAATTATCTTTGTACCTACTTTTTATTGCATTAACTTCTTTTGTCTTATTCTTTTCTTTTTGTTCATATCTGTGCAGTTGGTAGTACACAATTTCTAGGGTATTGGCTATAGTTATCAATTTCTCTAATGTAATTTCATCACCTTTTTTTTAACATTTTTTCCTTAGTTCTGATGACAAAGATTTTTCAAGTATTTGGTCAACTATGTGGTCATCAGCTTTTTCGAACTTACATTTCGATGCCTGGTCTCTTAGCTTGATAAGAAATTTTTCAAAACTTTCCCCTTCATCTTGCTTAAGAAGACGGAAGATGTGACGTTCAAAGGTGTTGTTTTGTTTAGGGAGAAAGTAGTCATCTAATTTAGTAATAGTAACTTCAAAGTTAACAACATTCTCCCGAGGTTCAACATTTGAACCTCCCCCTAGGACTAGTTAGTAGCTCTCTTTTTAGCTGCAATCGTGATATCAGCGGCATCAAAATATATTCGAAGGGTTCGTTTCCATTTTTCCTATCTCAAACCGACCGATGTTCTGTCGCCCTCGACATATAATTTTTCAGGTGGCGGTAGCTGGTTTGCGTGATCGTATTTAGGCGACCTGAAAAACATCCAATTTAATGGACGCCGAAGATCATACATCCAATTTAATGGACGTCCGAAGAACATACATCCAATTTAATGGACGTCCGAAGACCATACATCCAATTTAATGGTTGTCCGAAGATCATACATCCAATTTAATGGACGTCCGAAGAATATACATCCAATTTAATGGTTGTCCGAAGATCATACATCCAATTTAATGGACGTCCGAAGACCATACATCCAATTTAATGGTTGTCCGAAGATCATACATCCAATTTAATGGACGTCCGAAGAACATACATCCAATTTAATGGTTGTCCGAAGATCATACATCCAATTTAATGGTTGTCCGAAGATCATACATCCAATTTAATGGACGTCCGAAGACCGTACATCCAATTTAATGGTTGTCCGAAGATCATACATCCAATTTAATGGACGTCCGAAGACCGTACATCCAATTTAATGGTTGTCCGAAGATCTTTATACATCCAATTTAATGGACATCCGAAGAACATACATGAGTATATTAAATGAAACAATTCAGTCAAAACCGTTTACGACACATCGTTTATACAGAATACTTAAAGCGACCACATTTATCTAACATTTCCGGCGAATTATAAATTTTACTATTACCAATTTTGTTTTGAACATTCTTCGTAGGTAGGTAACACAGCCACATAACATTTGCTCAGTACACAGATTACCTCCCAATAGATTCCGCATAGAAGACGACTTACGCGCACCACACATCAGCCTATTTAGGCTGATATAACTCAGTGCACGAAATGATCTCTTTAGTGTCGACCAGACATTAGAGCTGTAGGGACGCAAGCTATTTCTAGTTTTAATTCTGTTTAAAAAATAGTTATCAACGTTTTGTCTTAAAAAAAATTACGAATTATGCAGTAAAATGGTGTGGAAAATCAACCAGCCCTTCAAGTTCAAAAAAAGGATGGGTTATTATTCCACCAGTAGGCAAAGTAATAAATATTGACCAATCTAAAAAAGGTCAAGTTATAATGGTTATCAAATCAAAATTGCAAACTTTACAGTAGCGCTCGTTGATGTCTTTTGTGAAAGTCCCTTTCACTCATAAGGAATTATTATATTGCTATCTTTTTCACACAGAAGTAACAATGTTGAGACAAATACGTTTTTTGCTTATCGAAAAGTATCGATGATCGATGTTTAATTAGGTATATAGGAGAATAAAATAATTTTGTTAAAATTGATTATTTAAAAATTAACAAATTAGTTTATTTTACTTTGAACAACTAATTGTGCTCTACTCATAACAAGAGCTCAGAGTGGCCCTGTTTATATATGATTACAATTAAATTAAATCACTTTTGGCCAAAATCAAAATCTTTTCTCGATCGATGTTTTTTCTTTATCATTATTAAAGTAATTATAAAATCGCCGGCTAAGAAATTTTACATAAAATACCATTCTGTTTGAAAAATATCGATATTTTTATCGACATTTAATGCGCATGTCCCGTCACTATGACAGGTACCGTGACATTGAATAGCTAATCACGGAGCACTTGTCACTACCCGCGCAACCCGTGCCTTGCCAAATTTGGTGATCTCGGAATCAAACAAAACAGTAGGCATGCGGTATCTATTGGGAGGTAATCTGTGGCTCAGTACAATGGTCAACGGCTATTAAGATCGCTTAAGTAAACAAAGTGTCGAGTTCAGGGTCTATTGTAATCTCCAGTACCATTCCTAGTAATATCTATAACATTTTGAGTAGGCGAATTTTTACCTTAAGGCGCTACCCCGATCAAAAGGCCGCGCCAGCCGTTTTTCGTGCAGTTTTTAAGAGCTATCTATTCGTTATTTAAAATGAAATATCAACTAATAAAAATACATTAAATTTCTACATATTATTGATTCCAAAATTGTAGATTTCTTTTTTTTAATGAAGTATATGTTTCACTAATCTCCTTCCAACAAAACCATAAAAATGAGAAATAATGGTTGATAGCATGCATCTCCTCGTAAAGTATTCATTTTTTTTATTTTTATAACACTAATGGATAGACAATTTGATAACGAACATTCTGTAAGTTTTATTTTTTTCAAAAGACCAATATTCGATTTTATAAAGATTTTATTCTAAAATCTGGGCGTATTCACTACTGTAATTCATGCGCCACCAGTGCCGCTAGACCAATAGGAATGCTCATATCTCATGCTGATTTTTTGGTCAGGGTACGGCCTTAAAAACATGACCGGTTGTATAATAACTATTAGTTTTTTCGACTAAATATGAACAGTTCCTTCAATGTAGTTATAAACGATTTTGACTGTATGTGGGTATTAGATAAATATTTAGTTATTAAAATGTTTAGTTTACTACACTATAGTTATACTGTCGAAAAATCAAATCACTAATAATTAATAAATGGGTAGGTGTTCAAACAACATCCCACATTTTATCTGAATATGCATACAAGTATAAGTAGGTCACCAAAATTCCTGTTTTATTAATTTAAATATGCTTAAAGAAAAGGAGGGTAAGCAATGGTTTTGTTTACCTTATTTATTTTAACACCCATCGGTGGCATTTTTTTTTTTTTTTTTTTTTTAATTTGATATGGGTTTGCTCTTGACTCTAGTCTAAGTCATAGGTGACAGAGACAGAGTCGACGATGGAGTGAGCTTACCCAGAAGGAGCCTGTTTACTCTAACTTTGAAGAGATTCGGGTTGAATGCGTTCGGAAACACAGATGCAGGTAGTGAGTTCCATTCATTCGCTGTGCGCATTATGAAGGATGTTTGGAAGCGCTTGGTGCGAATTGGTGGAATGGCAACAAGGTAAGGATGGTAACTTGCAGTGTGTCTAGATGTCCGATGGTAGAAGGGGTCTGGTGGGATGAGGTCGTGGAGTTCTTGAGCACACTCACCGAAATATAGTCTGTAGACTAGACATTAGACATTTTCGACTTTACTATTGAGTGAAATAGAATGGATGATCTCATTGGAATTATTTTTCGTAAACACATTCCATAAAGATCTAAAAGATTTTATTCACTATTGAGTTCATCCAGTACGTAGAATAAAAAATGATATTTTACTTAATAACTAGAGTGGGTTGCACTATCAACTTGACCACTTTTTTATTGTCACCTTCCTTTCCTTTTAAAGAAATAAATGTATTTTATTTACCGACCTTTATCCTCGTCGCCACTTGTAGTGATCACTATCACAACACTTTCTAGCTATTTATGTATACGTATAACACTGGCTCACCGCTACAGCCAGCTCCGAGCGCAGGCGCACGTCCAATCTGTCCCGCGTCTAATGCCAGTTGACAGTTTGACAGCTACCCCGCTCTACTGGTGTACATGAGACAATGTATTATATCTATTGCATAGATACAAACACTACAACTGGGAAATTGTAATCTTACATTTGGGGAATTGAACACCGTGTTAGTTCAAATTGAGGCTTTACTCAATTCTCGCCCACTCACACCGCTCTCATCGGATCCCAACGATTTGTCGCCGCTAACGCCAGGACACTTCCTAATAGGACGACCACTGACAGCACTACCTGCACCTAACTTGGAGGACCGATCCGTGACATATTTGACCAGATACCAGAGGATAGAGCAACTGCGTCAGCATTTCTGGTCCCGTTGGAGCAAAGAATACGTCTCAGAGCTACAGCAGCGAGTGAAATGGCGATCCTGCACTAAGCCATTAGAAAAGGACACTCTTGTGCTGATTAAGGATGAGAAACTACCTCCTTTGAAGTGGCGATTGGGCCGAGTCACGGCAGTTTTCCCTGGACAGGACGGCATCAGCCGCGTCGCTGATATCAAGACGACATGTGGAGTGGTTCGGCGAGCTTTCAGCAAGATCTGCCCGTTACCTCTAACTCACTCAGAGGATTCTGGTTGAGAGACGATCTCTCAACGCCCGGGGGGATGTTCAGAATACTAACTTTATTACTGTAACGCCTTCTTGTTTTAATTAGCAATATGCACAAACCACAAACCACCTGAACGCATAGCATGTTATGAATTTATTTATAAGTACCTACATCTCTGTACAATTTTTTGTTTTTTTCTTCTTCATCAATCTGTCTTTGCACGGAATATAGCTCTAAAATCATCGGAAGCCTTTTATTTAAATAATCCTGGATATAAATCCCAACACTGACGTCTATAATTATATTTTATCTAGATGTATTGCACAGTCAGCACCAATTTATATTAAAAACAATTTTAAACTGCCACATATAAGTCAGAACATATTCACAGTTCTCAATAACATTTTTTTTTAATCAATTGGCTCGCGTTTGACCACTATCTCACCTGATGGTAAGTGATGATGTGGTCGACGGTGGAGCACGCTTGCCTAGAAATAACCTATTCACTCTTGACTTAAAGACCCCTAGAATTTTATCGAAGAGGCAGCCCTACGATTGCTGTGGGATCGCGCGGTGCGAAGCAATCACAACTGTACGCTTGAACATTCAAGCACATTTTAGCATGCCGTGTTTGCTGACGCGACGGAGTAGGCTATTATAGCAGTAGGAATTGGAAATTTTCTACTGAGTGAAGCATCTGTTACGTAGTAACTATTTAGTAATCTGTGGTTTCGCTATGTCCGTCTGTCCGTCCGCAGATTAACTCAGAGACTCCTAGTATAAAGAAAGTTATAATTTGGCATGTATATACATATAAAGTGGTAAAATAAAATAATGAAAAAACTTTTTTTTCGGGTACCTCCTATAGACGTAAACTGGAGATGTCTTTTTTCCTGGTGGCTGGCACGGCAGTAGTATATATAACGAAAAAAAAAGGAAAACAATCACAGCTAAGAAGACTTTACAAGTTTACGAGTAACAGTCGACCAACTTATAAAATGTACTTGGAACAGTAAACATTTTGTACAAATGCCCCCGTTTTGAGACTTTGTAAGCCGCTTAAACAGTTTTAATGTTCATGTCACAACAAGAAACCCTCTTCTTAGTCCCCATTATTAAGCAACTATGAAACCCTATTACTGCGCGTGGCCCGACACGCACTTAGCCGGTTTTTCTTTCAATACCGTGGACAGTCTATTTCGTCTATCGAATTAAATTTAATTTCTGGTTGCTCCATACTTGCCAACATTGTAGTATTAAACTGGTTAAATATATTTTTAGTGGGCAATAAACATACCTACTGTATCATCGGAAAGCAGTCTAAAATAAGATATGATTTCTTTAAGCCGGTCGTTTTGATTTTTAGCGGTTAAGAGGAGTCGATTAGATAAAGTGCAACGGTCTTGACTTAATACTACACTCATTCATAAACGATTCAACATTTCGCCAAAAGGTTGGTCGCAGTGCTGCCAACTTAGCGCTTTCAGCGCCAGATCTAGCGCTTTTTTGGTTCAATAGCGCGTTCTAGCGCCTAGCGCTAAATCTAGCGCTTTTTGAAACTTTGGTGGACTTTCTTTTAAAAAAAGTAAGTTCGCAAACTATCAACATCTAAACGACATGTTGAGGCAAATTTCATCCACAGATAAATATAAATTCAAGTCCAAAACTGATCAATACCAACCTGACCAACTAATAATTAGAGAGGTAGAAGCAATTATAGAGATTATTTTAATTTATTATATTATATTAATAGAGATTCAGACGATGGTGAATTAATTTATTTTTTTATTAATCATTATTATTTTATTTTATTATCACTAAACAAGTAGGTACTATAATGTATTATTAAAAAAATACGTCTAAACGTCCCTGTCTCAAATTATTGGGCGTTTTGCTTGAATAAAGCGTTTTTTTTACAGCGACGGACAATTTAGCGCTTTCTAGCGCGTTTTTAAAGTGTAAACAGCGCGTTTTTGCTTAGAAGAGTTTTTTTTTTTTTTTTTTTTTTTATTAAATATTCTACCGCGGACATGTGGCAGTCCGCGCTCTTTTTTATTGTGTATATTTTGTTTGTTATTTTTTTTTTTTCTTAATTATTACAATTGTTGGATTCCTACGTCGGACATTATTTTAAGGCTTACTTAACTAACTTAAATTTACGTGAGTTCATCCCTCAACAAATACTATATATAAAAATCAAATCAAATCAAATCAAATCATATTTATTTGCGTAAAACATGGTATAAAAAGGTCTTACAGTACAAAATAGAGCAGACATGTTTTGCCAAGATTAAACACAGCATGCAAATATTTGTAATAAAAATTTCCTTAACAAAAATATTACAAGAACGCTATTTTCGCTCTAGGTATTGTTTTATAGTATAGAAGTTGTTATCAATTAACCATTCATACAATTTATTCTTAAAAGAATATATCGAGTTTAAAATTTTCAGATTACTAGGTAGTTTGTTATAAATTCGTATACACATAGTTAAGCAGCTTTTATTGTACTTAGCAAGCCTGGGAGTACTGTTAAGTACGAGTCTATGAGGATCTCGTCGGCTTCGAGGATTTATATCGCTTGCTAATTTAAATAACTCCTTATGTTTCCAAACAAACATGCATATTTCATTAATATACAGACAAGGTAGCGGTAACAAGCCAAGTTTCTTAAATACTGGCTGACATGATTCCTCAGGATGAAGTCCATATAGAGCCCTAATGCATTTTTTTTGAGCAACAAATGTTCTATTCTGGTCGGTACTATTACCCCAAATTATAAGACCATAACGTAATATGGATTCCACATACGCTTGGTAAGCTAATATAGCTGTTTTTAGATTAGTACTTTTTTTTACTTGTCTAAGAGCATACACAAATTTATTTATCTTGCTTGAAACATTGTCCACATGCACTTTCCAATGTAGGTTTTCATCAATAGTAACTCCTAGGAACTTGGTATGTGTTACTGGTTTAATTTTGGGTATATTTAATTTGAAGTTAAATTTATGATTATTCGATTTATTAAATTGTATATAAACAGATTTGTCAAGGTTTATTTTTAAGTTATGTACATAAAGCCAGTTAATTAAAATGTCAATTGTATTGTTAATGTCAGTTTCGTGGTCATAAATTGTATTTTTTTTTTTATTGGATGTCACAATAATAGAGATGTCATCAGCAAACAAAATGCACTTATGATTCGTTATTTTAATGATGTCATTTATATATATCAAGAATAAGATTGGCCCCAGTATGCTTCCCTGTGGGACACCAAACTTATTATATCTATATTTCGATGAGTGTAACGTTACTTCTTTATCTTCGTTAATGTTTGTTATGGTAACGCATTGTTGCCTGTTTACAAGGTATGATTTTATCCACTGTAAGGTTGGCCCTCGAATCCCGATTGCTTCTAACTTTTGCAGTAGTAGATCGTGTGAAACTAGGTCGAAGGCTTTCGACAAATCAAAGAACAATCCTGTGGTTAGATTGTTGTCATTGATGTTAGTTAATATAACATTTATAAGGGCATAGATTGCTAATGTTGTAGACTTTCCCTTTTGAAAGCCATGCTGTTCTTTTTTTATAATATTGAACTTTGTACAGTAATTCTTTGTACAGTAATATATATTACACACTGGCATTACAATTTTATGTTTCTATTATTCTTATCTTTATGTTATTAACTATTTTGTTTACTTATTTCTATTGATACACTGCTTATGTTATTACTATATCTATTGGTACACTCTGTGGGAAGATGCATGGCAGTGCGAGTAGACCAGCCCCGGCCGACGGTTCCGGTTATAGAACCCCGTCGTTAGGACGTTAAGGTGAGTATGACTGACTCACTCTACCATGCAGCTTCACATGTATATATATAGTTTTCTTTAGACAGGGTGATGGTTTGGGTGTTTGGGTTGGAGTTTTTGGATGGGACTTGTTAGGTGGTGTTTTGGCTGCTGACCAGGGACTTCGCTAGCGTGAGCAAGGCCTCTATGACGACTACGTCTCGATGCTGCATGGCCGTCTTAAGATTGTAGTTGACGACCGTTTTAGTCGGCGCATCCATCGCCCTCTTAGCAAGGCGGCCTGCGGCGTCATCGGCGTCGTCGGTGTAATAGACGCAACTGACTGTATGTCTGGACACCGCCACTACCGCGTGGGAGATGCTGTCGTGGACCTGAAGCCTCCTGGACTTGGTGTTGATGATGATAACGCTGTCGTAGGTCGACCCCTGAGCCTCATGTATGGTTAGCAGGCGCGACCCCTCGCCAGACCCATATCCCTGGCTCGCAAGAGAGGCTTTCTCCCCCTGCGTATGAACCAGGAACAGGGTGTTTTGGGCAGTACACGGTATTTGCGCCCCTGTGTAACCTTTCACCTTCAGGGAGTGGACCCGCGACAGCGACGACTTGGAGGAGTATATACCGGGGTATATCTCACTCAGTGCAAACGCCACGTCCATTGGATTGCGGTGTGTGCAGAGAAACTCCTGGGTGATGCCAGCCACCAGGTCTGGACGGGTATACCTAAGCTCGAAAAGATTCTCCCTGTCCAAAAATGGAAGCTGGTTAACGTCTCCTTCGAGGACAAGCTCGCTCGCTCCAGACAACTTTACTGCCATGACTATGGCCCCAAAGTGGTTCATAAGAGCCTCGTCTACCGTAAGACGGTAGCATTTGTCTTGGCTCTTGAAACCGTTTGCTAGGATTGAGGCCATAGTGCGCACTTTGGTCTTTGCTCGGTTTCCTAAGCGGCGCGCAAGCTTTTCTCTAAGATCTTTGGCAGCTTCTGTTGTCGTGGTTGCTATCACGTCTCTGTCCTCTTCGAAGTGCTTTACCAGCCAGGTTGTCTTACCGCAACCCGGAACTCCGTTAATCCACCTGATATTGGGTACCGCCCAACTTTCCTGTGATGCCTGGATACCGGAGATCCCCGAAATGGAGTGTGCCATTTCCAGGATCTTATCGTCCGGCATGATTTTGGTACATTTGGCGGTAACCACTATCGGGTCGTCATTTGGCACACTGAACTTGAGTTTGCCTGAGCGCTCCGTCTCCTCCTTGTCCAGGGCCACAAAGCCACTTCTCGCGCTGTAGGCTGCCATATATGACCCCGTCATTTCCCCTTTGATGACTTGGGATGTGACGTTGTCATACACCGCTGCCCCTGCTTCCTCGAGCAGTACCCTTAACAGACCCTCTGTGTCTCTCTGGAAGGTCTGCAGGATCTTCCTGCATGTCGTAAGATTGACCTCTCTGGTCGCTTTTACGATTGCTACGTACTCGAGGAACGCGCTCTTTACGTGGTCCGTGGTACCCGACTTTACTGCGAGGGTCGGCGGGCTGACTTGCCCTTTGTCGGCTCGTGTTGGCTTAGGCTTTTGCTGGGTTGGTTCCTTTGGTGTTTTTCTGAAGAACCTCTCCAGTGCTGTCTCCTGCTTGTGAGATGGTGATGCGTAGCTGGTGCTTGGGCGCAGTGCACTGAGGAAAGTGCCAAACGCTTTCAGGCGACTCCTCGACCGGGCCCGGTCCTCCGGGTTTATGGTGTTACACTGCAACTTTGCGGCTTTTTCGGCTGCTGCCTTCTGCTGGGCCCTCTCCGATCCGCTTTGAGTGGTGGGGCTTGTTTTGGGGCTCATTGCGCTGGCTATTAGTTGTCTGGGGGCTTTGAGGAAACTCAGGGTTTCCCCTCTGTCCTCGTAGACAACAACCTCATGATGTTCTGAGGCCTTTAAACAGCCAAAGCGGTCTGCGAAGTCTCCTCTCTCTCCTCCCACCACCATTGCGTCCACACTTATGGTTCGGGCCGTGGCTGACGTGTAGTCTCCTGCCTCCCTAATCTTCTGAAGCAATGAGCTTGCCTGAGCAAATGGAGTAACCTCTCCCCACTCGAGTAATGCGATTGTTTTCCCTTTAAATCGCATTAGACGGCATCGGTGAGTGGCCACTTCCATTTGAGGTAGTGCAGCATACTTGCTGCCTGTTATGCTCGTTTTGGTGGTGCTTCCGTTAATCAGGGTGGCAAGGCCCGGTGAAAGGTCTATTCGGGCCGCAGCTTGACTTGAGCCTATGCAGAAGCCTATGCCTAACTTCTCTTGTTCCCTGTTCATGAACAGAGCGACGCCTCGCAGTCTGATGCCAGGGACTCCGTCTTCTCCGCTTGCCAGGAATTGTGTGGTAGTCATGCTAGGGACTGGTTGTAGGCTGGCTGTTGTTGCTACCGCTGCTGCTACCGTTGGTAATGGCCGTTGGTTAGATTGTGTGTGTGTAATTTGTGTATCAGTCAATGGTGTACTTGTTGTTGTTTGTGTAGTTGTGGTTGTTGTTTGTGTGGTTGTGGTTGTTTGTGTTCGATTGTGTGGTCGACTTCGCAAGGTTACGTCCGTTTTGTTGGCCTTTGCTGCGATTGTGGCGACTTTGCTCGCGAATGCCAAGAATGGAATCCTAGTGGCTGTCTCCCCATGATGGTGTGGAGTGTGGACTGGCTAAGCTGGGTTTCGAATTTTACCTCGAGCTCCATTCTGTCTTGGCTGAACCTTGGGCATTCGAACAGCAGATGCCAGACTGTCTCTTCACAACTCGGGTCACAGACGCACGAGGGACTATCTTTGAGATGGAAGCGGTGGAGATACGCTGAGAATCCGCCGTGTCCTGTAAGGACTTGTACGTGGACCGGTGTGAGCACTGCGTCTCTGAGTGTCCTTTTCGCCGCTAGGACGTCTGGAAAGAACGCTTTCGTGACCGATCCTGTACTCGAAGACTCGTACCGCGCTTGCCACTTCCTTATAGTCCCCTCCCGAATCTTCTTCCTCACGAACGAAACGGGGACCTTGCTGTATTCTGATGTGAGTTTTGTTAGGGCTGCCTCCTTGGCCAGCTCATCCGCCCTCTCATTCCCGGCAGTTCCCACATGGGCCTTGAGCCAAAAGAGCCTCACCTCTCTGCCCTCCTCTCTGATTTCACGGACGCTTCTCTTGATTTGGAGTGCCAGGTGGTGAGTGACAGACGGTCTCCTCAGCAGGTCAAGTGACGATCTCGAGTCACTTAAGATGCTTACGGAGGCCGCCTTGGATTCTCTTGCCATCCTGACAGCTCTGAAGAGAGCGTACATTTCCGATTGGAAGACTGTGTTGTGAGGCTCCAAGCCAAAGGTGCTGAACCTTGACTCCGTCCCGTTTTCCCACCAAGTTAGGGCAGCTCCGACTTTCCCCTCTATCTTGCTGCCATCGGTGTATATTTGGGGGCCGATTACTTGGTGGGTTGCCAGGGTTTCGGGAGTCAAGTTCTCTAGGCATTCATACTCGGTTGTTGTGAGTTGCGCCGGGTGGGGGTTTTTGGAGTGGTGCACGCTGCACTCCAGCACGCGGCCCAGCGGTATAAACTCTTGGGAATGTCCCTTTTTGATCTTGAAAAGGGTTGCCGCCTCGATTACCCGGAGGTCTAGGGGGAGTTGGCCTGACAGGATAAGTGCCGATGTCAGAGACACCGTGCGGTATGCTTTGCAGATTTTCTGCGCGAAGCCTCTCTGCAGTGAGTCAAACTTTTTCCTTGTCATCAGTTTCTCAGCTGCGGGGGCCCACGCACTCGTTGCATACATCACGATGGGCTCTATCACCGACACGTATATTGTCCTGATTATTTCTCTGTTCAGACCCCAAGTCACCCTCGCCGCACATGCCAACTGCTTATAGATGTCTGCGGCCTTTCTACAGGTCGCAGACACGTGCGCATTCAAGGTGAGTTTGGAGTCTATCGTGAGACCCAACAGTTTCACTTCCTCAACCAGGTTTAGCCGCGTGCCCGACATATGAAGTACCGGAACGTCGTACTTTCGCTTCCTCGTTAACACCATCGCATTAGTCTTGTGCGCGGCGAAACGTAGCTTATTTTGGACGCCCCATTCCGATACTTTGGCTAACGTGCTGTTGGCTGATTGCTGCAGGGGACCGGCTGTGAAGTCAGAGAAAACCAGGACAACGTCGTCCGCGAAGGCTCGGCAGTATACCCCCATACTAGCCATTTTGTGTAGGAGTGGATCTAGGATAAGGTTCCAAAACGTCGGTCCGGCAATTGAACCCTGGACGCATCCTTTCGTGGTTCCCTTCTCGCTAGTCGCTCTGGCGTAGTTGACCCTGACGTTTCGGTCTTCCAGGTATGAGGCGACGAGAGTGTAGATATTAGCTGGACAACTCTTGGCTACCATCTGCTTCTTGAGTGCGGGCCACCACGCGTTGTCAAAGGCTCCCTCTATGTCCAGTGATATCAAAAGCACGATCTTTTTGGCTTTGATTTCGGCTCGTAAGTGGCCCACTAGAGCATAGAGGGCGTCCTCAGTCCCGCGCTGTGGCATGAAGCCGTATTGGTTTGTGTGTAGTGTTGGGAGGAAGTGCCACTGTAGTCGGCCCACTAGTAGTTTCTCGACGATTTTTCCTAGGACCGAGAGCAGACCTATAGGCCTGTACGACTTAGGGCTGGTGTAGTCTTCCTTTCCTGGCTTGCGGAGAATGCACACATGGGCGACCTTCCACTGCTTCGGGAAGTGTGACAGCGACAGACACTTGTTTGCTATCGCTAAGAACACCTCCCTATCGCAGTTTATTGCCGCTATGCAGATGTCTGCTGTTAATCCGTCGGGACCGGGGGCTTTTTTCGGATTTTGGTTCTGGAGAACCATTTCCAGCTCCGCGGTCGTGAAGGGCGGATCGTCTGCAGACAGACCTTGGGGGTTTTTCTCCTCCACTAGCCTCCTTAACGCAGTGTGGTAGGGTTGTTCGGCATCCGTTGAGTCGTCGGGGTAGAAGGTTTTTGCCAGAAGATCCGCAGATTGCTCTGGACTGAGCGTCTCGCCTGCGTTGTTTCTCAGGAGTGCGTCTTCCTTTCTTCTGGCTGTCTTCCTTATTACCCTGTAGATACCGTCCCACATGCTCTCTCGGTCCTGCTTCGTGCAGAACTCCTTCCAGTTGGCTGTGGCTGCTTCCGTTGCTGCTGTCGTGTAAGTTTGTTTGGCCAGCACGTACTCTTGGATGGTGAAGTGTCTCCGGCTTGCGGCTGCGTTCCGGATCCTTCTCTTCTTCGTCATGGCGTCTTTTTTGAGACGGTCTAGAGAAGGACTCCACCATGGGGGTTTGGCGTTGTGTTTGGGCGACCCGAGTTTTGGAATCGCTTCCTCGCATGAGCGGTGGATGTTCTGAGTATAGTTTGAAATGATTGTCTCCAGATCTTCTGGGTTCGATGCGTTCGAGACTCTGACTTGGGTGATGTCACTGTCTGCTAGGCTAGTCTTGAAGTGGGTGTTGAAGTCGGACCACTTGGCCTTCTTGGTGTTGTAGATACGCGTCGAAATCGGCCGTAAGGGTTCCAGGGCCTTTTCTAGGCGCATCGAGAAGGTTATAGCGTTGTGGTCTGAAGTTGTTAGACTTCTTTCTACCTGCCACTCCTCGACCTTACCTAGTAGCGACGAACTGCAAGCTGTCACGTCAACGATGCTTGTGCACCACCTGTCATTTCTGTATGTCTCGAACGTTGGTGTTTGGCCCGTATTTAGGATGTGGAGATCCCGCTCATTGAGGAAAGAACTGTACGCCGCCCCGCGATGGTTTTCGGAAACACTTCCCCACCAATGGCTCCAGGCGTTCACGTCTCCTCCCACCACGATGTTGTTTGTGTTCAATTTGTGTGTCTTGTATTGTGTTTCGGATAGGTAAGGTTCGATGTCCTGGTCACCCTCAAAATAGACCGACAGTACTCCAAAGCTGAGCTGACCCGCCTTTAGCAAGACAGCAGCAACGTTCTCGGTCACAAGCTGGGGGTCTTGGATAACCTCCAGGTTGTCACCGAAAACAACAATCGCTGCCTTAACTGGCTTTTTGCGGTTGAGGCTGCACTGGATGACTTGTGTGCCGGGTTTTTGTTTCATCACACCTGTTCTTCCTACGTAGGGCTCTTGAACAAGTGCTACTGAAATTCCCCTTGCCTGGGCCGCCATGTGGAGTTCTTCTGTGGCCAGCTTGGAGCGGTGAAGATTTGCTTGGATGAAACGCAATCTTGCTGTCGGTCTTGAGGCGATTTCGGGGGTGACTGGTTGGTTTGTTGGTGTGCTTTCGTTGCCCTTAGCAATAGGATACGCGCGATCTGGCTATGCCGTCCCAGTTTTGGCGTTCCTGGCAGTCTTCGCTGAAAGCTGTGTGTGCCAGGTTGCTGCCCGTCCCGTGTGCTACCTTACAGTTTGCACATGTGGGCTGTTTGCCGTCCGCTCGAGTGAGGCAGTCCCTGATATTGTGCGGTCCACTGCAGTAGCCGCAGACTTCTTGTGCAGCCCTGCATATGGACTTATTGTGTCCATATGCAAGGCACTTTGTGCACTGAACTAGTGGGGACTGGTCCTCAATCGAGCAACGCTTGATGCCCACATGGACTTTTTGGACAGAAGTGTAGGATTTCCAGAGCTCCGGGGAGAGCTCCAGAACGGGGTGGCACTCGTGGGGGTTTCTCGCGCGCTTCCTGTAGCGCATCTTGATGGTCCGCCCCTCCACAGCGACGTTTTGCAGAAGGTGTTGGTTCTGCGCTTTAAGGAGATCTACGATCTCCCCGTCGCTGTAGCTGGACAGCACACCCTTGATGCAGACTAAGGGATTTTGCGGTTTCGGCTCCTGGACCTTGAGCTCTGAGTTCGACTGGACCTGGTCTTTAATCTTCTTCAAGTCCATCTTACTGGCGCACCTTAAGACCACTTTCTGGTTGCGCGCCTTCCGTACGGTGTCGACCCGGGCTCCGGTTGACTTAAGGTCCAGAGCGGTCCTGATCCTCTCGATCACGTTATCCCCAGTGTGCCGGGGGTTCGTCGACGAGACGATCAGGGTGTGGTTGGGTTGTGTGGGTGGTTTGGGGGGCTTTGGTGTACTGGCGACCTGGGCAAAGGTTTTGGGGCCCTGTTGTTGTGTTTGCGGTTTATCCGCTTTGCCCAGGTCCGCCACCCCTTTCTGTATAGTTTGGAGCGTCTTCTTTACCTCCCCGACTGCGAGCTCCGTTTCCAGATTCAGCGCTGGGGGCGCCTGGATTTGCGGCTCTTTGTCGCGCAATACGCGGAGGTCCTCCGAGACAAGCTCCAGCCTATCCGATATAGGTTTGAGGTGTTCGGATATGTTTATGGGTGTGTGTGGTGGTGGGGGTGAGGCTACAGGCCTGTTGGCGATGATCTGCAGCTTTGCGGTAAAATTCGCCATCTCCTCCTCGAAAGCCGCGGTCGCGAGTAGGCCTGTCTCGCGGCTACTCCGGTCCGTCTCTGTGTCACTTGGCCGGTTGAGGTCCCCTTTGAGCCTTTCAAGAGTTCTCCGGAGGACGTCCAGCTGGTTGGAGATGCTGGTGATATTTGTGTCGAGGCGTGATAGGCCGGCCCCCATAGGGTCCCACTTGGGATCCCCTGGGGTCCTCGCACTTTCTTGCCTTGTCCTCTCGTGCTCCTTTATGTTTTTCAGGCTCGCCATTGCGACCTCGCCTTTCAACTCCTTTATGCCGTTTAAGGCGTCAAGAGTCTCGTGACCGAGCCATTCCCGGATCCCTTTCGCCTCTTTTTTCGTTTCCGAGACGTCAGCCCGCATCAGGGTGAGCTCCTTATTCATAGCCGCAAGTTCCCGATTGTGAGCTCTCTCGACACGCACAAGCTCTTGTGCGTGTCGAGAGCGCTCCTTCTCGAGATTGTACTTGTGGCGTGCTCGGGAGTCCGCCAATGAAAGTGACACCTCGCTTAGAAGAGTTGGCAGCACTGGTTGGTCGTTTTTATGCATCATATTGACAGTTAATTCCTCATAAAAAAATGGTATAAATACGAAAGTCGACTATTTAATAATCTTAGTTATAAGTAGGTACTAAAACTGAAATGTTTGTATAAAAATAAAATTAAGGGTGGTATAATTCCACTCGTTATATATTCACGTGAAGACCTTATAATCCACATAAAGACCGGCTGTCATTACAGGCTGTGTTCTCACATTCTCAATTAATTGAAATATTATAATAAAATGAAAAAAAAATACTAGTTTCTGTTTTTTCCCTTTGTATTCAGCCAACTACCTATCTGGATGCCAAATTTGAACTTTCTATGTCATCTGGAACCGGGTTAGAGTTTTGGTGTATAGGTCAGTCTGTTATAAAAACTGGCCAAGTGCGAGTCGGACTCTTATCATTCAAGATCAGTAGATCATTCCAATAATTGGTAAGTTAATATTTAATATTATTATTGTTCTGAAGATTAAACTAAGACTTGAACTGTATCCAGTGTTTATTTTGGTAATCGCCTTGACTCTTTGCCTGATATTCTTTGTCGACGCTACAATTTTGCTGCGCATACTCATTCAAACAAACTCGCGCACGAAGGGTTCCGTACCATTTCCACTATCGTCAAGTTGGACTAGTTCCGAACGCTTTGTTCAACAGTCCCCCCTGTTGAACAAAGCGTCTCGAGTTCGATCCTGGCCGCGATAGAGAATCTTTTATTTTTTTTACGTTTTTATTACTATTTTGAAATAAACAAGAACTTTTACTGCTTTGAACTGTTAAAAAAAGAGATATTTAGGCTTTCTGATAAAATCTGTGATAACTTTTTATTCGCCTGATACTTGGGTGGAAACTCAAAGAAGAAATATGCCAATCAAACGCACACCTGCCCCGCCTTCATCGCTGTCTATGTCGTCTATTCTAACGTCAGAAAATAACTCAGCCCCAGGAACATCGCTTGACTCAACACTATCTTGATGCGCCGAAACGCCTGATGGATGTCAATTAGCAAGAGACGTCACTGATCGTAAAACTAATAAGAAAAGGAAATATGAAGTCGCAGAACTAGACACGCCAGTAAGTTTGACTACTTTTTCCACTTTCTCCGACAAGCTGGAAAGACGATTTGCATAATTCAACAAAACATGGATTTAATGCGAGGTCATGTCGACTAAGTACGACGAGTTGCTAGGTCGTATTGCCGCCTTAGAGTTGGAGAGGAAAGAGGATAAAAAGACTGAACATGAACGTAAATCCTGTTCGACCGGTATAGAAATTCGAAATATCCCTAAAACGAACAACAAGACAAAGGAAGGACTCCGTAGCTTAGTGCTTAATATGGGTACGTCATTGAATGTCGAAATGGACAACACCAAGATAAAGAACGTATATCGATTGAAATTGAAGGACAATTCTAATTCCATCATCGTAGATTTTAACACAGTTATCATGAAGGATAAAGTCATCAGTGGAGTAGAAAACTTCAATAAAACCAAGTCAAAAGTGGACAAACTCAATAACTCGCGCTTTAGAATACAGTCTTCAGTGAAACCGGTGTATGTATCAGAATGTCTTACTCGCAGAGGTCAAAGACTCTACTAACAGGCAAGAGCGTTCCAGCGGATCCATGATTACCAATTCTGCTGGACATCTAATGGAATTGTGTACCTTCGAAAAAAGACTCAATTTCGAGTAACTTCGGAGTCGGATATTGAGAAGTTAAAGTCTACCCAGTGACTAGTCTGGTTGTAAGCTCTGTGATTTGCATGTTCCGAATTATTTATTTTATTTTTAATGTATCTCTTTTGCTATAATTTTAGTCATGAACCACTACACTATAATGACTAGAAAAAATCTTTTGCGCAAACACCAACACACACTACACCCATTCTAAAATTCGTTTGTTCTGACCTCATTACCTTACCGACAGCTGTCTCTCTTTTTAACCGACTTTCAAAAAAGGAGGAGGTTCTATGTTCGACTTCTTGTATGTTTTTTTTTGTGTATGTTCACCGATATCTCCGTCAATTGTGGACCGATTTTGAAAATTATTTTTGTGTTTGATAGAGTATGTTCCGAAATTGGTCCCATTTTACGGCAAATTTCTCGGGATTGCTGCAATCGCATGTCTGTTTATTGTTTATACCATTTCATAACATAACATCACGCCATTACGCTCTAAAGGGGTACGCAGATGTGTACAGTTCACCTTGGTACACTCTCATTTCACCGGTTATGTTCAGTTTCATGATACTTCTACTTAACAACTTGCCTAACAAGTTAAGTAAAACTAAAAATAACTTTATTTTTGGAAGTCGGTGTCCATAACGCAAAAAATGGTACCTACCAGATACACTGTAAAACTTCAAAAAATAATGTTATTTTTCACTTTGTAGTTTTCTTATTTGGAAGTCGGTAGTAGTCGTGCAGATTTATTTATTTATTTGACACCAATAAGTACAACATCTCACAGTATTCCAAGATGATGTTATACCACATAATAAATAATGTTATACACTATATAGAAACATAAAGTTTAACAATAAAAATAAAATAACAAAAATCAAAAACCATTCAGATGTGTATTCAATGCACCTTTGTGCTCCTGACACAAATTTCGGCAGGCTCTGGAACACATCTTCCGATGGCATATTATTTATAATACGCGCGGCCCTTGACAAAGGGACAAACTTTAATAAATTAGTCCTAGCCCTTGGCACATCTAACAAAGTGGGGCGGCGGCGCGCACCCACATATCCGTCCGGGACATGCAGCCGCAGCGCCTCCAGTACATCTGTGTGATGCACCAGCCCGCGTAGCACTCTCGCCACGTATTTTACTAAAGCGATGTCCCTCCTAACCGCCAGCCTAGTGTACCTGACCATGCACAACACAAACAGACTCGGTTATATCAACGGGTAGAATGGGTAAACCCCATATTGCTTCAAATATAAATATCTAGTGAATTTATTTTGAATTTTTCGACCATGAGACTATATTTGTCCTCATGCGGATTCCATATAATGGCACTTGTCTCGAGATGACTACGAACCAAAGCATTATAAAGTATTTTTACCACTGCTTCACTTTTAAAATCCGTACATTGTCGTAATATAAAACCTTAAATTTCTAAAGGATTTGCTACACAACTCCATAATGTGATTGCGAAACATCAACTCGGCCACCATATGAACCCCAAGATCCCGCATTTGCGTGACACGCGGCATCACTATACCGTCCATCTCATAATGATTTTGTAGCGGGACACGCGCGCGACTGTACGTCATCACGAAAAATTTGGTCACATTGAGGACCAGTTTGTTTTCCTGACTCCATTGTACCACCTTGTCGAGATCGCGCTGAAGCCGCTCACCATCCGAGGCGCTCACTACAGAGATAAACACTTTAAGATCATCTGCAAATAGCAACCATCTTGCACTGCTCACGACTTCAGGAAGATCATTAACCAAATTACAGCCCTGGCTTACACCAGAAAATGTATAAAATGGTTTAGATTTGTGCCCGGCATACTCAACGTACTGCCGGCGCTCACCAAGATAACTCGCAAATAACTTTAGCAAATGATCAGGTGTAAAACCAAATGCCGCGTCCACTACTGGCGCCAAATACGACACAAACGACAGTAGGTTAGGACACGAAAACCATGTTGAGCATCATGCAGTAGTGGGCTCACTTGCGTGTAAATGGATTTTACAGTTGCACTGATTCAAAACCTTAGCGAACGCTGACAGTACGGCCACAGGTCGATAACCACCGACGTCCGACCCTGAACCTCCCTTTGGTACTGGGATAACTCGCGTCATTTTCCATTGATCTGGATAGTGTCCTTCCTGTAAGCACAGATTGAAAATGTGTAGCAGTGGTTTCAAAATATTGAGCTACAGTCCCTGACAATAAAAGGTGGTATTCCATCCGGACCCACCGACTGTTTGGGCTTGAGCCGCTGGAGTGCCGCGCGCAACTCCCCCTGACTCACGCGGTCCACATGCACGCGCGCTCCGCTGCGGCTTGGTCTAACGTCAGCCGCGTCCCACTGTACACCGAGTGGGAATAGGAAGCAAAACCTTCAGCAGCCTCCTCCTCCCTCAACACTATGCCATCCTTTGTGATTTGGGGCTTATTACGTCTGGATTGCTTTGCTCGAACAAAGCTCCAGAATGATTTAGGATCATCCTTAAAATTAAGTTGTAATTTATTTTGGTAAGCCTGATACGCTGAAGTGATTTTACGTTTAACTATTGACCTGTACCGACTAACCACTTTGTAATCACTAGGTGATGACGTTACTTTTAATAATTTATGATGTCTCCACTTTCGCTTTGCTCCTGTCCTAACAGGCATATTCAATCAATATTTGGACAGCGGCACTTTTCCTGATTAAATGAAACACAGTAAAGTAGTACCAATTTTCAAATCAGGCTGTAAGAGTGATCCTTCTAATTATAGACCTATATCCGTGCTTCCAGCATTGAGTAATATCTATGAAAAAATCATGCTGGAACAGATGTTGTCTCACTTCAATTCTAATGGAATCCTGCATAGTCAACAGTTTGGTTTCACGAAAGGTAGGTCGACAACGGACGCGGGAGTAAGACTCATCAGCCACATCTTGGAGGCTTGGGAGAGGTCCCAGGGTGCCATTGGCATTTTCTGTGATCTCTCAAAAGCTTTCGACTGCGTCGACCACAACACACTGATCTGTAAATTACACCACTACGGCATTCGTGGAAAATCTGCTGATCTCGTGCTTTCCTATTTATCAAACAGACAGCAAAAAGTAAATGTTAATGGGGCGACGTCCTCCGGGTCTCTAGTCAAGATGGGCGTGCCCCAAGGTTCAATTCCGGCCCTTTCCTTTTTCTTGTTTACATTAATGATCTCCCTTTTATGATGGCCAAATTATCGGATATAATTCTATTTGCTGATGATACTTCGCTAATGTTTAAAATAGATAGGTAAGATACGGATGTCTTAAATGTCAACGAAAGTCTAATTGTTCTCTCAAAATGGTTCGCAGCTAACAATCTTTTACTGAATGCGAAAAAAACAAAATGTCTAAAGTTCTCTTTACCAAATGTTGCTAAACCTAAATCTTGACGGCAAAAATCTTGAAGTTATAACGGAAACTGTATTCTTAGGGATTACTATCGATTCAAAATTGCAGTGGGGCGCGCACGTTAGAACTCTTTCGGGTAGGTTAAGTTCGGCTGCATATGCAGTAAGGAAAATAAGGCAGCTAACCGATGTAGCTACAGCTAGGTTAGTATACTATGCTTATTTCCACAGTATTATGTCTTATGGCATTCTGCTGTGGGGATCAGCAGCAGACGTTGACTCAATTTTCATCCTACAAAAGAGGGCAATCCGCGCAATCTATAAAATGGTTCCTCGCGAGTCAAAAAAAAAAAATTAAAGTGATCGATATACTGACTCTACCTTCACTTTATATTTTGGAATGTATTTTGTATGTCCGTAAAAATCGGGGGCTTTTCAAAACTAGAAGCGACTTCCATAATTTAAATACACGCAGTAAGCACGAAATTGTAATACCCAAATTCAGATTAACGAAAACTAGCAAGTCTTTTCTTATAAACAGTATACGCTTTTATAACAAGTTGCCAAAGTCAGTTATAGAACTGATCGATGGAAGGTTCAAAAACTACATCAAACGTATCCTTATTAACAAAGCATATTATAAAATCAAGGACTACGTTGAAGATAAAAACATTTGGCCTTAGCTCCTTCTGCGCATGCAGCTTCCCTGGTAACTTGTAAACGGCACAAATAAGTGGATGTCTCTAACTATTCTCAATCTCATTTTATCTTTCCTTCTTTTAATTAGACTTTTTACAATGGTTTTCAATCATCTTTATAGCTCTTTGCTAAGAATAGTTACAGCACTGATAACAACATTTGTGCCACACGTTAAATTTAGTCTTGTTATACTTTTTTTTTTTTACCTTTTTATAGATTCTTTTACCGATTGTTTTGTGAATGTGTGAACATTGTAGCCCTTCTTGATGCTAGTTAACATTTGTTAACTTTTTTTTATATAATATATAATCTTTTTTTATTTTTTTTTTAGTTTCTTACGACTTATTGTCATAAGTCGGGCCTGCGTTGTCCCCCCATATCTAAGTACTAATGCTGTAACATGGAAATATTGTAAAACCAAACCATTTTTAAAAGAGTAACCATGGAGTTTCTTGCCGGTTCTTCTCCATAGGAAACGACCAACCCGAACCGTGCACCTTTTGTGAAATAAAAAAAAATTGATTTTGATTTTGTTTGATATCCCATATTAAATCTGACGTGTACCACTCTGGGTAAACTCTAGAATTATTAATTTTACCTACTACCCTTTTCTTCCTAGGTGTACATAGATCAATAGTGTTATTCACAAGATTATACAAACAAGCCAAAGCAAAATCAAAAAAAAATCAAAATCCATTTTTTTATTTCACATAGGCCTACATGGGCACTTATAAAACGTCGACAAAAGGTGCACGGTTCGGGTTGGTCGTTTCCTATGGAGAAGAACCGGCAAGAAACTCCATGGTTACTCTTTTAAAAATGGTTTGGTTTTACAATATTTCCATGTTACAGCATTAGTACTTAGATATGGGGGGACAACGTAGGCCCGACTTATGATAATAAGTCGTAAGAAACTAAAAAAATAAAATAAAAAGATTATATATTATATAAAAAAAGTTAACAAATGTTAACTAGCATCTAGAAGGCCTACAATGTTCACACATTCACAAAACAATCGTTAAAATAAACTATACAAAGATAAAAGAAAATAAAAATAAGTATAACAAGACTAAATTTAACATGTGGCACAAATTTTGTTATCAGTGCTGTAACTATTCTTAGCAAAGGGCTATAAAGATGATTGAAAACCATTGTAAAAAGTCTAATTAAAAGAAGGAAAGAAAAAATGAGATTGAGAATAGTTAGAGACATCCACATATTTGTGCCGTTTACAAGTTACCAGGGAAGCTGCATGCGCAGAAGGAGCTAAGGCCAAATGTTTTTATCTTCAACGTAGTCCTTGATTTTATAATATGCTTTTTTAATAAGGATACGTTTGATGTAGTTTTTGAACTTTCCATCGGTCAGTTCTATAACTGACTTTGGCAACTTGTTATAAAAGCGTGTACTGTTTATAAGAAAAGACTTGCTAGTTTTCGTTAATCTGAATTTGGGTATTACATATTCGTGCTTACTGCGTGTATTTAAATTATGGAAGTCGCTTCTAGTTTTGAAAAGCACTCGATTTTTACGGACATACAAAATACATTCCAAAATATAAAGTGAAGGTAGAGTCAGTATATTGATCTCTTTAAATTTTTCTCTGAGGGACTCGCGAGGACCCATTTTATAGATTGCGCGGATTGCCCTCTTTTGTAGGATGAAAATTGAGTCAACTTCTGCTGCTGATCCCCACAGCAGAATGCCATAAGACATAATACTGTGGAAATAAGCATAGTATACTAACCTAGCTGTAGCTACATCGGTTAGCTGCCTTATTTTCCTTACTGCTTATGTAGCCGAACTTAACCTACCCGAAAGAGTTCTAATGTGAGCGCCCCACTGCAATTTTGAATCAATAGTAATCCCTAAGAATACAGTTTCCGTTGTAACTTCAAGATTTTTGCCGTCAAGATTTAAGTTTAGGTCACGTTGTGGTACATTTGGTAATGAGAACTTTAGACATTTTGTTTTTTTCGCATTCAGTAAAAGATTGTTAGCTGCGAACCATTTTGAGAGAACAATTAGACTTTCGTTGACATTTAAGACATCCGTATCTTACCTATCTATTTTAAAAATTAGCGAAGTATCATCAGCAAATAGAATTATATCCGATAATTTGGCCATCATAAAAGGGAGATCATTAATGTAAACAAGAAAAAGGAAAGGGCCGAGAATTGAACCTTGGGGCACGCCCATCTTGACTAGAGAGCTGGAGGACGTCGCCCCATTAACATTTACTTTTTGCTGTCTGTTTGATAAAAAGGAAAGCACGAGATCAGCAGATTTTCCACGAATTCCGTAGTGGTGTAATTTACAGATCAGTGTGTTGTGGTCGACGCAGTCGAAAGCTTTTGAGAGATCACAGAAAATGCCAATGGCATCCTGCGACTTCTCCCAAGCCTTCAAGATGTGGCTGAACTAGAACTTTGAATATCACATAACGAATCTCAATTTATCAATTGTAAGCTAAAATATAAATAAAACAAGTCAGCTTTTTTAAAGTTCCGAATTGGATAACAATCACTACCAGTATTTAAAGGACTGTCACGTGGTGGTGTCAGCAGCGGCGCCCCCCTTCGTTGATTACCGGTGCTCTCACTGACGAACAGTGGTGGGTGCTGCACGTCTATATCAACTAATGGCTCGTCGGCCAAATGTAGCTTTAAGTTATCCGGTAATAATGTTGTCAAAACTAAATCCAACGTACGATTATTAATATTAAGTATTTCATTTGCCTGCCGAAATCCGCAAAAGGCGTTGACATATTCAAAATAACTATTGGTCTCTAATGTTGCTGAATGCAAATTAAAGTCACCTATCACTAAAACATTCTTGTATTTTACACATACGTCCTCTAATATATTAAACAAATGCATAAATTCATTAGCATTACATTTTGGTGGAATGTGTACCATACAACACAGTAGCAAACTATTACTACCCATACGTACTGTTGCACATACTAGCTCGAATAAGGCCGCGTCTACATTAACGACAGGAAGGAGCGTTAGTTGAAACCGCGATGTAGCTGCAAACAATACTCCTCCCTGCTTACGCCCGTCCGCTCGATTACATCTTAGTACATTAAATCCGGCCGGAATTAGTTCACCATCGTGTATAGATGTATTAAGTCCCGTTTCAGTTATAGCCGCGATATCAAAATTTTAGGCCAATAAATTATTGCAAAAAGTCTTCGTCTCAGTTCTCAGGCCCCGTACATTTTGATAAAATAATTGGATGCAATTATTTGTGGTTTTTAGGCCTTACGGTAGTTCCGAAACCACACCCATTCACTGAATTGTGTATTCAAAGGCCAACTGTTAGCGTTGTTCAGTGTATCAAACTTAGACTCGGGCACACCCACCATGAATGACGAGTAGTCTCTTTTAGTTTTTGGAATAACTTTCTCCACCTTGATATCTTTTGAGTCACAAACTTTAGTAACATGTTCCATTAATGTATCCTCCAATGTATCAATATGAAGAGACCACACATGCAAAAACTTCTTTTTCTCAATCGCTTGAAATGCCGAAATTTGTGTGTTGCCACCTTTACCGACCACCTTGAGATCAGTCTTAGATTTTTTCTTCTTGTTTGCAACCACTTTCCAATCTTCAACATTTGTTACCACCTCCGCCTCCTTGTCACTTCGTTGTCAAGATGAGTTAAGTAATGACGTACCTTTAAAAACCGCGCATAAAACATTGAGGTAATAATGTACTACGCACTAGAGAAGTCACCACACATCACTGCTGTGTTCGGTTCACGTGGGGTCGGCCGGCCGCACTTCACTCAGTTGCTTGCTAGATCTTGAGCGCCTATGTCATTGTTTGTTTTTAAACGAAAAAACGTTCAAATGCATAAAATATGCTGTCGTGTGTTTTAAGATATTGCACTTATAATTCAACTAATACGGCGAAATGCAAAGGAATAACTTTTCGTCAATGAGTAACTAGATAATCATTTTTAAACTGAAATATTTGGTGGACGCCATGTTGTCTCATTTCTCATATAGACTAAATATTAAGATGTGACAATTTGGGTAACAAGTGTAGGTAGAATTAGCTGACTTTGGTTTTTATAGCGGAAAATAACAACCTTATCCTTACCTTGTTGATTCAGAAAGGAACTGACTGTGGTTATTCAAATAAATAGTTTAACAAATTGGTAAATAGGTGTCTAGGGTAGGGTAGGGTATGTAGGTATCCAGTTGACGGGAGCGAAGTCACGGGGGACAGCTAGTACCTAAATAATGCAGGACGGTTAGTACTGAGACCTTACCGGTACTTGCTGGCGTACTTCCAGTCAACCTTGATGTGCGACGATGTGCTGCAATGTACAATTCAGCACGAGAAACCATGGACGCGGAGTGACCGTGAGAAAATCTCCATATTATTTGAACCACATATTGACGTCTGGGAGGAACTTTTATCCGAATGGCAATGTAGGTGGGATAATTCCATCAATGACCGACACCTCCACCAATTCTTTCCATCTGTTCGCGTGCGACTGGCCAGGACGTGGCTTGGGCAACACTTTGTTACCCAATTTCTCACAGGGCATGGTAACTTTAAAAGTAAATTATTTTCCTTCAAGCTCATTGCCTCGCCTTTATGTCAGTATTCTAGATCTGACTGCGAATATGTACAATCTGCCCATCATATCTTATGGGAGTGTATTCTTTGGCAGAATTAATGCAATACTATGTTGAATAATGTACAGGCTGCATCAGAAGATGTTTACTATACGGATCTTGTGATAACTAGAACAAATTTTCGTGCGTTCAAACGTTTTTGCCATACCTATTTATTATTGGAATCAAATATAACACCTCACAATGTTAGGACCCATTAATATTAATGCTAATTTTTATCCGTGGGGCCAGGCAACAGGGCTTATCCTAGTTGTAAATGACCCTTTGTGCCTATTGACCTTGTTTGTTCTGTCTCCTACTTGATATGGAGGGAACTGGAAATTTTTATTTTTGCCTGCTCCTCCACTATTCTTTTCTGATTATTTTGTTGCGGGATCCAAGACAGTTAAATTCATTCTCTGGGACTTCGTCGAGCTTCATTGCCTCGGTGCTTTTCTGTTGGTCGCCACTATTGATTCTGGCTTTCAGGAGTTGCAGTGATTTGGGAATAGTGCTGTGGGAATGTCCCAAAAAAGTACATAAATATAATATTATATTAATGCACTATTTTATTAATATAATATTAATAAAATATTACTTTACGAAGGTCATTTCATTTTTGTTTTTTAGTTTGAATTCTAATGAAGCTTGTTAGGTATAAAGCTATGTAGGTACCGCTTCTGTAGTCAGTCAGCAGTTTAGTCTATATGAGTGACAAGTTGTTGCAGAATGTTGAAAGAAACGCGTAAGCGCCATGAAAATCACGGCGCTTCCGTCTTTTTGATCGCGAGAAAACTATACCTCAGAAGCGCTCTAGCGCTGCGTGTTTATACTGTTTTGTTAGACGGCTAATTATTGTTTCAGCGCTGCAGCGAAGTTTAGTTAAACTCTTGTCAAAATGGAGCATGTCCTTTACTTAGGATAGCTTCTCTAGTACATAATATCTCAATGGCATAAAATTCAATAGTTTCTTTGATATTAATCAACATCTTGATCAGTTTTCTGTATGTTTAAACCAGCTATTTTCTGTTTGTTGTTTTTTATTTTTTATGTTTCAGCCCTGGAGATTGTAAAACATTCCTAAAAAAGCCCAATGAAAATTTTAAAATTCTTTCGCAAAATATAAGATCCATTAATTACAACATACGTAGTATCTCTAAGTAGTCTGTGATTACAACATTGATAGTTTTATCACACTTTTGCATAGAATGTAAATTAACTGCGAAGTAATGATTCTGACGGAATGCTGGCTTAAAAATAACGTTAATATCCCTAAAATATTGATACTTACCTAATGTACCATACAACTAAACATAAAAACCAAAACGATGGTGTGATGGTTTATGTCAAAGACTATCTTGAACAAACTACCTCAACTCACCTTTCTTTATTAAAAAATAAGGGTGGTGAGGAAGAGTCAGCATTTAGGCTTCAGCAAGGCTTTTGGCATAAAAAGTACATTGGACTGCTGTCCACCATCATAATTTGACCGAGTGCAAGACGGTTCCACTGCGAATAAATTATGCGAGTCAAATAAAATCAACCTGGAAATATTGGCACGGGTGGGATTTAGTCAATAAAAGTCTGACACGCCCTCCCGCTTCACCCAGAGCGGGAGATGTGAGCATGCGAGAGCGTATTATGGGATAATTATGTTTTCCCGAAAACAGATTTTATGGAGCGGTGGCGTATCCTGGTCTCCAAGGAGTCCCAATTTATTTCTAGCAGACTTCTTCTTATGGGGACACTTTAAAAACAAGTTATACGGCAATAATCCGATAACATTGAGGCAATTAAGAAAATAAAGAATGAAAACTAGTTTATTTGGCACACACAGATACACACTATGTAGGTACAAATAAAAGGGAACTTAATTTTAAAACAATTATACATAGTGTGCTCCGCGACTGCGCCATAAAGATCCAGTTCAGCAAAATGCCAGACAACTGGGAGTTGCCTGACGCTGGTTTTCAACTGAACCTCAATCTCTCAATTGAAGCGAGTATTCAGCAATAAATGGAAGCCATTACTAAAGTTTTCCATAATGTTCGTACCCGTTTGGAAGAGTTTCGTAAACGCCAAGGATATGTAGATATATCATATTATAATTTATTTTTTTACACTAAAATTAGATTTGATAAACTTTATATTTCATAAAATAAAACTGTTCTAAATGTAATGGTTATTTTTTCCATTTTCAAAAAATAATTTCTTTCTGGACAACCCTGTAGGAATCGTATCCTGGAATCGTGATCACTTTAACCGAAAACGAAGAAAGGACCCAGAAATCAGAACCCTTTCTAGGTACCTATATACTTACAAGCGCTACCGAAATAAATGTAATAATTTACTAAAAAGCCTATCAAAAAATATTTAAAATCAGAATTAGCTAAGTCTAGTAGTGTGCGACCGAAAGTTCAGTTTCGGTCGAGTTTCGGCAAAAAACTAGTTTCGGTTTAGAGTTCGGTTTGGTAGTGGTTTTCGGCGGCAAGCCTGCCGAAACTACGACCAAAACCGAAACTGCGTTCGGGAGTTCTCGCGTTCTGATCGGTCATGATCGGCGCGTCACATTCCATCCAAGCGAGTAAGCGACAAAGACGTTTTGCCGAGTCCATGTGCCTAACCATGTCGTGACTGGCTTGTGTTTGCAGTTCGTTTTGCTTGTTGTGAGTTTTCGTGTGATTTATTTTGATTTTGATTAGTTTTATTACGTGATATAGCAAAAGAGTAGGTAGCAAACAACATAAATACATAGATTATAGTAGAATCAAGTTTAACCTAACTATCTAAACATTTTTTGTTTGTAGATAAGTATAAAATATATATATACCAATAAGTGAAAATGTCGAAGGCTGCATAGCTATGTGATTTAAAGATAAATAAATAAAGACATTCTGAATATAATAACGTTTTCTTTATTTTCCCTCAAAACATGATCCTTGTAAGGAAGTTTCGGTTTCGGACGTAAACACAGTTTCAGTCACACACTAAAGGTTAGTTATAATATAAAAAAACAATTGGGATTGGTGAAAGAAATATTTAATTTTAAAAGTTACCCAAAAATGCCATTAGAGCTTCTTTCCACTAATTCAATACATCATGACGCTTTTAATAACATAAATAGGTACTTTGTCAATGTCGGTAGTAATTTGGCAAACACCATCTTGTCCAGTACCCTCACAAATGAGATTTCTAGTAACTAGAACCTTGTGTTAATCTGTTGTTCTAAGGTTGATGAAGACTATCCGCTCGTGATATAGTTTTATACTAGTACGACCAATGATATTCAAATAAACAGATACGTTATACACTCACAAAACAATTGAAAAAGTGTTCCGCGCAGCAGCGGCAGCACACAACACACTTTTCATTCATCTGACATTAAAAAATATTTATTCTAATCAATAAATAAATAAATTACAAAAACACACGATGGCATTTTTTTTTTGTTTTTGTTTCAACAAAGCCTATCGCTCTTCGCCATGCGTGACATAAACTAAAGACTAAAAGGTCACAATTGTGACCTATTCGACTTCACAATGCGCGCTCTCATAACATATCTATTTATTTGAATATCATTGAGTACGACCAAACAATTTTTACAATCTACCATTTCACATTCTGCAACTGTTGACCTGCCTCAAATTTATTGTTAAATAACTTTAAACGATTATTGTCTATCTTGTGTTTATTAACCGACTTAAAAAAAGGAGGAGGTGTTCAATTCGTCGAAATCTTTTTTTTATGCATGTTCCCCGATTACTCAAAGATTAAAATTCTTCTTTTGTTTGAAAGAGTATACTTTTCAGGTGGTCCCATGGTCATCAGGATCTGACGATTCACTGAAGAAATTAAGGGAACTCTTCAAATATTATTGGTATACATATAGCAATTTAGGTATTTTCGTCAACAATGCAATTCTTTGCACTCAGAAAGTATCATTTAGTAAAGTGGAACTGATGAAGTAGACCACAGATGGCCACTGGAACTAATTCCGAACTAATGATAAGTATGTCTGGGGTATAAGATATATCGAATATCCAATCCTGTCAAAAGCGGTTGAAACTAATTTCTGTCGTCCCACTTTACCTCCAATGCTGAAGCCTGATGGGTCGCTGGCTCACTCTGCAAGTGAGAAAGCTAATTTATTTGCATCTCTCTTTGCAAGCAATTCACGTCTGGATGCTGGCTCTAAGCAACCACCAATATTATATCTCATTGTGACTCTTCGATGCCGGAGATCGCAGTTCACACTAAAGAGGTTCGGAGAGTACTGTGTAGCCTAGACGTGAACAAAGCCAGCGGGCCTGACGGCATTCCAGCGAGAGTATTGAGGCAGTGTGCGCCTGAACTGTCTCCTGTGTTAACACGCTTGTTTCGCCTCTCTCTTGAAAAAAGAACGGTGCCGAAATCCTGGAAGCTTGCAAATGTACAACGTGTACGGTGTACGTACATGGGTTTTAAAATAATTATATTCATTACAATAAGTTAGCCAGTAGGCTCGCGTATTTGCACTTTGGACGCAACCTACATTTGGCAGTGCATTGACACTGACATATTGCATTGTTCTATGCAGTTTATGTATATTACACTCTAGTGTTCAATTAGACGTGGTTTGAGTCGGACAACTTGCATTTTCATTTAGATTCATCCCGTTGAGCATTCACTGACATTTTCTGCATTTAAGTTTAAGTTTGACATTTACATCTGCATTGACATTACTTATGTTATGTTTGGTCCTTCGAGCCGGATGAAAAATAACAGTGAAGATACTTTTGATAAAATTACAACCAACCATTACCAACAACATGCGAATCAAAACAAAAACAAATGCAAACGTGTGTTGTGAAATGTGAACCGTCTTCAATAGTAATTGAGTTATTTGACAGACACAGCGATTTGACTCGTATTACAAGGGTCATTGCTTGGATGAAACGTTTCATAAACAGCTGTTTGAACACCAACACTCATCGTACTACTACTTATTTGACATCTACAAAGCGTTGAAAACCTAATAATGAAACATTTTCAATTGCACGCCTTCAATGGCGAGATTATGAGATTGAAGGAAAACAGAGGTTTGAGCACAAAAAGTAACCTTTTGAGTTTAAACCCATTCCTTGACAAACATGACATTCTGCGAGTAGGTGGAAGGTTACGTAACTCAAACTTACCTGAAGACAGTAAACATCCAATTCTACTACCACATGACAATAAACTGACAGAGTTATTAATTTGGCAAGCTCACAGAAGAACATTACATGGAGGTCCTAAGTTAACCCTGACACATCTACGACAAAGAGTATGGATCGTAGGAGGACATCGCGCCGTCAAAAAGGTCTTACACAAATGTGTAACATGTCGCCGATTTAATGCTATACAAACAAACCAGATTATGGCCGATCTACCAGAGCCGAGAGTGACAGTATCTCGCCCATTTACACATACAGGTGTCGATTTTACTGGACACATTGAAATCAAGGCAAGTAAAGGCCGAGAACAGAAGGCGTTAGAACATTACTGGCGTACGTTGCAGTATTTGTTTGCCTAGCAACAAAAGCCATTCATCTAGAACTGGTATCAGAACTATCCAGTACAGCATTCCTATCGGCTTTCAAGCGCTTCGGCGCACGTCGAGGTACGCCACGGGACATGTACAGCGACAACGGCACGAATTTCGTAGGTGCAAATCGGATCCTACTGCAACAATACAAATGCATTGTAAACTTCTTCTTGGAAAAAATATCAGAGATTTATTTTTATTTATTTATTTATTAATTAACACATACATTTGTTTTAACAGGTATGACCCAAGCTAACAAAAGTAGTCATACATTCTAATAGTACAGTCCCAAGTAACGGGTCTGGGTAGAAGCACAAGTTACACAGTGGACAAAACACTAAGTGTCACCTTCTGGAATTCCGCCAAAGAGCAAGACAATATGTCCAAACGCAGAGAGATGCTATCAAGTATTCTAACTGCACGAAACACTGGTGCAAACTTTAATAAATTTGTACGGGTTGCCGGTACATTAAAAAGCCCCTCCCTAGGTCCTAGGAGATGGGGGTTCAATGGCACTTCAATGCCCCGGTGTGGCCAAGCGCAGGCGGACTGTGGGAAGCCGCTGTAAAGAGCATGAAATATCATCTCAAACGGCTCATTGGAGACCAACGTCTGACATACAAAGAATTTACCACTCTGCTATGTCAGATAGAAGCTTGCTTGAACTCACGAACACTATGCACCGTTTCAGAGAACGCCGAAGAGATAAACTGTCTAACGCCAGGACATTTCTTAACCGGCACATCACTCATGACAATTCCAGAACCCGACATGGACAAGACTTACCGTTTAAACACGAGATGGCAAATTGTACAACAAATTAGCAAGGATTTCTGGAAGAAGTGGTCGCAAGAGTACCTCCAACAACTACAAGCAAGACTAAAGTGGAAACGACAGAATACTGACATAAAGAAAAATGAAATTGTATGCATTAAGGATGAAAGGTTACCTGCAGGAATGGGCACTGGGTCGTGTAGCGCATTTACACCATGGAAAGGACGGCCACACTAGAGTTGTGACATTACAAACTGCAAAAGTGTTCTGGAAACCGAGAGCAACATTGTACAGCGTAACGAAGCAACAATGGTGAAGCAGTTCACTTTAATCAACGATCACCTCACGTCCCTAGAAAATAAGACGCTCAAAGATAAACTTGAGAGTTCACATGCATTCTATATGATTACATCGGCCATAACTCCAGAAAGAATGGCCCAAAACTTAAAAGATATTCAAGAATCACTCATCAACACCCTGACAAATATGTACCAAGGACATATGGACGTGCATCTATTATCACCAACACAAATGCAAAGCGAACTAGATAGAGTAGCTCGACTACTACCTCGCGATTCTACACTACCTGAAGTTCATAATGACATAAGAGACATTTACAGGCTGTTTAGAATACATGCGCGTATAACACAGCACTACCTGTTGATGGAAATAAAGGTACCGATCTTGAGTGATGCCCTATACGAATTTAACAGACTTATCAGCATTGCTCAACGTATTGACCTAAATCGGGTAATGTATGTTATTCCCAACTCAGCATTAATAGCGTTTAACGCCAACCAATACTCATTTATACCCCTAGAACAGTATGACATTAATGAATGCCAAAAATTACATGACCAGTCTCTACTGTGCATACTAAATCACCCTATATACAACACCGGTGATCGTCACAAATCTATTTGCGATGTACAGCTGATTCAAGACAACGAAGAGCACAGCGTTTATTGCCATATGGAAATAAAAATATGCGGCGACAAATGGGTCAAATTACATAAACAAAACACCTGGTTTTATTATTGTTGTGACACGTGCGAAGTACAATTAGTGTGCGGTACTCAAATGATATCGGAGACGTTACGTCACTCGGGTCTGATATCGCTGAAACAAGGATGCAACTTGCAAGGCGACTCATTCACACTGCACGCATAGATGGAACATACAAGTGACATTTTAGTCAATGAACCACATGCGATGATCGTGCCCACGATCTCTCCAATCAACAACATAATCAATACCTCGATTCGTAACTCATCTTTGCATATTGAAACGCACGAAGAGACTTTCAAGAAGATTGACATGCAACTACACTCTATAGAAGAACAGTCTAAGCTAGACAGCTTATCCTCTCACGACGTTCATCACTACATTGCAATCTATGTGGTTGTTGCGATTAGCATTGCACTGTTTGTAACATCGGTATATTTTTGGCGAAAGATGGCCATCCAAAGACAGGGGGATGGTCCGCAAGACGCAAGAAGCAGAAGCAGACGAGAAGAAGGTCATGACATCGAGGACAGGATCAGCAAGATCGACAAACGGGACTCAAAGGTGAACAAAGTGTCATGTGCTAACCCTACCACAAGTGAAGTGAAATTTGACACTGAAAAACATAGTGAAGTGTGCAAATTTATTATTATGACATTCTATTTATAGACTTCAGATATTCATAGTAGATCAATCATATTTACATTAGAGTCCTACATTTTTTATTTTTTACATTCTTATTTTATTTTTTACATATTTTGGGATTGTTTTATTTAGTTATTCTCTTTCTGTGTTGTGGCAATATGTACGGTGTTTGTTTGTGTACATGGGTTTTAAAATAATTATATTCATTACAATAAGTTAGCCAGTAGGCTCGCGTATTTGCACTTTGGACGCAACCTACATTTGGCAGTGCATTGACACTGACATATTGCATTGTTCTATGCAGTTTATGTATATTACACTCTATTGTTCAATTAGACGTGGTTTGAGTCGGACAACTTGCATTTTCATTTAGATTTATCCCGTTGAGCATTCACTGACATTTTCTGCATTTAAGTTTAAGTTTGACATTTACATCTGCATTGACATTACTTGTGTTAGGGAAGCACCCTACAAACGAGTACCCAAAAAGGGCGACCGTGCAGACCCTGCCCACTACCGTCCGATAGCCATTACCTCCATACTATGTAAGGTTATGGAAAGGGTACTGAACAGTAAGTTGCTGACCTACCTTGAAGACAATGATCTCCTCAGTGACCGTCAATATGGCTTTCGCCGGGGACGGTCAACTGGCGATCTTCTTGTGTTTGTCACGCACTGCTGGGGCGAGGCCATCGAGAAACACGGCGAAGCTCTTGCCGTATCGCTCGATATTTCGAAGGCCTTTGACAGGGTCTGGCACGCTAGTCTACTCAGCAAGCTTCCTGCTTATGGCATCCCAGCCGGTTTTTGTAGCTGGATATCAGACTTCCTCAGTGAACGGTCGATCCAAGTAGTCGTTGACGGCTGCTCCTCTGACCTTAAGGCTATTAATGCCAGAGTTCCTCAGGGGTCTGTTCTCTCTGCAACTCTTTTCCTGCTGCACATCAATGACCTACTTCTGCCTGGTATTGTTGGGTACGCAGATGACAGTAATGTTTCAGAGAGATACTTGTCCAGCGCAAAAACCGGCGGGGATGAAATATATTCCTTGAGAGAGGCTATGGTGGAGCGTACAGATTTGACCTTAAGTCTTGTCTCCCGTTGGGGTGATGACAATCTGGTCTCTTTTAACGCCACCAAAACACAGGCATGTCTTTTTACCGCGAAAAGGACTCATTTCATCCAAACGCCTACTTTTCGGGGTGCATCTGTTCCTGTGACTGATCGTCTCGAGCTCCTTGGCATGGAGTTGACATCCAGTCTCAACTTCGGCGCCTCCATCGAGTACAAAGCCCAAATTGCGGCAAAGAAACTTGGCGTCCTAAATAGAGTGAAGCGATACTTTATGCCTGGACAGCTATTAACTCTTTACAAGGCGCAAGTCCGATCCTGCATGGAGTATTGCAGCCACCTCTGGGATGGCTCAGCTAAATATCAGCTTGCCGCGCTTGACTCGGTGGAACGCCGAGCTAAGAGACTAATTGGCGACGTCAAACTGGTAGATGCAAAGCTTCACAGCTTGGCTCATCGCCGCAAGGTTGCCTGCTTGTCGGTCTTCTACATACTGTATTTTGGCGAGTGTGCTCATGAACTCCACGACCTCATCCCACCGGCCCCCTTCTACCATCGGACATCTAGACGCATTGCAAGTTACCATCCTCACATAGTTGCCATTCCACCAATTCGCACCAAGCGCTTCCAAACATCCTTCATAATGCGCACGGCAAAAGAGTGGAACTCACTGCCTGCGTCTGTGTTTCCGAACGCATACAACCCGAATCTCTTCAAAGTTAGAGTGAACAGGCGTCTTCTGGGTAAGCTCACTCCATCGACGACTTTGTCTCTGTCACCTCTGACCTAGACTAGAGTCAAGAGCAAACCCATCATGAATAAATTAAAAAAAAACCAACCAATTAACCAACTATAATGAAATACTTATAAATAAATGATACTTTACGATTTGGGGGATGGAGTTGCTCGCGTTCGTAGGATTTACCACCTTTTCCTAGGCCCACCCTACACGTATCTCCCAGGTGGTGCAAAACAAGCAACAACGCCGAGCCACGAGCGGCGGTTAAATAATCCGTTAATTGGTGTCCACTGGCCTTGGAGATCTTTATACCTTCAAAAGTAGTGGCCATAGTGCTTTGGAAAAGTGCCATGAGATTATCTCCCAACCCCCCTTTTATGAAAATGTCGAATAAAGAGAATGGGTTTTTCTCATGCGATCCGGCTAACACCCGGCGAATTGCTGTATCCGCGCCGGTGGGTGAGAAATTGGTTACCGAAGACTCCATGGAAGTAGGCGACCAGGCTTCCATGGTAGTGAATGTTACTGGCAGTAAGAAATATGTGCAGCAAGCTTGCCGCCCTGGCTTTTTCTTATCTAGACCAAGATACAAGTTCCTTATGTAGCACATCAAGCCAAGAAATGCAAGAGACGACGAATACAAGACATCTTGAGGACAAAAATATAGTTTCATCACCAACAGACCAACAACATGTTGTGAGTTCCAAGACGGTTACTTCTGCTAACGTCCCAGACACACCTCAACCACCAGAGTGCCAAAGAGTTCCAACAGCCAGGAGCTACAAGAGGAAGAAACTTTTACAATCGCCCTCACCTGAAGTTGCATATCTCCAATAGATATAGCGTACTACAGATTGACTCTATAGATGCTGATGACCTACCGAAACAAAAACGATTACCTAAGCCCCCACCCATAATCTTGCATGTGGTCGAAGATGTCAACAAGCTGTCAGAACTCATAAATACAATTGTCATAAATACAATCGTAAATAAAAATCAACTCAGAATTACCAATTCGAATATAGAATCATATAAGAAAATTATTCGCATAGTCCGTGAAAAGGGTCTCATAGGTCATAAATTCAATAGGAAAGACCAACTATGCTACCGCTTTGTTATAAACAATCTGTACCATACAACACCTCCTAGTGTAATACTAGAAGAAATAGAAAACACTGATACAAGAAGAAATCACTACCGTGAAAATTGGACCTGAGAAAAACCAACGTAAACATTCTTCGTAAATCTTGTTTCCGGTCCCAATAACAGTGTAGTAAAAGCCATAAAATCAATAAATCACCAAAATTCACAATTGAAGAACCTAAGGAAAGATACTCTATCCCGCAATGTCAAAGATGCCAACAATATGGGCACTCCAAAAACTATTGCATGCGCCCATATGGTTGTGTCAAATTCGCACAGGCACACAGGACCTCGGAATGTCCACAGAAAGATCGAAACACACCAGCAAAGTGTGATCTATATGAGAGTGCTCATCCTGCTAATTATAAGGGCTGTGAAATCTACCGAGAGATTATGCACAGAAAATTTGAAAATAGATTAACAAAGCAACCGCCATTGACACAACCTAATTTCGAAACGGGAAAAAGTAATCCAGAAGAGTAACAACCAGATAAACATAAACAAAGAAAACTACATAGCGATCGTATGCAGAACCTAACTTACGCAGAAGTCACAAAAAATCACAACCATACATCAACAGACTCCAAACTAAAAATTCTACTCACACAACAAGCTGAAATGCTAGACAAACTTTTAGTTCAAATGTCATCAATGATGACTCTTCTTACCTCAGTTAGCAGCAAGTTAGTCCGGTAAAATGTGTGCATACAGGGTGGCAACGTGGAACGTTAATGGACTTATAAAACACAAATATGACGTGGAAATACTCCTTGATCTTGAAAAAATTTACGTGTTGCTTATATCTGAACCTCCACACAACATCCAGACGGAACAGCGCACGCAGGAACTGCAATCGTTGTAAGAAAGCACATATAGCATGAAGTTCTTCAGGAATATAAAACTGACCAATTACAAGCAACTTCTATAATTGTGCACGATAAGCAAGGTTCGCTAGTCCTCTCAGAGGAATACTACCCACCTAGGCATGCAACAAAAGCAAAAAGATTTTCGGACTACTTTGAAACTCTTGTACAAAGATTCTTGTGTGGAGGAGACTGGAACGCTAAACACACTAGTTGGGGATCGCGACTGACTCTACCCAGAGGAAGAGAGCTGAAAGGGAGCCTAAATAATAGCACAGGAGCTCTGTAATATTAAGACAGACTGGGTGGCATTCAGAGACTATATCGAGAACAACGTAAATTTGAAGGTAGCTCTGAAAACAAATGAGGACATTGAAGAAGCTGCTGTGTATATTACTCAGTTAATACAAACATAAACTGCATGCCTATATTTGTGACAAGCTGTGCTAATAGTCTCTGCGCCCCCCTCTCGATTCTGTTCAGACTATCACTGGACACCGGTGTAGTACCTGCAGTCTGGAAGTCGGCGTATATAACACCGATACACAAAAAAGGCACTAAAACTAATATTGAAAACTACAGACCGATCTCGAAGTTATGCGGGTTCGCAAAAGTCTTAGAGAAGATCGTTTACGGTCAAGTTTATTCCGCCCTTAAACAAAATTTAGCGAGCAGCAGCATGGATTCTTAAGGAGCCTACAACGTCTAATTTAATTATATGTAGCGATTTTCTTTCCGAGTCCATGCCACAAAGGTCACAAGTCGATGTTATATACACCGACTACAGTAAGTGTTTCGACCGAATAGATCACGATATCTTGACACAAAAAGTCCTCTCGATGGTATAAGAAGGTATAAGGGGTAATCTCTATCGCTGGTTTGCGTCTTACATTGAGAACAGATGTCAGACTATTGTCCTTAATGGTTATTCCTCCAGAGCAATGAGCATTCCTTCCGGGGTGCCACAAGGGTCATTATTGGGGCCTCTTTTATTTAACATCTTCATCAATGACGTCACGGCCAGTTTCCGACACTCAAAAGTATTGCTTTATGCAGAAGACATGAAGATCATGAAGCAGGTCTCTACGTATGAAGATGCCCTTTTACTGGAAGAGGACTTATAGCTTCAAAAATTACTGCGATACCAATAAATTAGATTTGAATGTCTCAAAATGCTATGTGTGTTCCTTCACTCGCTAACCGAACCCGATTCACTTTGCTTACGAAATCTCGGATATACCAATAACCAGAGTGAACCTCATTAGGGACCTGGGAGTAACCTTTGACTCGAAACTTATATCTTCGACAGGCATGTTGACAATATAGCCAAAAAGGCCTCTAAGGCACTCTGTTTTATACTTAGAATCTCGTCACAGTTCCGAAGCATCAATACCATTAAAGTGTGTCATTTGCCTGTAAAGTTTTATATATATTTTTTACTATAAGTGAAAACTTGTAATTGGCCTTATTTTTATTATAAAGACTAAGTATTTTTTGTTATTAGATGTAAGTTTGCCAAATAAAATAAATAAATAAAATACTGGCAATGAACACCATAGACACATCGCCAATCCAGTACCAAAAATATCCCTAACGAGGTTAAAACGAAGGATCTAGAAAAAAGGACGGCTAAGAAGAGTTTGGCATAACACCCGCCACTCTTCGGACAAAAGAGTTTTCAATAAGGCAGCCACCGAGTTATAACAGTACCTAGGAGAGATTGAGAATGAAAAAATTAAGAATAAACTAGAGAACTTGAATGCTTCAGCTTAAAACGAATACTCACTGTGGCAAACTGTAAAAGTTACAAAAACTGACAAAGACCGTGCCGAGGCGTTTACCTCGTTTTTAGCTGAAGTTTTCACTCCCAATGACTGGAAGCAGACCTACAACTCAGTCAACCATTGCCTAGCTGCTCACCTTGAGAAGTTCAGAGCGAGATATAAAAATTTGAACTTAGAAAAGCACCAGGTTTCTGCTTGGTGACAGCAGAGATGACAACTTCCCAAAAAAGCCGTAGGCTTTATTACCCAGCTCTTTAATGGAATTTTAAGAAAATTATATTACCCGAAAGTGTGGCAGATATCCGAAATAATCATGATACCTAAAGCGGGCAAGCCACCACACCAAGTAGCGTCTTATAAGCCCATAAGTCTGTTGACTATAATTTCAAAATGATGTGAAAAAATTGTTTCACGGCGTTTGAGGCAAATTCTGCATGAAAACAACATTATACCACTACACCCGGTGTCTAGCTAATGCTAGACACCGGGCACCGAGATCGCGGATTGTTGTGACGCGCTCGAGTGGGGTGCCCGACACACTGTACGTATACACATTTATTTATTTATTTTCAGAACAATTACTTGCTGTACTTACAGTTAGATTTATTGAATGCCAAGCTGTAACGGTTGCTCCAGGCTACTTAGTAACATATCAGACGCTCAGAAGGCTAAAACCAACGAACTACACGAGCATCTCGACTTAACGAGAGAAATAGGAAATTGAACTCAAAACAATAAGATACAAAAGCCGTATAATGTCGCACACTACTACAATACACTCGTCGCGAAGGGCTGTCCACAGGGGGGCGTTCTTTCGCCGCTTCTGTGG
The DNA here is from genome assembly GCA_964057195.1 of Orthosia cruda. Taxonomy (NCBI): domain Eukaryota; kingdom Metazoa; phylum Arthropoda; class Insecta; order Lepidoptera; family Noctuidae; genus Orthosia; species Orthosia cruda. Next base: position 9,672,581 of record OZ059842.1, on the reverse strand, counting down.
AACCTGGTAGCTGACAGCCTTATCAAAACACTCAACGACGAAGGTTATTTCACCATTGGCTATGTGCATGACATAACAATAATAATAAACGGGACCCACGAAAACACTCTATGCAATCCCATGCGTCAAGCCCTGAAAATAGTAGAGGAATGGTGCAGCGAGCACCAATTCTCAGTGAACCCCACAAAAACTGAACTAATTCTCTTCACAAAAAAGAGAAAACCGACGACACTGCAACTGCCGGGTTTTTTCTCTTAACGATCTGTGTTCACTTCTTTTAACAATCTGCTCCATATTTACCTACGCTGTTACAGCCCTACCCTTTGATGGCAATGATTGGAGTGAAACAGAAAAATATGTTCAGATGGCGCTTAACATTGTCATGAATTGGTTTAACAAAAATGTATTAACCTTAAATGCGGAAAAAACGAAGCTTGTTTCATTTTCTTTAAGTAATAAGACTCAGCCAAATGTAACGCTTACTATGCTCATACCTGTTTTAGAAACTACTGCTGTATCTGTCCCTCTCTGACAGCCACATCTATACTTAATACTTAAACTTAATATTATAATTATAATAATCTGTGGCTCGACTTGACAGACAGTTGCCAAAAATTTTCTCTTATAAATTTCTTCCATAATAAATATTTTTAACTATCTAAATTATACAAAACAATATGAAATCAAGGAAAAAAAAAACATACTACAGTAAAATCACTAAAAGTATGGCCGAAATACAAATTCAAGAATAAGAAATGTGAAAAATGAAGTCGACGGCGACGTCATGTTAACGAGAGCTGCCGCCGCAAGAAATGCACGCCCACCACCTCCGGCCTCGTCGCCCAGCTCCGCCTCGCCGCCGCCGGAAACCAGCCCCACCGTGAGTGCTGTGACACCGGCCGTGGCAGTTGCGTCGAGCTCGAGCGACGAGTACTTCTCTCCGCCGACGACACCACCTGCGCGTCGACGGGGAGGACGCCGGCCGCCGGACCGCTTAGGACCTCGAGGCTTACCGGTCTCTGATAGGGTCCCAGCACCCGGCGGAAGTGTGCAGCGCATGAGATGGACACAATCCATAAACGAAAATGTCATGCGCGCATACTTTGGGGCTACAGAGGGAGGAAACAACCTGACCGCGTACCGTGTCCGGATGCTCTCTTTGTTTCAGGTGCTTGAGCCAGCCGTCAACGTTTCGGCCCAACGACTTTCGGATCAGGTACGGGTCATCCAGCGTAATCGTATGTTGGATGATACTGTACTTGATCGCCTCCGAACGGAAATGGGTAACCGTGTCACTGCCCCATCGTCGCAGGCTGTGGTGCTACCACAGTCCAACCACGCTGACGAGGAGAGTAGTGACAGGGTTACAAACGTAAGTACCCAGTGCAATGAGGAATTGAGGAGTGCTTTGGAGTGTGCTATTCGGGAGTATCGCAACATGCCACCCGAACTTAGGCCACGATTACCTCGTTTGCCCATGCATAACAAGAATGGGGCGCTGGTGGCTGTTCTGGATTCGCAGTTGTCAAACTATTTTGATGACTGCGAAGACCTCACTGATACACATTCGATCATGTACTGCGCGGCTGTAGCGGCATGTCGTGTAGCTCATGTCAAATTTGCAGATGACAGAGCTACACGACCGAAACCAGCCATACCGGCTTGGCAGTGCAGGATCGAACGTCGTATTGGTGGGGCCAGAGCACTCATCGGCAAACTAATTTGTTTCAGGGAGGGCAATAGCCGCCCAAGAGTGATGCGCTTTGTGAGACGGGCGTTTTCGGGGACTGATGTCAGCCCCCGAAACTATATATCCCATGTCACAGAGCGCATCGACTTCCTGAAGCAAAAAGTGTATGCATGGGCAAACCGTATTCGTAGGTACAGGCGGAGAGTGGAGCGATACACCCAGAATCGCACATTCCAAAGTAATGAAAGGTGGGTTTATCGGGCTTGGGAGCGACCCAATCAAGGTGTGACTGATACGCACCTGCCGGATGATGACGCTATGTGTTCATTCTGGCGCAGCATCTGGTCGGTGCCTGTCAGTCACACCGAAGGTGAATGGACTCGGGAGGTCGAACGAGCGTGTGATCCAATACAAGAAATGGGGGCTATCACGATCAGCCCCCAAGATGTAGCCCGTGCAGTCCGTCCGTTGCCGAACTGGAAATCTCCAGGAACGGACGGACTGCACAACTTTTGGATCAAGTGGCTACAAAGTTCGCACGCTCGTTTGGCATCTCAGTACCAGGCAGCCTTAGAGTCTGGTTCGCTACCCAAGTTCCTTACAACAGGAATAACCCACCTGCTCCACAAGTCTGGTAGCACCGCGGAACCCAAAAATTATAGACCAATTACATGTTTACCAACGGTCTATAAGGTTCTTACATCCATTTTGAGAGTTAAAATTAATAAACACGTCGACGATAACTCCATCATGTCGGTCTCTCAGAATGGATGTAGGAACGGGTCCCGCGGTACTAAGGAGCTACTCCTTATTGATATGGCCATTAGCCAACAGGTTCGGCGTTCCCGAAAGGATCTGTCGACATGTTGGATAGATTATAAGAAGGCCTATGACTCGGTGCCTCATACATGGCTCATGAGGGTGCTAGAATTGTATAAAATAGATACAACTCTACGCACCTTCCTGATGTCGTGTATGAGGCAATGGAGCACAGTCCTTCGCTATCCAGGATGTCGAAATATCCAGAGGAATAGCGAACCTGTAAGGATCGAGCGGGGTATATTCCAGGGCGATAGTTTGAGTCCACTTTGGTTTTGTCTTGCCCTGAATCCTCTAAGCATGCTGCTGGAGAATTCAGGGCTAGGCTATCGGTTGAAGAGAGGTGGTCTGGTTATATCTCACCTCCTTTACATGGATGATCTGAAGCTCTTTGCCCCCAGCAATCTTCAGCTGATGGAGCTACTGAAGGTAACTGAAACTTTTAGTAGCGCCATCAGGATGGAGTTTGGTGTGGACAAATGTGCGGTCATGCATGTAAAGCGAGGGGAGATTGTGGAATCCGTAGGTATTCAACTAGCGAATTCCATAAACCTGAGATCCCTCTCTCCAAACGAAACCTATAAGTATTTGGGTATGTCGGAAGCGTTAGGTATCAGCACTACTGACATGAAGCAATCGTTGTGGGAACGCTTCTTTGGCCGTCTGAAGAAGGTACTCAATAGCCTTCTTTCAGGCGGAAACAGGGTGCGCGCCTTCAACGGTTGGGTCATGCCGGTATTGATGTACTCTTTCGGCATACTCAAATGGACTCAAACGGAACTCGACGCCCTGGATAGGCGAGTCCGTACACTGCTGACTGCATATCGAATGCATCATCCACGATCGTCAGTCATGAGATTGTATATCCCGCGGAAGTGTGGTGGCCGAGGCTTTTTAAATGCCAAAAACCTCCACAACCGCGAGATATGCAATCTCAGGGAATATTTTCTACACACCGTCGTGGGTATGCATCGAGATGTAGTAGCAGTGGACAAGGGACTCACCCCGCTCTCCTTGGCGAATGAGAACTGGCGCAAGCCTGTAGTGCTTGACACTAACGATCGCAAGGAGGTATGGCAGAGTAAGGAGCTTCACGGACGCTTTTTCCGGGCCCTACATGGGTCCGATGTAGACCAAGCAGCGTCCGTAGCCTGGCTGCGTTTCGGTGACCTCTTTGGGGAAACCGAAGGTTTTGTCTGTGCAATTATGGACGAAGTTATCATGACGAATAACTACCGGAGATTTATTGTGAAGGATGGCACGGTTGACATCTGTCGGGCATGTCACCGCCCGGGTGAATCGATCCGACACATTATCTCTGGATGTTCTCGTCTAGCTAACGAGGAGTACTTGCATAGGCACAACCTTGTAGCCAGGATCATCTACCAGCAACTTGCTCTGAAATACACTCTTGTGGCATCGGAGGTACCGTACTACAGGTATGTGCCCGACCCAGTTCTCGAAAATGGCAATATCACATTGTACTGGGATCGGTCCATCATCACTGACAGGACTATTGTAGCCAATAAGCCTGATATAGTGGTGGGTGACCGAATAGAGAGGCGTGCAATGATTGTTGACATTACCGTCCCGCATGACGGGAACCTCGTGAAAGCCGAGAAAGATAAGCAAATCAAGTATCTTGACTTGGCTCGCGAGGTTGTCGACATGTGGGATGTAGACACAGCGATCATTGTACCGATAGTCGTGTCAGCCAATGGCTTAATAGCCACGAGCCTCGACCAACATCTTAAGAGGCTCTCGTTAGGCGGCTGGGTCAAGGGCCTGATCCAGAAAGCAGTACTGCTGGACACGGCTCGCATTGTTAGGAGGTTCCTCTCTTTGGAGCCCTGACCGCCGGTAGCTTGGACCCTGTTCCCGATACCGGTGGGCCTCTATTTTCTATATTTTTAAATGTTTTTTCAAATTTTGTGTTTTATAAAAATATTTAAAAATTTAGTTAATAAGAAAAGAAATTAAATAAAGGAATAATAATAATAATGGATATGTATATAGATATGGATATGTTTCGGGGACTGATGTCAGCCCCCGAAACTATATATCCCATGTCACAGAGCGCATCGACTTCCTGAAGCAAAAAGTGTATGCATGGGCAAACCGTATTCGTAGGTACAGGCGGAGAGTGGAGCGATACACCCAGAATCGCACATTCCAAAGTAATGAAAGGTGGGTTTATCGGGCTTGGGAGCGACCCAATCAAGGTGTGACTGATACGCACCTGCCGGATGATGACGCTATGTGTTCATTCTGGCGCAGCATCTGGTCGGTGCCTGTCAGTCACACCGAAGGTGAATGGACTCGGGAGGTCGAACGAGCGTGTGATCCAATACAAGAAATGGGGGCTATCACGATCAGCCCCCAAGATGTAGCCCGTGCAGTCCGTCCGTTGCCGAACTGGAAATCTCCAGGAACGGACGGACTGCACAACTTTTGGATCAAGTGGCTACAAAGTTCGCACGCTCGTTTGGCATCTCAGTACCAGGCAGCCTTAGAGTCTGGTTCGCTACCCAAGTTCCTTACAACAGGAATAACCCACCTGCTCCACAAGTCTGGTAGCACCGCGGAACCCAAAAATTATAGACCAATTACATGTTTACCAACGGTCTATAAGGTTCTTACATCCATTTTGAGAGTTAAAATTAATAAACACGTCGACGATAACTCCATCATGTCGGTCTCTCAGAATGGATGTAGGAACGGGTCCCGCGGTACTAAGGAGCTACTCCTTATTGATATGGCCATTAGCCAACAGGTTCGGCGCTCCCGAAAGGATCTGTCGACATGTTGGATAGATTATAAGAAGGCCTATGACTCGGTGCCTCATACATGGCTCATGAGGGTGCTAGAATTGTATAAAATAGATACAACTCTACGCACCTTCCTGATGTCGTGTATGAGGCAATGGAGCACAGTCCTTCGCTATCCAGGATGTCGAAATATCCAGAGGGATAGCGAACCTGTAAGGATCGAGCGAGGTATATTCCAGGGCGATAGTTTGAGTCCACTTTGGTTTTGTCTTGCCCTGAATCCTCTAAGCATGCTGCTGGAGAATACAGGGCTAGGCTATCGGTTGAAGAGAGGTGGTCTGGTTATATCTCACCTCCTTTACATGGATGATCTGAAGCTCTTTGCCCCCAGCAATCTTCAGCTGATGGAGCTACTGAAGGTAACTGAAACTTTTAGTAGCGCCATCAGGATGGAGTTTGGTGTGGACAAATGTGCGGTCATGCATGTAAAGCGAGGGGAGATTCTGGAATCCGTAGGTATTCAACTAGCGGATTCCATAAACCTGAGATCCCTCTCTCCAAACGAAACCTATAAGTATTTGGGTATGTCGGAAGCGTTAGGTATCAGCACTACTGACATGAAGCAATCGTTGAGGGAACGCTTCTTTGGCCGTCTGAAGAAGGTACTCAATAGCCTTCTTTCAGGCGGAAACAAGGTGCGCGCCTTCAACGGTTGGGTCATGCCGGTATTGATGTACTCTTTCGGCATACTCAAATGGACTCAAACGGAACTCGACGCCCTGGATAGGCGAGTCCGTACACTGCTGACTACATATCGAATGCATCATCCACGATCGTCGGTCATGAGATTGTATATCCCGCGGAAGTGTGGTGGCCGAGGCTTTTTAAATGCCAAAAACCTCCACAACCGCGAGATATGCAATCTCAGGGAATATTTTCTACACACCGTCGTGGGTATGCATCGAGATGTAGTAGCAGTGGACAAGGGACTCACCCCGCTCTCCTTGGCGAATGAGAACTGGCGCAAGCCTGTAGTGCTTGATACTAACGACCGCAGGGAAGTATGGCAGAGTAAGGAGCTTCACGGACGCTTTTTTCGGGCCCTACATGGGTCCGATGTAGACCAAGCAGCGTCCGTAGCCTGGCTGCGTTTCGGTGACCTCTTTGGGGAAACCGAAGGTTTTGTCTGTGCAATTATGGACGAAGTTATCATGACGAATAACTACCGGAGATTTATTGTGAAGGATGGCACGGTTGACATCTGTCGGGCATGTCACCGCCCGGGTGAATCGATCCGACACATTATCTCTGGATGTTCTCGTCTAGCTAACGAGGAGTACTTGCATAGGCACAACCTTGTAGCCAGGATCATCCACCAGCAACTTGCTCTGAAATACACTCTTGTGGCATCGGAGGTACCGTACTACAGGTATGTGCCCGACCCAGTTCTCGAAAATGGCAATATCACATTGTACTGGGATCGGTCCATCATCACTGACAGGACTATTGTAGCCAATAAGCCTGATATAGTGGTGGTGGACCGAATAGAGAGGCGTGCAATGATTGTTGACATTACCGTCCCGCATGACGGGAACCTCGTGAAAGCCGAGAAAGATAAGCAAATCAAGTATCTTGACTTGGCTCGCGAGGTTGTCGACATGTGGGATGTAGACACAGCGATCATTGTACCGATAGTCGTGTCAGCCAATGGCTTAATAGCCACGAGCCTCGACCAACATCTTAAGAGGCTCTCGTTAGGCGGCTGGGTCAAGGGCCTGATCCAGAAAGCAGTACTGCTGGACACGGCTCGCATTGTTAGGAGGTTCCTCTCTTTGGAGCCCTGACCGCCGGTAGCTTGGACCCTGTTCCCGATACCGGTGGGCCTCTATTTTCTATATTTTTAAATGTTTTTTCAAATTTTATGTTTTATAGAAATATTTAAAAATTTAGTTAATAAGAAAATAAATTAAATAAAGATATATAATAATAATTGAATTGGAATTGAGGAGTGCTTTGGAGTGTGTTATTCGGGAGTATCGCAACATGCCACCCGAACTTAGGCCACGATTACCTCGTTTGCCCATGCATAACAAGAATAGGGCGCTGGTGGCTGTTCTGGATTCGCAGTTGTCAAACTATTTTGATGACTGCGAAGACCTCACTGATACACATTCGATTATGTACTGCGCGGCTGTAGCGGCATGTCGTGTAGCTCATGTCAAATTTGCAGATGACAGAGCTACACGACCGAAACCAGCCGTACCGGCTTGGCAGTGCAGGATCGAGCGTCGTATTGGTGGGGCCAGAGCACTCATCGGCAAACTAATTTGTTTCAGGGAGGGCAATAGCCGCCCAAGAGTGATGCGCTTTGTGAGACGGGCGTTTTCGGGGACTGATGTCAGCCCCCGGGACTATATATCCCATGTCACAGAGCGCATCGACTTCCTGAAACAAAAAGTGTATGCATGGGCAAACCGTATTCGTAGGCACAGGCGGAGAGTGGAGCGATACACCCAGAATCGCACATTCCAAAGTAATGAAAGGTGGGTTTATCGGGCTTGGGAGCGACCCAACCAAGGTGTGACTGATACGCGCCTGCCGGATGATGACGCTATGTCTTCATTCTGGCGCAGCATCTGGTCGGTGCCTGTCAGTCACACCGAAGGTGAATGGACTCGGGAGGTCGAACGAGCGTGTGATCCAATACAAGAAATGGGGGCTATCACGATCAGCCCCCAAGATGTAGCCCGTGCAGTCCGTCCGTTGCCGAACTGGAAATCTCCAGGACCGGACGGACTGCACAACTTTTGGATCAAGTGGCTACAAAGGTCACACGCTCGTTTGGCATCTCAGTACCAGGCAGCCTTAGAGTCTGGTTCGCTACCCAAGTTCCTTACGACAGGTATAACCCACCTGCTCCACAAGTCTGGTAGCACCGCGGAACCCAAAAATTATAGACCAATTACATGTTTACCAACGGTCTATAAGGTTCTTACATCCATTTTGAGAGTAAAAATTTATAAACATGTTGACAATAACTCCATCATGTCGGTCTCTCAGAATGGATGTAGGAACGGGTCCAGCGGTACTAAGGAGCTACTCCTTATTGATATGGCCATTAGCCAACAGGTTCGGCGTTCCCGAAAGGATCTGTCGACATGTTGGATAGATTATAAGAAGGCCTATGACTCGGTGCCGCATACATGGCTCATGAGGGTGCTAGAATTGTATAAAATAGATACAACTCTACGCACCTTCCTGATGTCGTGTATGAGGCAATGGAGCACAGTCCTTCGCTATCCAGGATGTCGAAATATCCAGAGGAATAGCGAACCTGTAAGGATCGAGCGAGGTATATTCCAGGGCGATAGTTTGAGTCCACTTTGGTTTTGCCTAGCCTTGAATCCTCTAAGCATGATGCTGGAGAATTCAGGGCTAGGCTATCGGTTGAAGAGAGGTGGTCAGGTTATATCTCACCTCCTTTACATGGATGACTTGAAGCTTTTTGCCCCCAGCAATCTTCAGCTGATGGAGCTACTAAAGGTAACTGAAACTTTTAGTAGCGCCATCAGGATGGAGTTTGGTGTGGACAAATGTGCGGTCATGCATGTAAAGCGAGGGGAGATTCTGGAATCCGTAGGAATTCAACTTGCGGATTCCATAAACCTGAGATCCCTCTCTCCAAACGAAACCTATAAGTATTTGGGTATGTCGGAAGCGTTAGGTATCAGTACTATAGACATGAAGCAATCGTTGAGGGAACGCTTCTTTGGCCGCCTGAAGAAGGTATTCAATAGCCTTCTTTCGGGCGGAAACAAGGTGCGCGCCTTCAACGGTTGGGTCATGCCGGTGCTGATGTACTCTTTCGGCATACTCAAATGGACTCAAACGGAACTTGACGCCCTGGATAGGCGGGTCCGTACACTGCTGACTGCATATCGAATGCATCACCCACGATCGTCAGTCATGAGATTGTATATCCCGCGGAAGTGTGGAGGCCGAGGCTTTTTAAATGCCAAAAATCTCCACAACCGCGAGATATGCAATCTCAGAGAATATTTTCTAAACACCGACGTGGGTATTCATCGAGATGTAGTAGCAGTGGACAAGGGACTCACCCCGATCTCCTTGGCGAATGAGAACTGGCGCAAGCCTGTAGTGCTTGACACTAACGACCGCAAGGAGGTACGGCAGAGTAAGGAGCTTCACGGACGCTTTTTCCGGGCCCTACATGGGTCCGAAGTAGATCAATCAGCGTCCGTAGCCTGGCTGCGATTCGGTGACCTCTTTGGGGAAACCGAAGGTTTCGTCTGTGCAATTATGGACGAAGTTATCATGACGAATAACTACCGGAGATTTATTGTAAAGGATGGCACGGTTGACATCTGTCGGGCATGTCACCGTCCGGGTGAATCGATCCGCCACATTATCTCTGGTTGTTCTCGTCTAGCTAACGAAGAGTACTTGCATAGGCACAACCTTGTAGCCAGGATTATCCATCAGCAACTTGCTCTGAAATACACTCTTGTGGCGTCGGAGGTGCCGTACTACAGGTATGTGCCCGACCCAGTTCTCGAGAATGGCAATATCACATTGTACTGGGATCGGTCCATCATCACTGACAGAACTATTATCGCTAATAAGCCTGATATAGTGGTGGTGGACCGAATCGAGAGGCGTGCAATGATTGTTGACATAACTGTCCCGCATGACGGGAACCTCGTGAAAGCCGAGAAAGATAAGCAAATCAAGTATCTTGACTTGGCTCGCGAGGTTGTCGACATGTGGGATGTGGACTCAGCGATCATTGTACCGATAGTCGTGTCAGCCCATGGCTTAATAGCCACGAGCCTCGACCAACACCTTAGGAGGCTCTCGTTAGGCGGCTGGGTCAAGGGCCTGATCCAGAAAGCAGTACTGCTGGACACGGCTCGTATTGTTAGGAGGTTCCTCTCTCTGGAGCCCTGACCGCCGGTAGCTTGGACCCTGTTCCCGATACCGGTGGGCCTCTATTTTTTATATTTTTAAATGTTTTTCTTTTTTGTGTGTTTTGTAAAAATATTTAAAAATGTAATAAATAAGAAAAAAGTTAAATAAAAGACATAATATAATATAATATTATAAAGAGGTAAAGTTTGTGAGTTTGTGAGTTTGTGACGTTCGTTGTAAGGGGTAATCTCTGGATCTACTGAACCGATTTTGAAAATTCGTGCACCGGTAGAAAGCTACATTATTACTGAGTGTCATAGGCTATAAAATATTTTCAAAAAAAATAGAGATCCTTATGAAAATTGCAATAATGTAACCCAAGGTAGCAAAATGTTGTCAGTAAAATACATTATGTGGCGTGCGCTGAGAAAACTATTGATGATAGATACAAATTAGTAGGTAGGGTAGGTAGGATAGGCAGGTTAGGCAGAGTAGGCAGAGTAGGCAGGGTAGGCAGAGTAGGCAGGGTAGGCAGGGTAAGCAGAGTAGGCAGGGTAGGCAGGGTAGGCATAGTAAGCAGAGTAGGCAGGATAGGCAGGGTAGGCAGGAAAGGCAGGAAAGGCAGGGTAGGCCGGGTAAGCAGAGTAGGCAGGGTAGGCAGGGTAGGCAAGATAGGCAGGGTAGGCAGGAAAGGCAGGAAAGGCAGGGTAGGCAGGGTAGGCAAGATAGGCAGGGTAGGCAGGAAAGGCAGGGTAGGCAGGGTAGGCAGGATAGGCAGGGTAGGCAGGAAAGGCAGGAAAGGCAGGGTAGGCCGGGTAAGCAGAGTAGGCAGGGCAGGCAGGGTAGGCAAGATAGGCAGGGTAGGCAGGGTAGGCAGGAAAGGCAGGAAAGGCAGGGTAGGCAGGGTAGGCAGGGTAGGCAGGGTAGGCAGGGTAGGCAGGGTAGGCAGGATAGGCAGTGTAGGCAGGATAGGTAGGGTAGGCTGGGTAGGCAGGGTAAGCAGAGTAGGCAGGGTAGGCAGGTTAGGCAAGATAGGCAGGGTAGACAGGAAAGGCAGGTTAGGCAGGGTAGGCAGGGTAGGCAGGATAGGCAGGGTAGGCAGGAAAGGCAGGGTAGGCAGGATAGGTAGGGTAGGCAGGATAGGCTGGGTAGGCAGGGTAGGCTGGGAAGGCAGGGTAGGCAGGGTAGGCAGGGTAAGCAGAGTAGGCAGGGTAGGCAGGGTAGGCAGGGTAGGCAGGGTAGGCAGGGTAGGCAGGGTAGGCAGGGTAGGCAGGGTAGGCAGGGTAGGCAGGGTAGGCAGGTTAGGCAGGGTAAGCAGAGTAGGCAGGGTAGGCAGGGTAAGCAGAGTAGGCAGGGTAGGCAGGGTAGGCAAGATAGGCAGGGTAGGCAGGAAAGGCAGGGTAGGCAGGAAAGGCAGGGTAGGCAGGGAAGGCAGGGTAGGCAGGGTAGGCAGGATAGGCAGGGTAGGCAGGATAGGCAGGGTAGGCAGGATAGGCAGGGTAGGCAGGAAAGGCAGGGTAAGCAGAGTAGGCAGGGTAGGCAGGGTAGGCAAGATAGGCAGGGTAGGCAGGGTAGGCAGGATAGGCAGGGTAGGCAGGAAAGGCAGGGTAGGCAGGATAGGTAGGGTAGGCAGGGTAGGCTGGGTAGGCAGGGTAGGCAGGGTAGGCATGGTAAGCAGAGTAGGCAGGGTAGGCAGGTTAGGCAGGGTAGGCAGGGTAGGCAGGGTAGCCAGGGTAGGGGCAGGGTAGGCAGGGTAGGCTGGGTAGCCAGGGTAGGGGCAGGGTAGGCAGGGTAGGTAGGGTAGGCAGGGTAGGCTGGGTAGGCAGGGTAGGGGCAGGGCAGGCATGGTAGGCAGGGTAGACATGGTAGGCAGGATAGGCAAGGTAGGCAGGGTAGCCAGGGTAGGTAGGCAATTGACGGGAGCGAAGCCCCGAGGGTCAGCTAGTCATGTATAAAATAATTGGGCGTGCAAATTGACAAGAATCTGAACTGATATCTCTCTATATCTACTGGTATCTAGATAATTTAGTCACCCGAACGCGCAAACTCATTTTCATCTTTAAGCAATTTCGTGGGTAGGCTGACTCGGAAACACTTATGATGGTCTATTGCTAACTCTGTCAGTCTCATCTCCTGTATTGTTTGCTGGTATGATGCCTGCATTACATACTTTCTGAAATAAGAGAGAGCTCAGTGAGCTGTTCTCAAAGTTATGTTTTGCAAGTCCTATAGATACTCTACATTGGATTGAAACTTTTTAGGAAATGCAGGGTTCTGTCTGTGAGAGGTGTATATGTGTTACAATGTCTATCTAGAAACGCGGGAGCGTGTCAAGCCCAGCTCAAGCAAAAATAGAACTGACTACGCAGAAGCTGTGTGTAATATCACACTAACAATTTTGAGCCACTTTTGTCATCTTAATAACTTAAAATCTATTTTATACTAGCTGTGCCCGCGGTTTCGCTCCCGTTAACTGCCTATCCTACCCTACTTACCTACCTATCTGTACCTACCTGTACCTACCCTACTTACCTACCTGTACCTACCCTACTTACCTACCTACCTGTAGGTATCTACTTACCTAGACCTACCTACCTTACTTATAAAAGTAAGGACAGATTTGCTGCGCGCCATCTAGTAGCACTCCAGAACACCACACCGAAAGGAAAACATAAAAAAACGTTTTAAAAAAAATACTACCGGCTTTCCAAATAAAACACTAAAAAATGAAAAATTACTTTCTTTTAGGAAATTGGTGTCTTTGGTTGGTTCCAATATTTTTCAGTGTGGACGTCTTCACTTTGTAGTGTTTTTATTTTGAAGACGGTAATATTTTTTTTTCTAATATTTATTTTTTATTTTTCTCTTTTTAGTTGTACGCAAAATACGCGCTTTGACGTGGAGTTGCGGACACCAGCCCGACTTAACCTTTTTTTTTTTTTTTTTTTTTTTTTGATCACGCTGGGAAAAAATGCATTACGCATACCCACCCATTGGGGGAATGGGGGGCTATGTGGGACTCCCCGGGCCCCCCAGCCCGGTATACCCACTAAAATAACCCAGCGGCACTCCCGCATCGTCTAAATGGAGGAGGACTGGGAATCCGGCACAGCCTTTACGTCCAGTCCTCCGCCGACGACCGCCCGCCTTTTAGGGCAGGCCCTTCTCGCCCCTCCCTCAGTGGAGGGGCCCGGGAACGACCGCGAGTGCTCGGCCGTTCCCGCCCGCAAGGGTGGTGACTAGTGCAATGCAGGCTAAGGCGGCCCCCACGCCCGTCGCCCGCTAGTCACCACCAGGAGGTGGAAGGAAACGATCGTACGACCGCCCCCTTCCACCCCCTCTCCGCCACCCCCTTTCGCGACATGGCGTCCTCGCAAAAGGGGGCAACCGCCGCACAGGACCCCCCACCCCCCAGCATGGAATTCACCACACCGGGAAGCGAGAGGTCCCGCCCGACAACTCCTCAGGGCATGGCGCAGCTACGCCCCCGCTGGGCACACCTAGACGGTGTGCTGCGCCGTGCCCTCCACCGCACCTGACCTTTACGGTCCCCTAAGTTATGGCGGCATCCGGCCCGCGAAGGCCAGATGCCGCCCTCCGCCTCCTCCTTCCATTGACTTGTCCCTGCCGACCATCCCACGCCAGAGGAGGGCCGGCAACGACAAGTCACCACCACCTACCTACCTACCCAACCTAATTTAACCTACCTACCCAAACTAGCCTACCCAACCTAGCCCCCCTATGTCGCGTCTGGAGTGTCCCCTGCTAATCAGGGGAACACCCAGAGCGACATCCCCCCCTGTCAGGTATTCGCCACCGCCAACAAGAACCCACGAATGGGAAGTTATTGACGGTGCCTGGGGTGCACCAGCCCAGCGGGTTGCTCTTCCCCCCGGACGTATCCGAAAGGGACCAGCAACCAACTAGGCCAACGTGGAGGTTACCTGATCCGCACCCCAGCCCGATTTAACCTAACCTAACCTAGTTGTACCTAATAGGCAAGTTCTTTAATTGGTTCATATAATGCCAAATAGATTACCCGAATATCATGAAACTTGAACATAACCGGTGAAATGAGGGTAAACCAAAGTGAACTGTACACATCTGCGTACTCCTTTAGAGCGTACTGGCGTGATGCTATGTTATGAAATATACTATGGTATAAACAATAAACGGACGGTTTTGCCGTCATTTTTTGAAGAATTCTATTGTATAATTATCTCCGAAGTTCTTAATCAGATCTTCACGACATAAAATGGTACCAATTTGGGAACATACTATTTTAAATAAAAAAACAATTGACGGAGAATAGGTAAAAGAAAAGTCAAACCTCCTCCTTTTCGGTAAGTCGGTTAAAAAATACCTATCCTTAGCTGGGACTCGGACTCACAACCTTAAATGTAGTAGGTCATCACGTTTATCATTAGGCTATTCAGACGGGCAATAGCGGCAGCGAAGTTACGGACCACATTGCAAGCACGTCAACGCCATTATTGACATTAGTATTATGATTAGAGACTAAAATCTCATAAAACGTATTTTTTTAGTCTCGTGCATTAGAAAATGACGCGAAATGCACAACGCCATCTATAGAATATGGAGTTCAACAGTCCGATTATCTGAATTGCGTATGCTGCGATATTTTACTTCTTGAACACTTTAAATTCATCTAACTTTTGATATAGTGAACCGATTGCGATGAAACAAAAACTAAGTAATACATCAAGTTAGTTATCTACATTGGTTTCGTATATTTTACGTGATGCGTGCACAAATAAACAGACAAACAGACAAAAAATCCAAAAATGCTGCAAATGGGTTGTGTTGGCTCTCCTTTAACACCCTAACTATTTTTTTTGGAAATATTTTCAATGTACAAAAACGACTTTACTACAGATTTAATATATGTATCGATAAACACATGAAATTTGGTTTATGTATTGAAATCCCTAAGATGAACTATAAACCAAAATTACTTAGATATAGCTCGAACGGTTATTTAGATATTAACGTCCAAAATTCGTAATTTTTATCATTGTCTGACCTATAGATCAAAACTCTAACCCAGTGGCAGATGACCTTTCTAAGTTCAAATTTGGCATCTAGATAGGTAATTGGAAAAAACTAAGGAATAAATAAAAAACTAGTACATTTTTATAATTTTCAATTAATTGATTCTATTAGGAACACTTACATAAAGTAAAAATAAAAAATAAATAAATAATAAATATGTTGGCTCGAAGATTTGCTGAATGCTCGACTGACGTAAAAGCTACGCTGTTTAGAGCGTATTGTCAGTCATTCTATACATGTAGTCTGTGGGTCAACTACACGCGGAGGGCATACAGCGCTCTGCGAGTTCAATATAATAATGCATTCAGGATATTGATGGGGCTGCCGCGCTACTGCGGTGCATCAGGCATGTTCGCAGAGGCGGAAATTGATGGCTTCCACGCAATCATGCGCAAGCGATGCGCCTCTATGATCCGCAGGGTGCGTGGCAGCCCCAACAGCATACTGAAAACTCTAGCAGCCAGGTAGGACAGCCCCATACTGGGACATTGGATGCGCCTACATGCCAGTGAGGCGTACAAGTATAAGTAATTGTATCTGGTAGTTACAAGTTGTAATAACACTAGTTTGTCTGTATTTCATGATTTATTAGATTTTTTATTTGAATTTTATAGTCGGTTTTATAATTGGACATTTTAATTTTGTGTAATTTTAGTTTCATGAAATTTTATAATTGGACATTTTAATTTTAAATTTTCTGACATTTCAATCTTGTTTCACTCTAGTTTTATAAATTTTTGACAATTTTAATCCGATTTTTTTATTTATTTTTGTCATTCTTATTTAATTTATACATTCAATCAATTGTTTTCGTGTCATGTACAGATTACTAACATTAATTATAAGATTGTACTAACAAAAAAAATGGACTCCACAGTTGTCTGAATATGAAATAAATATATAAATATATAATATATAAAGTTGCTGTAATGTTAGAATAAGCAATTAAAATTGATGACAGCTAGTATTTAAAGGGCTTCGCGTGAATATATAACTAGTGTAATACTACCCTTAATTTATTTGTAATCCAAACATGTCAGTTTTAGTACTTATAACTAAGAGTATAGTCGACTTTCGTATTTATAACGATTTTGTTATGGGGACTTAACTGTAAATATGAGGTGACCAGCTTTTCGGCGAAATGTTGAATCGTTTAAGAATGGGTGTAGTCAAGGCAGTCGCACTTTATCTGTCGACTCCTCAAATTAACCGCAAAAAAACAAAACGACCGGCTTAAAGAAATCATATCTTATTTTAGACTTCTGTCCGATGGTACAGTATGTTTATTGTGTAACCAGATTATTAATACTGCAATGTTGGCAAGTATGGAGCAACCAAAAAATAAATTAAATTCGATAGACGAAATAACAGTATATTATCCACGATATTTAAAAAAACGAGCAAATGAAGTACTCAAAAAGAACGAGGATGATTCGTCGCTAACTGCTGGCTTAGAAAATGTCATCGAGATAAAAATATGTGCACGTGTAATGTTGCGAAGAAACATAGATGTCAGTAAGGGCCTGGTAAACGGATCCATTGTTTTTTTTTACGTTTTATGGTAAAAACTATATGACCAACCATAAAGAAAGGCCTATTTGGAAGAAGTTGTGAATGTTCTCTGGCAGATGGCTCTCAACCAACTAATAATAGTATATTGATCATAATGTGGCAATTATAATGATAAAGATATTTATTTTTCTCAAAAATGGTATGTAATATTGCCATAACATCTCTAAAAAGTCTCCAGAAAGTGAATTCTTCCGGAGACTTATTCACAACTGTCCAGTAAGAAGCGAGATTTTAAATTTGGAATCTCCTACTGTCCAGTAAGTAAGTATGTAATTTACTTACTGGACAGTAGTAGGGATAGGTCCGATATATCAAAACGTAACTTATATCGGATATGTGTTAGATATCATATCATATCTATCTATATCAAAATAACCGATATTACAAAAACTATATCTAATATAACTGTACTACTAATACCGATATCTGAAAACCGAACCAAACCATTTACTTTTCAAAATCAATGACGAACAACGAACAAAAATAATTATGCCCGCGTTAGGCCTTTTTATTCGCGCGATTTTTCGCCCATTCTGCGGCCTATGGAATTGTATGAAGCTGCACGCATTGCGGTAAAAAACTACATAAATCCGCGCAAATAAAATCGCAGTGCGTGCTATTATGCGCAGCCTTAGTGTTCAATTTCATTTCTTTTTTTTTCAATAAATAGCTTTCTATTAGCAAGCCAGTTCGAAATTTAAATAAAACCTTTGATAAGTTACCTCCCTGGTTGCCATGTTTCGGTGAAAAAGATCGTTCCATTTTTAAATTACACGATAGATATGAGTTTACTATGTAATTTATTTGGCCGCTACACACGGCAGATGTGGATTTTCATACAACTTTTGCCGACCGCTGCTCTCATGTATTTGGTCTGTACTGCAATTTGGTTTTTCTCGAAGAAGGTTGTCAAAATAATGCTCAAATTTCCAAGCATGTTTGAGAAAATATAAATAAATGCCCCCGGTAAATCGATCACAATATCTATCAGTAATATGATGTAACCTAATACCCTAATATGAATGTAACCTAAAATATTAATTAAACGAATTTGTTGTTAAACTTTCTTTAATTTTTGAGAAAAGCATTATACAAGCCTCAACCAGTAAGAAAGACATCCTGGCCTCGTATATAACCGGACCTCACCTGCGGTTCGGTCCGGTTAACTCATACTTGGCCAGGAAGTCTTACTTACTGGATTCTGCAGTAATGTACAATAAATGTTCGAATGAATGAATATTAAAACCTATATAGTATTTGTGAAAACCAGCCAAGTCAAATCTTGAGCTACAATTTTACACTTTATAATTAAAGAAGTTATATTTTATAATAGCAAATATTGTTGTAGCAGAAAAAGCAAGAAACTGTGCTTTTAAATTTGTTTTAGAATGTTTTATGTTCTTGTAAATAAATTTCAGGATATAGAACTTGGCACCCATTTAGATCTCAATTCTTTTGTCGGCTAAACAACCGCGCATATTCTTAGTAGCGAAATTGGCTCCCTTTTTCACATTTATGTTTTTGATGGGATTAAGGAAACATGTTAGTCACAAAACTACCCTCACTCAACACCAATTCACCTACCTCAGATTTTATATAATAAAATCAATAAGTTTCTCCATATCCACAGCTTAAATTATCACCAATGCAAAAACTTAGGTTAAAAATGGCTGATTGAGAAATCGTATGACGAAATCGAAAAATTGCTTGGCTTATGGGAAGAGCAATTTTTCAGATCTCCCCTCATTTCAAGTATATCACACACACACGTCATACCTACTCCCCACTTTCACATTACTCTCACACACACCAAATTCTACACCTACCACAACACACTCACTTTCACTCAAACCCTTACATTTTTATTATTAATTATTTGCTTCTCTATTTAAACACAGTAGGTACCTGGGCGACTGATCTCTGCTCGGGTGAAAATAGAGAAAACGGCGATCCTGCCATGCCGTTTTACCGAAAAGATTTTGATAAAATTTCACTACACAAACAAATTTTAGCAACCTTTTTTTATACCAATGCAATATTTAGAATGATATGAGTACGCACATTTTCATTTGGTAAATTTTTTACTTGGCAGAATATTACCTAAATGATTTATTACAGCAAACAATCATTAGACAGTAAACATTTGGTCAAATGATTTGTTATGACAAAAAATATACAGGCAAAAATAAGATTTTTTGGTAATTGTGTAATAAAAATGCAATTTTATTTTAATATAATAATTTATATAATACAAAATATTTGTTAATTACATTTTTTTTTCCTATGGACATTAGCATTTTGCCGCGGCGGCGGACACCGTGCGCCAGATTTCCTCTTTTGCAAAGCAAGCATGTCCGAGAAAACGACGTTTTCTAAAAATTAAACCTAGCTAGATTGATTTCTCCTCCCCCTCCTCCCCCTCCGAAACCCCCTGCATACTAAATTGCATGAAAATCGTTGGAGCCGTTGCCGAGATTAAGATTATATATATAAACATACATATATTGCTCGTTTAAAGGTATTAGATTGATAATTAGTCATTATATTGTTATGTTAGCTATGTTACTGGTGAAAACAGATTTTGACCTTCTATCTACCCTTATGGAATCACTTGTTCCCAAGTCACAGGCTATAAATCTAGTTTGGGAGCCAGGAGATAATATCTGATGCACATTATGTTATATCATATTACTGTACCTGTGACCTTTGTTATGTAATTATTGGAAATAAACATTATTATTATGGTTTTGGTCAGTCAGCTCGTGATTATGTATACCCCGACTGCACAGCATGATTTTCTTCTTGTTTACTTCTTTTTAGTTCGCTTCTTAAGCAGCCAGGTTTTTGATTTTTGGATTGTTAATTATCATCTAAGAGTAAAATACTGACATGATTTTGAAAATTTTTCATAAGTTTTTAACAGGAAATGTTTTAAAATCATGTAAGTATTTATTTTTAATCATGTAATAAAATTAATTATAATGTTATAGGTACCTTTCTTTGGTGAAGCTACTCAAAGATGTTAAAATTTTCAAGATTTACCAGTCTCTGAGGGCAATCCTAAGATTTACCGTGTGATTATAAGCTGGTATAAGCCCAAAATTTGCAATTATAATAGATATTTTCGAACTTTTACTAGTGAGAATTGGTAAAACAGACTCTATTTGTAACGTGGTTTTGATTAGTAATTTCTTTGTCTGTGGATATCAGTTATATGAAGCCGGACTCCGGTTCTCCCGTACAGACAGAGCACGTGACCCTTGTGACCTTGCAGACTTCGTGGTGGAGTACATTTTACATCGGTTCTCGTACATTTTTCAACGGCCTGAGTTTTGCTACGAGAACTTCTGTGTTGTTTCAGCCCGTAAATCCAGCATTGGAGCGGTACTACTTAAGGCGGATTATTTTCGTTAGATGCGGATCGCCGGCGAGTGGCTGGCGGTATATTTTTTTATTAGGTGCGGTTATTTTTGTGTTAGAATTAGCCTAGCAATTACGTGTAGTTTGATATTTTAAAATGCCATGGATTAAAACTTTTATGTCGTTAAAGATTTGTTTTCACCTGGATGCATAAGCCAAAATCTAATCTGTTGCAACCGCGTTGAGGCACGTGGTTGAGGTACGTGTGGTCAGCGTAATACTTTCAAATCTAGTAAAAGTTGATTCCTAAATTTTTTTCTTACAATAAAATAATATATAAAATAACTAATTCGATATCAATAACTACGGTTTATCTGTATTTAAGTGTTTTACCTTTTAGTATTATTTTATATATTTTTGGTGTATTTTTATTTTAAAACGAAAGCATACGTATTAATGCGGCTTTAAGTGTTTTCTCCTGTTTTACGCCATAAGGCACATAATAAATAATATTACAGGGTACTTACATACCTAAGGCTGTATCTGTGCTAGGCCAGCCGAGAGTATGGAAGCCGACACACGGAACACAAGGGAAGCACAAGGTTTGTTTAGTACATATAACTGCACGTTTTTAGGGTTCCATACCGTAGGGGTCCAAAGGGTAAAAACGGGACCCTATTAATAAGACTCCACGTCTGTCTGCCATGTTACCAGGCTGTATCTTATAAACCGTGATAGCTAGACTAGTAATTCTATTGCTGCTATAACAACAAATACTAAAAATAGAAAAAAAAAAATGTGTGTCTCCCATACAGCAAACGTGATTTTTTTGCCGTTTTTTGCGTTAATGGTACAGAACCCTTAGTGCGCGAGTCCGACTCGTACCAGCCGGTTTTTTTGCAGTATTATCAAATAGCAGTGCCATCCATACCTGCTGACGATTGTACCTAGTTGAAGCAGACAATGTGAACTCAAGTGAATCACCTCCTTTGTACCGTATTATGATAATATTCATAAACATTGGTTCATTGAAACATGTGTCGGTAAACAAACTGAATTTGAAATAAGTCTAAAGTCTAACCCACCTACTAAAAAAACGTAACCAACATATGTATAAAATATTCAATGACCGATTAATAATAGAAAGGGCATTGACTACGATTACCGTTAGAGAATAAATTATTGACAATGCGATCAGAGCCTTTAATACTAACACCATAAGTGGGAATCCGGCGTAAACTGGATGGAGACATCGAAAAATAGGGAAACATGGAAGTCTCTCGACGAGGCGTTCACCTTTGAAACGAGGGGTTCTTACTAGCGCAGTTAAATTAATATTTTGTTTTTGTAGATAGTTTAATATATTAGTAGTCAAATGTTCATAAATATTCTTGTTTTTAATTATTTTTTAGTGAGAAATACAAGGCATTTTTTACTCTTTTATTTATTTATAACTGGGACTCCAACGTTCTTTGCTGGTGTGCACTGCTTGTCAGCTGTCTTCCTGTTTGAAGGCCATGGGTGCTGATATAGCATTTTTTTCTGGCCCGGCAAAGCATCTGCGATCATCTGATATTGCAGATAGTCAAGGACGGCGATAACCATCGACTGTATGTTTCGTTATTATATTGGTGGTAATCAGATGAGAGTCTTCCCAAAGTAACGCTACAATAAATGTGTCCGCAATGTTCACAAGCCCACATTCATCTTACACTAGGCTGATAGTCCACCTTACCTATCAGCCTATCCATGCTTTACCTGCCAGTCGCCACTCTAGTTATCATTGATATATATATATAGATATCATTGTTAGTATAATTTTAATTATTCTGGTATGTACCAAATTAGCAATATGCTAACCGTAAGTAAGTACAATTAGGTCTAGATAGCAGATTTTACTCAATCCGTTTGATTGGCGTGGCCAAATACTGGGCCCAAACTATTTGAAAAGTTTCCATCGACTCGAAAAGGAGAGGACATCCCAATCCAATAAGAGTATTTCAGTAAAAAAATGCATCACAGTCAGTGTCAGTGTTATCTATTCTGAGGACTCACTTGCACGTGTATCAGTTGAAATAGTTTAACAATATAGGGAATATGCATGTTTTTTGACCACATTATCAATAAAAATACTAAAATAGAATACTAATAGTGACAAACGAACGAGATATAACAATTTAAAGAAATATACCTGCCCTCTCTACGAAAACTCCGTTTTTTATGATAGTTGTATTTGCGTCGTGCTATCTGACGTCAGACGGCACGTCGGATATCTCTATCTAATTCTCAACTTTGACGCTTTATAACTTGTACAGCTAAGGAGTGGAATTCCTTGCTGGTATCTGTATTTCCTGATAGCTACAACCTGGGAGTCTTTAAGTCAAGAGTGAAAAGGTTTCTTCTAGTTAAGCGTGCTTCATCGTCGACCACATCATCGCTTACCATCAGGTGAGATAGTGGTCAAGCGCGAGCCTATCAATAAAAAAAAAAGAAAACTTCGTTCCTGATCAAGATATTTTAAAAAATCTTTCATATTTCTTTACTAGAGTTAATAAGTATTTCATTTAGTCAATAAAAATATTACACGCATATTCCCTATTACACCAACTTTTCCATCAGCCACTGGCCATGGATCGCGGAGAGCTGCCAATGTCATAGCTAGCTATGGACTGTCAGTGGCTGTAACTTCTTCCAGGGTGATGGTTTGGCAAAATATTCAAGCATGCTTTGCTCGCTCTAGTATCGTACATTCTCCATTGGGTGCACCGATTATTACGTGCCCAAGGCTTTTAAAATACTTTAAATCACTCTTCCTGCATTAGGATCTTAATCACTGGTAAATTGCTAATCTTATTGCATAGAAGAATGATGGTGCTTGCGACCTTTTTGGTTGAGAAAGCACTTGTTGCTGTATATATAATTTTCGACAGTCTGGAATAGCACATAATAATATGATACTTTTCACTAAAACATATCTTATGATACTTTTTTTTATTAAAAAGTATCATATGTGCTATTCCAGACTATAATCTATCTCAGTGCCAAATTTCATTCAGATCCGTTTAGTAGATTTTGCTTGAAAGTGTAACAAACACACAACTTTTGCCATTATAATATTACTAGCTTCTGCCAGCGGCTTCGCCCTCGTGAATGTCGAAACTTATCCCAAGGCAGCATATTCCCGGGATAAAAAAGTATTCTATGTGTTATCTATCACTGTGCCAAATTTTATCCAGATCCGTTAAGCTGTTCTGGCGTGATTTTTGTAGATAATAAACATACATCCATCCAAACTTTCACGTTTGTAATATTTGTAAGATAAGATTATAAGGTACTTGCACTTGAATAAATAATTTTGACGCCGTCTAATTACATACCGTCTTGTCACCCAAATAATATGGTTCAGCGTCCTGAGGGCGAGTTCAAACGGTCAAAATCTACTAATTAAAGCATTTTATTTTGTTTTCAACTCATATAAATAGAACACAGTTCGGTTTGAAATCACTGTCTCCGAACTTCCGCTTGAGTTTGGTGTGGTCTTTTATTAAAATATATTAAATTAAATTAAAAACGTAAGTACCAGCATTATCATATCATATCGCTTTATTTAAATGTTTATGCACTTTATGGTAATTTACTGAATAATAACGGTCTTAATAGCCCTCTACTGCATTTATGAACTTCACGTGAACTGCAATACTGCAGGTTGAATACAGTTTTTGTGCAGTTCAAAGTTGATATGACTGCACCGAAACTGGTTCACATATGCGGTTGTTGCCATGGAGTTGTTGTGCAGTTCTTATGACAGTAGGTTGACAGTTAAGATGCCGTTAACTCGACTGCACAAAAATTGCAGCTATACGGCTGGTGTGCAGTTCGTCTGTTTAAATCTTAATGTTATTCATATGTCGTTTCAAACAGTGTTTCTCATTGTACGATAATAATATGTATTCTGTTGTGGAAATTAAATGTCTAAAACCATAACCATATTATGTATTATTTGACACAGTCTAGGCATGGTTTGGATTATTTTACTCTTCATTTTTCCAGCTTGCTCAACCATGACGCCGTCTCCACAAGAGCTAGCCCCACCCCAGCCCCAGCCTGGCACGCAGTGTGACGTCACGCCAGCGCCGACCCTGGTCGCCGACGGAGAGAGGGTCGTGATCTCTGGCATGTCAGGGCTCTTCCCCTCCTCGCATCACGTCAAGGATCTATCTGACATTTTGTACAATAAGGTAAGCGATTGATAGTTATTTCTTCGCTAACTGCTCAATGAAACATGCCTCTCACAAGTGCCAAGCCTTCATGCATATTATTAGTGTCCGACCGAAACTGGTTTTCCAGTTGAAACTGAAATTTGGCTTTGGTCTTAGTTACTGATGAGTTCTCTGAGAGTTTGGAACGACCACAGTTAGCCGAATGATGCATGACAATTCACGAACACTGAGTTACGACGCCAAATTTTTGCCCGAAACTAAGGCCAAAACTAGTTTTTTGACCTAAACTGGCCGAAACCGAAACCGAACCTTCGGTCGGTCACTACAACTTATTTAATCAAAATGGGGAATCAGAACATCGTGAGGATACTGGCATTATACATATTATAGCAAAACTTCAAAGACATTCACTAACCCGCAGAGGTGAAATGGCAGATATGGCTCAAAAATAAAGAGGGTCCGTATCCCAGCAGTGCCGGGAACGTTATAGGATGATTATAGATAGCTGAAAATTGATGATATTTAAGCATTAATATCTATATTAAAAGGGGGTTCAATTCATAAATAATTTTCATAAGGCGTTACTGATGCAAAAATGCCTAAGGAACAGTAGAGCAGTAACCCACACTATTCCCTATCCTCCAGGTGAACCCAGTGACTAAGGACGCAGTACGCTGGGCAACACAGCACCCTGAGGTAGCCCAGCACACTGGCACTATACCAGAACTTGACCGATTCGACGCCCAGTTCTTCAAGGTTAGCTTCCGGCTCGGGGCCTGTATGGATCCCACGTCCCGGAAAGTGCTCGAACAGGCATATAACGCTATTTATGATGCAGGTAAGATATTGGAGCAGTGGCGACCCAGTGATAACAATCGCGTCTTACTCTAACAAGAGAAGAGAAAAAAAGCACTTTTATTTCGACATTATGTACTTAATATTTTTGTCGTTCATAGGAGTAAATCCTGAGCACCTGTCTGGTAAAAAAGTGGGCGTGTACATCGGGACATGTTTCTCTGAAGCTGAAAAAGCGTGCTTCTATGACGCCACCTCTAGAACGGGCCTGGGTATAACTGGGTATGAAATAATTTACTATATTAATTAAAATCAAGCTTGTTTGTTCCAGACACACTGTTACATTCACTTTCCGTCAGTATTATGTTTAAAAAAGCGCCAAGTAGAATTAAGAGGATATCCAAAACTGGACAAAAATCCAGAAAACCATACACTGAAATTTGTGAAAGAAAAATTCAATATTACTTTGCCCGACTCGAAGAAGAAGAAGCTAAGAGTTGTTATTGTTACAACAAATGTAGTGTTTTCGATTGCAACATATATGTATCTACTTACAACATACTCGTATTGTGTTTGATTGTCGTAATTGGTTTAATTTTTAGATGCTGTAAGTCTATGTTCGCCAACCGCATCTCCTACTGGTTGAATGCGAAGGGTCCTTCCATAGCAATTGACGAAGCGTGCTGCAGTTCCACTGCGGCCCTGGAGCAGGCTTACCTCGCGATGAGTCGGGGAGAATGCGAGGCAGCCGTCGTAGGAGGCTGCTACTTGTGTCTGCATCCACAGTCATCTGTGCACTATGGAAGGTGAACGTATATTCATAAATGACACTGAACCTTATTGAAAAATAACCGAAATCGAACCATTCGTTCTTCAAAATGAGAAAGGCTTCAACTTTACTAAAAACACATCTATTGTAACCATTTTGCTAGTTATATTTATAAGTATTCCATCTATTTAATGTAAGCTTTTCAAGGATGCCAGCGATTTGTTAAAATTTAAAAGTCATCATCCACAGCCCGACTTCTCCCACTGCTGAGCATAGGCCTCTCTCTTCTTGTACCAATCACCACGTTCCTGTGCCAACCTCATCCAGGTTCTACCCGCAATAGCAACAATGTCATCTGCCCATCTCGCCGCTGGCGAGACCGATACTTCTTCTTCCAGTCCTTGGACGCCATTCAGTCACCACCTTACTCCACCTATCATCACCGCGCCTTGCCAAGTGTCCTGCCTAGCTCCATTTCAGTTCCGAAATTCGTTTTCTGACGTCGGAAACCTTCGTACGTCTTCGGATCTCAACGTTTGTATTCTGTTGTGGAAATATCAGGCGTATGCCAAGCATGGAACGCTCCATGGCTCTCTGTGCAACTCGAAGCCTGTACACAGCCTCCTGTGTAAGCGTCCACGTCTCAGCACCGTAAGTCATGGTGGGCAAAACACACTGGTTATAGAGGCGGGTCTTCAAAGATTGTGGTATCTTGACTGACTTCAAAATATCGTCCAGTTTGCCAAAAGCGGCCCATCCCAGCTTTATTCTTCTCGATACCTCCGTCAGTTGATGTTCTTTGCCAAATGATGTATATAACCAAGGTAAACATATCGTCAACCCTCTCCAATGCTTCATTTCCGATTTTAACAAGAGTATTTGAATCGCTGCAGCGGTTTGCCATAACCTTCGTCTTGGCCATATTTATTCTAAGGCCTACCTTAAGAGAAGCATCACAAAGGTTTAGAAGCATTTTCTGGAGGTCATCGAGGTTTTAAGCGAAAAGCACCAGGTCATCTGCAAATCTTAAGTGAGACAGGTAGGCACCATTGATGTTAACACCACACGAATCCCAATCTAAGCCTTTCACGATATCTTCAAGGACTGCTGTAAAAAGTTTCGGTTAAATGGTGTCACCCTGTCTCACTCACCGCTCGATCGGTACGGGTTTTGATAGTGAGTGCATTCGGACCTGCAGAGTGGCCGAGGTATATATTTCCCGCAGTATACCCACGTAACGGGAATCAATGTGGCAGCGATGGAGAGCGTGGAAAACGGCCTCGACACTGTCGAACGCTTTCTCGTAATCGACGAAAGCTAGGCACAGAGGCCGGTTATATTCTTGGCACTTCTCCATCAGCTGCTTTACCGTGTGGATATGGTCGATGGTGGAATATCCGCTGCGGAAACCAGCCTGCTCGATGGGCTGGGCTTCATCTAACTCACGGGTAAGCCGATTAGTCAGGATTTTAGCAAAAAGCTTATATATCTGAGAGAGGAGACTAATGGGTTGGTAGTTTGATAGCTTTGAAATGTCACCCTTTTTATGAATTAAAGTGACTATAGCGTTTTTCCATAGTTTTGGGGTACGGATATCATAAATAACCCCATTAAAAAGCTCAACGAGAATCTTCTGAACTGGTTCGCCTCCTGCTTGGAGCAGTTTGACCGTAATTCCATCTTCACCAGGAGATTTATCAGTCCTCATGTCGTTTAGTGCTTTTATGACCTCACACGGCAGAATAGGTGGTAACCTTTCATAGTTTTGATGCTCCAAAGGTGGTGCTCTAGGATCGTCTTCGAGAGGTATTGGTTCTGCAGATTTAGATACATAAAGTTTCCCATAGAACTTCTCAACGACAGTCACAATCTGAGCCCGATCCGTCACTATTTTATCACTGTCATCCCTGAACTTACTCATTTGTTTGCAACCGGTGCTAGTTTTCCTTCGAATCACTTGTGGACCTCCGTATGATTTTATAAGTACTTATCGATTATAAATTTAAAAGCACTTATTGTTAATTCGTTTGAACTAATGATTTTGGTCTGACTCTTGTGATATCATGAGATTCCATTTTCTAAAAATATAGATTTACAAACAGAATTCCAATTTTATCAAAAATAATATAATTTGTTTATTTTATATCCAGGATCATAAACCAGGCGATGGATGGTAAAACGAAGTCCTTTGATCAGAACGCCGATGGCTGTGTCAAATCGGAAGCCGTTAACATACTATTTCTCCAGAAAGCTAAAGATGCTCTGAGGTGAGTTTTATAAGAACCCCTTCGTGCTTCATGTGTGTGTAATTTCATATCACCTAAATATATCGTGCGCTTACCCTTTTTCAACTTTATTGAGGTCGGCTGCCAATGTAACTGGGTGAAGCGGGTTACTTCTCATGGAGCCGTCTGCACAGCCTAGTACTGGGCTACATGATACACTATTAACAAGGAGTATCATGTTGTCTGACAAGACACATGAGTGATAGCCAGGACCAGCGAGCATGCAGGCTTAGCGTGATTTTATGAGCTGAAATACTTGTTCTGTTACATGCAATGAAACAAAAGTAATGTAAAACGAGCTGATCTCTTCTCTATCTTTTTAACCAACATCAAAAGAAGGAGGTTCTCAATTCGACTGTATTTTTTTATGTGTGTTACCTCAGAATTTTGAACCGATTTTTTTATTTGATATCTGGTGCTTCTCAAGTGATCCCATTTAAATTTAATCAAGATCTGACTAGTAATTTTTGAGTTATCCTTAATAATGCGTATTTTATGGTAGTATTAAGTACCAAAACTAAAAAGCTAATATAAAAAATAAAAGGTAGGTACCAAAACTAAAAAGCTAATATAAAAAAACAAACAATCAAATTCAACCCACTTCTAAAACAACACCACAATGCGAAAAAATTCTTTCATTTCGGCAGGCGGGGACAAAAACGAAAAAAAAAATGTACCAAAGTCACCAACTTCCGAAAAGAAAGTTATTTTTCACTTTGTAGTTTTGTTGTTTTAAAAGTCGGTTTAATTTGTTTCTAAAAAAGTTTCTTTTTACGTAAATCTTTATTTTTTTGTGCAATCTACAGGATCTACGCAGAGTTAATGCACGCGAAGACAGAGTATACCGGCCTTCTAAAGGGAGACATGGGCCCTCAGTATGGCTACTTCAGGAACCCTGAAAATACTGCTGATTTCTTGAACAAATTCTATCAGGAAGCGAGGGTTCCGCCACATGCTGTGGAGTACGTCGAAGCTTTTGGGTCAGGTACTAATTCCTCTGATATTCATCTGCAACTTAATAGTTTTATGAAACTACAATAGTTCATGTCTGTAGGTATATCTTTTTCTAGTTATTTTTTATCACAGTAGAAGCCGAACCTATTGCCATAATTTTTTTTTAATTTCTGAAAAATTCCGGATGGTAAACTCAACTCACCCACTTTGCCTCGCTCTGACCCTCATACTTATCAGTAAGGCTTGCGATCATTAGACCAATGAGGAGTTCACAATCAGCAGTCACACAGTACACAAAGATGTAGTCTTGATGACAACATTTTTTGTCTAACACTGCTAATACTCTTTTGACTTACTCCTCCTCGCGACGTGTTCCTCATTACTGAGGGTCGTGATACCCCGACGAGAGATCAAACTTTCTCTTAAGATGCTCCTCCATCTGTATCTGTTCTTGGTGTCGTGGAGTGTATCGTGCAAGTTGGTGTTGAGCGTTGCATGAATTTGGTTAGACTACCTGATCGGGCTGCGATCCGGCGGCCTCCTACCATCGACCTTGCCAGTTATCAATAACTGCTAGATATTATAACCTTATTTTCGGGTAATGTGGCCAAAGAATTCCAGGACTCTTCGCAGGCAGGTGGTGGAATGTCTGGCTTTGATGTTGAGCTGACGAAGGTTAGATTCGTTTGTGCGGAATGCAGTCCACGAAATTTGCAGCAACCTCTGCCACCAAATCTCGAAATCGTTGATGCGATCACGGTTAGCCTTCCTTAGCGCTATGTTTCGGAGCCGCTAAAGATGGAGAACACTAAGGAGTTCACCAGTTTCATCTTGTGTCAGTTGGGACATTGCGCTTTTGGCCGTACCTTTACCTGTCCTTATATCTTTTTCACAAGAACCTTTAGGTTGAAGTTGCTGATGGTAGCGCCTGGGTAAATTAAGTCGTCCACCCTTTCGAGCAACCTCCACCCTGCACCGTCCTCCACCCTTTTGACCTACAATAATATAAAAAAAACTGTTGTACCAATTGCAAAATTTCTTCAAAGGTACGCCTGATGCTGACAAAGCAGAGCTGGATACCATTGAAAGAGTGTTCTGTAAAGGAAAGGAAGACACACTTCTCGTTGGTAGCGTCATCTCCAACATTGGATACGGCGAGGCTGCGTCGGGTATAACTGCCATAACGAAGGTAATCTAATCATTGAGAGCAAACAAATACGAAATCACTCAGAGTTCTTCATAAGTGATATTTTTTTTAAACAATTGAAGTACTTTTCAGGTGCTCCATAGATTTCAAATTTGTATAGCGAACTCATTTTTTGTTTTAAACTAAATCGTTAAAAAAATGAGTTCGTTCGCTCGATATAATCGGTTTTAATATAATAATATGTATTAATTAAGTTGTTTCTGCTCTTCAATAGGTGTTGCTAGGCTACCATCGCGGTGAGATAGCCGCCAACCTGCACTGTAATACTCCGCGGCAGGACGTGGCAGCGCTGCGTGAAGGGCGCATGCGCATCGTCACGGAGCACCAGCCCTTCAGCCGCTCGTACGTCGCCATCAACGGCATGTCCATCACCGGCGTTAACTCTCATGTCTTGCTGCACGGACATTATAAACCCAAGGTGCGTACAAATGGAATGTTTGTGAATCGGGATTATCCATTCATTTGTTTGGCGCTACAACCCTTTGTGGGTTTTGGCCTCCTCAACGATCTTCTTCCATTTCGCTCTATCACTGGCCTCCTTTCGCCAAGATGTTTTCTTTCCTATCCTCGTCAAATCTTCCTCGACACCATCTATCCAGCGCTTCCTGGGTCTTCCTCTGGGTCTTTTTTTAATCGGGGTCCACTTGGACATGACTCTAACGGCTCCGGTATTGTCCATTCTTTCCAGGTGACCTGCCCATCTGAGCCTTTGCGACTTGAAGAACCTGACAATCGTTTCCACATTGATGAGGTTTTCTAATTCGTAGTTCATTCTTACACGATACGTGCCTTCGTCTCCTCGCACCGGTCCGAAAACTCTCCTCAGGACTTTCCTTTCGAACAGTGCTAATTTAAGTTCGTCTTTTTGAGTCAGCGTCCAGGTCTCAAAAGCATATGTCACGACTGGCCGAATTATGGTCTTGTAAATAGTGAGCTTGGACTTCGAGGTTAAGTGTTTACTGCTTAGCATGGCCTTGCAAGCGTAGAAGCATCTGTTTCCGGCGGTTATACGAGCCCTGATCTCCTCCTCCATCAAGTTCTGGGAGTTTAAATTCGACCCCAAGTATCGGAATTCACTCACACCCTCAATCATGTTGTCTCTGACAGTGACATCCTGGCCTGGCGCAGCAAGGCGACTGCTGGCGAGGTATTTGGTCTTGGATGCATAAACCTGTAATCCGAACTGTGCCGACTCAGATTCTAAGATCATGCCGTGGTTGACCATACTTTGTTTAGATGGCTAGTTATCACAATGTCATGGATCTCGGGATTACCCCCTGCTGAGTTTAACATTTCATTTTTCTCTGAATTAATCGACTGATAATTTCGTAAACAATGCAGCATCTTTGTGACTTTCCAGTTTTCTTTGACCAAAATTTGCCACCACTCGGTTAAAACCTTATTCTAACCATCAGCCAAACTGAAATATTTGGTCAATTTCTCACCGTGAAATGTTATATATTTCTTCCAGGATCCTTCACGCTACAAAAGTAGTATCGCACATCTTCTGACTATATCTGCGAGACAGGATACTATGATAGCGAAAATATTTGAAAATTTAAAGTCACGACCGATAGATCCTGAAGAGCTGGCTTTATTGCATAACATTCATCAGACGAGCATCCCAGGACATTTGGGAAGAGGATTTATCATTTTAAGTAAGTTTGAGAAGAATTCGCAAACGAAACTTCTATGTCATCAATTCAACCTTTTGAACTCATCCGCTGGACATACAGATTTCTCTAATCGCAATTTAATTTGCGGTTACCTCGCATCCATCTGCTACCAGCTGATAAGTTTACCTAGCATGTGTTAATTCTTGATCACCGCCCAATGTCACGATTACTTCACCATTCATCAGTTCTACGGCTGTTTTTGACCCATTGTCACCTTACCAGTATATTCTGGCGTGCCTATGAAACTGCCTTTGTTATTATCTTTTATGTTGCTTCACTCTAGAGACAGACGAAGAACAGAAGACGGTGAGTCTATGTGAGAAGGCTGAGTACTTCGACGACGCTCGTCGACCACTGTGGTTCGTGTACAGCGGGATGGGCTCGCAGTGGGCTGGTATGGGTGCGCAACTCATGCGCATACCCATTTTCGCTGCTGCTATAGAAAGGTAAACGATAAAAAAAAAATGTCTTTTAACTTTTAGAGGTATTCGGAACAGAGTGTAAAGTCCCGTAAGGTCCATTGAAAAGGGAGGATCCTCCGACCAGACGGGGGCTGTGTCTCGTCCGGGTAACTGCCCAACAGTTTTTGTCGGACTGATTATGTTCTATTCGCGCCGAATACTGGATAGTTCGTATGTGGCGCACAGTGTCAGGTCATTATTATGCGTGTGGTGGCATAGATTACGCTACAAAATTGTCGTGTACTTGTACTTAATCCATCTTCGTAACATTTTTTTTTACCGTTAGACAATTTTGTATTTTATTTTTGCGTGCTTAATTAATGATTAAGTTGTGTGTTAACCACTGAAATTGAATTTCAGGTGCCGAAAAACTTTGGAACCAAAAGGAATCGATATCGTCCATATAATTACATCTCCTGATAAGACTATATTTGACAACATTCTACACTCGTTCGTGGGAATCGCTGCCATTCAAATAGGACTCACAGATGTTCTTAAGGAACTTGGATTGTTACCGGATGGCATTATAGGTAATACCGAGAACATATCTATTATTGCCACTGCCCACATCCATGATGATTATTATCGCTTCTCATAAGTAAGAATGGTGTCGACCCAAGCCGGTAGGAGTAAGGCAGGGCTACCTACAGGCTTACGTCTTCGTGTCGAATATGAATTCCTCTCTATTTACCACTAACTTCATTGTCTCTTGTGTAGGTCACAGTGTGGGTGAGCTGGGATGCGCTTACGCCGATGGTTGTTTGACGGCCGAAGAAATGATCTTATCAGCGTACAGCCGCGGTCTGGTGTCTCTACAAACTCCTTTCATTCGAGGATCTATGGCTGCTATCGGCTTGGGATATGAACAGGTAAACTGAAATTAAAAGGTAAAGTTACTCCTACATATAAATGTATCTTAGGAGTCCCTGAGTTCTAACTTTCTTGCCTATGAGGCCTCAACTGCTCCACTACTAGTCTAAAGAAACTGACAAACCCCAAGTTGTATTTGCGAAATGTCTTGTTGCCATCGTCCTTTACTGAACGAAATTCATATGATACTTTTATTCACAGGTTATAAAAATGTGTCCTCCTGACATTGAAGTGGCTTGTCACAATGGCCCTGAATCTAGTACAATTTCGGGACCTGCTGATATCATGAAGGAGTTCGTCGCTGAGTTGACTGCTAAGAGTATTTTCGCTAAGGAAGTACCATGCTCCAACATCGCCTATCATTCGCGTTACATTGCTGATGCTGGTGAGCAAATATAAACCTTATTCTTATTTAACAAGATAAATATCTGTAAGTTTGTGTTCGTATTGTTTAATTGAAATAATTTAAAAACAGGACCCGGCTTGCTGAAGTATTTGAGCGAAGTAATCAAGACACCGAGAGCTCGAAGTGAACGCTGGGTTTCGACTTCTGTTCCGTTCGACAGATGGGAGGAGCCTCTGGCTAAGTACTCGTCGGCTGAGTACCATACCAACAACCTTCTGGTAAGTACCAACAACATACTCGTAAACAAAAAAATCACTCACAAACAACACTAAATATTTGTTATAAAATACTTCCATTTAGCAGTGTTTTCTGATAAGTCTCATAATAAATTAGTAAACATAAGTATACCTAAAAATGATGGTTGGATAGATTACTATTCTTTTTTTCCTTTTTCCTCAGAACCCGGTGCTATTCGAGGAGACTTTAAAACACATCCCGTCCAACGCGGTACTAGTGGAGGTAGCTCCTCACGGTCTACTGCAAGCCATCCTGAAGCGGTCTCTATCTGCTGATTGCCGGAACATAGCACTTACTAGACGTGGCCACGTTGACAACACGTTCTTACTGCTTGAAGCAGTTGGCAAGTACGTTGTTTGTGTATATGTTTCTATAAAAGCTCGAACTACCAAGCCTTACTGGTAAAAGCCTGAAACGATCTATGATAATCGCTTATTTCGGGCTTTTACTTGCAATCACAGGGTAAATCTTGGGATTTACACACTATTATTCGAAATGATGAGAACAATAAATGAGTGATTAAATCGCTTCACTTATTAACAGTAAAATGCTAACAAAAAAAATCTAATGCTTCTAACAGAAATATTTTAAGTTCATGTTGGTATTTTTTTAATCATTTTAGAAAATCATAGACATTACAAGTTTTCAACATTTACAAGTCTCTGAGGGAAATCTTAAGATTTACCTTGTGATTACTGGTAAACGCTCGAAATAAGCGATTATCAAAGATCATTTCGGACTTTTACCCGTAAGAGTGTGATTACTGGTAAATCGTTGACTTCGAGTTTTCAAATATTATGTATGTTTTGTTGTTCTAAGTTTTTGTTGCAATTTTTTTTGTTAACTTAATGAATAATAAATCCGAAATTGGCTTTAATAGTAGTACAATAAGTGTGTTAATGTATTTTTGAGAGCTGTGGATTTTGTGATTTATTAATAAATCAAATACATCTTCGGATTTACCCGATAAATCCTAGGTTTAACCGTATTTCGGGACTTTTATAGTAACATATATACCATGTATATTTGTTCTAGCAGTTTTCATGTCTTTCAGCTGCAGTTTTAGTAGGGAATATTTATGTTTTCTTTTCCCGACATATTTTTATCTCGTTCATATCTACTTCTTTAGAGGAAAATAGGCTCATTTACTCAGCATCAAGAGAGAAAAATAATTTCAGCCGAAAATGCTATGCTTCTAGCAAGACCAATTAGTTTTTTTAAACTATCTTGCTCATTTAATTCCTGTATATCTTTTCAGATTATACATGGAAGGATACCACCCGAAGGTACAAATTCTATATCCGAAGGTAGAAATGCCGGTTTCAACTGAAACGCCGTTCCTTTCCCATCTGGTAGAGTGGGCTCATGGCGAAAAATGGTTAGTGAAATATCTTAATTTTACCACTTCATAAAGGTGTTTGTGGATTTTATAATGAATCTCCTGAAGCAGTGTTTTCGTGGGCCTTAAAACAGGATGGTACTGCGTCTGCGTCTATTTAGGGTTTAATTTATTTTTGTAACTTCTACACTGTTTTTTTTTTTATTTTAAGGGTTTTGCCTCTCTACCATACCGCTAGCAGAAGGAAGGGTGCAGCTTGTACATATAACATTTCATTGCACGATAAGGAATATGAACATCTAAAAGGACACGTCATTAGAGGTACTTGCTTACAAAGCTTAATTATAACAGTATTTCATCATTATAATTCCGCTTCGAAAACGGTGTATTGCTAACTAAACTGTATCTGTCTCTTACACTGGCAATTTTTGAATTTTACTAGTTCATAATACAGCTTCTGAAGCCGACACTGATTTCATTGCTAACACAGGATAGTGCCCATACTCATCATCCTGTAAAGCTCCATTTTACTCTGTAATTGGAGCAATGATGCCCTAACATACATATAATTCGGTACTTGTTCCTTTTTTCAATTTATCTGACCATCTGACCATGATTTATCTATAGTTACCAATATTATTATGTATTATAAAGAATAGGCTTTGAAACTACTGGACCGATTTAAAAATCATTTACTTATAGAAAACTACGTTACTCCCGAGTAACATAGGCTATCATTTAATTGCATAAAAATTAGAGATCCTTATGAAAATTGCAATAATGTAACCCAATATGGCAAAATTTTGCCTGTAAAATTCATTATTTGGCGTGCGCTGTGAAAACTATTGATGATCCATAAAAATTATGTTCTACATGATTAAAGCCCTCTCTTTTACCTACAAAAAAGTATGATATGATATCTCACTATCATAATTAAGTCACAATAGCAGCTTTTGTGTTCTAAAACTGAATTAGATCGCCGCGGTTACTATGCTCTCAATCTAAGGCCGCGGTAGAAACAAAAGTTGGTTACATTCGTATTGTAGTATTAATACTTATTCAAATAAATAGTTTATAAATTAGTAGGTAGGTAGTCAGGGTAGGTTTGTTAGGGTAGGTGGAGAGGTAGGTAAGGTAGGGTATGTAGGGTAGGGTAAATAGGTGTGTAGGATTGGGTAAGGTAGGAAGTGTAGGTAGGATAGGTAGGTTAGGTAGGTAGGGTAGATAGGAAGGTGGTAGGTAGATAGATAGCCAGTTAGCGGGAGCGAAGCCGCGGGCGTCAGCTAGTGTCATATAAATCGAACACTGGATTAAAATATCATGTTTTTCACAGATCAAACCGTATATCCATTCGCATCAACCCTGGTGGCTGTGTGGGACACCCTGGCTATGACCATGGGCGTTCCGAAAAAGCGGTTGTCCGTGGAGTTCCGCGACGTCCACTTTTACTCACAACCTGTGATGCACACACAGACTCAACTGAAACTTAGAGTTGCAATGCAAAGAGGAACTGGATGTTTTGAGGTATTTACTTAAACTTCTATGATATACTTTAGTTATCCAAACCCCTCTTTAGTCAAACGGCTGTGAATGTTATAGGCACATGAGACATTTCAGCTTTGTTTGGGTGATGAAAAGTGGCACTGAATCTCTGGTATTGCAAATGCCTATATGTAGTGAACATTTACCATCAGCCATTAACAAATAAGGTGATTTCAGCACAATGATCCTTCTTTCCAGTATGGAAGTAGTAACTTTGAATTTTGTTTTACAGGTCTTTAATGACAATATAAAAGTAGTAACAGGCACGATCACTGATTTTAAACCAGCCGATAAGAAAGATCAAATACAACTTAAAGAATCCAAAGATATGAATCTCACTGCTGAAGATGTTTATGACTTGTTGCGTGAACGAGACTACTTATACAGGTAAACAAGATTAACTGTTAGTTTTTTTAAAGTAAGGTGGTATCTTATATATCCTGAAACATGGAAACCAAATGTACAACAAACAACGGCAAAACATATAGGTATGGAGGCAATATAGAAGAGTGTTTTGAAGGATGGATAGATAGGAACGAATCGATATTAAAATTTGTGCCATATTAGCCGATTACAAGAAACATGATAAAAATATATTAAAAAGAACACGCTTTAATAGAAAACCAAACTTAGTAGGCAGGGTGGGCAGGGTAGGCAGGATAGGTGGGATAGGTAAGTGTGGTAGGTAGATAGATAGCCAGTTAACGGGAGCGGTGCCGCAGGGGTCAGCTAGTGATCAATAAATTTGAACTGTGAATAATGTGATTAACAAAAAAATGTATTTGATTGTAAAAAAGCGTGGGATGATTTTTAAGATATTTTTAAAATTACTAATAAAAATAATAATCTTTATTATGATATACACAAGATTCATGATACACAAGAGCAGAATGTACAAAATAACATAAGATATCTACATAAATCTACACTGATCATGTAACCCTGTCTCCTAAACTAGGTAGTCCTGTATCTTAGGAGACAGTGATTAGGTCATACAGGGCAGTTAGTCATGAAGGTATAACTGCAGCCAATGTGTATATCGCAACGGTGGTTAAGTAAAACAATTGTGGCTCTACTTTTACCAATATCAATAAAATACTATATAACAAATAACATCAAGCACCCCACGCTTTTTTTTACAATAAGATACTTTTTTGTTAATCACACTATTCATAGATTAAATTTATTAAAAAAATATTCTCACTTTTTTGTTTGGTTTTCTATTAAAGCATGTTTTATTAAAATATTATGTTTTTTTTTAGTTTTGTCGTTCAATTTACCATTAAAGCGTATTTTTTTTTATACGATAATTTATTAATGCAACTACCTTCCTGTGATGGGAGTAGGTAATTAGCGTGCCTTCTGCCTTCCCGGGATCTGATAGTCGTTTTTCAGGTTTCCTCACCGGAACATTTATTTAATACTTGTACTTGCCGCTAGGCACTACCGTGTCTTCGGATATGACTAAAAATTAGGCCATGCATATGTCTTAGCACGCGCCTTGATGGTACAAAAACGCTACCGGGTATCGTAAATAAAAAAATCGCTAATCCTGAAGATCCTAGTAAGGATAATGGGACAAACTATTTAAATTATTGCATTGTCATTGGTCCTTGATAAGTTTGCAAAGTTTCAAGTAAATCCGACGTTTTGAAGTGTGTGAAAATCACGTTCAACGATTCCGTTACATGGATACATACATGTCCAAGATTTTAAAAGTGTGTTAAATATACGACCGTCTTGTCTGACCAAGTTATTGTATTAGGGTACCTTTCTCAAACGAGACCTTTTTGTCATATCCGACAGATTAAAAATATCATGTGCTAACTGGAGTGTAGAATAAAAAAAAACCTTATTTTGTAACCACAGTGGTGAGTTCTGCACCATCGAAGCCGCAAGCTCTTCACTGAATGAAGCTTATCTGGTGTGGCGTGACAACTGGGTCACCTTCATCGACGGTTTGCTGCAGCTGGACATGCTGCGACAGTCACACAATGGAGTCACCCTACCCACGCACATCAGAAGAATCTCTGTGGATGTGGAGAAGCATCTCAAGAAGCAGACAGTTATAAAAGATAAAGTCTTGTATAAAGCTGAAGTACTAGAGGAACATGAATTAGTAAGGTAAACTAGAAATTGAATTTAAAATATTGATAGGCTCGCTTTTGATCACCATCTCACTTCACTTGATGGTAAGCGATAATATTATCGACGAAGAGTCACGCTACGCCTCTACATTTCTTTTTCGATCACGCAAGGAAACTCCGAGTATAGGCCTCCCCATTGCTCTTTGAGTGACTGTAAGCTTGCTGATGAGGTCCATTGTGAGCGACCACGTCTCAGAGCCATAGGTCATCACTGGCAATACATACTGGTCATAGGCTTTCATCTTGAAACACTGTGGTAAGGAGGACGAGAAGTTACCGCGCGATTCCCCGAACGCTGGACAGCTGAGTTGGATTCGCCGAAATGTCAAGTAACTTTGGTACTTAATTCTTGTTTTTTATATTCAGATGTGGAGGTATAATGATAGAAAATATCAGACACCGCAACTTGCCAGCTTTTAACAAACAGAGCATAGCGTTACAGACCTTGAAGTTCGTTTCTAATTTCCAAGTTGACCAACAAGTAAGTGTGACTTAAGTTTAATAACCGTAACTTTTAAAATTATGTTAGAAAGGGGCTGATTACTGAGATGACGGCAAATTGAGATGGCATAAAGAAGACATATTACATTAAAATAATTTGGTGTGTGGCGCTTATGAATTATGGTGATGATTTTGTTGATACATATTATGATCAGGGACTAATTAAAGAGACATTTTGTTCAGCAGATTTCAACTTCACTACAAGTTTTCTTGCAAATGGTTGCTGAAAATATTAACAAAGACTCCATCAAAGTGGTTGGTATCACAAATAACCAAAAGAAAGGATCTGTATTTGATGAAATGAAGAACATTAGATCTAGAGTTTACGGAGTTACCATCAGTTACGATGAATTTAATCTGGGAGACTTGAACGTAACAAAAAATTGTGACGGAATATTTAAAAATGTAGACCTTGCTATCGTCCGTAATCTTTCAGCCGACGATAAAGTAAGATACAAGCTAGTTTCTATTGAATATTATGTTAATCAAGTTTGACAAGGAAATAAACAATATTTTAAAATATTTCAGATGTGTCAACTGTTACATTTTGCTTTTCAACAAAACTCCTTCGTAGTGAGTGAAGAAGACAATTTGTATGGTGGACGCGTTCGGCCGACGACTCTGTATCGTCAACTGGCGGCGCATAGCAACCAACACACGCGCCTGGACTTGCTGCGCTGGCGGCCCAGCAACGTGGGCTTGCGCACTTCGGCCATTACAGTGCGCGCGCAACTCGACTTCTCCCTCCTTTCCGCCACCCGCGCCAACCTCTCTCCGCGCCATCGCCTGCTTATCGTAGCTCCCTATCCAGCACCGACTGCCCTCAAACAGCTTGTGCAGTCTTGGAGAAAAGACGTACAACGTAACAATGTTCATCTAGTAACTGTCAATAATGGAGAAGGTAACAACTTCTTCTTGGATGACTTACCGGATATCGAATTAGCGTTCACCGTTTTGGATCATGTAAGTGGGAATATTGTGGCTATCAATATAGTCTCGTAAACAATCTCAATATTAACAATAACTTTCCATTTTAGGGTAAATGGGGAGGTGAGTATTACATTCCAGTACAGGAAAGTACACAAGAGAGCAGCAATGTAATGCTACAAAGCGCGCAAGTTGGTGATTTGAGTTCTTTGGAGTGGGTCGGTGCTTCTGAGACATGCGGCCCTGGGATACCAGTGAAGGTACGTGGGCTTGTTGTTGAAAATAATGCAGATAATGATTATCTTAAATTAGGGACCTGAAAGATGTACTAGATGGTTTATTTTGAAAAGATGTTAATTTAAACAAAATTATTTACAAATATTATTGTCTTTTTTTGTAGGTTCATTACGCCGGATTATCTAACACCGACATTAAGAAAGCAATTGGAAAAATTACATCACTAAATTTTGGAGGAAACAACTATGGCATGGACTTCAGTGGAACAACCGAGAGGTAACTGAAATGTTTAATTAGTAGAAGTAAAAATGCTGCCGTTTACTTAGGAAAATACATCTTTCAGCACTAATACAATATTACAAAATTTATATTTGCCACCGACACGCTAAGAAGAAGAAGCACTAATACTATCTCTACTTATTATAAAACAAAGTCATCCGCCGCGTCTTTCGTCTGTTCGCGATAAACTCAGAAACTACTGAATGGATTTGCGATTTCATGCGGATTTCTATCTTCTATCAAGGTTTAGGTGTATAATTTGTTAAGGTTTTGTGTAAATTTATTGCAATATAAAGATAATTGTTGTAAATGTCGGCAAAAGTCTAGCCACTTGGAATCTTTCATCGAAAACGTTGCCTTAATCACTTTGAGATATACTCGTAACAAAACAATGTATGGTGGAAATATTCTTCTATACCAATATTATAAAGAGGAAAGATTTTTTTGTTTGTTTGTTTGTTTGTACCGAATAGGCTCCAAAACTACTGGACCGATTTCAAAAATTCTTTCACCGTTGGGAAGCTACTATATCCCCGGGTGACATAGGCTACTTTTTATCCATGTATTCCCACGGGAACTACGCGGGTGAAACCGCGAGGCGTCCTCTAGTCTTTTATAAAGAAAGCTTACTATACCCATTCTAACTTCTAAAAAATGGTTAATGGTTCGATAATTGGAAAGATATTTAGACGGATACAGTATTAATCTTTATCAATTAAATACGTTACTTATCTTACGCCATCATCATCATCATTTCAGCCGAAAGACGTCCACTGCTGGACATAGGCCTCCCCCTAGCGTCGCCCCACTGATCGGTCCTGTGCGTTTCGCATCCACCGGAAGCCCGCAGCCTTGACCAGGTCGTCGCTCCACCTAGAGGGAGCTTACACATTTCATGAATATAATGATAATCCTTTGCACCATATAATTTTAATGAATATCTTAGCAGTTACCGAGCGATAACGCGTGCGTATTTCTATAATAAATAAATAAACTTTTGAAACGAATATTTATAATTTTTCAGTTTCTTTTGTTTCTGGGTATTGTTGGAAAGTTGAATTCCGTTGGTTTTGTTTTACGTAGTGAATTATTTTAAAGTAAAATTTCAACGTCGGATTTATGTTTTGTGTATGGTAGGATATAGGCACTTATTATAATATTATGCTGAATATTATAATACTAACAAAGCCGGGGCGGATCGTTAGTATTGTGATAAATAATAATATGTACTGTAATATTATCAATGCGAAACTAACTCTGTCTCTCTATCTGTCTGTTATCTTTTTACGCTAAAACTGCTGATCCGAGTTTGAGACCCTCTGGGAAGGAGATAGGATAGTTTGTATCCTGGGAATATGTTCACATCCGTACAATTCAACGTAAGGTTCATCTGAAAACCAGCGTCAGACAACTCCTAGTTGTCTGGCATTTTGCTGGATTGGACTTTTTTGGCGCAGCCGCGGGGTACACTATGTATTTGTTTTAAAATTAAGTTCCCTTTTATTTGTATCTATATTGTTTGTATCTGTGTGTGCCAAATAAACTAGTTTTCTTTACCTTGATTTTCGACTATCAAAATCAGAATCAGAAGTCTCTTTATTTTTTGTCATTTCGTGTTACAGTTGTGTTCCGCAAGCAGGGTGTGTGCTTATTTTTATTGTGTAGTACATCGTAAAAAATAAATATATCGAAACAAGAGCCTAAGCTTTTATTTCATTTGGCCACTGCCTATGCCAAAGCATTAGTAGTAACTGTTTTATGCGCGATTTGTTCCGTGTCCTGGTCGCTTGCTGACTGGGAGCCTCCGTAGCGCTGACGCTTTCGACTATCACACTAGCGAACACGCGGGCAGAAGCTAGTCGTCTATAATTCTAATATTACTTTAGCTTGATCGGTTACAAATTTGAAATAAATAGATGGTAAAGAAAATAATAAAAAGCAATAAAACATCAGAGATGTCTGTGAATGTAACGTTGTACTGAGATAGACCTATATTTAAAGCCCAGATGTTGTGATGTTACATGGATGAGTGCG
Source organism: Orthosia cruda (assembly GCA_964057195.1). Lineage (NCBI taxonomy): Eukaryota > Metazoa > Arthropoda > Insecta > Lepidoptera > Noctuidae > Orthosia > Orthosia cruda. Next base: position 9,629,484 of record OZ059842.1, on the reverse strand, counting down.
TTTCGCCATTATTTGTTACCTATTGGCCCATTGGAACAGAATCTCGTAAAATCTAAAAAAATAAGCAATTCAAATACAAATGTTGCAGCGGGTCGCGCGTGATGGGCCTGGTGCGCGGTGGCGCGGCGGGCAGCGTGGTGCGCGCGCAGCCGGAGCTGCTGTGGCCAGTGCCGGCGCACTGGAGCCTCGAAGACGCCGCCACCGTGCCGCTCGCCTACGCTCACGCACTGTACTGTCTCGTGAGTATCACAAACATATACGCGTGAAGACATCCACAATTATTCAAACTAATCTAATCGTGATTTGTTTTAGGGAATCAAATATGACAGGAGGCTGAAATCTGATTTCTCAGTGCTAGTCCATGGAGGGGCTGGAGCTTTGGGTCAAGCTGCGTTATCAATACTCCTTGCTCACGGCTGCGAAGTGTACACAACCGTTAGTGACATGCGGAAAAAACGTTTCTTACTTAAGTTATTCCCTGACTTGAAAGGTATGCAGGAGATTTTCGATTATTTATATATACTTCATGCTTTCTGATTGGTCTACTATATAAATTAATGTGTATAATTAATTTCTTTCCAGCTGATCATATCGGTAACTCTCGTGACCAAAGCTTCGTAGATATGGTTCTTAATGCCAGAAAAGGGGAAGGTTGTAACATTGTTATTAGCTCACTTAAAGGAAACATGAAGAAAGTATGTACCTTGATTTATTTGTTTTAGTAGACATATATTTTATTGATACTAGCTACGAATATTTCCTAATTTCAGGATGCACCTCACTGTGTTGGTAACCTGGGTGCAGTTTTTGATGTTTCTCAACTGCACAACCAAGATGAAGAATTCAACTATGGATTGTACCATCTCACTAGAGAAAGGGCTTTTGCTGTTATCGATTTTTCAACGATATTCGATAATCCCAAGGAAATGAAAGTAAGTGTTCCAAGAAAAACAACAACATTTAACCGGTTGAATGCCGTTATAACCGAAACATTTTAATAATCATTGTATTTCGCGTGTAACCAGTGTGTGTTGCCAGATTACTTACGTGACAGAGACGTGGTCGCTCACAATGGGCCTCATCAGAAGGCTTAAAGTCACCCAAAGGGCAATGGAGAGGGCTATGCTCGGAGTTCCCTTGCGTGATCGAATCAGAAATTAAGACATCCGCAAGAGAACCAAGGTTACCGACATAGCCCGAAGAATTGCCAATCTTAAGTGGTAGTGGGCAGGGCACATTGCTCGCAGAACGGATGGCTGTTGGGGCCTAAAAGTTCTAAAGTGGCGACCGCGTACCGGAAGGTGCAGCGTTGGAAAGCCTCCCTCTAGGTGGAGCGACGACCTGGTCAAGGCTGCGGGCGTCCGGTGGATGCGAAACGCACAGGACCGATCAGTGTAGAGACGCTTGGGGGAGGCCTATGTCCGGCAGTGGACGTCTTTCGGCTGAAATGATGATGATGATGAATCTCGCGTGAATCCACGTATTAGGCACTCAGTGTTAAAGGACACTAAAGAAAACTCATTACGTACAAAATAGGATACCTTTACTAAACTAAGAGACATCACGAGCTACAAACCACGAGCACGGTGAAGAAATAAGTTTAATCGCGATAGGTACTACTCGTATCTTATCTATATAATTATATATTCTTTGTTAAAATAAATAAGCCAGTTAGGTCCATTCTGTTATCTCATTGGTGAATTTTGTTGCATCGACAGGCTTTGCAGATGATGTTGAGTGAGGGTATCAACCGCGGCTACGTGCGTCCTCTGTCGCGCGTGTCGTACGCGCCACACGAGGCCACGCGTGCCTTCCGACTGCTCGGGACCAGCAGGCACCGCGGCAGAGTGCTACTGAAGATGGATGAACATACAACGCAAGCGCAACCAAGGTGAAAAGAGACACTCTTTTCTTTAATGCATTTTATTGTTTTGAGATTGTAGTAGATGGAAGCATTACAAATTACACTTATAATGCATTTACAATATTATTCTTTTTCTTGCAGAATCTCTTGCAATCCAAACCAGTGCCAACTTGTAGTTATGTACGATGAACGTTTTGGACTCCAGCTCGTTGATAAACTAGTAGCTCGTGGAGCGAGGAAAATTCAAATACATAGCGGGGCTCATGCTACTGCTAAGTTTCATTTTAAATTACGGTAAGAGACTGTTGGCTTTTATCAACACTGTAAACTTTACCGATGAACATGTAAATGAAGATTATTATGTTCTAACCAAAGCTAACCAAAACCTTATCTAAAAAACTTTTCGATTATTCAGCAATTGGCAGAAGGTCGGCGTGGAAGTCCAAGTGTCTTCTCAGGACTTAAACAATGAAAAGGACATGGTAGAACTGCTTAAGGATGCTACTCAATTGGGCTCTGTTGAAGGCATATTTGCCATTACAAATGATGATCAAATGTTTCAAGAAAATTTGTTCTCTAATTTGGATATAGTTTCAAGAAGATTTTGCTCAGATTTAAGGTACAGCATAATTGCATTATTGTTTTTAATGTATGTGGACATAGATTAAAATCTTTTATTTTAAATCTACAATACTCTTTTATTTTTCAGATACTTTGCGATGATAAATATTGGTGAAACAATGCTTGGCAAGTCAATGTGTCTAACTCGTGTTCAAAATAAATTTCCAGCTAAATTGATAACTCTGCCTCTACTAAATAATGTGAGTACCACAGTCTAATATATTCACAAAAGGAATTATACTTTAAATAATGGTATTAGCTTCGCTATGTTTTTTATTTCCTTTGAAAGAACGTAAAACATTCATAGTTCTGCTACTAAAACCTTATTTTCGAAAGGTTTTTAGAAGTTTCAGGATGTTGAATAGAAATGGCCTTATAACAGACCCTTTGGTATCTCCTGATCCCCTGTGGTGTTCTAGATAAATTTATGTTATTTTTATTTACATGAGAACAAATTGCATCAAGTGACTTGTGATAAAAAATATTTTTGCTGAATTTTATAAGAAGTGTACCGAAGTGCACCGATTCAAATGCTTTATATAGATAAATAAGCACTTCCATATTGTTTCTTAAATATCCTTTGAATCAATTATAGAAATTCGTTTCTGGACGTATAAAAACGAAACTGATATGATTAAAACAATCATTCATTTCCATTCAGGAATGGAGTGCTGGTGATGTGGTGGACGTGGTGGAACGAGCACTTTGCGGAGTGGACACCTTGGTGGTTGCACAGAGAACACATAGACAACAACCTGATCTGCTGAAAAAACTTGCTGAAATAGCTGGTTAGTACAAGAAAAGACACTGTTGATTTATACACTTTTGTTCTTTTTTCTAGCGGTTCTTGCTGGTATAATGTTCAGTGCCAAATATTTTCCATAAATAGAAGACCAGTAAATGCAATTACGATATTTGATGTTAATGTTTTATTTTCAGATGTATGCTTGACCAAGGAATCACCAAAAATGACTAATTTAGAAGAACTCGGCATTCAAGATGATAAACTGCTATTGGTTGCTAATTATTTGAAAACGCATTATAACGTTGACTTCACTGAACAAGAGATACCACAGTTAACAGTTGAAACGTAAGTATATTTACGCAATTAAATGTTGGGTACTTAGTAAATGTTACCAATATTATAGAACTAACGGTTGTAATTGTTTATAGAATAATACATTTGGGTAAAACTGAATTTGCCTTTGAAGATGTTAAAGGCTTAGCGACATTCATATCATACGTGGACACGGACGAGCTGTTAGCGACTTCAGAAATAGTATGCATGCCTACTATTACTAGCGGCGACGATTTGGTAAATATTAACTTTGCATTATTTATGACGCTTGATGATTTAATTAAATTAACAATGATGATTATGTACGGCTATCTTCTTCCATACGTCTCGAAATGCCATTATGAATAGCTTAGCATACATCTTCATTCTAACCAAATCATCTCAGCCGATCGATTAATTGAGACCTAATTTTTTTTTTTAATATTGCAGCGTGAAGACGAATTTGACGCAAGCCTGACGTATCTGTGCATAGTGCCGGGTATGGAGGGTCACCACGAGAGGTTCCGCGGCTTGTGTGAGCGCCTCAAGCTGCCGGCGATAGTGTTGCAGCCGGGACTGGACCGGCCCACAGAGACCGTGTCCGAGACTGCCCAGAGATACGTAGATGTATGCTCTCACAAATAAAAACAAGCATTTTGAAGATTTAATATGTACCAGCTACAGAATTAACCCTTTTTTTTTCAAATTTTAAGGTGCTCCTAAACAAGACTGGATTGAAAAATACTTTCTACTTATTGGGTTATGAAACAGGCGTTCTGGTGGCGTTGGAAATGGCAGCCATACTTGAGGATCTTGGTTAGCAAAATTGGTTACCAACACCATTCTGTAATTTATTTGAGTAATTGATCAAATTCATAACGTTCATTTCTGATTTTTAGGTCTAACCGGTACTGTATACTGCCTTGGATGTACACCGAACGAAGTTCAAACCGTGATTGAAGAAAATATCGCAGAATACAAGACAAAGGAGCAACTGGAAAATGGAGTGGTCAAGCATATGTTTAAGTTGATGGCGGGCGACGATGTTGTGGACTTGGAGGAAGCACTTAGAGGCGTTAATACGTGGGCGCAGAAAGTGGATGTGTGTGTGCGCACGATGTTGGGTCGTGTGCCGCACTCAACGCAGTACTCTCGTTCGCTGATAGAAGCTGCCCTGGCGCGTATCGAGCGCACGCGTAATTACGTGCCACCGGCGCGCGCGCTGCGATCTCAGCTGGTGCTGCTGCGCGCCGCATCTGCACAAAAGACGTCAACGGCACAAGCGCTGCAGCAACACTGCCAGCACCCAGTCTTCATACACCAGCTGACATCACCACTGGCACATGTTACTAGTGACATTAGATGCTCATCTCTCATTAATGAGTACTTGGATCCAGCGATTTTAGAGTCATTCAAAGAACAAAATATTTGCGAAGCATATCTTCTCAACCCTTATTCTTTTATTACTGCTGATAAAGAAAATTAAAAAAAACATATTTACATGTATATTTTAAATTAATATAGATTACATTTTGATTTATCGGTGAATTTTATTTAAAACGAGCTTCTGCCAGCGGTTTCGCTTACGTAAAAAGTGTTTCCTTATCCCAAGGAAACATTATACCGGGATGAAAAGTAGCGTATGTGCTACTCCAGACTACAATCTATCCCTGTGCCTATACTTCTATTAATACGACTATATCCGTTCAGCCGATCTGTTATGATTGAGTAACAAACATCCATCCATCTATCCAAATTTTCGCATTTAAGGCCGTACCCTGAAATCAGCATGAGATATGAGTATGCCTATTGGCCTAGCGGCACTTGTGGCGCATGAATTACAGTAGTGAATACGCCCAGATTTTTGAATAAAATCGAATATTGGTCTTTTGAAAAAAGTAAAACTTACAAAATGTTCGTTATCAAATTGTCTATCCATTAGTGTTAATACAAACAAGTATTAATGAACAATTTATGAGGAGATGCATGCTACCAATCATTATTTCTCATTTTTATGATTTTGTTGGAAGGAGATTAGTGAAACATATACTACACTTAAAAAAAAAGAAATCTACAATTTTGGAATCAATAATATTTAGTAATTTATTGTATTTTTATGAGTTGATATTTCATTTTGAATAACGAGTAGATAGCTCCTAAAAACTGCACGAAAAACGGCTAGCGCGGCGTTTTGCTCGGGGTAACGCCTTAATATTATTTTATATGTAGTGAGAAGTGAGACAACATAATATTTAGTTGTGTGACGTGGAGGAGAGGAGAATCATACGTCTCGAACCTTTTAAATCACAATATAATTATATTACTGTATCAACGTACATGAAGGGATTTGTGCACTATAGTGTGTCGGTAATTGCATCAACAGAGAAAGCTCGCTTGAAAAAAAAAACACTAAAACAAATGAAGCATATTATTATGATAATATCATATATTATTTGGATTTTCACAATCATATCACAGATTTATAGTATACCAGCTGTTACCCGCAGCTTCACCTGCGTTTATATAGATTTTGTCAATTAATTCTGGTTATCGACATACAGTGTGAGAAAAGCCAATGTTGCAGTTTTAGTATTAATCAAAATCGGCCCCTTGACTCCTTTGATTGTATTGTGCTATTCTTCATAGTAAAGGCTTTAACACCGTAGACCACATGCATACGCTGCGGCAGGTTATACAGAAGACCGAAGAGTACAACCTGCCTCTCTGCTTAGCGTTTGTGGACTACGAGAAAGCCTTTGATTCGATCGAGACTTGGGCTGTGCTGCAGTCTCTCCAACGGTGCCAAATTGACTACCGGTACATCGAGGTGTTGAAGTGTTTGTACAAAAACGCCACCATGTCAGTTCGACTTCAGGATCAGACCTCGGATCCTGTCTTTCTGCAGCGAGGTGTGAGGCAGGGAGATGTCATATCTCCGAAACCGTTCACCGCTGCACTGGAGGATGTTTTCAGGGTTCTGGACTGGAGAGGGCTAGGCATCAATGTCAATGGCAAGTACATCACTCACCTTCGGTTTGCCGACGATATAGTGGTCATGGCTGAGACTATGGAGGAACTCAATACAATGCTCGATGACCTCAGTAGAGCTTCCGAAAGAGTGGGTCTTAGGATGAACATGGACAAAACCAAGGTGATGTTGAATACCCATGTCCCACTCCTATCAGGGTCGGAGACTCTACACTCGAAGTTGTGGATGACTATGTCTACCTGGGACAAACGATCCAGTTGGGTAGGGCCAACTTCGAGAAAGAGGTCAACCGTCGAACCCGACTCGGCTGGGCAGCGTTCGGGAAGTTGCGCGGTATCTTCACGTCCAACTTACCACAGTGTCTCAAGACGAAAGTCTATGACCAGTGTGTGTTGCCAGTTATGACCTATGGCTCTGAGACGTGGTCGCTCACAATGGGCCTCATCAGAAAGCTTACAGTCAGCCAAAGGGCAATGGAGAGGGCTATTCTCGGAGTTTCCTTACGTGATCGAATCAGAAATGTAGAGATCCGCAAGAGAACCAGGGTTACCGACATAGCCCGAAGAATTGCCAAACTTAAATGGCAGTGGGCAGGCCACATTGCTCGCAGAACGGATGGCCGATGGGGCAGAAAGGTTCTGGAGTGGCGACCGCGAACCGGAAGACGTTGCGTTGGAAGGCCTACCACCAGGTGGACCGATGACCTGGTGAAGGTTGCAGGGATCCGCTGGATGCGGGACGCACGGGGCCGGTCAAAGTGGCGACGCTTGGGGGAGGCCTATGTCCAGCAGTGGACGTCTTGCGGCTGATATGATGATAATGATGATGATATGATTGCTCATAGTGATGATTTGGCCATCCACGACCACTTGGAAAACTGAGCCTGTATAGGTACAGGAAACATTAACGTAAAAACGATTAACTAATTTAATTAAAGACATTGGTCAATGCAGGTATAGGTTAAATAGTTACAAAAGGTAACAATAAACTAAAGAGTCATAGGTTCTGCTTTGCTGCGAATTGAAGATACCATTCTCCAATCTTAAATTTTATATACAGTTAATTGACATTCCTTAATTTTGCCGTTAATCATGGGTATAACATTTTAGGACGCTGCTATGTTGTATGCCCTTTCGTTTGGTGCTAATACATACGCATTCTGGGCCCTAGACATACGCGAACATCAGCAGCGACATGTAGCTGGCCGTGGGTAAAACATGGCTTTTTCAAATGCATCCCTGCTACTCTTGAGCTTTGTTAATAGTAATAGCAAAACTAAGTTTGATTGGAAAGTGGAGTCTTTTGAATTGAAATGATAGGTCAGTGGAGATTATTGGGATTCGACGTACTCGTCTCATACTTGTTAATATATGGGCACCTATTATATTTTTTTTATTGTCTATGGGCTCGCGCTTGACCACTATCTCACCTGGTGGTAAGCGAAGATGTGGTCGACGGCGAAACACGCTTGCCAAACTGTAAGGCACAGTTTAACTCGGAAGAGCTTAACGTAAGCCACGTTAATAAAAAAAGAGTTATTAATAATTAAAACTAAGAAAAAGGTATTGAGAATAAAAACTAAGAGCCGGCTTCGCACGACGTGGGTTGCTCGACATTGACAAATAAGCAGGCAGCAGGATGGACAGGAACTTCAACAAGATGTAAAATGCTCGAGGAAGGCAGGCGAGCAGGCACCACGACTGACAAGCAGGCACACGGGTTGGTAGGCAGTTACGTAGGCAGCAGAACGAATAGGCTGTTAAAACGGGCAGGTATTTTGCCCTTATTGTGTCATACGAAGCCTCTTCCCAAAATATAATCTAAATTAATATGCAAATCTCAATCATTTGTTCATCAAAAACATGCCTGCAAAGTTTCAACCAAATCGGAAGCCACAATAAAAAGATTCATATACAAAGTTTAGCTTTCCCCATTTACCACCTTAAAATTCGAATTTACAAAAATCCTTTCTTAACTAACGTTTACTATCTTTTACATACACCTGCTAAAATTCACACTCATGAAGAAAATTTCTACATCTTATCTATACAGCCCCAACCAAGGGGGGTTATTAAAAACACAATACACTTTAATTATTTGTTACGGAAGTATTGTATTATAGTATTGTAAACTATACAAGTTTGAATCGATCCCCATAATAAGAAGTTTCATACAAAATTAACCCTCCCCTTTTTCTCCCCGTTCGTGTTTTATGCAAGTTGCCTATGTCCTTCTCAGGGTCACAAACTATCTCCATACCAAATTTCATCTAAATGGGTTCATAATAAGAAGAAGTTGCATGATAAGAAGTTAGTTACAAAATTAACACTCCCCCCATTTCTCCCCTTCATGTTTTATGCAAACGAACGGTCAGTGAACGGTCGATCCGAGTAGTCGTTGACGGCTGCTCCTCTGACCTTATGGCTATTAATGCAGGAGTTCCTCAGGGGTCTGTTCTCTCTGCAACTCTTTTCCTGCTGCACATCAATGACCTTCTTCTGCCTGGTATTGTTGGGTACGCAGTTGATTGTTCTGTTTCGGAGAGATACTTGTCCAGCGCAAAAACCAGCGGGGATGAAGTTCGTTCATTGAGAGAGGCTATGGTAGAACGTACAGATTTGATCTTAAGTCTTGTCTCCCGGTGGGGTGATGACAATCTGGTCTCTTTTAACACCGCCAAAACACAGGCATGTCTTTTTACCGCAAAGAGGACTCATTTCATCTAAACGCCTATTTATTGGGGTGCATCTGTACTTGTAACTGATCGGTTCGAGCTCCTTGGCATGGAGTTGACATCCAGTCTCAACTTCGGCGCCTCCATTGAGTACAAAGCCCAAATTGCGGCAAAGAAACTGGGCGTCCTAAACAGAGTGAAGCGATACTGTATGCCTGGACAGCTATTAACTCTTTACAAGGCGCAAGTCCGATCCTGCATGGAGTATTGCAGCCACCTCTGGGATGGCTCAGCTAAATATCAGCTTGCCACGCTTGACTCGGTGGAACGTAGAGCTAAAAGACTAATTGGCGACGTCAAACTGGTGGATGCCAAGCTTCACAGCTTGGCTCATCGCCGTAAGGTTGCCTGCTTGTCGGTCTTCTACAGACTGTACTTTGGCGAGTGTGCTCATAAACTCCACGATCTTATCCCATCGGCCCCCTACTACCATCGGACATCTAGACGCACTGCAAGTTACTATCCTCACCTAGTTGAGATTCCACCAATTCGCACCAAGCGCTTCCAAACATCCTTCATAATGCGCACATCAAAAGAGTGGAACTCACTGCCTGCGTTTGTGTTTCCGAACGCATACAACCCGAACCTCTTCAAAGTTAGAGTGAACAGGCTTCTTCTGGGTAAGCTTACTCCATCGTCGACTTTGTCTCTGTCACCTCTGACCTAGACTAGAGTCAAGAGCAAACCCATAATAAATAAAAAAAACAATTTATCCTGTCCTTCCCAAGGTATCAAACTAAACACATGAACACGGTCTAGGGATATTTTTAAAAAAGCGAATTACTATTAATGTGTTAATTATTTATATGACATGTATATATTTAAAAGATACGTTATTTAATATTCTACCATTTTTTAATAATGGTTAAGGTACTTCAATTAAAATTTCAGGCTTTTATGGAAAAAAATGAAGCATAGACGGAAACCGTATATGAATTAACTTTTAATTTATGAGTAAAAACTGAAAAAAATAAATAAAAAAAACAATTTATCCTGTCCTTCCCAAGGTATCAAACTAAACACATGAACACGGTCTAGGGATATTTTTAAAAAAGCGAATTACTATTAATGTGTTAATTATTTATATGACATGTATATATTTAAAAGATACGTTATTTAATATTCTACCATTTTTTAATAATGGTTAAGGTACTTCAATTAAAATTTCAGGCTTTTATGGAAAAAAATGAAGCATAGACGGAAACCGTATATGAATTAACTTTTAATTTATGAGTAAAAACTGAAAAAAATAGAAAAATCATTTAATTTGTGTTTATAAACTTGAAGTTAGTAGTCTGAGAAAGTGCCCATGATGTTCATAACACATCGGCAACGATTCGGCATGCTCAGAACAAGGTTGTCAATGTCTTGCTGCGGCATATTGTCCCATGTCCTTCTGAGGTGCGCAAAAAGTTGATCTTCTGTAGCCAGATTTTCAGGAACTTCCTTCAGAGCTCTTCTTTGCAGCATATCCGACGCATGCTCAATGGGATTTAGATCTGGCGATTGAGCAGGCCAGTCTAAGGCCCTAACATTGTGTGTATGTAACCAAGCTGCTACCGTTCTCGCCGTGTGTGCCCGGGCATTGTCGTGCATGAGCAGGAAATCTTGCCCCATTTGTGTTCTGTGGGGCAAGATTACGGGCCCCAGCACCTGTTGGACGTATCGTTCTGCCGTCATATTGCCCCGCACCCAAACGAGATCCGACCGTCCTCCAAGACGAATTCCTGCCCAAACCATAATTGTTCCTCCTTGGTATGGGTGAACTTCCTGAGGGTTCTGAAGACGGCTTCATCGTCCAGGAACTCGCCAAACACGCGTACTTCGTGAATCTGGATGGAAGCCGAACCTGGATTCATCCGTGTACAGCACATTGGACCATTGCTCACGGCCCCAGTCCACGTGGTTCCGAACCCATTCTAATCGTCGTCCACGATTGCCTCTCCGCGGAGTGGTCTACGAGAGCGTAGATTGCTTTCATGTAGTCGCCTTCTTACAGTTTGGTCACTCACAAGCACTTGGTGTTCCACTCGCAGCCTTTGGACCAATTGAGTCGCCGTTGCATTTGGTTGAGCTCGCGCAGTAATTTGCAAAAATCGGATTTGTCTGGGGGTAGTGATGCGACTTGGCCCCCGGTGCCTCTCCGCTACTTCACCTGTGGCACGATAGCGTGTCCACAATCTTGAAATTACATTTTAGTGGGTCCCTATGGCCTCAGAAACATTACGCTGAACAGACCCAGCTTCCAGCATTCCCACAGCTCGTAACATCTCCGCCCTCGTCAAATGTTGGCGTTGCATGGCTACAATACCTCAATTTTAACTTTATCTTTCATTTAAAAATGAAAAAAAACTGTAACTAAACGTAATTCGTATTGTTTTCTAAATTTCGCACAAATGAAAATTCCCTCTCCTACACATCAAGACATTTTTATGCCACCGAAACAAAAGAATTTTCAAAAATTTGAATTTGGAATTAGTCTGAGATAAATTACAAACAAATCGGTGTACAAAAGATTCCAATGCGGCCAGTACTTTTCGAGTTATTTAATTGAGTATGCAATATCCCTAGACCGTGTTGATGTGTGTATCTCCATACCAAATTCCATCTAAATCGATTCCAAGAAGTTTCAAACAAAACCACCCTACCCCCCATTTACCTACCCTCGTGTTTTATGAAAAAGAGTAGGCTATGTCCTTTTCCGGATCTCAAACTATCTCCATACCAATTTTCATCTAAATCGGTGCAGCGGTTTAAGCGTGAAAAGGTAACAAACAGACAGACAGAGTTACTTTCGCATTTATAATATTAGAATGGACATTATAGGCTGTTGCATCAATGAAGAATATTAAGATATTTGGATTTTTTCAATCGTATTACAGAGTTCATTTTAAATACTTCTTTTTCAATACGTAGACATCAAATCTTACCAAATGTTGGAGCGCCTACTCAAAACAGTTTAGCAATAAATTACACGTCGACAAACTATCACCTTTGCTAATTACTATTTGTTATTTTTTTATTGTACTTGCTAATTAAAGCTCACAGACGTAACTTGTGCCTCCTGCATTTTTTATTATAAATCCCGCTAATTTCCGCACATATTGGTCCTTACGAACCGGATTAAATTAAATAACGTGGATCAGCTGCACATATTTGGAAGATCAAGAAAACTAAATTAAACAGTGGAATTAGCGAAAAATTATACATCGTCATTGACATTGAGATTATTAACCGGCGGTGTGGTATGTGAACATTAAACGGTGTTAAGCCCAATTTTTTTGTTATATCGTCACCCAACACTCATACAGGTAGTACCTATATAACGCCAATTAAGGAGTTATAAGGTTAGTCCTATTTATTACCGATTTCATATGTAAATTAGTTGTTCGTAAAAAATGTACCGTACCGTTTGCATTGTGATATTGTGATACATGGCAGTCAGTAGCAACAATACATATTATTATTGTTAAGTTAGCAGCAATTAAGTTAGAAAACATATTTATTAAAGTATAGTAATATTGATTTATTATATTACATTATTTAAATTTAATTGTCAGTGCCAAAGATCACTTTAACGATTTATGTTGCATAGGTACGTAGGTATTTCTATTTAGTTACGACACAATTTTAGAGTGCTAGATATTATTGATTGTTTTCTGTAATAACATTTAATTACCGTGTCACGAAGTTGTTGTCTTGACCTTTATTAAAGTTTGTAGGTCATTTAATTTTATATAATAATTAAACGAGTTGTTACATTTTAGATAGGTATCTACCTACTTACGCAGTTATTGTCAGTGGTCATTAAATCATTCTAATCAGTATTATATAGTAATTATCATCTGTATTATATAGTAATTATTCTGTATTTTTAAAGCAATTTATGTAATACATTTGACATTTGATTTGACATTGGATAATTTTAATTGACATTTAATTATTGTTACTTTATCATGTATTTAATTTATTTGTTTTTGAAATTGAGATTTACTATTTTGTTGTTATGTAATTTACTAATTTATCCAATGACTTTTATTATTGAAATTTAAATATTTGTACGTCACTAAGGCCAAACATGACTGATCTTTATCTATAATGTAATTTAATAACTTGCATGCTTTGTATGTGTACTCATGTTTCCACAAATAAATAATCTTGAATCTTGAATCTTGATAATCGGGCGGTAATTTTCCTAAACTTCACATTTGTTCTCAAGCTTTCTTGAGAACAAATGTGAAGTTTAGGAAAATGTGTTCTCAAGAAAGAATAATAAAGTCATGCCTTTCTGAATAAATGAAAATGTCAATAAAAAAAACCTGCCAAGTGGGAGTCGGACTCGCGCACGAAGGGTTCCGTACTATTATCGCAAAAACAGCAAAAAAATCACGTTTGTTGTATGGGAGCACCACTTAAATATTTAATTTATTCTGTTTTAGTATTTTATAGCGCCAACAGAAATACATCATCTGTGAAAATTTACACTGCCTAGCTATCACGGTTCATGAGATACAGCCTGGTGACAGACAGACAGACGGACCGCGGAGTCTTAGTAATAGGGTCCCTGTTGAACACAGGCCTGCGGATCACAAGCCAAGAGGCAAACACTAGTAGACCGATAGCGCTAGACTATTTTGATGTCATAAGTTTAAAAAAATCTAAAGTTGCTTATTTCTTGCCTGTGGATACAGTCGTACCTATGAAGCGTATTTTTGCGTTTTGTGTCAATTCGATGATTTGTGGTTGATTATTTTTATTCAAATCAAAACTTGCAAAATTAATTTAAAGTTTAAAATAATTATGGTGTAATATCTAGGATAGTCTGCGGAGTGTGCAAACCCAATTTGTGTCATATTCGTCCAGTGCAAACCGACATAGGGTCATTAGGTAAATATAGTGCAAAAAAAATATTACAATTAATGAAATAACTATTTCCTTTCTCAGATCACTAACATAAGCCTATTAAATAAATTTGTGCCAAATTAGGACATGCAATTTTAAGATTTTTTATTATTTTGCTTTGCCAAGCTACAAACGTTTCAAAAAAATAGTACAATCATCATCATCTGCCTAGCCTTTATCCCAATTATTGTTGGGGTCGGCTTCCAGTCTAACCGGATTCAGCTGAGTACCAGTGTTTTTCATGGAGCGACTGCCTATCTGACCTCCACAACCCAGTAACTGGGTAACACGGCACCCCTTGGCAAGACTGGTGTCAGATCTTCAGGCTTCTGACTACCCGTAACGACTGTCATAGATCTTCAAATGACAGCCGGGACCAACGGCTTAACGTGCTTGCCGAGGCACGGAGGAAACTTGGTATGTTGAAATGGTCATCCATCCACGGACCGACCTCATCAAGCGTTGCTTGACCTTGAAGATCGACCCGTGCGGCTGTTATTATTTAGCCACGAGCAAAAATAGTACAATCATTAGAGTTCATATATTCAATATCATAAATGCATGAAAAATCAACATTGTAAATTTGTGTCATTTTCATGCACGATAATAAGTATTTTCGTAACTGTGTTCATATAGGATTATCGTGGAATTGCGGAATGAAACACTGAGTGGTAGAATGTCTTATAATCCCGGTAAAGGTACACTAACATTCAGATTTTTATATTATACAAGGACACTATTTCTAACTAATACAACCGATTAAGAATACGCGCGGCGGTCAGGAGCTCGGGCGCGCGCGGCGGTTCGAAACTTGACCTTGCGTGTACTACGCATGCGTCGGACGTTGATCAGCGCGCGAGCGTTTAGGTTGCGTTCTCGCTCTCCCTCTCTTATGCCTCGAGTGCATAGTCATTAAAGCGAGAGGGAAGGCATGCGCGGCGGCGTCCGGAAGTACGTGGGCTGGAATTATTTGCGACAGACTCCCCCTCTAGTCTAGGAGAACGTCCCCGTTCCTGGACTGGCTCATTGGCCTTGTGCTTCGGGCGTCCGCGTCGTCGCTTGGGAATGACTGGTTTAGGTGGTACGTTGTTTCCAGTACCACTGTCTACAAAGGGCGTCAAATCCTGTGCATGATATTTTCCTAAGGATTCATCAGGGTTTCCTATTGGCGAGATAAGATAGGTGGTAGGACTAACCTTCACCGTTATAATATACGGTCCATCGCGTTTAGGCACAAATTTAGCGGTGAGACCTTTGCTACCTTGGCTCAGTACATGTGACCGGACCAGAACCTTATCTCCAACCTCGTACGTTGCACTTGGTCGACGGGATCGATCAGCAACCTTCTTAGACTGATCTTGCTGTAATTCGACTCTTTCATGAACAGCAGATAGTGAGTTGATAAAAGATCTTAAGTAGGGAGTAATTTGGGGAAGAAAATTCTCTTTATCAAGGATCGCCCTCAAATCATGACGAGCTTCCGTAGGGGACCTCATTTCTCGGGCAAACATGAGATATGCGGGAGTGACACCCGTGGTTCTACATACCGCGCTATTCATAGAGAAACGAATCACTGGGAGTTTCGAAGGCCAAGAGCAATGGTCATTCTCCACGAGTTGTGCGAGCTGCGCCTTGAGGTCCCGATTCTTACGCTCGGCACCACAGACAATTACTAGTTTATTACCCATTGCAAGTTTTATTCAAAACATCTTCCATTACTGACTCGAATATAGAGTAGTTTTTATAATTAGGGGGTCTGTAGACGCACACTATGACATGCTTATCCAGCTCAACACAGGACGGTTCAACACTATGCTCAACTGAGAGGTCTACTATATCTTTACGAGGTTTTGATTTAATAACATTTTTAATTAATATAAGTGAACCCCCACGCAACATAATATTTCTGTTAAAACAACTGCCCACAGTATAATTTTCATAATTGATTAGCATTTCATAATCTTTCAGCCAATGCTCAGTGAAACAAACAATTTCAAACATTGTTTTTTCTAAAAACAGATCGATTTCCAATTCCTTTGAAGAAAAACCCTGAATATTCTAGTGGAATTTGTGAAATTTTGCGAGCAAGAAGGTACCTATTTGATGGTGAATATACTCTTAACTTTTCCGTTGGTACCCTCCCTTGTCCTATTAACTAGTTTAAAGAACAAATATTAATAGCATTTTTTCTAACGTTATGCAAGGTATTGACCACCTTTAAATTAGTACTATTACTAATATCAATAATAACTGGATACTTCGACATACTACTTATGTCTGAGTTTATTGTATAAGATAATAGACGAGCTATTTGATATCTTACCCTAAGAGGCAGATACAAAGTATCGCCTGTCGACTTTAATTTATCAACAAAAATGTTGATGTCAAAAAAAACAAGTTTGTCACTAAAGTGACTCACAAGAAAGTGCAGATGCTTATTAAGCATGTGAATGTGATTATTTTGTCTATTTGACAATTTATCCAAGTAAGGGAAGGCACACAAAATAATTTTACTGCAATTTAACTTGTCTTTTACACACTCAGTGATGTCATCTTTTTTTACTTTTATACTATTACCTACAAATACAGTTAAATTGGTATCTGGTTTATATATATTCTTTGTCACAGATTCCATTATTTGCTTGTAAGATGACCCGGGCATGCAATAATTAAAAGTGGAATGACTCTGATTGCCATTTATTAATTTACCTAAACCTTTTCCAATACCGTCTGAAAACATAACCGAATGCAAACCTTTATTACAATGACTAGATGAAAAACCAGCACTCTCAGGCCGGTCTACTTGAGGCAGATCCTGTGCTACATTTGATATGTCTTGTATGAAGACACTGTTTTGAGGCACCCTCTCAGCTTGGACCGGGTGCTCTGTAGCATCAGGCTGGACTGCAATTAGATTTGAGACTGTCTGGCAGTTACACTGACACCTCACTAACTCATTTTTTTTTTTTTTTTTTTTTTTTTTATTGGAACAATAAAAACACATATACAATTATTTGATTGTGTACGGAAATAGCTGCATTAGTAGAACTGTGTCGCAGCCATTAACGCCCACCTCCAGAAGGGAGATACAACGTTCCAAAATAAATACAAATTAAAATTCAATTAATAAAAATACAAGTCAAAATAAAAATGATATAAAAATGAGAAAAAAAATTAAAATCAATTAATTAAAATACTAGTCAAAATTTAAAATTACAATGACTAATCAATTATTAAGAATTAAATAACAAATTAACATTTAATTTCCTATTAAGTAATAAAGTCAAAAATTACAAAATTAAATGAAGTGTTCAGAACTAAACTTAAAACAAAATTTCAAAACAACAATCTTTCAATCATTAAAAATTCAAATCTAAAACAAACACAAAAACGAGCAGAATAAAATGAGAATCAATAAATAAAACACAAAATTTAAGACACTTAAACAAAAATAAAAATCACTTATTAAAAATTATAATCAAAACATAAAACAAAAAATTACAAAATTCAAAAAAAAAAAAAAAAAGAAATCATTCATTCAATTAAGCAATATTTATGATAGACGTGTATGCGTGGGTATGTTAAAGAGTTTGTGAATGAGAATGTATTAATGTGAGTGAGAATGTGTGAATGTGAATGAGGAGTCAGTAATGTATGTATGTGAGTGAGTGAATAGACGAAATAGCAATTTTCTGGTGGGAGAGCGGGCCCTATGACAAAACTCTAAGAAGATTTTCAGTCTCCTCATATGTGCGACTTTGTAGGTACGTAAAGATCTGGGTTTTGCATTCACGTAGCGGAAGAGGGTAAATATTTATTGCCTTATTTATTTTATTATAGAGCATTGAGCTTAGATATAGAAAATGCCGACCTGCCAGTACAGTTCTCCGCGGCAATGATTTGCAAACTCTATCAGATCTACGTTTATTTTTGGCAAGTTTGACATCAAAAGACAGTTGCACATGCCTCCTAAGAATAACTTGCCTTACAAAAAGTTGTCGGACTGTGAGCACATTGCAGAGTCTGTATAGTTCAAAAGTTGGATAGCGGATAGGTTTGGATAGCATTACCTTTAAAACGGATCTTTGAGCTCTTTCTAGGCGTAGCATTGTAGTTTTTGCCACTCCACCCCAAGCCGGGATACAGTAACCCAGAATAGACTGCACGAGAGCAAAGTAAACCAATTTTAGAGTTCCTTGGTTTGCTATACACTTCAAATATCTAAAAACATACAATATATTTCTGATTCTAACAACTGTAGCCGCAATTTGCTCGTGCCAGCTCAGGACTTCGTCAATTACTATGCCAAGATACCTGAAGTTTCGCGTTCGTGCAATCATACTACAGTCACAGCCTCGTTCCTGGCCAGGATTACAAATGTGAGCCCGAATTGAAAAAGATGCTGGGGGCAACGAAGCCATTCCCGAACCAAATGCAACAAACTTAGTTTTCTCAACATTTAAAGTTAAAAGATTACTAATTAACCAGTTCATGACCCGTCTGAGGGCCGTTTCAGCATTTGCACCAGCCTCCAACCAGTCCTTACCTTCGATGAGCAGAGCCGTATCATCAGCGTATGTTATTATTTTGCATTTAGGGAGAGATAGTCTGCAAAGGTCATTTATATAGGCTAGAAAGAGAGTTGGTCCGAGGACACTGCCCTGTGGAACTCCGAAATTAAGGCTCTCCTCCTTACTAATATGGCCATCAATAATGACACATTGTGAACGATCACTGAGGTAACTCTTAAAAATGTCCAAAGCAACACCTCTCACCCCAACCGCCTCCAACTTGGTTATCAGTATAGGGATCGAAACCGTATCGAAAGCCTTGGATAGGTCTAGGAAGATTCCAATTGTTTTAATCCTTTGGTCTATATTTTGAACAGTAGTGTCCAAAAGATCCATGATGGCATCCTCAGTAGATTTTCCAGGCCTAAAGCCATATTGGTTGTTGGCAAAAATCTCATTTTTGTCAAGAAATCGAATCAATCTTTTATTTAAGACCTTTTCGAATATCTTTGATATAGAACTCAACACTGATATTGGCCTATAATTATCCATATTGTCTTTAGCTCCTTTTTTATGTATGGGATGGACAATACCTTTCTTGAAAACCCTAGGAAATATGCCAGTACTCAAACAAAGATTACAGACTCGGGTTATGACCGGTATTAGGACAGACTTGGCAGCCTTGAGAACGCTAGTCGGGATGCCATCCCATCCCACTGCACAGTTACTTCGAAGATTATTGATGATGGACTCAATTTCACTTTCATCAACACTGTACAGTACCATGGAATTGGAAGGACCCTCTTTACCGGATTCGGTGGCACCCTGGGGATTGTTATTTTGTCCTGAATACTCAATCAATTTGGAAGCCAACTTTTTGCCCATTTGTGGCCAAAATGTGTTCTTTAATTTGAAATTTTGAATTTATATATTTATTGTAAAGAGAACTAAGTCTGTTCTCAAGTACCTGTATTTCTAACTGTAAGCGGTGAGTGTCAATCTCATATATTTTTTTGCTGTCTTCTAATTTAATTTGGTAATTATTTAATTTATTAACTAGGTCAACACGTTCTTTCCTGAGTGGAATATTTTTAATAAAGAACTTGTGTTGTTTCCTAAACTTGTTGCAATTTCTAATTATTTTATTTAGTTTCGCATATTTTTTTTAGTTTGTTATGACTAACTTTGGAACAATTTTTATGATTTATTAAAGATTTTTCAGTTAAGTTACTTTTAGGTATTGAATCCGGTTTACAATTTGATTGAATAAGTTCATCATACAAGGCAAGTTTCATCAACCTGAGTTGATTCCTGTTCTTTTTGTAATTTAAAAATATATGATTATTTGCGTGAATGCTTTGCTTGCTTTTTCTAGATCCCTAATTTTACTTAAAGCCTCCTCGTATAGATTACTGCATTTATTGAAACCATCTGTGACTACCCTCAGTTGGTCGCGTTCATCCACAACATTCTGGTATTGCTGACTAAGTTCATCTAGCTCCCGTTTAAGGATTGTGTTTTTATAAACAATGTTCTCAACTTCTACTTCACAATCCTTTCTCTCTTGCGACATCGCCCTCCATTGGCTTTGTGAGTCTTTAAGTTCCTGGAGTGCTGTTCTCAGTTTAATTTCTAAGTACTGAGCAGCAGCCTTACGGGTCATCACAGGCATGGTTTTAGGATAATTACTGGAAATAGAAAAAAAGAAACTGTGTGAACCAAAGGAATAGAGGAAAACAAAATAAAATAAAGCTGGAATGGCTGGATTATAGTTAGTGTTGTTCAGTAGAGAAATAAGGTAGGCTGTTAAATTGGCTTAAAAAGCTATTTATTACTGACTTTAGTTGCTTGTGATTGCCTTGAGATTTTACTTTTTTTTTATTTGTATGTGGGTAAGATGTCCAGAATTTTAATGAATTTTTTATTCTATTTTTCTAGTTAAATTATGCAAAATAACGATCATAGCGTTATGTAAATGATTATTATTAAATTATCTGAATAAATTAGTAGAATTATGCACATTGGGATCTTAGATTTGTTTTGTTTTCTACGATGTCAACAGAACTATTTAGATTCACTCCACAGTTCTAAATCAACAGAATTTGTACGTTAAAACTAACAAGAACGTGTTACAAGGTTAAAATTACACTTTGTGTGCTATAAATAAACAATACTGCCCTTAGAATATCCGTAGTTCAGCACTTCAGACTTCAGGTTCAGTCGTCAGCTGTTTGGTAGGTTACCGGTTCCGTGCCACAAACTTTTGTATAACTCGATATTTTTCCAGTAAAACAATAATCCTAAATCCTAAAGCACACGGTGATGTACGCCTCGCGCACTCTCTCCACCGCCGAGAAAAACTACGCACAGATTGGTCGTGTGGGTTTGGCGGTGATATTTGCCGTAACTAAATTCCACGATTATACAGGGTGTTTGGAAGGGAGCTGTACATACGCCTAGGGTAGAAACTAGGGATAGTCTGCTACCTACCCCCGCCCATTATATTGACCTTGGCCTCAAGGTTTTTTTTTAATTTATTATTATTTTTTATTTGACTTTTTTATGATTTTTTGACTAAAACTACCTGTAGCTCAAAATCTATCCATGGGACCGGTCGGCTAATGGTCTTGTTTTAATCGTTAGAGTCTTAGGGTCCTGCATAAAATTATTTTACACCAGAAAATTGTGGAGAAGAAAAGTTATGGGGCCTGAAGTACCGTAGTAAGGTAAAGAAATAATTTTAAGGGCAACTTTCTATGGGGTTTAAAAAAAAACTAACAGGGTTGGAGTTCTTCTGATTTTTTTAAAACATCCTCAGTCCATGCCCTTTCTAACGATATGCTAAAAGTGTAATTATCACTTTTAGTTTTAAAGTTATTAATTAATTTCCGCAACTAGGGCACTTCAAGCAAAAATTTCAACTAATGAAAATTAAATGTGTTCGATCGTAAAACGATGGCAAATGAAACAAAAAATTTGGTAATGACTAATGTCATTAAATTACAAATTTTAATTAATTACTAATTTTAATTAATTACAAATTTTGTTCAAATTGATGACCATTGACCTGTAAACATGCTCGGCACCTCTTCCTCATCTCCACGGTCACCGTTCTAAGCAGCAGTTCCTCGCGCATTGTATCGAATGCGGCGTGGCTCCTGTTAATTAGAACCTCCCTTGTTGGTACTTCTTCTGCGTACACCAACTCTTTCGCCCTTCCCCAGACGTAGAAGTCGAGTGGGGTAAGGTCAGGCGACCTTGGGGGCTAGGCTCCAATGAGCAGGACAGCCGTCGTGCTGGAAGACTATGGGCCGATCTTCGTCAAACACTTCTTCCGCTAAATCAGGCAAATCGTTTTCGAGGAAATCTAAGTAGTTTTGCCCGTTTAGGTTGTCTGGCAAAAAGTGCGGCCCTATCAACCGATTACCGATGACGCCTGCCCATACGTTCACGGAGAACCTTCGTTGAAAACCTCTGTGCCTCTTGACTCTCGGGTTTTGATCTCTGGGTGCCCAGTGATGGAGATTGTGGTAATTTACAATTCCTTTCTTGTCAAACTTGGACTCGTCAGTCCAGAGAATACTCCGTAAAAAATTAATATCTTCCACGTCCGTATGGAGCAAGTGGCGGCAAAACTCCACCCTTCTTGCATAGTCGTTATCCTCTAAGCCTAAAACAATAAAAATATCAACGTTAGCGGTTTCCTTATGAATTAGTAGCTATGTAACATTGATTGCTATCTCTGTCTTCCCATTTCTCTCTCTCTCACACACATGCTCATGTTAATTTAAAAATTGCCTATGAAATTCACATGCTAGTTCATTACATAAGAGCTAAAAACAAAAACTTTATGTAAAAAATTACCTTGAACAGGGGTGTAGTGGAAAGGATGACGTCCATTTTCGCGAAGAACCGACCAGACTTTCCACACGCTTAAACCAAGCGTCCGGGCTACGGTTCTTACGCTTCTGGTCGGATCTTCCTCAAATTCAGCCAATATGCGTTCTTCCGCAGCCAAATTTGGTTGAAATCTGTTCACGGCTGGTTCCCGGAAATTTAAATTTCCGGTTTCTCGCAGACGCCGATAAGTTGAGCCAAACGTTTGGTGGTTAGGCACTCGCCGGTTAGGATACCGTTCTTGATAAATCCTCCGTGCCTCGCGCCCATTGCAATCAGCCATTCCATACACCACCAGCATGTCGGTGTACTCTTCACTGGTAAATCCAGCCATTTTGCCAACAACAAGGTAACAAATAACAAAACTTAACAAAAACGAAGTAATAACAAACTCAACAAAATTAACGAAAACAGTGGAGCGTCGTAACGGCAAGTACGTAAGTTAGCTAAGATGGGTAAATCTCGACTGACTAACAAAGACCCCAACGAATTACCTGCCCGGCCCCGTCGACCCAAGAGCGAAAGAGACATGACATGACATGTTTTGTCTCTTACATGTTGCTCTCGTGTAAGAGTGAGACAACAAATTTGCCAACTGTAGGCCAAACTGGTTTAAATTCTGGAAATTACATTTGTCTTACAAATGTCGACTCGTGGTGGTAAAAGTGCCCTAGTTGCGGAAATTAATTAATAACTTTAAAACTAAAAGTGATAAATACACTTTTAGCATATCGTTAGAAAGGGCATGGACTGAGGATGTTTTAAAAAAATCAGAAGAACTCCAACCCTGTTAGTTTTTTTTAAACCCCATAGAAAGTTGCCCTTAAAATTATTTCTTTACCTTACTATGGTACTTCAGGCCCCATAACTTTTCTTCTCCACAATTTTCTGGTGTAAAATAATTTTTTGCAGGACCCTAAGACTCTAACGATTAAAACAAGACCATTAGCCGACCGGTCCCATGGATAGATTTTGAGCTACAGGTAGTTTTAGTCAAAAAATCACAAAAAAGTCAAATAAAAAATAAAAATAAATTAAAAAAAAACCTTGAGGCCAAGGTCAATATAATGGGCGGGGGTAGGTAGCAGACTATCCCTAGTTTCTACCCTAGGCGTATGTACAGCTCCCTTCCAAACACCCTGTATTTATGGCCGAAAATTTACGCTGGTTACGGATTGTAAACCGTTAGCATCAATATTTATCGAAAAAAAAGGAATACCGCTTATGGCCGCCAGCCGGCTACAGCAATTGGCGGTAATTTTGGGTGCCTATAATTATGAAGTAAAGTGTATAGGCACGCGCCATAACTGTTTGGCCGATAGTTTGTCTAGAATACCGGTTCCGGATGATAACGAGCGAACTCGCATCGATACCTACATACATTTCGTCGAAGACTCCGCACCGATTAGCTATAAGAGTATCGCTAAGTACACGGCTTCCGACAAAATTTTGCAGCAACTCACAAACGTGATTAAATGAAACTGGTTATATTGTAACAGCGATGATTTCAAGCCATATTTCCATTTAAGAGGTTCCTTGAGCATAGAACAAGGCTGCATTCTGTATGGGCATCGTGTGACTGTACCAACCATTTTGCGTAAACAAATTGTAAACCAGTTGCACGAGACACACCAAGGCATCGTTAAGTGCAAAAGTTTGGCTCGCAACTATGTATACTGGCCAAGCGTTGACGCCGATATAGAAGATGTTTGCCACGCGTGCGACACATGTGCGCGCGAGCGCTCCGCGCCAGCGTCGGCGCCGCTGCACCCGTGGGTGTGGCCGCAGGAAGCGTGGTATCGCCTGCATCGCGATTTTTTTTCATTAGCGGGTAACACGTTATATTATTTCGTCATTATAGATGCTCACTCAAAGTGGATCGAAGCTTTTAGGGTCACCGGCACCTCAGCGAAATCCACGATATCCAAATTGCGTCACTTGTTCGGAAAATTTGGATTTCCTCATGAACTAGTGTCAGATAACGGACCACCCTTCAATAGCACAGAATTTATTAACTATGTACGGAGCAAAGGGATCGATCACATAACGGTAACGCCCTACAAACCGAGTAGCAACCGAGCCGCAGAAAACTGTGTAAAAATTATTAAGGCCGCTCTAAAAAAGGCTATACGCGAGAGAGTGGAACTATAGATAGCTTTGGAAGATTTTTTGTCAATTTACAGATCGTCTCCACACACTATCACCGGAAAAACGCTCGCGAGTTTGATGCTGAAGAGAGAGGTCCGCACGACCTTTGACCTTTTACGGCCCTGTGAAGCCGATACGGTGAAGCGTAAGCAGACGGCGCAGATTATTAACAAGGGAGGTCATTTGAAGGAATTCTCAAAGAGAGATGCCGTATATTTTAAATTGTACAGAAATAATACTTTTACATGGGAAACTGGTACTGTATGTCACGGCGCTGGACCTCTGACATATTATGTTCGAAGCAACGGGAATGTTCATAAAAAGCATATAGATCAGCTGCATCGTGATCATTCAGCTGATTATAATAATGACCTCGCGTTTGATAGCTACGCATCGGCAGACGCAGGTCCTGAATCGATCGCGCCGCGCAGCCCGTCAACGCCTTCGCCCGCGTATACGCCAGTGACTACATCAACTCCTGCGCCCGAGCGCTCCACGGCGCGCGCGACTCTGACTCCGCCGCAGCCAGTGGACGCCCAGTCACGGCCTAAAAAGAAAAGAAAGAAAAGAAAGAAAGAAAAATGTATTTATTGGCATTAAAAACAAAAACACCTTAAAATTAAACAAAATAAATAATTAAAACTATTAATACCAAAAGGGCCTCAGCTCAGCATAATGCCAAGTGGTAATACAGTACCACCTGACGCTGACTTTCAGCTGCAGCTCACGAGTGCCATACGCTCGAAAACACAAAATAACATTTATAATATACAGTTTTTTTGTTTTAAAATTACCTAAAATAAAATTTTGCGACTCATTATAACTCAACAAATTTAAAAGTTCTATGTGCCCATTAACAAAAGAGAACAAATAAAATAAGTATTTTATTACATCTTTAAAGCAGGGGGCAGGTCACTGAACTAAAATAAATTAAAAGACAATAATAAAAGCACAAAAGATAAAATCTATCAATGTATAAAATTGATAAAAATTGTTTAAAATTTATAAATTAAAATATAAACAATAATAAAAAGTAAAAATGATAAAAAGTATACAATTAATAATATTGGTAAAATAGAAAGACGTATAAAAATTTAAAATGTATAAAGTTGATTGATAACAATGCCAACATTGAGAAATGCATAGGATACTATGATAAACTCAATATACCCTGTTGATAAAAATAAATAAGAATAATAACAATAGAAATATATTGTGCTTTAAATGGCTGACGTGTCAGCACGAACATCTTTAAATTCATTTTGATGATTTAATAAAAACAACTTTAATTTTAATTTGAATGTCGAGCAACTTAAACTATACTTTATTGGAGGAGGGATATTGTTCTAGCATTTGGTAGCTGCGTACCGAAAACTGCCTCTAAAAGCCGCCGACTAAACGCACACGCAAACCACCCAAAAGATTCGGGTTTGATATTGACCAGTCCCATCGGCTTCATCTGTCAAGCGCACTCATCCCCTATCCTCTCGAGTTGTTAATTGTTTAATATAATAATAGTTGTTTAAGAATTCAATCCGATTAGTTCTTAACAGTTCTATGGCGTAAGTAGATCACAATTTAAACAATGCCCTGCGTGCATTTAAATAAGGTCCTAAATTAAATGTTAAATTAAAGGCTACATAAAGCTACATAAATATTACAGATTCATACAACCTATGGTATTTGTGCATACCGAATTATTAGTTTTTTAATTTTGTGTGTTGCCTATAATTGTATTACTACCAACTTAAAAATGTTTGATGGAATTATAAAAAACTACGAGGGGAGAATGCTGTATATGTGGGTACTTGTGTATTATGTTTTCGTATACCTACCGTGCACAATAAATAATCAGTCTCAAATTACGTGTGTTTCTATTACCAGTCCTCTGCATCCAAAATCCAGTATACACCATTTGAGTCCTCTCACTTGCTTACTAATTTGATAATACATAATAAATTAAAAAAAACAGAACATAGGTAATAACTTGATTATCAATACTTCTATAACTAATTTCATTCTGCAATAATAATTCATATCGCAGCGAAAATTCTTTACTTTACAGTTCAACTCAAAGAATCTCATCACAAACAAAATTTTAAGTGACATTATGTTCACGTTACATCAAAGTTTATCTCAATTCAGCTTATTTTTATCTAGGTATAAATCTTTATCAAAATTCGAATTCATAAATCGGGATCAGCATTCTCATTCTTTATTTCTTTTCACTCATCTTAGGTCATCCGTTATCTTGGTGCCATTCATAATCTGCACTGACCTCTATGACAAATTGTGCTCACATCGTATAATCTTACTCACATTCTTGCAATCATAAAACGTGCGACATCGACTTCTCAATGCCATTAATTTTCTGCACTGATTGCTCATTTATAGATATCATCATCATCATCATATCAGCCGAAAGACGTCCACTGCTGGACATAGGCCTCCCCCAAGCGTCGCCACTTTGACCGGTCCCGTGCGTCTCGCAACCAGCGGATCCCTGCAACCTTCACCAGGTCATCGGTCCACCTGGTGGGAGGCCTTCCAACGCAACGTCTTCCGGTTCGCGGTCGCCACTCCAGAACCTTTCTGCCCCATCGGCCATCCGTTCTGCGAGCAATGTCACTTAAGTTTGGCAATTCTTTGGGCTATGTCGGTAACCTTGGTTCTCTTGCGGATCTCTACATTTCTAATTCGATCACGCAAGGAAACTCCGAGCATAGCCCTATCCATTGCCCTTTGAGTGACTGTAAGCTTTCTGATGAGGCCCATTGTAAGCGACCACGTCTCAGAGCCATATGTCATCACTGGCAACACACACTGGTGGACTTTCTCGAAATTGGCCCT
The DNA here is from genome assembly GCA_964057195.1 of Orthosia cruda. Lineage (NCBI taxonomy): Eukaryota > Metazoa > Arthropoda > Insecta > Lepidoptera > Noctuidae > Orthosia > Orthosia cruda. The sequence continues at coordinate 9,601,911 of OZ059842.1, read as the reverse complement.
ACCCAACTGGATCGTTTGTCCCAGGTAGATATAGTCGCCCACAACTTCGAGTGTAGAGTTTCCGACCTTGATAGGAGTGGGTGTAACATGGGCATTCAGCATCACCTTGGTTTTGTCCATGTTCATCCTAAGACCCACCCTTTCGGACCCTACTGAGGTCATCGAGCATTTTACTGAGGTCCTCCATGGTCTCAGCCATAACCACTAAATCGGAATCCAGTTTGTTGGGGAGGCTGGGAATTGTCAAACTTGTTGAAGTGTACAACTGCCCATAGAATCTCTCGATCTCCCTCAGAAGCTCCGGTTTGGCTGATACGATCCTGCCATCATCGGTCTTCAGTTTCATGTGCTGGCTCTGCCCAATAGACAGATATCTTGCAAAGACCTTGGAGCCCTTATTCCGCTCAATCGCATCTTTAATACTTTCGGTATAAAAGCGGCGGAGGTCGCTTTTCAAGGACTTTGAGATCCGTCTATTTAGCTGCCGGTATTTCAACGCATCGTCTGAAGACTGCAGGGTCATCTCACGCCTTTCCTTCATGAGCTTGAGAGTAGGATCAGAGAGCTTTTTGTTCTTATCTGTACGGCGGGTCTTGAAAAACTTAGACCCAACCGTATGGACAGCTATCACGAATCCATCGCTGTATTCGCCCACGGAGCTCCCTAGGCACTCGAAACGATTCTGGAGTTCGAGTTGAAAGGTCTCGGGGTTTTGGACTTGGATCTGTGCTGGACGGAGCGTGGACTTCATCAGTCGAGACCTTTCAAGCTTGACATTAATGTTCAATGTGCCTCTTACCATGCGGTGATCTCTCCCGGTTTTCACCGGGTTGATCACAGAGACATCATTGAACATTTGCTTCTTGGTTGACATGATGAAGTCGATCTCGTTTTTACTTGCACCATCGGGGCTTTGCCAGGTCCACCTCCTGTGCTCACGCATCATATAGAGAACTGGCCAGTAGGTGACCCCGGTGGTTCCGACGTCCAACTCCAAATTGCCCCACTTGCAGCTCATCCTCGTCTCGTTTGCCCAGTTTTGCGTTGAAGTCCCCCATGACAACGGTGAAGTAAGTTTTGGAGCCATGCATGGCTCTAGAGATATCCTCATACATGGTCTCTACTTCGTCGTCGGGGTGTGCCGAGGTCGGGGCGTAGACCTGTATGACGTTCAGTGAATATCTTGCGGATATTCTGAGTATAAGGTACGCCACCCTGGTCGACACACTCTCGATCTTCACCACGTTTATCACAAGGGACTTGTTGACGATAAAGCCGACACCACCCTGGGCCTGCCGGTCACCCTCTCGGAAATAGAGCAGGTTACCGGATTTGAGGATTATCGAGTCCTCTTCCTCTCTTCGGACTTCAGATAGCCCTATAATGCTTCATCGTTACCTGCTCAACTCTTCCTCGAGTTCGGCTATCTTCTCGTCGGTCCGGAGTGTTCGCGTGTTATAAGTTCCCAGGTCCAGTCTTCGGTGCTTATTGGGGTAGCCGGGTCCACTCCGGGGATTCTTTGCACCCCTTGTCACGCCATCGCCTTGACCGCTACCATAGCCGAGGGTAGACGGGCTGCCGGGCACTCGGGGCCTTTTATTCTGTGTGCTATTCATTTTGGTTTAGGGGGGTTTGCCATAATCGCCACGCTTGGCAGGCGGGTTGGCGATCGCATTTTATTGATAAAGTGCACAGAGAACGCTGCTGCCCTTTCTCTGGTGTGTCTTTGAATGTGTGAATTCTTTACGTCCGTCACCATACGGTATTTATAGATATATTACCTTAATAATGACACGCGATTCTTACTCATTTTCATCAGGGAAGTTGATTAACCCAGCATTTCATTATTATCGCCAAAATCGAATAATTTTATTGTTCCTATCTACTATTATGTAAAGCATTAGATCACTCTCTTTCTACCTCTATTTCTGTACCCTCACTCTGATAACTGTCAGTGCTCTCAATGGCGTTACCTTTAAAATTCATCCAAGGATGGATTTGTCTAGCGCTACATTATTTTCATACCTCTTGTTACCCTTTCTAGTTAATGGAGTATCTTCGACGATAAATCTGTCATTAAGTAATATTTTGAGGATTCGATAGGGGCCTTAGAAGTTGGGGGATGAGCTTATGTGATTTTCCTACATGATCTTTGTTTATAACTGTCCTCTCTACCCTGACTTAATCACCTACATTATATTTTTTCCGACTCTTCCTATGCTTATCGAACTGCTTTTTAGCATATTCCTGTTGTTTTCTTATACTTAACCTAGCATTCAACCTCAGTTTTTCGTTCAATTGTTTCGGCAATTCCGTCACTCAATGTGTTTTCCGAAGCATTCATCAATTTACAACCAAACAGCTGCTCAGAGGGACTTTTCCCTGTTGTCTTATTAGTAGTGGTATAATAATAATTGTACGTCACCTATGTATTCATCCCATAAGTAGTCATTTCCATCATGACATTTGTACTTATAGCATCAGTTATTGTTAGCGCCGCGAGCCTTTTGGGTGGTTCTTAAACGCTAACATGAGGGGGTGCGGGGAATTTACCCTGAAATGGATAGAACTGTCTATACAGCTCTTTCCAGGCTTCTAAAAGACTGGAGCGGTGATTCAAAGCCTTGCTATGAGAATCGGCGGTTTGTGGACTGTAATAAATTTTATGTGGCAGCATACATTGATTGGAAATGAGGCTATTGTTTGGTATGAGGAAACAGGAATGAGAAAAGGATGCAGCGCCTTACCTTTATAGAGGTCTGGAGCCGCCTTCCTGCTGCTAGGACCTTGTATGTCCTCGATGTGTAGGTTAACCACGCGGCAAGCCAGCGTGGTTTCACTGATGTTTCCTATTTCTTACACAGCACTTTAAGTCAATGTAACTTGATGAGTAGGTAGGTCCAGTTTCATAAATAGACCCGAAAACCTGGATTTATCACGAAATGCATGATATATTAGCAGTAAGAGCTCTGAAGAGATGCTTTCGCGGCTGCGCATTAGAACGAACTTGCACTCCTTTCAATATGGCGTCTGTTGCGGTCAATCTTCTTCTAGCCTTGTATGGCTGTCTCTCTCTGACCTATGGCAGACGCTGCAGGAATGAATAGGAAGGAAGGTCACTGATGGGAAATGTAATGCTGATGCTACTACCGCCACATTCTGGTATAACTAAGAGTCGAAAAGACTTGAAGTAGATAGATTTGAATATGAGCCATGCATATGGCGGTAACATTCTCCCGGCCTTAAAGGGTTGCCTTTAAAGATGTGAACCATAAATAATTACAAAGCTTATCACTATATAATTGAGCGATATGATCTTATCCAGACATAATCAGAGTCCTTAAAAATTTATTTGCGGGATCGTCTGCTCTTAAAGAGTCAGAGAATAACATAAATTTACCTATTTGCAATAAACCTATTTCTAAACTAACCTAAAGATAAGAGAGCTACACTCTCATTGGCTCGGTAAAAGGCACACACGGACAACTGGGCGGACCAGGCTACCCTTAGCAGTCCGTACGGTAAGAGACCGCGTTGTGCCATCTTTCGAGGTATGAATAGTGATGGTAAGTTCCCGAGAATATTCTCGTTGCGAGAACTTTGCTGTTAAGTTCTCGAGAATATTCTTTTGGAAGGGAATTTATGAGAATTTAAAAATTGGATGACGCTATTGTATCGATTTATTTTGGGAGCAGTAGTTTTCAGTGCATTTGAACGTTTTACGAAGCTAAAGCCAAACTAATCTACTCGACAACTTAAATTCTCAGTAAATTCTCCGGAGCGAGAACATTCTCGAGAATATTTCCGAGAAAATTCTCATAAATTCTCTTAAATTTCTTATGGTGTGTTACAAAAGATTGTTTTTTTGGACTCTTTGTTTAATGGTTTTGGTTTGTTCATAAATTTTCAATTGTGAGCAATCAGACAAATTTTGCCTGCACTTTTGCCTTTTTTTTTAAATGGTTTTATTTAGCTTGCCCTGTTTTTTGTTATACCTAGACCTTTAGTTCCGAAGACAATAGAAGTTAATATATTATTAGTTTTATCATTGTAAATCCAAGTTGGCCGCCGCTACAAAATAGCGGCATACATATTATTTTTCAGAACTCTTTCAATATGAAAAATCTTAAAATTATAATCCAATATGGTCGCTAAAAAAATTAAAATGTTTTTCTGCTCAATTCCTCTTCGAGTTCGTTGATCTTCACGTCGGTCCGGAGTGTACGCGTGAAGTATATTGCCAGGTCCTACCATATTCGAGGGTAGACAGGCTGCCGGGCAATAGGTGCCATTTTTTTCCTTGTGGTGTTTCATGGTAGTTTATCCATAATTGATCGGCGGCTGTATGGTTGATACATTTAGTGCATAGAGAATGCAGTTGCCCATTCTCTGGTGAGTCACTTAGTCATCTCTTATGACTCCCGTGGGAGATATGGGCTGGTGCTATACTTTACGTTCGAAACCATACGGTACAATGCAATTCAAATCAATTTATCTGGGACAAAAAGGTCCAGTTAGGTAGGTCTAACTTCGAGGGAGAGGTCAACTGGCGAATCCGACTCGACTGGGCAGCGTTCGGGAAGTTGCGTAGTATCTTCTCGTCTATTATACCACATTGTCTCACAACTAGTGTGTGTTGCCAGTGATAACCTAAGCGACTGAAACGTGGTCGCTCACAATGGGCCTCATCAGAAGGCTTTAAAGTCACCCAATGGACGATGGATAGGGCTATGCTCGGAGTTTCCGTGTGGGATCGCATCAGAAATGAGGATATCCGCAGGAGAACCAATGTTACTGACATAACCTGAAAAATCGCAAAACATAAGTGGGAATGGGCAGGGCACATTGCTCGCAGAACTCGATGATGGTCGATTTGGCCGAAAAGTTCTGGAGTGGCGACCGCGAGTTGGAAGATGCTGCGTTGGAAGGCCTCCCATTAGGTGAACCGATGACCTGGTTAAGGTTGTGGAAATGCGCTGAATGCGAGACACACGGAATCGGTCAATGTGGCGACGCTTGGGGAGGCCTATGTTTAACAGTGGACTTCTTCCAGCTGAAATGATAATGATGATGATGACTTCATATATGAAATCCGCCATTTTTTACCGGCGGCCATATTAGATTTGGAAATTTTTCATTCTAGTGGTCAAACTCTTACATTTGATACCCATATTGAAGGGGTTGTTAGTATGCATGTTGGTAATTAAGGAAAAAGAGCGTTCCACAGAAACAGAAGTTGCTGAAGCAGTCAAAACTTTCAGAGCAACTGCCCCTAATTCAGTTTTTGAATATAAATTTAAAAAAAGTCACGCAACTAGCTTGAATTTTTTAGCTGTTTCCTAAATATACTCTTTGCTCCATAAACCAGTCCCGCATTTACGTTCAGACGCTTCTTCGAACAGTTGTTGAACTGAAATACTGTGTTCTTGTATATATAAACAAGTTAATAATAAACTTCAGTCAAGTTAAGAATAAACTCCCAAGTCCCATCCGTCTATGTTTTTCAATATTTCTTAACTAAAATGTAGTACCTGGGCGACCGAGCTTTGCTCGGGTGAAAATAGAGAAAATGACGTTTTCTAAAAATGAAACCTAGCTAGATCAATTTATCGCTCCCTAAAACCCTTGCAAACTAAGTTTCACCAAAATCGTTGGAGCCGTTTCCGAGATTCAGATAATATATATACAAGAATTGCTCGTTTAAATTAATACATTTAAACGAGCAATCATAAATTACATTAGCAATTTCCACTCTGCAACCTCATAGAGTAATGTTTTTTCGAGTTAAGTATGATTTAACAACAAAAGAAGTTGACTTTAGATCATAATATCAAATATAGTGAATTAAAATTGAGCAATCTTACTTCCAATTTTAAATTCTCATAAATTCTCGTAAATTCTCCGTCGAAAGGAACATTGCAGAATATTGCAGAACATTCTCGATCGGAGAATTTTCTCCGTGAGAGAATATTCTCTCGACCCATCACTAGGTATGAACAGCCTCCACCACACCTAGCGGCCAAGTGAATGGTGGAGCATTATCGACAATTAGTATAACTACAGATCGCAGTGGAATTGGAGTGGATGGAATATTCCACTTGGATCAAGATTGCAATTGATGCAAGTATTCTACTCGCCATCGCTGCCAGAAAGACTGTACCATCTTGTGCAAAATCGAATGTCTGTCTAGCAAACTTACGTTCTCTACCTGGGGAGCAGGCAGAGAGCGAAGGGGCGCAGTGTTAAGAAAATGAGCCGGCGTGAGAGCAGAAGTCTCTGAAGGGTCGCTACTCATAGCGGTCAGCGGACGCGAATTTACAAGTGCCTCGATTTGCGTTAACACCGTCAAAAGCTCTTCATACGATAATATTTGTTGACCGATAATCTTGAATAAATGAGATTTTACCACCTTTACCATGCTTTCCCAGCAACCTCCCATATGAGGCGACTGGGGTGTTATGCGTTTCATCTCTATGCGACTTTCTGAGAGCTCATATTCAAGTTGCGGGCGATGCTCATCGAGGAACCTATAAAGGTCGCGAAGGTAAGAACTACATCCGACAAAATTAGTACCGTTGTCAGTGTATATACACTGCACAGGACCGCGACGTGCTAGAAATCGTTTCAAGGCAGCAAGGAAATTGGCGGTACTTAACTCCGAAGCGATCTCCATACGCAAACACCTGGTTGTCAGGCACGTGAAAATACAAAGCCAAGCCTTACGGCTTCTAATGCCTCTTCCACGAACCGGCGTATACTGGAGAGGACCAGCATAATCACATCCAGTATGCGTGAATGGCTTGTCAACTTGGGTGACGCGGAACTCGGGCAGGTCTGACATGATGGGAAAAGTTGGACGCGGTTTTGCTCTGAAGCACGTATTGCACTTATGGATACGATGACGAATAACGCGACGCGCTGCCAGTATCCAATACTGATTCCTAAGTAAGGACATAAGCAATTCGGGGCCGGCGTGTAGATGTTTTCGATGATAATAATCGATTAATATATCAATCACGTGATCGTGCCTAGGTAATACATATGGGTGTTTCTGTGCGTAATTGATGTCTGCGTAAGTCAACCGACCGCCAATGCGGATGAGACCGTTCGCGTCTAAAAACGGTTTAAGTTTTTGCATAGCGGAAGAACAGTTCTCACTATTTTTTAATTTATTTATATCATCACTAAAGTAGACTTGTTGTAATGCGGATGATAATTAAATTTCAGCGAAATCTAAATCAGATTTGTTCATGTAAGATCTTCGCGGTAATAATTTTGAAAAGCGGTACATATAGGCAATTATGCGAAGTAACTTCGACCATGAGGAAACACGTTGAGCGAGCTCATAAATTATTGATTTTGATCCACCCACTGTTATAGCGTGCGCAGAGGGCTTCAGTTCCGGTACTTCACTAACGTCTTCGCGGTCGAATTCAGAAATAGGCCACTCTGATGTATGCCTAGATGCCCATGGGGGTCCAGTAAACCACAGAGGGTGATTGACAAGCAGCGCGGGTGATAAACCTCGCGATAAACAATCAGCAGGGTTTTCAATGCCTGCCACGTGAATGCAACCAACTTGCGGGAATGTTATCGACAACCTTTGCGACGCGATTTGCCAGAAAAGTTTGCCAGCGGTGTGGAGACGAATTGATCCAACAAAGAACGACTTTCGAGTCGGTAAACGCGAAGACATTCGAAATTTTATACCTTGGCTCAAAATTGTTTAGAACATTACGCATAAGCGTGGATAATAAAGCACACAATTCTAAGCGAGCAATGGAAATAGTTTTAAGCGGCGAAACTTTCGATTTCGAACACACAAGACTGACGGTCGTATTTGCGTTATCTTTGACTTGCAAGTAAACAACGGCGCCGTAAGCACGCTCACTTGCATCAGCGAATCCTAAGAGGTTTTTACACAACCCTGCACTACCCCGCGATGCCGCGGAACGCGTATCTCGTTGAGTGCGGGAAGTTCGCTACAGAACTGCCTCCATAGGATTACGATGCGTTGCGGGGGAGCCTCGTCCCAGTCGCACTTCAATAACCATAGCTCCTGAATCAGGAGCTTGGCATGAAGTATGACGGGGGTCACCAGCCCTAGATTGTCCCATAAACGCGCTACGACGGACAAGATAGTGCGCTTAGTACAGCTTGAGTCTGGCCTTGCGACCTTGAATTTGAAAACGTCATCGGATTTGTCCCAATGTGTACCTAGAATTTTGTCAGGTACATTTTTATCAATTTCGAGATCTGACGAAGCTCGATGCGAGGCGGGAATAGCGCGAAGCACAGCGGCCGAGTTACTCGTCCATTTCACGAGGTCGAACTGACCCCATTTAAATAATTGTATAAGTTCGATACATGAATCGATAGCGACCTTCTCGTTTTCCTGCGCTGAATCATCTGACATAATGCTGTAGCAGACGTCATCCATGTACGTGGAAGCGGATGCTACAGCAGCTGCAGTTGGGAATCTCTCACCTTCATCAGCAATCAGCTGATGAACAACGCGGATTGCGTGAAATACGGACGACTTCATACCGAACGCAACACGAGCCAGTTCAAAAACCGTCAATTTATCTTCCGGACGGAAGCGATAAATGAACCTTTGATACTTGCGATCTCGTTCTAACATTCCTACTTGAAGAAACATTTGTCTACAATCTGCTGAAATGGCGATTTTAAATAGCCGAAAATTCAAAAGAATGTTATTCAAGTCACCCTGTAAATTAGGGCCTGGATGAAGAACATCGTTCAAGGACAAACCTGTGCTAGTTTTACAGCTGGCGTCTAAAACCATGCGGACCTTTGTGGATGTCTTATCCAGACGCTGAACACAATGATGTGGTACGAAGTAGGAAGCGGTGGTGGATATTATACTATTACTGTCAATAGGCCCTACTTCGGTAACATAACCCTTATCAATGTATTCACGAATGATATCGTCATAGGCAGTGCGTAAAAAGCTTGATGACTCCAACTTCTTTTCCAAGCACAAAAAACGTCGACGCGCTGTGGAAAAAGAATCTCCCAATTTATAAACATCGTCGCGAAATGGAAACGCAACGGTGTACCTACCACTAGAATCACGCGTAGTGGTGGTGCGGAAATGAATTTCACATTCAATGTCATCTTGACTAGTCGGGGTTGGAGCGGAAATTTCCTCGAGTTCCCAAAAACACTTGAGGAGGTGGCCTAAATCGTCTTTTAAAATAGCGCAACATGCGGCAGTAGACTTATAGGCGAGCAGTGCGGGCGCGGAACCCATTATAATATACCCTAACACTGTTTGTATGGCAGGCGGTATTCCATGCATGCTGCTATGTACCGTATCAGGCATCAACAGGTGCGGAAATATAGATGCCCCAAGCAGAACATCCACGGCGGTGGGAGTGGCGAACGTACTGTCCGCGAGCGGCAATGATACGATGTGGGTAAAGGCAGCCTCGTCCACGGGAACTGTGGGCAGGTCATCCGTGATGCGATCTACGACAAATCCCGATACATCGAAAGAAATGTTTTGTCAAACCGAGAAAATATTTTAAAGTCAGTGGAACCTTTGATAGGTTTTTCCGAACCACCAAAACCTCGAACAATCATTTGCGTATTTTTATTTTAATCTAAACCTAACCGAATACAACATTCTTTACTTATAAAATCGCTCTGCGATCCTGAATCTAGAAGGCATTTTACAATATGTTTATGTCCATTTCGATCGCAGATAACAACTTGAGCGGTCGATAGCAATATCGTTGTGTGACGAATACATCGCGCGGCGCGGTCGCCGTCATTCGCACTAAGCTGAAATGGCGTAGCAATGTCGTGTGAAAGGACGATACTCTCGGCTCGCTCGCAGTAGGTGCCGCGGCCGGTGCAGGTGCACTGAATAACGGTGTGGACGGCGACGGCGTGGCGTGCTCGCTATGATTCGCAGGTTCGGAGCTCGACAGCGGCACCGATCCACTGTTATGAGATTGTGAGGCGGTTTGATTCGGCACCCTAATGAAATGCAATAAAGAGTGGTGTTTTTGATGACAAGTGCGGCATTTGAGCATTTAATTACAATCGCGAGACTTATGTTTTATGCTTAAACAATTAATACACGCACCTTTATCCTTTACGCATCGAAAGCGTGCGGACGGTGTCATCTCAGTGAATTTATGACACTTGAAAAAGTGGTCATGTACAATATTGTCACATAGGCATTTTTTGTTAGTAGTCGCGATGGCTACATAACTCTGCGGGTTTGGTACATTATTGCGAGATTTAACAGAAGTACGCGTGGAAACGCCAGCTGCACTAGGCTGCGTGTTTTGATAAATCCTATGTTGACTTCTAATGAATTCGATCAGCTGACTAAAAGTCGGCAACGAAACTTCACGATATTGTGACTCGAAAGCACGTATCGTTTCTCCGTCCAACTTTTTTAGTGCTATATGTAAAAATACAAAATCTGTTAGATCATTTATGCCAAGAATTTTTATTGCGTTTGCGGCAGTGACATACTGGTCCATAAATGTTAGCATATTAGATGCAGACGCAGGGCCATTTAATTTAAGATTGATAATTTGATCTAGATACGTAGAAGCGAGTATGCGTTTATCTTGATACCTATCCACGAGACACTTTATGATTATTTGATAGTTTTCAGGACACGGCGCGATGCCTGAAAATACCGCTTGTGCTTTAGTGTAATAGTACAGTCTCTCAGCGTCTGTCAACGATGGATTTTCGTGTATTGTGGACTTGTAGCTTTCATAGAATAAGGGCCAATTGCGAACGTCACCATCAAATGACACAATTTCGATTGGCGCTAAGGTAGGCCGTCTAGATCTCATGATTTTCTGATCATCGTCAGTGTTCACCCTCCAAGGCACAGGCTCAACCTGCTTCAACACACGTTTGATACGACAAAACAGATCATCAAATGAAATCAATGATTGATAGTTAGGCTTTGCGGATGGATTAATTTCTAAAAGTAGCCTATTGTGTTCGTTGACGAGATCCCTAAATTCAGATCGAGTTTCATCAATAGTCGCGACTGAATCCAGAAAACTCTCCACCATCTCGCTGTCAATGTGTGCCCTTTTCGCCCTTTCGAATACAATTTGAATTGATTCAAAAAGGGCATTGCGTTTTGCTTCTACGAGAATTATTTCTGAACTTAAATGCGATGAGGCGAACTCATCTTCTTTCTTATCCTTAGCATCAGCTGCAGGTCGAGGCATCTTTATTTATTACAATAAAATATGTAGGTATGTATCGAACCTGTTCAACTAAATAGATCGGAATGCACTGAGTGTTTTCTCAACCTATCTTAGATAGTGCGTAAACAACCTATATTCTATTACTATAATGCGCGCGGTAACAAGCAGCTGATGTAGAAAAACTGATAATAATAAAACGCGGGTAGCGGGTATTCTTTAAAGTGGAATGTATAGGTACCTACTTTGTGCTACGATGCAATGCAACTATGACTAAGTTGAGCTATGACCGATTGTTAAATACAATTGAACGTACCTATTTACTAAACGTATTTTTATAAACTAATTTATGATTTTAATTAGGTGAACTTAATGACACGAAATTAATTAACTAGATGAATCTGAACGAATTCAGATCCGAGTGCGGGTTTCCCTAGGGAATGAAATGAAGATCGTCTAATAAGTATGGATTGCAAATAGGTAATAAATCCGGCTTACGGAGGACCAAAATTTTAGCGCCGCGAGCCTTTTGGGTGGTTCTTAAACGCTAACATGAGGGGGTGCGGGGAATTTACCCAGAAATGGATAGAACTGTCCATACAGCTCTTTGCAGGCTTCTAAAAGACTGGAGCGGTGATTCTGGACTGTAATAAATTTTATGTGGCAGCATACATTGATTGGAAATGAGGCTATTGTTTGGTATGAAGAAACAGGAATGAGAAAAGGATGCAGCGCCTTACCTTTATAGAGGTCTGGAGCCGCCTTCCTGCTGCTAGGACCTTGTATGTCCTCGATGTGTAGGTTAACCACGCGGTAAGCCAGCGTGGTTTCACTGATGTTTCCTATTTCTTACACAGCACTTTAAGTCAATGTAACTTGATGAGTAGGTAGGTCTAGTTTCATAAATAGACCCGAAAACCTGGATTTATCACGAAATGCAGATATATTAGCAGTAAAAGCTCTGAAGAGATGCTTTCGCGGCGGCGCATTAGAACGAACTTGCACTCCTTTCAATATGGCGTCCGTTGCTTGCGGTCAATCTTCTTCTAGCCTTGTATGGCTGTCTCTCTCTGACCTATGGCAGACGCTGTAGGAATGAATAGGAAGGAAGGTCACTGATGGGAAATGTAATGCTGATGCTACTACCGCCACATTCTGGTATAACTAAGAGTCGAAAAGACTTGAAGTAGATAGATTTGAATATGAGCCATGCATATGGCGGTAACAGTTATGGTTCGGTTAAACCTTTCGACCTGTCCATTCGCTCTTGGAGTGGCTACTGCGTTCAAGATGTGCTTAATTTTTAATTGAGTTGAACTGTAAAGTAAAGAATTTATCTTGCGATATGAATTATTATTTGAGAATGAAATTAGTTATAGAAGTATGTATTGATAATCAAGTTATTACCTATGTTTTGTTTTTTTAATTTATTATGTATTATCAAGCAAATGAGAGGACTCAAATGGTGTATACTGGATTTTGGATGCAGAGGAATGGTAATAGAAACACACGTAATTTGAGACTGATTATTTATTGTGCACGGTAGGTATACGAAAACATAATACACAAGTGGGTAAATATAACAGCATTCTCCCCTCCGGAACCGGTATTCTAGACAAACAATCGGCCAAACAGTAATGGCGCGTGCCTATACACTTTACTACATAATTATAGGCACCCAAAATTACCGCCAATCGCTGTAGCCGGCTGGCGGCCATAAGCGGTATTACTTTTTTTTCGCTAAATATTGATGCTAACGGTTTACAATCCGTAACCAGCGTAAATTTCCAACCATAAATATAATCGTGGAATTTAGTTACGGCAAATATCACCGCCAAACCCACACGACAAATCTGTGCGTAGTTTTTCTCGGCGGTGGAGAGAGTGCGCGAGGCATGCATCACCGTGTGCTCGCGCCCGTCAGCGGCGCGCTAAGAAAGCACGGCCGCCATGCCGCCCGGCGCCGCGTCGCACGTCAACGACGTCGCCAACGTCTTGTCGAAATGCGCGATGCGTGCCTCTACTAATGAAATTTTTACGTCTTTGAACGCGGCATCACATGTTGCATCCCATAAAAACTCCTTATCCTTTTTTAATAGTTCGTATAACGGACTTAACTCACTACTTACATTCTTTAGAAACTTTCCGTAATAGTTCACTAAACCGATAAAAGCTTTTAATTCCTTAATATTGGTCAGTATCGGCGTGTTGTGTGCGTCTATTTTTGTAGCTTCTGTACGTAACCCGTTAGGCGTCTATGATGTATCCCAAATATGACAATGAGGTCTGAAAAAATTGCATTTATTTGGAGCATTGCACAATCTGATAAAATTTTAAAAACTCTAAGGAGCCGCTGCCTGCTGATCTTCAAAGTTAATACCGGTCACGTTTAAATCGTCTAAATAACAAGTCACGTATCGCATTCTAAATAATTTATCCATCATTCTTTGGAACTTATTCGGCGCAGATTTGATACCAAACGGTAATCGGTTATTCGAAAGCATGCCACCCTGTCAGTCCGTCTTCAGGATCAGACCTCGAAACCAATCCTTCTCCAGCGCGGCGTTAGACAGGGAGACGTCATTTCTCCGAAACTGTTCACTGCTGCGCTGGAGGATGTCTTCAAGGTTCTGGACTGGAGGGAGCTGGGCATCAACGTTAATGGCGAGTACGTAACTCACCTTCGGTTTGCCGACGACATAGTGGTAATGGCTGAGACCATGGAGAGCCTCAGTAAAATGCTCGATGACCTCAGTAGAGCTTCCGAAAGAGTGGGTCTTAAAATAAACATGAACAAAACCAAGGTCATAGTGAATGCCCATGTAAAACCCACTCCTATCATTCGGAGACTCTACAGTCGAAGTTGTAGACGATTATGTCTACCTGGGACAAACGGTCCAGTTGGGTAGGTCCAATTTCGAGAAAGAGGTCAACCGTCGAATCCGACTCGGGTGGGCGGCGTTCGGGAAGTTGCGTGGTATCTTCTCGTCCAATTTACCGCAGTGTCTCAAGACAAAAGTATATCACCAGTGTGTGTTGCCAGTGATCATCTGTAGGACCAAGACGTGGTCGCTTCTAATGGGCCTTATCAGACAGTTCAAAGTCACCCAAAGGGCAATGGAGAGGGCTATGCTCGGAATTTCCTTGCGTGATCACGTCAGTAATGATGATATCCGCAGGAGAACCAAAGTTACCGACATAGCCCGAAGAATTGCCAAACTTAAGTGTCAGTGGGCAGGGCACATTGCTCGCAGTACGGATGGCCGATGGGGCCGAAAAGTTCTGGAATGGCGACTGCGAACCGGAAGACGATACGTTGGAAGGCCTTCCACTAGGTGGACTGATGACCTGGTTAAGGTTGCGGGAAGGCGCTGGATGCGAGACGCACGGGATCAGTCAATGTGGCGACGCTTGGGGGAGGCCTATGTCCAGTAGTGGACGTCTTTCGGCTGAAATGATGATGATGATGACGTCAGCTACAAACTTCTACTCGTCATCTTCTAAGATGTCTTTTAAATGTTTTATTTCGCTGTCATCACTCCGTACAGTAGCGATCCAATCACGAACGTGTACGTGTAGAACGTCAAAAACATGCTCCGTATCCGCATTGGTTGGGTCACTTACAGGGGCACGACTGAGAGCATCTACGTGAGCCATACGCGATCCCGGTCTGTTCTCATTTCACAGTTATACTCCAGAAACTGGATCCACCAGCGAGAAATTCGTGGTACAAGATCCCTCTTAGTGAAGGTAGTAAGAAGGGCGTTACAGTCAGTGATTATTTTAAATCTTAGCCCTAGCCGTCCTCCTCTAGCCGTCTAAAAGGATCCCGAAGGAATCAATACGTCATCCATATAAACGATCGTATAGCCGACTTTAGAAAGTATTTTGCTCATTGCTCGTTGAAATACCGAAGGAGCAAGCATTTGCTAAACCAAAAGGCATACGTTTAAACTGATATTGCCCATCGGGAGTAACAAACGCAGTCTTGTCTTGAGATTTTGCCTCTACTGGAATTTGGTAGTAGCCAGATGCAAGACCTAAACTTACAAATAAATAATTACCAGCTAGCCTGTCAAGCTGATCGTCAATTAAGGGTAGTGTTCCTTTTTTGTTTTATTATGTAATGTATGACAATCAACGCATAGCCTGCTTTCACCAGTCTTTTTCTTTACGAGTAAGACTGGGCTAGCGTAAGGCGAGTTTGACTCACATACTATGCCTGCATCGATAATTTCTTTCATCATAGATTGAACCTGTCTGCGCTCCTCAAAGGAGAGCCTATACGGGTGATAAACTACCGTTTGCAAGTCACTTAATTGAATTTCCATTTGAACTACATTAGTCAATCCCAGGTCTTAGGTTATCCGAGAAACATGTTTTGATCCTTTTGAGCAACTCTTTTAATTGGTTAACCTCATATTCACTTAGCTGTTTGCCATAATTGAAGGCTAGACTTGGTCTCAGCATTTTCAAAATCTAATAAATGAATACTCAAGTTATTCCTGGTACAAACGACTCGTGTAATTAGAGTATCCTTATTTAAACAAACCGTGCTGTCACTAAAGTTTTGCACCAGTAACCTAACCTCTCCGTTGTCTATTTCATATTCACCAGGCATCAAATGATATTCATTCTGTGACATACCGCTTAAGGAGCCACTAACGTGGAATATAGCCGAATATTTGTTTGTAGAAATACAGGGATACATTTCCTTAGGAGGTATTACAACACGAGTTTTCAAACTTAATTCTAATTTAACTGATTGATTGAAAATATGTGAGAACCTGCTCCGGCTCCTGATATTTTACTGGTTTTGCGCCTAATCTCAATGACCGATCCTCAATACCATATAGTAGGCAATCCACCGCACGTTTACCATGTATTTCGCATCGATTTAGTAGATGTTTTTTTTTCATAATAATAATATTCTAACGAATCATTAAATTTCACACGTTTTGATAACATCTCGGTTAGTAATTCAGCATAATCTTCATTGCTCGGAAACGATTGCTCCAGTTTGTTCTTCCACTCAGACTATGAATACGACATAGATGGAAGAGCCTGGTATCACGTTTTGGCAATCCCTGACAGTTCAGGCAGCGCGTAATGTATTATTTGATCATCGCCCCAACCATAGAGCCTAGCACATTCTTCAACTTAATTGAGCCATAAAACTATAGTCTGACTCTTTACCATAGGGTCAAAGTCATCGGTAATTTATTACCCTCAGATCGATTTTTGGTTAAAGCTTTCACTAAAGTTGCAAAAAACGCTTGCGTGTCATTACTAAGAACATTGGCGCTACTCACTTGACCAGGAAGTGGGGTGTGTGTCGCTTGGTGCTGGATTCTGAGCGGTTGCTGCGTCGCCCCTCCAAGCCTCGACTCGACCGACGCTGCTCGTAGCTGCTGCTCCAACTGCGATATCCATCACGGCTGCGATTCCGGTTCGACTGGTGACGGCACCTCATAAACTGTTCACGGGAACTGCGGTCTCCACTACGACGAGACTGCGACGAAGAATCGCGATTGCTCGATTGTTGCCTACGTTGCTTCTGTTTATGCGTAGTGCTTGTTCTTGTTTCTCTGCTCCGGTCACGGCGACGTTTACGTTCATTGCTCTTGCGATTAGTTCTAGTTTTATCCATTGTTAATCAGATAATAACCAGTGACTTGCGTACGCAACACAATACACGTGGCAACACGTGGACACGTTATTTGGAGATATTTCTTCAAAATTGTAGGCGTAATTGACTTATTTCACTTCTGAGTTAAAGGATCTAATCTTTATCTCTCAAATTAAACGAAGACTGTTACGATATGAACGGATTTATTTTAATCAAGTATTCGGTTAAACCGTCAAATCACGAATGAAAACAAAACTTAAGACAAAACTGTCATACAAAGTGTTGCCATACTTAACTCTCGATTCGATACAATTAAATAATCGATTTAATATTCGACTATAATTATAACAACTACTATTTTAATTTGCTTTTACTTTAGATACAAATAAGTTGTATTCGTGGTTACATGTTAGCTAGGATATTATCAAAATTGTGTAAACAACGAAGTTTTATGGTGAATGAATATAAAAAAAACAATGGTTTTATACCAACTAGGCGTTTTGCTAGTGAATTCGAGACGGCATTGCGCACTGTTCGCCGCGCACTCAATGCCGAAGGAAAGAAGTGACTTAATTTAGTATTTAAAATCTTTTAACTTAGACCACCGCCTTATCTCGGGAATGTGTTGAATTTATTTCCTAACTAGTCGAAAACGAACTATTTGTTTTTCTTTTACCCTCACTGGGATAATACTTCTAAAATGTTTGTATATTGTTGTAATGTAAGTGACAATTTGTCTCAATGTGTATAAAGATATTTAAACCGATCTAAGAACCAATTTGTTATGTAAAAAAAGTTTTAATTGTATCATAATATGATTATTGATTACTATTAAATTGTTTATTTATTTATTGTTGGTTGGTTTTGAAACAGCGGATGCTCTGGCAATAGTTAGTTAAGCTTCAATCCTCTTTTCCTAGAGAAAAAAATAAATTAGCTATAGCCTCAATAATAATAGTTATCATATTATTAAGATATTATTATTCAAAATTAAAACTAATCTAATTTTTTTATCTGCCTACTATTTTAATTAGTTGTAATAATATTTATTAAATCAATACATTACTTTGTTTTCAACATGTTTTCTTTTTTAATGGTTGGGTATAAACAATATTAAAAAAGGATGCATAAAAATCTTTTGTTTTTATTTTATACCTATTCTAAGATGCATTCTTTTCACGTATCTTACTGGTTAATATTTGTTACCATGAGTATAGGTTACCGAAAATACAAAAAGAAACTTTGTGCAGCCGAGATTTGAACTCGCATCTACTACGATCCCGCTTTTGAGCTGCACTCTCTCACGAGTTACGATAACTACTAAGATGAATTTTAGTGGTGGCCATACACCATCCTTCCTATCGTCCAATCGGCATGATCCAATCGGCATGATCCAATCTGCAGTTCGTCCATATACACCACACACGATCAATTTGATTTGTCCAATCGGCAGCGACGTTCAGTTGAAGCCATGGCGTCACCGGTGACAGACGACGATGTTTTAACCGTTTTGGGCATTTTAAACGTGAAAATGAAAAAAAAAAAAAGAAAAGATCGAGCCGAGTGGTGCAAACAGTGGTTAATGCAAAGAAAACAGTTTATACATACAAATTTATTAAAATGATTTAGGATTACGCCAAATATCTTGACCTGACTGAACTGACGATCGCCGACCGCTATACACGGTCCAATCGGCATGATCCAATCGGCATGATCAAGCCAAAAGAATCGAAATTCGATTGTGCCGTCAAGTATAACTGTCATGCCAATCCACACCCACACATGGTCAATTCTAACTGATCCAATCGATCGCGTCATGCCGATTAGACGATAGGAAGGATGGTGTATGGCCACCATTAGTTTTGAACCGGCTCGACACGGACTTTTGTAATAATATATAAGTGAAACGAGTAAGTATATATTTTTATCTTTATGTGGCGTTGACCACGCCCCTTTGCCTCGTAGTTACACTGTATGATGTCTAATGTTTGCGTTGAAACATCACGCACATAATTTATATCCACAGAACCGTACAGGTGACTATAAACATCTCAATGTTTACCTCATACCTCAGTATGACTGCAATTTTGAACCTCGACTGTACATACGAGTATTATTCACTAATGATCTGATCCTTTTCATGCATAAACTTTTGCCGGACATGCGACTTGTAGTGTTTGCGGATGAGCTAATGATATTCATGACTTTACTGTTAAGGTGAATGCAGCTTTGGAGATTTTTCATTATTGGTTTAACGCAAATATGCTTATAATAGTTACCTCTAAAATCAATATTATATTATTTAAAATCACTGCGCGTAGCAAGGATATTATGTATTTTGAGCTAGATAAAGTTAAAATTGAGCTTGTCAGGGATGTGAAGTTTTTGGGAATTTATATTGATGATTTGTTAAATTGGAAGAAAGAATTAGCAGCATTGGACTCATATCAATATCATCTGCTTGCTATGCCTTAAGAACTGTAAGGGATGAAGTGAACATAAACCATTTAAAAATGGTATACCATGCGCTGATTGAATCCAAACTGAGGTATAGCATACAGTTTTGGGGAAATAGCTATCATTACAGCTGGCAAAGAGCATTCATTCTCCAAAAAAGAGCGATCCAAACCATTGTCCGCATCTCTCAACAAGAAACCTGTCGACCTTATTTTAAAGAACTTGGCATTTTCACAGTTCCTAGCCTGTATGCAGTCTGTAGTACTGTTAAACACTTTAAAAAATACATCTATGACTACAACACAGACGAGGGCAGGCTGGTCAGGGAAAAAAACGCGTAGGCAAGACTTTGCAAACAAAATCACCTTGGCTCTTGGAATAGTCAAACACAGTCCACAGTATCAGGCAATTAAAATATTTAATAAATTACCACTGGATTTAAAAATCATACTGTACACAGTACATTTCTCATTCAAGGCAAAGCTCAAGGCATATCTCTTGGAAAGATGTCTCTACTCAATAGATGATTTGTAATGCTTGAAAATGACATGTTATTTTTGACTAAAGTGTTTTTTCGACTTTTTAACCGACTTTCAAAAAAGGAGGAGGTTCTATGTTCGAAAAAACATACAAGAAGCAAGTTTTTTTATTTTTTTTGTTTTTTTTCACCGATATCTCCGTCAATTGTGAACCGATTTTGAAAAAAAAAAATTGTTTGATAGAGTATATTGCGAAATTGGTCCCATTTTAATTTAGTGAAGATTTGATGAAGAACTTCGGAGATAAATAACAGAACTCATCAATAAATAACGGAAAATCTCTCGGGATTGCTGCAATCGCATGTCTGTTTATTGTTTATACCATTGCATAACATAACATCACGGCAGTACACTATAATAGGTACGCAGATGTGTACAGTTCACCTTGGTACACTCTCATTTCGCCGGCTATGTTCATGGTATTCGGGTAATCTATTCTGGCATTATAAGTACCTACCTTACTAAAGGCAAGTTGCTTAATAGGTACAACTAAAAAGTGTAAAATAAAAAAATCTTTTTACAAAAAATATCTACCGACTTCCAACTAAAAACACTACAAAGTGAAAAATAACTTTCTTTTTCGAAGTCGGTGTCTTTGGTAGGTACCAATTTTTTTCGTTATGGACACCGACTTCGAGTTAACTCTTTGAGTATTCTTGAACATTAAGCTTTATATTGACATAAGTTTTGTTGCTGTTCAAAGAACTTAACGTCGGTATCAAAGATCCAAAGAAAATGGTTGATCTCCTTTGTATTGTAATTTTTGCCGATGGGAAATCCCATCGGGCGCACCCGCATATTGGATCATAAAAACCATATTACATTTATGTAAAAGTCAATGTAAAATAAGGATAGTTAGATAAATAACACGTACCCCAGTGCACTTATCTTTGGCACAAATCTGCCTAAGTACTATTTACCAGGTAAATGCATCAACCTGCATAATAGGAAAAAATTAACGACAGAAAATGTGTCATAGGTAGAAAGATGTTAAGGTTGCATTAGTCGACGGCACGAACTATTTTGTACGCGGGGTTAAAATGCATGCTATCTCATCCGACGACACGTGCAAAGGAGAGCAGTAAAAAGCTGGTTCGCGTACGAATACACACTTTTACTAATTTGTAGCGAAATTTATGATAATTTAGGACGAAAACGAACGCGCGAAATTTTATAAATAGACCTTTGGGAGTATGGATATCATGAAAAAACGACTGCGTGTATCTGTTCAAAATTAAAATGATTTGCATTGTTGAACTACTAATCTATCTCTGTATGGTGACAGTTTTGCAATTTCCCTTCTTCTTATGGTATTTATTTGCGCCCAAAAATGCGTTGAAATTAGTGTTGAAGTATGGATCTTTCGACGCTCATAACTTTCAAAAAAAAAAAAAACTTTTTATTTCCATACAGGGCTAGATGAAACAAATTTTTTTATTTTGAACGTACTCCGTCAAACAGTGCAGTGATCGCCAGACTACGTTTGTATGGAAGAATTATCGACTAGGGCAACCTTAAATTCAAGTTTAAATCTGCGCTTGCGACTGTTGTCCTTTCCATGTCGCAATCTGTATGTATATTTAAAAAAAACCGGCCAAGTGCGAGTCGGACTCGCACACCGAGGGTTCCGTACAAACTCAGCTTAAAGGTATTATAGACCTGAGTTTATGATATGAATTTCAATTTATTACCTCTACGCGTTCATGAGGAAAAAAAACCGGCCAAGTACGAGTCGGACTCGCGCACGATGGGTTCCGCACCATTATCACAAAAAACGACAAAAAAAATCACGTTTGTTGTATGGGAGCCCCACTCAAATATTTATTTTATTCTTTTTTTAGTATTTGTTGTTATAGCGGCAACATAAATACACCATCTCTGAAAATTTCAACTGTCTAGCTATCACGGTTCACGAGCAGTGGTAGTAGCTTCATATAAGCCCAAAAGCCCGGCGGCATGCCTTACTAAAATGCTCGATAGAGAATCATCAACGTCTATGGCGAGTACATCACTCACCTTCAGTTTGCCGACGATATAGTGGTCATGGCTGAGACCATGGAGGACCTCAGTACAATGCTCGATGATATCAGTAGAGCTTCCGAAAGAGAGGGTCTATAAATGAACATGGATAAAACCAAAGTGATGTTGAATGCCCATGTTGCACCCACTCTTATCAAAGTCAGAGACTGTACACTCGAAATTGTGGACGATTATGTCTACCTAGGACAAACGGTTCAATTAGGTAGGTCCAACTTTGAGAAAGAGGTCAACCGTCGAATCCGGCTCGGCTGGGCAGCGTTCAGAAAGTTGAGCGGTATCTTCTCTTCCGACTTACCACACTGTCTCAAGAAGAAAGTCTATGACCAGTGTGTGTTGCCAGCGATAACTTACGGGACAGAGACGTAGTCCCGCCAATGGGCCTCATCAGAAGGCTTAAACTCACCCAAAGGGCAATGGAGAGGGCTATGCTAGGCGTTTCATTACTTGATCGAATCAGAAATGAAGACATGCGCAAGAGAATTAAGGTTACCGACTTAGCCCGAAAAATATCCAAACTTAAGTGGCAGTGGGCAGGGCACATTGCTCGCTGTACGGATGGCCGTTTGGGCCGAAAAGTTCTGGATTGGCGACCGCGTACCGGAAGACGCAGCGTTTTAAGGACTCCATCTTGGTGGAGCGACGATCTGGTCAAGGCTGTGGGAGTCCGGAGGATGCGAAACGCACAGGACGGATCATTGTGGTGACGCTTGGGGGAGGCCTATATCCAGCAATGGACATCTTTCGGCTGAAACGATGATGATGATTCAAATTAAGGTAGCATAATATTTTTTCTTTGTTATTGGTTTGTCCGTATTATTTTTGATTCCAAAGTTAGTACTACTTAATTATGTGAGTTAAGAGGTTTTATTTATAGAAAATGCAGTAGTGACACTAATTTAAAAAAAAAAACATAAAATACTGTCCGTTATATTGTAATTTATTTTATTTTTAACCATTTAAAAAAATAAAATAAATTACAATATAAGGTCAGTCTGTTACAATGGTTACATAAAAATATGTTTTTTTTCATAGGATTTCAAAATAGCGATTAGTGGATGATACAACTTAGCTTTGGCAATAAAATGTCCCTGAAAAAGGTGGTAATCGGCCGGTACACTCGAGATCTAAAGTGGAAATCACGTCGTATTATATTCTTACATTCCTGAATCTCAGTGGTCGGTGTGTTTATAAAGTTGTTAATGATGATTAATTTGAAACGGTATCGTCTATAATTTGTATTATACATTTTCTAAATTATTTCATTAAATATTTATACCATTAAAATTATTTTTAAAAGGTTAAATTGGTAAAAAATTAAGTCATTTGACATATTGAACGCCTGTTTTGGATCACTGTACGCTGAACTATAAATAAATTAGTTTTATATATTTTATTTTTGATATTACCGCTTTATTGCCCGGGACCAGTGAATTAATTCATATTGAGAAGTCTCAGTGAGCTTACCACCTTGCCTATAAACTAGTTTTCGTGGAGAAGAAGGTCAACAAACTCCACGGAAGCTCTTTTATAGTGTTTATCGATATCTTTTAGAACCACATTAAGTATTCACAATATTATAGAATCAAAATAACAAGGATGAGGTGCAAAACATAAACTAGCCCTTAAATCAATTTAACATATTAGGAATAAAGGCCATAATATGATATAGATACAGTCGAAACTGTTAGCAACCATTAGCAATAATAAAGTTATAATATCAAATAACTTACAAATTTAAATACATTTATTGCTCAACACAGTACATATTCATACATTTACAGATGTCAAGTGAATGCGCAGTCCACTGTGTTGCACCAATTTAGGCATGCAAAATTATCATTAAAATTACACAATGTCATAAATTCTAATTAATATACCCTATGCAATGTTATATATTTAAAATTATTACCCTATACAATCTCATAAAGTCAAATTAATACCTTATGCAATTTCATAAATTAATACTCTATACAATGACATACATTCAAATTAATACTTTATACGATGTCATAATTTCAAAATAATACCCTATTTAAATGTCATAAATTTAAGTTAATATTTTATACAATGTCATAAATTAAAAACTAATAATTTATATAATGTCATAAATTCAAATTATTAAGTAAGTAATTTCAGAGTTTATAATGTCAAATAATTTAGTAATGTCTAATGAACAATACAGAAAAAAAATGTTATAAAGTAAATCGGACCTAAGTATTCACCATAATAATTTGTATTATTAGTATACACACACATTTCTATCTGACTGATACTCATTCATTGTGTAGTATGTCTTTTTCATCAGAAAATTATTGACTTGCTTTTTAAATTTATTTATATCATTAATATTTAATAGAGAATTGGGTAGTTTGTTGTAAATCTGTGGTGCCATTTCAAGAAATGTTTTATGGAATACCGCTTTTTTGTGCTGTATACCGCTTATTTTATTTTATGTCGTGTGCTGTGTTGTTTTTGAAATAAGTGCAAGTTTGTTTACGAATAAAGCCACCTCGTATATGTACAGGCAGCGTACTGTTAATATATGTAAATATGGAAAGAACATTTTACAACTTTCCGTGCTCTGAATAACTCATATTGCCCTAACACACCTTTTTTGCGCTCTAAACACCGACTATATGTTGGTGGAGTTACCCCAGTATATAATACCGTAGCGCAGCGTGGACGTAACTTATGGATGAGACGCCGTAACCAAAACTTTTTGATGTACCTCCTTTGCGAGATTTCGTAAAGCATATGAATGCTGACTCAGGCGTTTACATACACTGTCAGTGTGGGTTTTGCATGACATGTCCCTTTCCAGTTCCAGACCTAAAAATGTTGCGGTTGTTGTTTCTGAAATTACTTTGTCATCATATTTTACGTCAGGTTTTTCATGATTTGTCCTTTGCTCAAAAGTCATTATTTTAGGTTTGTCGATATTTATTTTTAAATTATTCACGGCCATCCATTCTATTACAACTTGGAGACTGTGGTTTATCTCTCCCTCAAGTGTCGTCGCATCATCACTGTCACTAAAAAGGACCGTGCTATCATCAGCAAATAAAACCATCGGGTGATGTGTTTCTTTGGGCATGTCATTAATGTAAATTATAAATAATAAAGAGCCTACAATACTTCCTTGGGGTACACCGTAGTTATTAGGCCTCTGACTAGCAATATAAGTAAGATCGGTTACAGACCTCATCTATTTTCGTAACTTGTTTTCTGTCGGACAAGGACTATTTCAAATAGCTCTAAAGCATTTCCCCTAACTCCATACCTTTCCAACTTTTTTAAGAGTAATGTTCAATCCACAAAATCAAATGCCTTGCTCATGTCCATGAATAAAGCAGCTATCAGACTTCTGTTATCGATGTTAGTTTTAATTTTTTCAAAGAGATTGAAAATTGCCATGTTTATATTCTTTTTTCGTCTAAAACCGTTTTGTTCATCTAGTCTTTTGTTGTCGATCTTTCACAAAGTATTAATAATAGGGTTACCTACTTGAAATTGAATGACGTTAGATTGAATAACACTTGCTCGAAAACGTTAACTCGATAGTACTTGAAATCGATAAATTATGAGCGCGACAGTTCACTACCTCGATGCATCAAAATCTCGAATAACTAGAAGCTAGAATAATCGGCAGCGCGAAGGTCCATTGTCTTGAAACATCATTTTTCAACCGACCATATAATCACAGTACAGTGTTAGTATTTCTATATTTAAAAAGCAAGTCAAAGAACACTAGCTTTCTTCTATACCTATCTTATATATTTTAGGTGTTAATTTATTTTATAGTGGTTATATATTTTTATAATAATGTTACAAGATAGGCCAACGCCATCTAGTAACGAGAGGAAGAACTAGGTAGTAACTAGTGGCGCCATCTAGTATCGAATAGCGGAACTAATGTTCTCGAAAGCTCGTGTCAAATGGAATTTTCCAGAAGGTTCGAACCGAACATTCTGGAAGTTTCTAGTCGCTTCGGGAACAATGAGTTCGAAAGTCGATTGTTCTGGAAGTTTCTAGTCGCTTCGGGAACAATGAGTTCGAAAGTCGATTGTTCTGGAAGTTTCTCGAATTATCTAGAACAGTGTGGAACGTTCTAGAAACTTCCTTCGTGCTTTATAAAGAGCGTTGGGGTTCGTCGTGGGCCAGTTTCGATTGAGAAGCGATACAGAGCGATCAAAGTGGAAAATAGTGCGAAGTAATAGAATTGTTTAAGAAGTGTTTTTGCAATAAACAGTGATTAATTGAAGTCTGCTGTTTCAATCATTTATCCCTGAACCCCAGCTCGTAACACATTGGTGTCAGAAGTGCGGGATAAATTATGCCGGTTCTACCGAAGGAAGAAACGGAGGGGATGCGCACCAGGAGTCAGCGCCAGCAAGACGTAGACCAGAGGCGCTTTGGAGACGCTCCCTCACCGTCATCAAGTGGACAACGAGACTCCGCGGCGGCAGCAGCATCAGCTCAATCTCCGGTGACCCCTACCTCGCTGCTCTGATGGCTTTTATGCAGGAGCAGGCTCGCCGTCAGGAGGAACAGGCTCGCCGCTTGGAAGAGCAGCTGCAGCGCGACAAGGAGGAGCAGGCTCGCCGTCAAGAGGAGCAGGCTCGCCGTCAGGAGGAGCAAGCTCGCCGCATGGAGGAGCAGATGCAGCGCGACAAGGAGGAGCAGGCTCGCCGTCAGGAGGAGCAGGCGCGCCGCTTAGAGGAGCAGCTGCAGCGTGACAAGGAGGAGCAGGCCCGTCGTCAAGAGGAGCAGGCTCGCCGTCAGGAGGAGCAGGCGCGCCGCTTAGAGGAGCAGCTACTGCGTGACAAGGAAGAGCAAGCTCGCCGTCAGGAGGAGCAGCTCTTGGTGATTGAGGACCTCCGCGGAGCCATTGGTAAGGAGATGAAAGAGGTAAAGGACCAGATCCAGCAACATGAGACCCGCATCGTCGAAATGGAGAAGTCAATACGTGGCCTCAAGTCTGGGGATGGGATCGGGGCAGCTGCGGTAGTGGCACCTTCGCCTCGTGGTTTTAAAGTGCCACCATTTGATGGCTCTTCATCATGGTCCGCCTACAAAATTCAGTTTGAGGCCGTGATGAAATCGAATGGATGGACTAAAGAACAGGCCTTGACTGCTCTAACCTTGGGCCTTCGCGACCAGGCCTTGACTGTGTTAGAGGCGCTGGGAAAAGACGTCACTTTCGAGAAGCTTCTGGAAGCATTAGAAGCTAGATACGGCGACGCGCACCTGGAACATGTGTTTCGGGCCCAACTGAAAGACCGGTCCCAACGGGTTGGTGAAACTCTTCAGCAGTGGGCTCTGGAGGTAGAAAAGCTGGTTCGGAAGGCTTACCAATCGTCACCTGTGCTGATCGAAGGGAACCTCGTACAGGCGTTCACGGATGGGATCCGCGACCTGTAGGTTAGGGCTGCAGTAAGGCTAGGTCATTTCAAGGACCTCAAGGATGCTCTAGCCCATGCTTTGGAGGTGGAGGCAGTACGGCGGGACGAACGAACTCACCGAATCAGGGAGGTTGCAACTTCACCCCGATGCTATGGCTGCGGAGAGAGAGGCCACATCCGATTGAGCTGCCCAAAGCGAAGGCCTCCCCACGGTGGTAAGCAATCACCATTGGTAGGATCATCTGACGTCCCTGCTGGGCAACAGCAGCAGGGAAACGAGTAGATGCCAGGACTAAGGGGCGGGTGCTGGCTGGATATGGAAGAGCCCCAAGGATCTCGATCTAACAATCCTGTGACGGAAACAGCCTGATCATCGAGGGCGAAATTAACAGAACACCATGCAAGCTGACATTGGATACTGGGGCTTCTCGGACAGTTGTCAGTTTCCAACTAGCTAGACGGTTTCTTGGGGACTTCTTCGGGAGCCATGAAGGTGTACATCTGAGAACAGCCACCGGTCAGCACATAACCGTCCGAGGTGAGAAGGAGGTGGACATGAAGTTAGGAAACAAAGTTTACCGCCATAATGTTATCGTAGCCGACATAGTGGATGACTGCGTTCTGGGTTTGGACTTCATGCGAAAACATCACTGTGAGATCGACGTTTATCAAGGTGTATTAAAGTGTGGCTCAGAGGAAATCTTCATGTAAGGTGCAGCATCGGGAAAAGTGTACTGCTTAGAAAAGGTTATTCTTCGTCCAAGGTCAGAAACAATCATACCAGTTTGTCTACCAAGGAATTCTGGTCAGGAAAACCGATGTGTACTTATAGAAGGTTTAGATAACGATGCTTCATGGAAAATTGCACGCACATTGGTAAGAGGTACTAGTGTTTCATCGGTACGCGCACTCAACACAAGTGACCAGGACCTGGTGCTCAAGAAAGACACATTATTAGGCACTTGTGACGGAGTGGTTTGGATGCGTAGATGCCACGAACACCCAACCAACACCAAAGCTAGTGCAAGATTCGATGTGTCATCGCTTTTGAAGAACAGCCAGAATAACTTATCGGAAGAAGAAAAGAACAAGGCTAAGAAGATGTTAAACAAGTTCGCCGACATTTTCTCGACAAATGATGCCGACATAGGGAAGACTGCGTTAGTTCAACACATAATAAATACAGGAAATAAGGTACCAATCCGTCAGCGACCAAGACGTGTTCCAGTGGCACGGGAACGGGAAGTGGACGACATGATCAAGGGTATGGTGAAAGACGGCGTGATTGAACCTTTATCCAGTCTATGGTGTTCACCGGTAGTATTGGTGAAAAAGAAGGACGGCAGCATGCGCTTCTGTGTAGACTATCGCCGACTAAACGACATCACGAAGAAGGACAGTTATCCGTTGCCAAGAATCGATGACACGCTGGATACGCTATCGGGAATGAAGTGGTTTACAACCTTAGATTTAAAGAGTGGCTACTGGCAGGTCGAGTTAGATCCTCGAGATAAGGAAAAGACAGCATTCTCTACAGGCAAAGGATTGTGGCAATTCAATGTTATGCCATTTGGACTGTGTAATGCGCCTGCCACCTTTGAGAGATTGATGGAGCGGGTACTTACTGGGCTGATTGGTGACGCCTGCCTAGTCTACTTGGATGACATTATAGTCGTGGGACGGACGTTTGAAGATCACCTCCGCAATTTGGAACGTGTGCTGTCAAAGATACGAGGAGCCAATCTAAAGCTAAGTCCAAAGAAGTGCGTGTTGTTCAGTCGGCAAGTGAACTTTTTAGGACACGTGGTTTCCGAAGAAGGTATTCAAACGGACCCGGATAAGCTCGTTGCCGTCAAGGATTGGCCAGTTCCGGAGAACAAAACACAAGTCAGGGCATTTCTCGGTTTGTGCTCCTACTATCGGCGGTTTGTGAAGAGCTTTGCTGACATTGCCCGACCTCTTCATAAGCTAACTGAAGACAAGATACAGTTCTGCTGGAATGAGAGCTGTGACGTCGCATTTCAGAAGCTAAAGGAACATCTGTGCAATGCACCCATCCTAGGCTATCCTGACAATAAAAATGAATTCACAGTTGACACAGATGCCAGCAATACTGTTATCGGCGGGGTATTGTCTCAACGAAAAGGAGATCATGAGGTTGTAATTGCGTACTTCAGCAAAGCCTTATCCAAACCTGAGAGGAACTACTGTGTCACTCGAAGGGAGCTTCTAGCTGTAGTAAAGACATTGCAGCATTTCAATAAATATTTGTTGGGGCGGAAATTCCTCCTGCGAACGGACCACGCTGCTTTGAAATGGCTACTGCAATTTAAGAACCCAGAAGGACAGGTAGCAAGATGGATTGAGCTACTGCAAGAGTTTGATTTCGTAATTCAACATCGCAGCGGAACGTCGCACGGTAATGCTGATGCTCTCTCGCGAAGACCATGTCCCGACCAATGTAAACATTGTGCGAGACAAGAAGCTAAGCAAGTAACGCTAGTGCGGGTTTTGGGGACGGATTTTAGCGAAGAGTGGAAGGAAACCTTGCAGAGTGCTCAACAAGAAGACAGAGACCTAAAACTGATCCTTGAATGGAAGAAATCAGGTGCTCCTAGGCCTCACTGGAGTGATGTCGCAGCAACCAGTTCCATCACCAAGAGTTATTGGGCACAGTGGGAAAGCTTGGTTATCCAGGATGGAGTTCTGTGCAGGAAATGGGAGAACGCTCGCGGTGACCAGTGTCATCTACAAATGGTCGTACCTAAAGTTAAGGTGCCGGAGATCCTACAGCTCTACCACAATGGATGTTCAGGGGGTCACATGAGAGTTAAGAGGACTTTAATCAAGATCCGAGAACGATTTTACTGGATCCATTGTCGAGAGGACGTTGAGGAATGGTGCCGCAAATGCACAAGTTGTGCGGCTGTGAAAGGAACACAAACTCGTAGCACAGGGGCACTAAAGGTTTACAATGTTGGTGCACCGTGGGAACGTATAGCATTAGATGTTGCTGGACCATTTCCAGAAAGCCAAAGCGGGAACAAGTACTTCTTGGTCGTCATGGACTATTTCACAAAATGGCCGGAAGTGTTTGCAATCCCTAATCAAGAAGCCTCTACGGTGGCTGATAAGTTAGTTCACGAAGTGTTTTGTCGGTTCGGGGTACCCTTGGAAATCCACAGTGACCAAGGCCGGAACTTCGAGTCAGAAGTGTTCAAGGAGACGTGTCGTGTGATGGGTGCTCACAAAACCAGAACTACTGCTTATCATCCGCAATCAGACGGGATGGTTGAACGATTCAACCAGTCACTAGAGAGATATCTTGCAAAGGTTGTGGAAAACAGACCGAAGGATTGGGACAAACACATTCAACCATATCTCATGGCATATCGCAGTGCTGTTCATGAAACTACAACGGTAACACCAGCTTTTGCTAATTTCGGCAGAGAACTACGATTACCTGCAGATCTAATCACCGGTATCCCGCCTGAGTCTCCACGCAATGTAACAGATTATGCGAATGATCTACGAAACAGGATGAATGATGTATATGAGCACATGAGACAGACAGGTCAACAGATGTCTGAGAGGATGAAGACCCGCTACGATCGGAAAGCGAACAATAAGGGCTTCGATGAAGAATCTCTTGTATGGTTACATAACCCGGCACGGAGCAAAGGAAAATCGCCTAAATTACAAGCAAAATGGGATGGACCTTATCGCGTAGTTACCAAGATCAATGACGTCACCTACCGAATTCAAAAGGGACCCCGAGGTGCATCAAAGGTCGTTCATGTGGATCGGTTGGCCCGTTATCATGGGTCTAACAATGCTCGGGACGAGCATGTCTAAGAGGGAGGCAATGTTACAAGATAGGCCAACGCCATCTAGTAACGAGAGGAAGAACTAGGTAGTAACTAGTGGCGCCATCTAGTATCGAATAGCGGAACTAATGTTCTCGAAAGCTCGTGTCAAATGGAATTTTCCAGAAGGTTCGAACCGAACATTCTGGAAGTTTCTAGTCGCTTCGGGAACAATGAGTTCGAAAGTCGATTGTTCTGGAAGTTTCTCGAATTATCTAGAACAGTGTGGAACGTTCTAGAAACTTCCTTCGTGCTTTATAAAGAGCGGTCGGGTTCGTCGTGGGCCAGTTTCGATTGAGAAGCGATACAGAGCGATCAAAGTGGAAAATAGTGCGAAGTAATAGAATTGTTTAAGAAGTGTTTTTGCAATAAACAGTGATTAATTGAAGTCTGCTGTTTCAATAATTTATCCCTGAACCCCAGCTCGTAACAATAATAATGTTTAGGCACTTATTGTAATTTTATATATTATGTTTGTATTAGTTTAGTTTTATTACCTTTCCTTGTACTTATACACACTGTGTCTATATTTCTTATCAGAATCTCCTGTCGTAGGTCTGCTGGAAGAAATTTCTTTAGAAATAAGCAGCACCTTTAAGCTATTCCATCTTTATATGTGCTTTCTCTTATAAGTGTTTTGTGTGTGCATAAATAAATAAGTAATCGATTTACAGAATAGAATAGTAATCGATTTATAAAATAAAGGAGGTTCTATGTTCGACTATATGTATTTTTATGTAAGTTCACCAATTTGTCCTTCAATTTTGCACCAATATTCACAAAGAAGTAATTCAGCTTATCAAATACACAATCTATACTAATATTATAGAGAGGAAATCTATACTAATAATATTATAAAAGAGGAAAGATTTGTATTTTTGTATGTAACGAATAAACTTAAAAAATACTGGACAGATTTCAAAAATTATTTCACTATATTGCTTTAAATACTCCACAATTGGGTCAATAATCGATTCTTATGTAGTGAAACTGTTTTAAAACGTAACAAGACAATTAAGGAATTAATATCGCCTCAGATGTTCCGTATGGTGTCGGACGTTAAGATTCTCACCATCCCATATCTGCACGTGGGTGTCATAAGAGGCGACTAAGGGACACACCAAAGAATGGGCAGCAGCGTTCTCTGTGCACTTCATAACAAACTGCGATCGACAACCCGCCTGCCAAGCGTGGCGATTATGGCAAACCCCCCCAAACCGATGAATAGCGCAACCACGAAATGGCCCCTAGTGCCCGGCATTTCGTCTACCCTTGACTACGGTAGCGGTCGAGGCGATGGTGCGGCAAGGGTTGCGAAGAATCCCCGGAGTGGACCCGGCTACCTAAATAAAAACCGACACTGTTCCTGGCAACATACAACACGCGAACATTCCGGACCGACGAGAAGGTAGCCGAACTCGAGGAAGAGTTGAGCGGGTTACGATGGAGTATTATAGGGTTATCTGAAGTCCGAAGAGTGGGGGAGGACTCGATAATCCTTAATTCCGGCAACATGCTCTACTTCCGAGAGGGCGACCGGCAGTCCCAGAGTGGTGTCGGGTTTATCGTCCACAGGTCCCTTGTGGCCAACGTACTGAGGATCGAGAGTGTGTCAACCAGTGTGGCGTACCTTATACTCAGAATATCCTCAAGGTATTCGCTGAAAGTCATATAGGTCTACGCACGCACGCTTCGTCCTCGGCACACCCCGACGACGAAGTAGAGACTATGTATGAGGACATTTCCAGAGCCATGCATATAGTCATAAAAATCATTTCACCGTGGTCATGGAGTATTTCAACGCGAAACTGGGTAAACGAGACGATAATGAGCTGCGAGTGGGGCAATTTGGATTTGCACGACGGAACCACCGGGAACACCTACTAGCCAGTTTTTTGGAGAAGGAGAGCCTCTATATGATAAACTCCTTCTTAAGAAAGCGTGAGCACATAAAATGGACCTGGCAGAGCCCCGATGGTGCAACGAAAATGAAAAAACTATCCAATCCAACTCTCAAGCTTATGAAGGAGAGGCGTGAAATGATCCTGCAGTCTTCAGACGATGCGTGGAACTATCGGCGGCTCAATAGACACATCTCGAAGTCTTTGAAAAGCGACCTCCGCCGCTTTAATACTGAGCGTATTAAAGACGCGATCGAGCGGCATAAGAGCTCCAAGGTGTTTGCAAGAGATCTGGCTATTGGGAAGAGCCAGCTCACGAAACTGAAGACCGACGATGGCAGGATCGTATCCGCCAAACCGGAGCTTCTGAGGGAGATCGAGGGGCTCTATGGGCAGATGTACGCGTCAATCAGCAAACCTTGTGTTGTGAATCTAGCAAATGAACAAAGAGCTAGATTGACTCGGCACTATACCGAAGACATCCCGGATGTCAGCCTCTACGAGATTAGGATGGTTCTAAAACAACTAAAGAACAACAAGGCGCCGGGTGATGACGGATTTAAGGCCGAACTCCTAAAGGCGGGTGGAAAACCGGTACTTAAAGCCCTTCAGAAGCGGTTTGATTCCATCACCAATGGCGTCAATGGCGAGTACATCACTCACCTTCGGTTTGCCGACGATATAGTGGTCATGGCTGAGACTATGGAGGACCTCAGTACAATGCTCGATGACCTCAGTAGAGCTACCGAAAGAGTGGGTCTAAAAGTGAACATGGACAAAACCAAGATGATGTTGAATGCCCATGTTGCACCCACTCCTATCAAAGTCGAAAACTCTATACTCGAAGTTGTGGACGATTATGTCTACCTGGGAGAAATGGTCCAGTAAGGTAGGTCAAACTTCGAGAAAGAGGTCATCCGTCGAATCCGACTCGGCTGGGCAGAGTTGGGGCAGTTGGGCGGTATCTTTTCGTCCAACTTACCACAGAGTCTCAAGATGAATGTCTATGACCAGTGTGTGTTGCCAGTGATTATTTACGGGACAGAGACGTGGTCGCTCATAATGGTCCTCATCAGAAAGCTTAAACACCCAAAGGGCAATGGAGAGGGCTATGCTCGGAGTTTCCTTGCGTGATCGAATCAGAAATGAAGACGTCCGCAAGAGAACCAAAGTTACTTATATAGCCCGAAGAATTTCCAAACTTAAGTGGCAGTGGGCAGGGCACATTGCTCGCAGAACAGATGGCCATTGGGGCTGAAAAGTTCTAGAATGGCGACCGCGTACCGGAAGATGCAGCGTTGGAAGGCCTCCAGGTGGAGCGGTGACCTAGTCAAGGCTGCGGGCGTCCGGTGGATGCAAAACGCACAGGACCGATCAGTATTGCGACGCTTGGGAGAGGCCTATGTCCAGCAGTGGACGTCTTTCGTCTGAAATGATGATGATGATGATGAATAGACAGTATTATACTAATTGTTTCAAAGGACTTATAATACCAATATAGCAATATAATAGCCATCAGGATACATCACAATGATCATTACAAATTAAGTAATAATTTATTGGAATATCATCAATGTAGCTTAAATATAAGTTAAGAGGTATTTCTGTACACAATACAATATTTACTGAGGTGGGTACTCTTTAACATTTATAGGTAGTTGACAAGACAAAAATAATTAAGGTAGGTACTTAGACATTAACAACAAATTTTGTTAGTAGGTGCATAATAAATAAGACTGGTATGTATTAGTAGCAAACCATTGTTACTTGAAAAATTAAAATTCATGATTTAATGAGGTCACGCATACTTCAAATTCTAACACGAGCA
Source organism: Orthosia cruda (assembly GCA_964057195.1). NCBI lineage: Eukaryota > Metazoa > Arthropoda > Insecta > Lepidoptera > Noctuidae > Orthosia > Orthosia cruda. The sequence goes on along the minus strand of OZ059842.1, from coordinate 9,567,039 downwards.
GTAATCAAAGGCCACGGGCAAGTTCAAACGCAGCAATATCTGCAATTTAAAGCATTTATTTTATGTCATCAACTCATATAAAATAGAACACAATTCGATTTGAAGTAATTTTCACCGACCTTTCGCGAGAGTTTGGCGTGTTTATTTTAAATAAAAATATAACCGTAAATACCTGCGTTATCATGATTTAGAGCTTTATTTTTGCAGTATAAATGAGTGCACCAAAACTGACAACCGACGGTGTTTTTCACATGTAGTTGCCGTGAAGTAATACACAGTGCAGTAGTAGTCGGTTGACAGTTTCAATGGAGTTATCTTGATACGCTTCATCCAAACTACGGCTTTGTGGCTCATATCATTATGCAGTTTGTATGAGTAAACCCTAATATGTATTATTTTAATCTTCACTTTTCCAGCTTGGTCAACCATGACACCTACTCCACAAGAGCTAGCCCCACCACAGCCACAGCCAGGCATGCAGGGTGACGTCACGCCAGCGCCGACCCTGGTCGCCAACGGAGAGAGGGTGGTCATCTCCGGGATGTCGGGGCTCTTCCCCTCCTCGCATAATGTCAAGGATCTGTCTGATATTTTGTACAATAAGGTAAGCGTTAGATAGTTATTTATTCGCTAACTGCTTGCCACAGATGAAAGAAAATGCCAATCATCTGGGCCAAGCCTTCATGTAAATAATTTCATCAAAACGGTAAATAACAACATCGTCAGGAAACTGGCATATCCAAATAGCAAAACTTCAAAGAGGTGAAGTGGCAGATTATGGCTGACTCCCTCAAAAATAAAGGGGGCACATGTCCCGGCAGTCCAGAGAACGTTATAGGATGATTGTAGATAGCTAAACGTTGCTGATATTAAGCATAAATATCTATATTAAAAGGAGGCTCAATTCATAACCAATTTTCATAAGGCGATATTGATGTTAAAAGGGCAAAAGTACAGTAGAGCATTAACCCACACTATTCCCTATCTTCCAGGTGAACCCAGTGACTACTGACACAGTACGCTGGGTAACACAGCACCCTGAGGCAGCCCAGCACACGGGCACTATACCAGAACTCGACCGATTCGACGCCCAGTTCTTCAAGGTTCACTTCCGGCTCGGGAGCAGTATGGATCCCATGTCCCGGAAAGTGCTCGAACAAGCATACAATGCTATTTATGATGCAGGTAAGATATTGGGGTTGGGGCAGTGGCAACCCAATGGTATCGATGGCATCTTACTCTTACAATCAATACATATAATAAATCTGCAGAAGAGTCGTTTTTGTACATCGAAAATATTTACAAAAAAAATAGCCAGGGTGTTAAAGGAGAACCAACAGACCCCATTTCCAGCATTTCCAGCATTTTTGGAATTTTTGTCTGGTCATCTGTTTGTCTGTGTATCTGTTTGTCTGTTTGTCTGTTTGTCTGTTTGTCTGTTTGTCTGTTTGTCTGTTTGTCTGTTTGTCTGTTTGTCTGTTTGTCTGTTTGTATTTTTGTCTGTTTGTCTGTTTGTCTGTTTGTCTGTTTGTCTGTTTGTCTGTTTGTCTGTTTGTCTGTTTGTCTGTTTGTCTGTTTGTCTGTTTGTCTGTTTGTCTGTTTGTCTGTTTGTCTGTTTGTCTGTTTGTCTGTTTGTCTGTTTGTCTGTTTGTCTGTTTGTCTGTTTGTCTGTTTGTCTGTTTGTCTGTTTGTCTGTTTGTCTGTTTGTCTGTTTGTCTGTTTGTCTGTTTGTCTGTTTGTCTGTTTGTCTGTTTGTCTGTTTGTCTGTTTGTCTGTTTGTCTGTTTGTCTGTTTGTCTGTTTGTCTGTTTGTCTGTTTGTCTGTTTGTCTGTTTGTCTGTTTGTCTGTTTGTCTGTTTGTCTGTTTGTCTGTTTGTCTGTTTGTCTGTTTGTCTGTTTGTCTGTTTGTCTGTTTGTCTGTTTGTCTGTTTGTCTGTTTGTCTGTTTGTCTGTTTGTCTGTTTGTCTGTTTGTCTGTTTGTCTGTTTGTCTGTTTGTCTGTTTGTCTGTTTGTCTGTTTGTCTGTTTGTCTGTTTGTCTGTTTGTCTGTTTGTCTGTTTGTCTGTTTGTCTGTTTGTCTGTTTGTCTGTTTGTCTGTTTGTCTGTTTGTCTGTTTGTCTGTTTGTCTGTTTGTCTGTTTGTCTGTTTGTCTGTTTGTCTGTTTGTCTGTTTGTCTGTTTGTCTGTTTGTCTGTTTGTCTGTTTGTCTGTTTGTCTGTTTGTCTGTTTGTCTGTTTGTCTGTTTGTCTGTTTGTCTGTTTGTCTGTTTGTCTGTTTGTCTGTTTGTCTGTTTGTCTGTTTGTCTGTTTGTCTGTTTGTCTGTTTGTCTGTTTGTCTGTTTGTCTGTTTGTCTGTTTGTCTGTTTGTCTGTTTGTCTGTTTGTCTGTTTGTCTGTTTGTCTGTTTGTCTGTTTGTCTGTTTGTCTGTTTGTCTGTTTGTCTGTTTGTCTGTTTGTCTGTTTGTCTGTTTGTCTGTTTGTCTGTTTGTCTGTTTGTCTGTTTGTCTGTTTGTCTGTTTGTCTGTTTGTCTGTTTGTCTGTTTGTCTGTTTGTCTGTTTGTCTGTTTGTCTGTTTGTCTCTTTGTCTCTTTGTCTCTTTGTCTCTTTGTCTCTTTGTCTCTTTGTCTCTTTGTCTCTTTGTCTCTTTGTCTCTTTGTCTCTTTGTCTCTTTGTCTCTGTTTGTTTGTCTCTTTGTCTCTTTGTCTCTTTGTCTCTTTGTCTCTTTGTCTCTTTGTCTCTTTGTCTCTTTGTCTCTTTGTCTCTTTGTCTCTTTGTCTCTTTGTCTCTTTGTCTCTTTGTCTCTTTGTCTCTTTGTCTCTTTGTCTCTTTGTCTCTTTGTCTCTTTGTCTCTTTGTCTCTTTGTCTCATTGTCTCTTTGTCTCTTTGTCTCTTTGTCTGTTTGTCTGTTTGTCTGTTTGTCTGTTCGTCTGTTTGTCTGTTTATTTGTGCACGCATCCCGTAAAATGTACAAAACCAATGTAGATAACTTTTGTACATAAAAATTGTGCGTAACTTGAAGTAATACTTAGTCTTTGTTTCATCGCAATCGGTTCAGTCTATCATAAGTTATATGAATTTAAAGTGTTCAAGACACGGGTTCAAGAAGTAAAATTTCGCAAGATACGCAATTTTCAACTCTGATTGTTGAACTCCATATTTAATAGATGGCGTTGTGCGTTTCGCGTCATTTTCTGAATGGCGGTGTTAAGATTTTCTGCGAAATTATGACCATAGAAAAATAATTGGTAGGTAGTTAGGGTTAGCAGTGAACTAGGGGTCGTTGACCCTTAGTTCTTTTCTAGAGCTTCTTTATGTCGAATCAATGATATAACTTCAAGGGCTATTTCAAGTGTGGCTAGAGTAAAAATAATAATCGGGACCTAATGCACGAGACTTAAAAAATACGTTATATTATTAGATTTTAGGTCTCTAATCATACCACTAATGTCAATGACGTTGACGTGGCGCTATTGCCCGTCTGAATAGCCTAATGATAAACGTGCTGGCCTAGAGTTCGAATTCAGCTATTGATAGGTTCGACATTGTTTTATTTTAATTTTATTTATGTTCACTTATATCTCCGTCAATCGTGGACCGATTTTGAAAATTCTTTTTTTTGTTTGAAAGAGTATGTTCCCAAATTAGTCCCAATTCGTAGAATAAATTACCCAAATAACATATAACTTGAATATAACCGGTGGAATGGCAGTTTTCCAGGGTGAACCAAATGGTGTAACCAATAAACAGACATGCTTTTGCAGCAATCCCGAGATATTTGCCGTCATATTGGTTATTGAGTTCTATTGTATATCATCAGATCTTTACCAAATTTAAATGGGACCCTTTTGGAATAAACTTCTTTCGAACAAAAAAGATTTTTGCTAATCCGTTTATATATGACGGAGTTATATAATTACATACATAAAAATAAATAAAAAAATATAGACATCCGAAATGAAAACCTCCTCCTTTTTGGGAAGTTCGTTAATAATAATGGGAACCTCCTGCAAAAAATATCTTTCTTTTTGGAAGTCGGTTGTCCATGACGAAAAAAAATTGGTACCTACCAAAAACACCGAAAAGAAAGTTATTTTTCACTTTGTAGTGTTTTTATTCGGTGTCCATAACGAATAAATTTGATACCTACCAAAGACACCGAAAAGAAAGTTATTTTTCACTTTGTATTGTTTTTATTCGGGGTCTATAACGAAAAAAAATGGTACCTACCAATGACATCGAAAAGAAAGTTATTATTGACTTTGTAGAGTTTTGATTTTGGAGTCGGTAATATATTTTTGAAAAAAAGTTTATTTTATTTTTTTATTTCGATGTGGTGTTCTGGAGTGCTTCTAGATGGCGCGCAAATCTGTCCTTCAATTTTTGATGAAGTCGATATTCTACTCCCTAGAAATAACTAGAAGCGAACGCTCAATCTAGGTAGGTAGAAAGGTAAGTAAGGTACCTACCTACCTTACTTGCCTTTCTAACTACCTAGATTGAGCGTACACTCCACAGAATACTAATTTCTCTAGGGAGAAGAATAGGTAAGTAGGATAGGTATATTTAAGTAGGTAAGTAGGGTAGGTACATACCCCTTTAAAAGTACTTAGATTTTCTATAGTGGCCACCTTCACCAACTTTACGTTATAGTAGGGTAGGTACAGGTAGGTAGGTAAGTAGGGAAGGTACAGGTAGGTAGGTAAGTAGGGTAGGTACAGGTAGGTAGCTAAGTAGTGCAGGATTGGCAATTAACGGGAGCGAAGCCGCGGGCACAGCTAGTATATAATATAATATATAATAATAGCCATTTAATCCCAAAATTTGAAGTATTACAAACTATTATATGACATTCCTTTTTTTTTACTAATCTATTTCATGCCTTACGAAATAACCTTAAACAAACTTATAATTTATATTTCTATTTCACATTGAAATAAACTATATAAATCCAATAATTCATGATATCACATTATCACATAGTAATATTTTTAAGTATATAATTTGTAATATATTGTGACACGAGAGAAACTGCCGACAAACTGTTTTACAGTTTGGCAGAATGTATGAATGTAATAGTGTAAACAAATTTTAAATGAATATTAAATCTTATAATTTTAATCATTCATGATTTTGCATAGTATTTACAGATTCTAGTATTTCAATTTGAAATACTTTTAGAAATTGAAATACTCTGACGATAGACGAGAAAAAAAGAGCACTTTTATTACGTCATAATGTATTTTATATTTTTGTCGTCCACAGGAGTAAATCCTGAGCACCTGTCTGGTAAAAAAGTAGGTGTGTACGTTGGAACATGTTTCTCTGAAGCTGAAAAAGCTTGCTTCTATAACGCCAACTCTAGATCGGGCCAAGGTGTAGCTGGGTAAGAAATAATTTACTATATTAATACACACAAACAAGCTGATCCAGAGAACCAAAGACCTAAATTTGCGAAATCCAATATAACTTTTCCCGTCAATAAAAAAAGTCAATATCACTTTGCCCGACTCGAAGATTGAAGGTAAGAGTTGTATTTGTTACGACAAATGTAGTGTTTTTGACTGCAAAATATATGTTTTTACTTATAGGGTACTCGTATTATGCTTCATTGTTCGTAATTCGTTTAATTTTTAGATGCTGTAAGTCTATGTTTGCCAACCGCATCTCCTACTGGTTGAACGCGAAAGGTCCCTCCATAGCGATCGACGAGGCTTGCTGCAGTTCCACTGCGGCCCTGGAGCAGGCTTACCTCGCGATGAGTAGGGGGGAATGCGAGGCAGCCGTCGTCGGAGGCTGCTACTTGTGTCTGCATCCACAGTCCTCTGTGCACTATGGAAGGTGAACTCATATTGATAAATTACATAGATCATCATTGAGAAAAAAACCGGTATCGAAGCATCCGTTCTCCAAAATGAGAAAGGCTTCAATTTTACTTGAAACACATCTATTGTAACCATTATTCCAGTTATATTTATAAGTATTTCATCTACCAAATGAACGCTTTTCAAGGATGACAGCGATTTGTTAAAATTTTAAAGTATCGTAAATTCGTTTGAACTAACGAATTTGTGACTCTCGCGATACCATAAGACTCGTTTTTTCTAAAGATTCAGATATACAAACAGCATTCTAATTTTATCAAAAACTAGCTGCCGCCCGCGGCTCCGCCCGCGTGGTATTAGTACTTCTCCAGATATCTTTATAAACTATAGCATTCCGCCCGCGACTTCGTTCGCGAGATTTCGTTTATCCTATAAATAATTTTCTTAAGTGCAGTTAATGAAGGCGACCAAAAATAAGCTATTATTAAATCAATAAAAAATTGGGTGTCGTAGATATACAGGGTTTATTGGATTGGGACAATTCGTTATTTGCCTTATAGAATAACTACCTGCCGCCCGCGGCTCCGCCCGCGTGGTATTAGTACTTCTCCAGATATTTTTATAAACTATAGCATTCCGCCCGCGACTTCGTTCGCGTGATTTCGTTTATCCTATAAATAATTTTCTTATGTGCAGTTAATGAAGGCGACCAAAAATCAGCTATTATTAAATCAATAAAAAATTGGGTGTCGTAGATATACAGGGTTTATTGGATTGGGACAATTCGTTATTTGCCTTATAGAATAATAAATTTCAGGTTACAGCCACAAAGTAAAATCCTCTTCTAAAACTAAACTTAAAATAATTACCCTTTTTTGCCCCGTTGAGTGTCGAGTTTTGAACAACCCAAATATGTTATTCACTCTTTTCTTCTCTTTTAAATTTTTCGTTTATGTTAGTCTGATTGCGCAGTATGATTACTCAAAAAATCTTTAACAACCCTTAACCCTATCTGAGGGGTAGTTTTATTAAAATGTTGATTATTAACTTTATTCCCAAGGAATTACAAAACCCGGTCCAGTAAGATTCTTAGCTTGGGGTTAGTTTCGAAAAACTTATAAATCAAATCAAATCGTTTTTATTTGCTCAAACATGAGTACCATACATACATAACAAATTGTCAGCATGAAGAGATGTTAGGATACAAAATTATAGAACGTCATGTTTACCTTGGAAAATGGCATGCAAATATTAATAAAGAATACAAATCAAAATATAAATTAATAGAATGTCAAATTTAGTAATAATAAAAAATTAAATAAATGTCGTGCAAATGGCAATAATTTTAAATAAGTCAAAATTATGCTTCTAGAATGTCAGAGTAAAATAATAAAAAATAACGATATTAAAATAATAAATCAATTCAAAATAATCATTCTAGAATGTCAACGCAAAATTATTAAAAAAAGATCAGGATATTAAAATATATAATGTGTAAAATGAAAATGTCGTAACAAGAATACAAATCAAGGATGTGAAATTAAAATGTCAGAGTAAAATAAAAATGTAAAGAAATTAAAACAATATGTCAAAACAAAATATTCCAGAATGTCAGAATAAAATTTTATAAGATTAACATACCATCTAAACAATAATATAAACATTCAAGCATTCAAAAGGAGTCTGTCAAAAAGTCATTTATATTATAATAACACTTGTCTGTTAATAAATTTCGAATCTTCTTTTTAAATAGATTTGTTGTCATAGCTTTATATGACTGTGGTATTTTGTTGTATATTTTCAGGGCCATACAAAAAAAGCTTTTCCCCATGAGGGCAGTTTTTGCCGAGTGCAAACAAATTTGACTATTGTCACGTCTGTTGCGTGGAAAAGTGTCAGATAGACGTGGAAAGTGTTGGGGGTTAGACTTTACAAACGATGCAACTTCAAAAATATATAAAGAGGGTAAAGTCAATAATTTGTATTTTTTAAACAATGGTCTGCAGCTTTCTGTCGATTGTATCTTAAACATAGCCCGAATACACCTCTTTTGAGCTTTAAACGCTATTTCTCTGTCCGTAGAGTTACCCCAAAATATTATACCATAGCGCAGAAGTGATGACACCAATCCATGATAAGCTGTCACCAAAGCATCTGGGCTTAGTTCTGAAGACAGTTTGTACATGACATACGCGGACGAGCTCAGTTTTTTGCTTATATATTCAATATGCGTTTTCCAGTTCAATTTTGCGTCTATCATTACACCAAGAAATTTTGTGTCATCGACTTTATTTAATACCGTGCCATTGTTTAATGTCAGTATCAGCATGTACCCGTTGACTAAAATGCATTATCGTCGTCTTATCTAAATTAATTTTAAGATTATTCTTATCTAACCATGCTATTATTGATGTCAAAGTTTCATTAATGTCATATTTATAAACGTCCTTATTATTACATGTTATAGTCACTGTGCTGTCATCTGCGAATAGGGTCATGGGGTAGTCAATAGCATCAGGCAGGTCATTGATATATAGAATAAATAATAGTGCTCCAAGCACGCTCCCTTGTGGGACACCGTAAATAGGCGTTCGTTCGCCAGATATGAAAATTTCCTCTCTTTTTGTCTTAATATTTATTTTTGTTATTTCCGTGTACTGTTTTCTGTTAATTAGGTAAGACTCTATAAGGCTAAGTATATTGCCTCTTATACCATATGCCTCTAGTTTCTGCAGTAGAACGTTATGGTTTACATAGTCGAAAGCTTGCGTCATATCACAGTAAATAGCGCAAACTGGGATTCTAACGTCCATCTTTATCATTACCTTATGCAAGAAGTCATAAATAGCCATATTGGTTGTCCTGTTTTTTCTAAATCCCTTTTGCTCATCGATTAAAATGTTTTTCTTCTCAAGGTAGGAGTACATCTCCTTATAAATATACTTTTCAAAAAAAATTGATATGATAGGAATGAGTGCGATTGGTCTATAGTTGCCCATGTGTTCATTATTGTTTTTTTTAAATAACGGCTTTGCTATAGACACTTTTAAGGCATCTGGATATACTCCTGAAGAGATACACAGGTTTATGAGATAGCTCAAGTGGTTACAAATAACGTCAGATACATACTTGATTACCTTCGTGGAAATTCCGTCATATCCTGTACTATTTGTGGCTTTTAATGATTTTATAATGTTTTTAATGTCTATAGGTATACTCGGGGCAACATAAATTGAATCCCGACGTTTTGCAATATTGATTGAATTATTTCCTGAACATGGAATCGGTTGAATTTTGTCTACGAAAAAGTCGTTAAAAGCGTTTGCTATTTCTTGAGGATCATTTAATACTTTATTATCTAAATTGATCTGTCTAATGGATTCCTTAGGGAAACACGGTTTTGCCTTGTTTATTATATTCCAGGTAGTTTTTGACTTACTGGTTGAGGTTTTAATAGAATAATTGTTTTGGGCACGTCTAGTAAGTTTCATAACTTTTTTAAACCTATTTTTGTAGTTTAAGAAGTAACCTTAGTAACCTTATTCGTTATATTGGGTTTTAGTCTATAACGCCACAGCAATTGCCGTTTCTTTTTGCTACATAATTTTATGCCGTGTGATATCCATCTAGGTTTCCTTATCACCCTTATAGTTGTCCATTTAAATGGAAAACACAGGTCATAAAATAGTTTAAACGTGTCAATAAATATGTCAAATGCGTCATTAGGATTATCGGATTCATAAATTTCTGAAAAAATCACTTGTTTCAAAATATCTTTAAATTTATTCATATTCTCTGCATTAAAATCACGTCTTTTAATACGCCAATATTTTAAAATAGCAGTTTTTTTTACCGGGCACTTTATTATTTGAGCTGTGTGGTCTGAAAGTGCAAATTCAATCACTTCAGTTTTACATTTGGATTTAAAGTTATGTGCGATATTGTCTATGCACGTTTGGCTATGTATCCTGGTTGGTTGTTTTAAAGCTAATGTTAGATTGAAATTTAATAACAGACATTCAAATTCCAATACAATATTATTTTCTTCATTACGTCAATATTAAAGTCTCCCGTCAGTACAACATGCGCATATTTTTTGTTACATATGATTCGTAATATTATGTCTAACACCCCATAGAATGTGTTTATATTATTTATTTTTTTTTAATTTGAAAGTTGGCAGAAATACCACCCTGAGTAAACAATAAAGGTTGTCTTATTGTTTACTCAGGTTGGTATTTGTGCCGAGGTTTTTTCAAGTTTATTAACCAAAGAAATATGATATTCAAATAAAAAAAAATCACCCCTAAATCTTCTTTTGGGGGAAGATTCGATAAACTAATAATGTCAATCTTTATTGTTTGTTTAGGTTGGTATTTAAGTAACAGAAACAGGCACACATAATTCCACTTCCCAAAATTACCAATACTTCTTTTTATCTCACTTCCGACCCATCTCCATACTACCTTTCCTATCTAAAGTTCTCGAGCATATCGTTCATGGTCAAATTTTCTGATTTCTTTCATCTAAAGCACTTATCTGAACTTTCCAATCCGGCTTTCGTGCGGGTCACAGTACTGTAACTGCACTTCTGAAGGTCACTGATGACATCCACAGAGCTATGGACAATAAGTCTCTCAATTTTCATAAGGATCTCTAATTTTTTGAAATTTATTATAGCCTATGACACTCAGGAATAATGTAGCTTTCTACTGGTGAAAGAATTTTTTTAATCGGTTCAGTAGATCCTGAGATTACCCCTTACAACGTCACAAACTCACAAACCCACAAACTCAGAAACTTTACCTCTTTATAATATTAGTATAGATTATCCATGATAATAGATATTAAAGTTCTGCAAGCAATGTCCTACTTGACTTGAGTTGTGCGTTCAACCCTGTGGATTTCGACATTCTGCTTGGGATCTTGCAATCTATTAACTTCTCTTCTTCTGCATTCGCCTGGTTTGACTCATATCTTCGGGATCGCTCTTAGTGTGTCCGGCTTGAAGAGATCATCTCTGATTAGTATAATCTCACTGCTGGTATTCTCGCTCCTCTTCTTTTCTCTATCTTCATAAACACTGTTACCAAGGTTATCACCTCCAACTTCCATCTTTGCGCGGACGATTTGCAGCTTTATGGACACTTCCTGCTTGCAGACACGGACTCAGCGATTAATGTCATGAATCGTGACCTGGAGAGAATCAGTGAATGGGCTAAATCTTATGGCTTACAGATTAACCCTCCCAAGTCCCAGGCCATGATCATAGGCAGTCGTTGTTATCGCACTGCGCTTGAGATTTACACCTTGACGCCTCTAACCCTTAACGGCTCGACCATTCCTTACATCGATACGGGAAAGAATTTCGGTGTCTTAATTGACAGCAATCTTTCTTGGCGAGCGCAAGTAAATGAAGTTAGTCGTAGTCGTGCATTGCTCCTTTCACTCTTTAAAAAAAAATCAAATTCTCCTGTCATTTAGTACTTAAATTTATTTAGGCCAAACCTTAATTCAGCCGATCATAGACTACGCCGATGCCTGCTATCTGGATGGTAGCATCCACATGGTAGTGCTCAAGCTTATTAAAGAGCTCCTCAAAATCGGTGTATTCATTTTGTTTTTGGTCTTAGGAAATACGATCATGTCACTCAGTTCTGCAAGGATCTCAAGTGGCTCCCTATCCGTTTTCGCAGGAACACTCGTATATTATGTCCCCTGTTCAACATCCTTTTAACCCTGCATGCCCTGGCTACCTGCGCGACCGTTTTTCGTTTACTCGCCCTGCTGACGTCCTGTGTAGATCCTTCCTTAAACTCCATCTCAATTTCCCATCCCATAAAACTCGTGTCTATTCCCACTCCTCTTCTGTTCATGCAGTACGACTGTGGAACTCAATTCCACCTAAAATTCGTGACGCTAAACGTATCTCTATTTTTAAAAAGCAAGACAAAACACACTTTCTTTCTGCTATCCCGTGATCTTATATATTATAGGTATTTATTTATTTTATAGTAGTTATGTATTTTTTTTATATATATAATAATCTTTAGGTACTAATTGTAATTTTATATATTATGTGTTTAAGTTTAGTTGTATTACCTTTGCCTTGTACTTATACACACTGTGTCTATGTTTCTTATCTAATTCTCATGTCGTAGGTCTGCTGGAAGAATTTGCTTTAGAAATAAGCAGCACTTTTGTGCTATTCTATCTTTCTGTGTAATTTATCTTTTAAGTGTTTTGTGTGTACCTACATAAATAAGTCAAGATTCAAGTTTATTAACCCAAGAAATAATGATTCTTCATAAATACTTTAACATCGCCTAAATCATATTTTGGGGGTAGTTTCAAAAAATAATAATAACAATCTTCATTATTCATTTAGGTTAATATTTGTGCCAAGTTTCAAGTTTATTGACCCAAGAAATCAGATTTTTTCATACAAACTTCAACACCCCCTAAATCGTTATTTGGGGATAGTTTCGAAAAACGAATAGTGGCAACTTTTATCATTTACTTAGATTACTATTTGTGCCAAGCTTCAAGAATTTTGGCCGACGGAATTTGATTTTTCATACAAACTTTCTACCCCCTTTTACCCCCTAACGGGTAGACTTTCCAAAAATACTTTCTTAGTGCTCACTTATGTCACTTGAGGAACCTATTTTGCCAAATTTCATGCTTCTAGCCACCTAACCTTACCTACCTACCAACCTACTCACCTGCACCTACCTACCCTATTTACCCTTCCCTACCTACATACCCACCTACCCTGTCTACCTTACCTACCTACTTACAAATTTGTTAAACTATTTACTTGAATAAGAATGAATATACAATAAACATGTAACCAACTTTTGTTTCTACCGGCGATCTAATCACAAAAACGATCACAAAAGCTGCTATTGTGACTTAACTATGTTAGTGAGATACATTCTCCCGCAGTATTTTTTTTAGTTAATAATGAGTACTTTAATCATGTAGTACATACTTTTTAAGTATCATCAATAGTTTTCTCAGCGCACGCCAAATAATGAATTTTATAGGCAAAATATTGTTACTTTGGGTTAAGGATCCCCAATTTTTTCGAAAATAAGTTATAGCCTATGTTACTCGAGAAAAATGTAGCTTTCCATAGGTGAAAGAATTTTTGTAATCGGTCCAGTAGTTTCAGAGCCTATTCGGTACAAACAAACAAAAAAATCTTTCCTCTTTATAATATTGGTATAGATAATATAATTTGTTTATTTTATATCCAGGATCATAAACCAGGCGATGGATGGTAAAACGAAGTCCTTTGATCAGAACGCCGATGGCTGTGTCAAATCGGAAGCCGTTAACATACTTTTTCTTCAGAAAGCTAAAGATGCTCTGAGGTGAGTTTTATAGGAACCTCTTTGTGCAGAAAAGAATTTCAATCCACCTAAATAATTATATCGTCTGCTTACCCTTTTTCAACTTTGCAGCTAGAACTGATCTAGATGGATATTTAACATATATACAAAAACTCACGCCTTTTGCCCATGGGGGTAGGCAGAAACTACAGAACGCCACCTGCTACGATCCTTACATACTAAGGATACCTCCTCCTCCTTGCTACCATGGATATTTAAACAAGTAGTATTAAAACTAACATGCAGCACAAATGGTACGGTACTTACGTTTGCCACATGCGCCTCCGCTTGACTTGGTGCGGCGTTTCGAGAACACGCCCTTGCGGCATGTCCTCGATATTGAGGATGACGAGTCTATTTCAAAACGATTCAATTGTAATACTCGAAATGATTCTGAGTACTTAATGAAAAAAATAGGGTTAAACAAAAAAATAAAAATGCGTTAAAAAAGCATAGGTATATATAGCTTCAATATCGTGGAGTCACGGCCGTTCCCTGCACAATCCGCCGCGTCCAGGACGGCGTGCGCGCTCGCCACGATGGCTCACACCACAACGCGTGTTCGCAGGTTGCCCCAGCTCGTTGGATAATATTATCACTCGAGGTGATACTGGACGAGCTGGTGGAACGTCCTTATCCAGGTCGGCGCGCGCGAGGACGTCATATTCCACATAAAACCATGCAAAAAAAGCAAATTCAAGATGCACACAGAAATATTAAAATTGAAATCCAATAGATATATCTATACTAATCGAACATCGGAGCAAACCCCATTACCGTTAGTGAGGTCACGATTTTCTATTCGTAGAAGTCACGACGATGTGTTTGTTTTCAATTAAATTCAAATTACCGAAGTTATCACTTAAATTAAATGCATTAGAGACGTTGTTTATTAACCTAGCATTGATTATTATCAATGCTAGGTTAACATTGGCTTTGTCGTTATTCTGACAATTTGATAAGAATTATCTTATCTTATCTTGTGGAGGGGCCGAGAGACAACTCGGACACTTCGACCCATTGGGATCTATTGTGGTCCCCTAGATAAATTACTCCACCCCAATCTCGTTGAAAACTCCTTTCATGAGACTTACAACGAGACTGGGAGATATGAGCCTATAGCCTTCTGGTCTTGGATATCCAACCCCTAAGAGACTCATTCGCTTACCAGCCAGTGTATCGCATGTGCAAAGAAGGTGCTCCATGCGTTCCGTATGTTCCCCACACAACATGCACATGGGTGTCGCGGCCAGACCCATCTTCATGAGCATGTCGTTAGTTCCAAAGTGCCCAGTAAAGGCCCCAAGCAGATAGCGGATTTGCCCCCTGCTCATGTTCCAAATGCATTCCCGGGCTTTGAATGTAGAGCCTAGGAATTTCTTGGAGTGTTGTAGACCGGTGCTAGACAGCCAATGAGTTCGCTGTCTGTGATCTGCAAACTCCCTAAATGCGGCTTTTACGAGACACGTCGAGATGCCTACGCATGGTTCTGGACCCACAAAATCATTTGCTGAGCCCTCTCTTGCCAGTTCATCTGCCATTTCGTTACCATGGATTCCTTTGTGCCCAGAGACCCACATCAGTCTTACCCTGTTGTGCTTCCCAAGCCTATTTACGGTCTGGACGGCATCCAGAATAAGTCTGAAGTCCACTTTGTATGATGCCATGGCTTTGATTGCAGCCTGACTGTCACTAAGAATATATATGGATTTACCTCCGGTTCCTCTATCTATATTCTCTTGAGCACAGGTTATTCTGGCATATGTTTCTGCTTGGAATATAGTTGCCATCTTCCCTAGGCTTTTGCTACATTTGTAACCTTTTGCGAATATTTCCGCCCCTGTACCTGATTCCATTTTGGATCCATCAGTGTACCACACCAGACTATCTTATTCTGTTGGATCGATACCCTTCGTCTAGTCCTCTATTGTAGGGATTTGGACCTTGAAAGTCCTTTTAAACACAAACATAGTTTGCATTTTATCGGATAACATGCTTGTTACCCGATCCAGGCCTTCATTCCCATCGAACTTTGTATGGTTGGTCTTTGGCTTAGAGGCATCCCATAGTCCAGCTACAGCAAGTCGATGTAATGTCTTCCTTGCCTCGAATTCAACCATCATATGCAGAGAAGGGATATTGAGGTATCTCTCAATCGCTTCCGTAGGTGTTGTCTTGAAAGCACCCGTGATGCCTAGACACACTGTTCTTTGTAATCTAATGTATGTAAATAATTAACAATGCCTTTGTCGTTATTATGACAATTTGATAAGAATTAGTCATAATTAGTATTCCGCCGACCGTTTGACCGTTTTTTTTCCAAATGTTTCATTTAAAAAAAAACGGTCATACGGTCGGCACGGCGGGAACAATAGAGGACTATGTCCATGGAAATACGTATTTCTGCTGAAATTTATGTCAAATATACAATCAAGCTGGTAAAAACAGTTCATCACTCACCGTTTCATGATATTTAAAAAAAATATTTTAACCTCAGATTAGAGAAAAGAAACAGATAGCACCCGCGGGACACGAGAGCGGTGCCGCTATTTATTTATGTGTGCGTGATAGCAAGGAGCGGTACTACCAGATGTATACTGTAGTGTGTGTAACATATCCTCCCTATATAATTGTACTTAGCATGTAAGTTGAAGCATTAAACGTTGGTACTTCGAGTAAGAGACTTCTTTCATTTGGTCTCCCAAACACCAAACAGTACATGGCGATCCTGCCTGTAACTGGAGCCGGATCGACCGCGACCACCAACTGCGATTTAATTCGGAAATTATAAACAATAGTGTGACGATGTGTGTTTTATGTGTGGACAAAACGGACGATTTCTCGTAAAATATGTGCCAGTCAACGCAAAGCAAGGAGGAGGTTTTTCTTAACCGAAATGCAGCGGGTGCAAATAACGGACAGGCGCAGCAAAACCTTAGCTGGAATCTGGGTATGAACAGCATAATTTTAACAATCTTGTCAGCTATTGGCCTGATTGTATTGCTATACATGGCATATAAATGCTATGAGAAATGCCATAAACAGTGGATAAGGCAGGAAATGTACCACGCTACGTTCCGGAGTTTCCGAGCCTCATCACGACACAGGACACCTCTGCCGATTACTGCTAAGCGTACCGCGGGTGCTGCTGAATCTTCAGGAAAGTGAGTGTGTAAAGAAATTATCTATAACCAAAATGTGACAGTGCGACAGTACATTAAGTGTTTGTGGTGTTTTAAAATAAAATGCATTAAGTGTTTGGTGTAATTATCGAGAGAACATAATTCAGGATTTTACTTATAATTTTATTTTTATAATAAAATTAATACCCCGATATTATAATTAAACTCAATGTTTAAAATGTTTAAAGGATATGAATGTCAACCTAAAATTAAATTTAATTATAAGAATATGTAGCTATCGATGACCACTCGAATGGACCGATCTCTCAGGAAGTCTGCAATCCAATCAAATAGACTACCGGGCAGACCGAATGAAGGAAGCTTACCAATAAGGCTTTCATGCCAGAACCTATCAAAACACTTCAAGATGTCGAGGGAGACAGCAAGCGCTTCCCCGTGGTTGTCGATGACTTCACTCCATATGTGAATGGCATACGCTAGAAGATCCCCAGTAGATCGATTTCGGGGCAAGTCGTATTGGCGGTCACTATGGAACTTGTTTGTTTCTAGGTATGCCAGGAGCTTCGTGTTAAGTACACGCTCCATACTCTTACAAAGTACGTTAGCTTGCTTCCAAGCATTCGGCACTATTCCAGTGTCATACGAAAGGCGTGTCAAGATCGGAGACAGTTCAGGCGCACAGGTTCCAAAATCGCTGCTGGTATTCCGTCAGGGCCGCTAGCATTGTTCACATCGAGTTTTCGCTGCACCCTACGGACGTCCTTTTGATAGATGCGAATGTCCGACATACTCGTCTTGCATGCATCAGAAGAACGAGTGGGTCACCAGCGTCACCTGGATTTAGAGAGGCAAATAACGTTGCTTTCGCATCAGCGAAGTGGGCCAGCGACCCGTCGGGTTTCAGTAGTAGTGGTAGTGAGGGACGGCAGAAGTTCCACTCGATCGACTTAGTCAGGAACCAAAACACTTTACTACCTACTGGGTAAAAAGCAAGTCACTATTCGGCCAATGTGGTCGAAACAAGCTCCTCTCAACACCATTTTGCAGTTCTTGGCTGCCCTGTTGAAGGCCTTCTTCTTATGACCCACGACACTCGATTTGCGCGATCGAACGTCGATCCAAGCCAGGTGCGCCGCAAGTTTAAGCGCATCGGCGCGATATCATTCGGCGCCAAACGATGGCTGGTCAACGTTGGACATTGTAACGTCTGTGAACGGAATGTAGTACTACATTCCCTGACACAGCACATATGCCACGGCGTCTGCACACGACGAAAGATCTGGCGAAGAAAAGTAGGTAAGCTACCAAGGATAGCATGCGAAGAAAGATCGCATGCCATCCCAATCTGCTGACCTGTACCGCCATGCCCACCGTGTGCGTCTTGGGCTAGGATCGGGCGGGGAGTAGACGGACACAGACTTCACCAGACAATGGTCGGAACTACCCAAAGGTGAAGTTATCGACGCAGAGTATCGGTCTGGATCTGTTGTCAGCAGAAGGTCCAAGCATGCTTACGCATCTCGCATCGTCTAGCATGGTCAGTGCACTGGTATGGAAAGAGCCACTTCTGATGGTGCGCATTAAAGCCCCCCAGTAACACTAATTGGGCGGAAGGGAACTGCTGCTGTGCCGCATTAGCCACCACACTGAGGTACTCTGTGAGCCTGGAAATCTCCTGATCTCCACTGTGTGAACGGTAGACACAGGCGTAGATAATTTTATTTAGACCTGTGTCCACCAGAGCCAATAGCGTTGCGAAACTGGAGTCCTCTAGGTTACGGAGACGCCGATAGCAAATGCTGTCGCAGGCTACACACACCCACGCATGGATTAAAATTGTGCTCCAGGGTAATCCCTGGGTAAGATAAGTACGACACGACTGACAGACTCGCTATCTGTGTCTCCGTAAGGAAAAACAACACGGGTTTCTCAGTCTCTAGGTGGTAGTGGACTGCAGAGAGATTTGAGTGCAGACCTCTAATGTTGGGCGAGATTTAGGTACATTTTTTGGGGGTAAGGGTTGCAGCCGCTGTTTAAATCTAGTATTGCTTTGTCTTAGTATTATTATTTTAGTAGAGCGAATGGAGGATATGAGAAGGAAGTGAGACCAGGTTCCACGCTGTTAACCTACAGACACGCACTGAAGGGACATCATTGGGACTGCGGGAACGCCCGAGCCCCCCGGAATATACATTAAAAATCCCCCTTCCCACCATCTGGCCGCCAACCAGCACGATGGTGCATTCCAGGCTTTTTCGACAGATGACGGGGCATCCTTTGATGTGTGGCAAACTATTTGGGCCCCCAACTACCTGCGGTCGGCTAGCAGCGATCGCAGGTATCTGACCCGGTGGGTGGTCACAAGCCTCCGGCCGAAACCTACCACCAATTAGTGTCAACTGATTTGCACCACCCGGGGACCACGTTTAGGGCATCAAAGGGCACATTCCTAAGGACGTGTCTCGGCCCCCGAAAGATACAAGATGGCATTTTTAACATAAAATAAGAAATCACTTGTGACGTGTAAGCAGCGCGACGCGTAGTTTCGTACTAAAACGAGTTTGTATTTGTTTTGGAATTTGTATTTACATTGGTTTCTATAATATAGCGCCTACTAGAAAAGTAACATATTATGTTACTTTTTAACCGACTTCAAAAAAAGGAGGAGGTTCTCAATTCGTCGGTATCTTTTTTTTTTTTTTTTATGTATTTTCCCCGATTACTCAAAGACGCCTAGACCGATTTTAAAAAATCTTCTTTTGTTTTGAAGGGTATACTTCCTAGTTGGTCCCATAGTCATCAGGTCAGGATCTGATGATGGGATCCTAGAGAAATCGAGGGAACTCCTCAAATATTATAGGCATTTATATAATTATTTTGGTATTTTCACCAACAATGCAATCACTTGCACTCAGAAAGTATAATTTGGTGAAGTGGAACTAATGAAGAAGACCACAGATGGCCACTGAAACTCCTTAATGCTAAGTATGTCACGGGTATAAAATATGTCGAATAGTTAACCGACTTTGATTAAGCAAATACTTATAAATGAATGGTACTGATGAAAATGGTACCATTGAACTGTTCTGATGATGAAGCCGGAAGGTAGGCACTGGAACTATGAAATAAAACAATGTATCCTAGTCGTGCTTGGGCTTATTGGAATTGTCATGAGATGTACTTTGGCCACAAATGATTATCATGTTAATCGGAGATACCTACCAAAACTAAAAAGAAAAAAAATAAAAAAAAATTAACAAAAAATCAAACCGACTTCCATAACAAAAAACTACAAACCAAAAAATAACTTTCTTTTCCGAATTCGGTGTCGAAAAACTGAAAAAAATGGGTATAAAAGACACCGACTTCGGAATAGAAAGTTATTTTTTGGTTTGTAGTTTTTTGTTATGGAAGTCGGTTTGATTTTTTCTCTAATCTGAGTCCACAACATACACTTACACCAGAAATTCAAAAAGATTTCGGTTTAAACCGGGACGCGTGCACGATCAATACAGGTCGGAGCACGTTCTGACTTGAAGAAATTTTTAAGTAGCTTGTAGTAGCGGGGGTCGGAGGAGGAGGAGGTTCTATGTTTTTTTTTGTGTATGTTCACCGATTACTCCGTCAATTGTGGACCGATTTTGCAATTTTTTTTTTGTTTGAAGAAGTATGTTCCGAAATTGGTCCCATTTTAATTTGGTGAAGATCTGATGAAGAACTTCGGAGATATACAACAGAACTCTTCAATAAATAACGGCAAATCTCTCGGGATTGCTGCAATCGCATTTCTGTTTATTGTTTATACCATTTCATAACATAACATCACGCCAGTACGCTCTTAAGGGGTACGCAGATCTCTCATTTCACCGGATATGTTCAAGTTTCATGAAATCTATTTTGGCGTTAAAGTTACCTTACTAACTTGCCTATTAGGTACGTACAACTAAAAAGTGAAAAATAAAAAAACTTTTTGCAAAAAAATACTACCGACTTCCAAATACAAAACTACAAAGTGAAAAATAACTTAATTTTTTGAAGTCGGTGTCCATAACGCAAAAAATGGTACCTACGAAAGACACCGACTTCAAAAAAAATTTTTTTTTTTTTTTAGTGACTATATTTCATCCTTGTCTTTTCCACTATACGTAGGAACAAGTAGGACTGATATAGGCATACTTTTGGTACAAAATATCCGTCATAATCGACGGGCACAAAAAGTCACTTATTAAGTGACGGCCACAACTGTCAAAAAATGTCACATCGCTGAATGAGGAACGTTTCATTGACGACCGGGCACGATACACTGGTTGCCACAAATAATAACAAAGAGTATCATGTTGTCTGACAAGACACATGAGCGATAGCCAGGACCAGCGTGCATGCAGGCATAGCGTGATATTGTGAGCCGAACTTACTTGCAATGTAATGATAAAAAATGTAAGCCTAGTAGGTACCTTCCAATGTTCTTTCCAAAACCGTTCTTATTTTTTTGTGTCATCTACAGGATCTACGCAGAGTTAATGCACGCGAAGACAGAGTATACCGGCCTTCTAACAGGTGACACGGGCCCGCAGTATGGGTACTTCAGGAATCCTGAAAAGACCGCTGACTTTTTGAACAAATTTTATCAGGAAGCGAGGCTTCCGCCACATGCTGTGGAGTACGTCGAAGCTTTTGGTTCAGGTACTAATTCTAATTTTCATCTGCAACTTAAAAGTTTTATAAAACTACATTAGATCATGTCTGTAGGTATACCTTTCTTCAGTACTTTTTTATCACAGTAGAAGCCAAACCTATTGCCATCAGCCGGCAACATATCCAGGCACAGGGCTCTTACTGAAAAATTCCGGATGGAAAACTCAATTACATTTTGCCCGACGCGGGCATTGAGCCTTGACCCTTATGCTTATCAGTAATGCTTGCGATCATTAGGCTAATGACGGAGTTCACGATCAGCAATCCCATACTAGACAAAAAAATAATCTTGATGACTACCTTTTATCGCGAACAATGCTAATATTCTTTTGACTTACCTACCTTCTCGCGTCGTGTTCTTCTTTACTGAGGGTCGTGACACCCCGATGAGAGATCAAACTTTCTCGTAATATGCTCCTTTTTTTTGCGTGGAGATATGCTCATGCATACTGCACTATCACGGGGAGATAGTACAGTTATGTGGGACTCTAACCCACTAAAACTGCACGGTGTCCTCCTGTGCCGCTTCTGGCGGAAACACGGGCACGCGTTAGCACTCACCGCGAACCCGCTGCGGCTGTCCGTCACCGGACCCTCCTCGGGGGAGTAACCCTCATCACCGGCGCACCAGAACACACTGTACGCCGTGACCACCCCAGGGACCAAAACTGCACATGGGCGCCAGACGACCCCGTGTATCGTGGTCCCCCTGTGACGGGTCAAGGTAAATGGCCCCGCCACCTACCATTTTTCGGCCGCATGGGATAGGGAGAGTGGCTAACGCTATACCGACACTCCTCTTCCCCTGCGGCCCCACCGCGTCCGCCATCAGACGGTGGCGACCCCGTCCAGGCCGCGGAAGATAGGGAGAGCGGCACTCCTCTCTTCCCGCGGCTTCCAATCCTCAGCCCCGACATCGTATGGGACCTGGGACGCTCCATAAGACATCGCGGCCCGCCTCAGTTCCGATGTCACCTGTTTGTGTCGTCGGCTTAGTCGGCAAAAGCCCTGACAAGTGGCCCCTCCTCGACTTCCTCTTCGCTACACCGTGGGTGACCAAGCCACGGTTATTGAGCCCTCCCGCCTCGACAATGCGGGAACCCACCGGGGGGGCTCTTAATATGCTCCTACACTACTACTGTATCTGTTCGGGACGCGGCCCTGCGTTCTCCTGCCGTCGACCTTGCCAGTTATCGTTAACTGCTCGAGGCTATGACCTTCTTTTCGGGCAATGTGGCCAAAGAATTCCAGGACTCTTCGAAGAGTTCCAGAGCTTCCAGACTGCCAGACTTTCCAAGTCTGGAATAAATGATGAGCTGACGAAGGATAGACTCGTTTGTGCGAAATGCAGTCCCCGGAATTTTCCAATACCACATCTCCAAAACGTCGACGTGATCACGGTTGACCTTCCTTAGCGCTATTTTGTCGCTTAAGATGGAAAACACACAATAGTCTACCAGTTTCATCTTTGTCTGCCAAGATATGTTGCGGTCCTTCCATATCCACTGCGGTTGTGACATTGCGCTTTTGGCCATTCCGATACGTCTCCTTATATCATTTTCACAAGAACCTGTGTTGCTGATAGTAGCGCCTAGGTAAATGTCGTCGTCCACCCTTTCGAGCAAACTCCTCCCTTCAACTTCCTCCACCCTTTTGACTTACAATAATATAAAAAACGGTTTACTATTGCAAAATATTTTCAAAGGTACGCCTGATGCTGACAAAGCAGAGCTGGATACCATTGACAGGGTGTTCTGTAAAGGAAAGGAAGACACACTTCTCGTTGGTAGTGTCATCTCCAACATTGGATACGGCGAGGCTGCGTCGGGTATAACTGCCATAACGAAGGTAATCTTTTCAGTGCGATCACACAACTATGTCATCACTGAGAGTTCTCCTTATGTGGAGTCTTATGTTCACAGTCGGTAATACCTGTTACCTGACCCATGCTGCCGTTTGTTGACCCACTAAAAGTAAGACGAATTAAACCCTCTGCAATTAACAGTAGATTATGTGTTATCCGATACGTATAAGCTTATCGAACTGGAACGACTTGTTCAAGGTAGGTATATATTATAGAATATAGTTAATATTATAGAAAATAGGTTAGGTTAGGTAAGCGTTTGAATACTGTTTTGTTTTGTCAACATGGTTGGCTTGTTAATTTAAACAAAATTTGTTGAGTTGATTTGGTCTAGTGGTTGCAACCACTGTGGACCTATGTCAATAAGGTTGCGAGTTCAAAACTAACTTTTGTAGAAAATTAAAATATGTTTTTTGAGTTCAAAATATTATATATAATATTATATTAAAATAGTTAATATAAATTAAATATTAAATACAAATAACAACAGAAATGAAAAACAACAATGATTATTATAACGATTTTATTCAAGATAAAAATTCTATATTTATTTACTTTCGAAAAATAATTCCTTTTCATATCATCATCATCATCCTATCAGCCGAAAGACGTCCACTGCTGGTCATAGGGCTCCACCAAGCGTCGCCACATTAACCGGTCCCATGCGTCCCATATCGAGCGGATCTATACAACCATCACCAGGTCATCGGTCCACCTAGTGGGTGACCATCCAATGCAACGTTTTCGGCCATCCATTCTGCGAGCAATGTCCACTATCCTTAAGTTTGGGAATTCTTCGGGCTATGACGATAACCCTGATTCTTTTGCGGATCTATACATTTCTGACTCGATCACGCAAGGAAACCCCGAGCATAGCCCTCTCCATTGCCCTTTGGGTGATTGTAAACTTTCTGATGATCCCATAGTGAGGGACCACGTCTGGGAGCCATAGGTTATCACTAGCATCACACACTGGTCATGGACTTTCGTCTTGGGACACTGTGGTAAGTTGGACGAGAAGATACCGCACAACTTCCTTAACGCTGCCCAGCGGCGTCGGATTCGACGGTTGATCTCTTTCTCGAAGTTGGCTGTACCCAACTGGATCGTTTGTCCCAAGTAGACATAGTTGTCCACAACTTCGAGTGTAGACTCTACAGTCTCTGACCTTGATAGATAGGAGTGGGTGCAACATGGGCATTCAACATCACCTTGGTTTTATCCATGTTTATTTTAAGAACGACTCTTTTGGAAGCTTTACTGAGGTCATCGAGCATTGTACTGAGGTCCTCCATGGTTTAAGCCATGACCACTATATCGTTGGCAAACCAAAGGTGAGTGATTTATTTATTTATTTATTAGTTTATCCTCGCACTGGAACGCCTTACAGCAAGTACACCAATGGAGCACAATCTTATAATAAACTCACTATAAGTCCAGGTTCCCTCACGATGTTTTCCTTCACCGTTGTCAACGATGTCCAAGATTAACTTAGAAAGTACATATGAATTGAAAAATACACATTGGTACTTGCCTGGATTCGAACCCACGACCTCAAGCATGAGAGGCGAGGTCTTAGCCACTGGGCCACCACGACATACTCACCATTGACCTTGATACCAAGCCCACTCTAGTGCGCAACCTTGAAGACATCCTCCAGTGCAGCGGTGAACAGTTTTGGTGATATGACGTCTCCTTGTCTCACACCTCGCTGCAGAAGGATAGGTTCCGAGGTCTGATCCTGAAGTCGAACTGACCTGGTGGCGTTTTTGTACAAACACTTCAACAGTTCGATGTACCAGTGGTCAATTTCGTACCGTTGGAGAGACTGCAATACAGCCCACCCAGCCAGTCACCGCCCAGTCGACTGTATCAAAGTCTTTCTCGTAGTCCACAAACGCTAAACAGAGAGGCAAGTCATACCCTTTGGTCTTCTGTATAACAGCCGCAGCGTATGTATGTGAACTATGGTGCTGATGCCTTTGCGGAATCCGCCTTGTTTGTGATGGCTGGCAATTGGCGATTGCCAGCCATCACCTGCGCGCGAGACGATTCAAATCAAATCAAATCAAAATTTCTTTATACACACTTACTCTTAAAAAAAAAATGTTTTACAAGTATTTGGTTACAATAATCTTGTAAGAAAAATACATATATATGAGAACGATGTAAAAAAATAACGCACTTGAAAGCGTCTAGAGTAAAACAAACAATTAAAAATACAATAAAAAGGTACTTAATTAAAAACAGGCGGAGGCAGCTAAGATATGACCAATCCCAACTTATGGCGCCTGTTCACGAACATGACACATGGATCGGCACCACTCAGCTCAACCATCATGAAGGGAACCGAATAATCCAACACATGTGCCACCATCAGATAGACATTAGAGAGAGCATGACACACTCAACTGCCAGGACACACTGAAGTCAACGAACGACACTTAGGTACAGTAAATGGTAGATTTACAGTTGGTACATAGTACTCACACATGTGCTGTGCAGTTAAATAATACAAAAATTAATTGAGTTTATACAACACAAATATATTCATACAGTTTTCAGTAGGTCCAACAATACTTCAGAACTTTTCTGCTTATTACTTGTTTTTGTACCCTAGTGGCTGTGGAGCTGGAATAGCGTTGGGCCAAGCATTTTTATCAGCGATGTAATCCCCCAACCTATAATATGCCTGCCGGCATTGTGTGCGTTTTATACAAGTTTTGAATTTCGCCTCATTTAGTTCTAGAATGTGTGGCGGTATTTTATTGTAACATTTTATACAGTACCCCATAAAAGATGACGCTACTTTAGCCAGCCTGAAACCTGGTTGAATTAATTGGTCCCTATTTCTAATAACATAACTATGTCTATCGCTGTTTTTACTAAAAAGACGTAAATTCTTTCAAACGTACATGATGTTTTCGTAAATATATTGACAAAGTACCGTCATGATGTTAAGGACGCTGTTACATTTTCGACGAACTCATATTTAGGTATCTAGTCGCACACAGCAACATTACGCGCACGTACTCATTGAAACTACTGAGCGGTCGATTTTATACTTCACTGAAATAATATTGGTCCTTGATATTATTTTTTAATTTTATTGAAGTTGATTCAGGAAGGTTAGTAAGCACTTTGAAAATGCATTTGGTAACTTTTACAATCCGTCGTCGTAAAAAGTAGGTTATTAATTTCAACCGACTTCAAAAAAAGGAGGTGCTCTATCTATTCGACCCGTATGTGTCCGCGATTTTCTTGAAAACTACTTATCCGATACTGATCGGGTATTCGTCAATAAATTTATGTCTTTTCAGGGAAGGTTTTATTGTATAATATATTAGAATCTGATAAAGATCTTCGGAGATACGACAGTGGAACTCTTCAATAACAAATTACAAATGACCTGCGATTAGTGTGATGCGATGATCGTATGTTTATGTTTTGTTTTACCATACCATAATATAAAATCACGCTTATATGGTTTTAGGGGGTAAACAGATGTATTTAATATACCCACTATAGGGTACCAACAAAAATTAAAAAGAGAAAAATTATAACTTTTCTGTGTCCAAAAACCAAAAACCAATAGGTACCGACATACGAAAAGAAAATTAGT
Source organism: Orthosia cruda (assembly GCA_964057195.1). Taxonomy (NCBI): domain Eukaryota; kingdom Metazoa; phylum Arthropoda; class Insecta; order Lepidoptera; family Noctuidae; genus Orthosia; species Orthosia cruda. The sequence goes on along the minus strand of OZ059842.1, from coordinate 9,540,501 downwards.
TTTGACTTTGCTGTATTTAAAAAAAAACTGTTATGTACGTGAAATAAGTAGATAGAACCTAAAACGTAATAATTTTTGGTCACAAGGATAAAAAATGACTTGAATTTTTAATTTGCATTACATGGAACATATAAAATATTATTATCTAGAATTTTGTACATAATGAGCAGCAGCTAATGACATACTACCCAAAATCCATGAAAATGACACCCATGACGAAAAGATGTAAAATTTTCGTCGGCGCCATGTTGTATTTTGGTTTTGACCCCATATTCGATTTAAGCGACCCTAAAAATCATGAAAATGACACCCATGTCGAAAAGATGTCAAATTATTGTCGACGCCATCTTGTATTTTGATTTTGACCCCATATTCGATTTAACCGACCCCAAAAATCATGAAAATGACATCCATGACGAAAAGAAGTAAAATTTTCGTCGGCGTCATCTTGTATTTTGGTTTTGACCACATATTCAATTTAAGCGACCCCAAAAATCATGAATATGACACCTATGTCGAAAAGATGTCAGATTTTTGTCGGCGCCATCTTGTATTTTGGTTTTGACCCCATATTCGATATAAGCCACCCCAAAAACCATGACAATGACATCCATGACGAAAGGACGTCAAATTTTCGTCAGCGCCATCTTGTATTTTGGTTTTGACCCCATATTAGATATAAGCTAACCCAAAAACCATGAAAATGACACCCATGTCGAAAAGCGGCCAAATTTTCGTCGGCGCCATCTTGTATTTTGTTTTTGACCCCATATTCGATATAAGCCACCCCAAAAACCATGACAATGACACATGACGAAAAGGTGTAAAATTTTGTCGACGCCATCTTGTATTTTGGTTTTGACCCCATCTATACCAATATTATAAAGAGGAAAGATTTTTTTGTTTGTTTGTTTGTTTTTACCGAATAGGCTCCAAAACTACTGGACCGATTTCAAAAATTCTTTCACCATTGGGAAGCTACTCTATCCCCGGGTGACAAAGGCTACTTTTTATCCCTGTATTCCCATGGGAACGGGAACTACGCGGGTGAAACCGCGAGGCGTCCTCTAGTATTAGATATACGCGACCTCAAAAACCATTAAAATGACACCCATCTCGAAAAGAGGCCAAATTTTCGTCGACGCCATCTTGTATTTCGGGTTTGAACCCCATATTCGATATAAGAAACCCCAAAAACCATGACAATGACACCCATGACGAAAAGATGTCAAATTTTCGTCGGCGCCATCTTGGGTTTTGGTTTTGGCCCCGTATTCGTCATACATACAAACATACAAACCGGTTAAAATCATAAATCTTCTCCCACCCATCCACTTCTAACCTTCACTGCCGATAGCTTAACCTTACCCATCCAAATCCTAACCTTACTAAGAGCTGCCCCACCCATCCATTTCTCAATCTTGTCAACAACTGCTTAACACCACCTATCCAAATCCCGATCTTACCCAACATAATTTCTAAATCACATTCTAATAATAATAGGAAACTCAAACATACTTTTATTTCGGCCCGATAAAATATCAACTCCTTTCGATCAAGACAAACGACGACGACGGTACTCACACGCATGCACACTACAATCTTTTCTATTACTTTGATCGTATTTATTTTCTGCGAGAAAGCAATACACCCGTCCTTCCACGAGCGCTTCTGAGCGCGGAATGATGAGCCTCGTGTGCTAAATGTATGAAGAAGTCGGCAAGTGTTTTTATTTTAGCTAATAATTAAAAAATATAATTATTTAGGTAAAAAATAATTAGCTAAACCTGTAAAGGACTATATATAAAGCAATTTCTTATAATTTTGAAGATTAAAAAATGCTGTAAATATACCTGTACGAGCAAACCCGTACATATCAATAGTATCATTTTTATGCTGACATCGACGCGCAGCGAATGAATAAAAATCACACATTAGAGTAAAAGTAGTAGTTGCATAGCATCGTTGTTGGGTTGACTCATTCGCCGCGGGTCGATCATATATCAGTTTTTCGGGTGTTTATATCAATACATTATTTGCAATTAAATCAGTTTATCATTTAAATGTACCTTACCCGTACATTTTTGGTCCTTCGAGCCGGATATCGCGTGTGTACATCACAGTGTAGCAATCAAGTACTGTAAAGTATTTCACTAGTGACGTCAAACGAACTAGCAGTGAGGGTGTTTTGTACTGCCAGCAAGAGTGCAGTACATAGCAGCAGCAACAGCAATCAACAGGGATCCGCATTTCGTGAGCAACAAAGCTCCCGCTTGGACAATCAAGTAAGATCGTTTCATTTATTATCATTTCCATCAACAATATGTCTTCAATGGAGGACGTTCTCGCCCAACAACAGCAGCTACTCAATCAGATAGAGCAAGTTTACACCAACTTCAAAAAGGATGGCTCCGATCGCAAAACCTCGGACTACATACGCCGAAGGTTAGAGAATTTGGATGCATGCTGGCAAGAGTATCAATCGAATCATATAAGATTGTCTAGCATCGAATATGCCAGATCGCATACTTACTTCACTTCGAAGCAATTTGACACTGTGAAGGAGAGATATGAGAAAATCAGAGCGGTTATTCAGAATCATCCGCCAACAGAGGAAAGACCATCAACACCGCTTCTAAAGCCTGCTACTCCTTTAGCTACCTCAAGCACCTTGCAGCAACCTTCAGGTCAATCTTTAAAGTCTCAGGGATCAAACAGCAAGACCGATGAGATGATGAGGAAACAGATGACCAACTTCAAGGCTTTTGAACATACTGTTTCAAGTATCGACATGGATACTGTAACGGAGAAATGGGAATTCGATCATCTGTTGAGCATGGTAATGTCTCGCTGGGCGAAGATTGACACTCAGCACTGGGACTTAGACAGTGAGCTGGGAGACCGAAATCAAGAGTATCATCGTATGTACCTCAAATACGAAAACACATACAATGCTGCTATCAAAGCAATCAACAAGAAGATGTCGTCCATTTCACATAGAGAGCATACTACGCCAAAAATAGAAATACCTACATTCAGCGGTAATTACTATCAGTGGACATCTTTTAAGGATCTCTTCACAGAAGCAGTTCATAGCAACCCATCATTATCTGGAGCTCAGAAGATGCAGTTCCTCAAATCGAAAGTAAAAGGTGAAGCAGAGCGTCTCATACAGCATCTTCCGATCAGCTCGGACAACTACATCATAAGTTGGGACATCTTGAGCCATCGTTATGACAACAAAAGGATGATATTTACATCGCATATTAACATTTTATTAAATATGCCCATTTCACAGCAAGCATCAATTAATCATATCAAACGAATCCATGATACTGCACTTGAAACGATGAACGCCATACAGACTCTCGGCGTAGACGTGAAGTCATGGGATCCGTTGATCGTGCACATCCTGTGTCAGAAATTGGATTCAGACACGTTCAGCGAATACAACGCAGCTATCAAACAACCTCGAGAATTACTCGAATTGAATGAATTTCTAGCCTTTCTAGAGGGGAAGTTCACGAGCATGGAAGCAAGTAGAAGAAAACAGGAGATCAATCATCAAAAACCCTTTTCTTCGAACACCAATAAACCATCAGAATCAAAACATTATCATTTCAAGCAGTCATATTCAAGCAACAAGGCTATTTCGCAATCACCAAGTTACAGGAAATTGCAAAACAATCGGCCAAACTGTCCAGTCTGCAATGATGCCCATGCAATATTTTTATGCAAACAATTTGCTGACTTTTCCCCAATGAAGAAAAAGCAATGTGTTACTAACTTGAATTATTGTCAAAACTGCTTATATGATCATAAAGGAAAAGAATGCTTATCAAAAAAGCGTTGCCTCGAATGCAATGAATTTCACAACACATTGCTTCATGAATCGTATTCAAAGGAATTATCAAAACATGGAAGTAATTCGACGCCTTCTACACAGCAAAACAACATCCGTTATAATCAGGAACGTGCAAATCAAGGCAACACGCACGTGACACAACAATATAATAATATGATGCAAGAAACTTTGCTTTCAACTGCACTGCTAAAGGTTCAGAAAGCAGATGGCACATATCTGATCCTGCGAGCACTTATTGATCAGGGCTCACAAATGTCTCTCATCACAGAAAACGCTGCTCAGCAATTAGGTTTGAAGCGTTCCAGGTGTGACGGCATTATCACAGGCATAGGACAAAAAGAAAACAGTTGCAAAGGAATTATGAACCTGAACTGTAGGTCAAACTCAAAAATCAGACTATATCAATTTAATATCGATGTTTACATCATGAATAACCTAACAAAACATTTACCATCATACTCATTCCCGAAAATAGTATGCAAATGTCTGGATAATTTAGAATTAGCAGATCCTGAGTACAACATCAGCCGACCCATAGACATTTTATTGGGTGCGGACGTATATTCGAATATTCTTTTAACGGGCATGTGCAGATTAAGCGAATCACTTCCGCTTGTTCCGCACCTCGCAACCAGACACTGGAATGCTTCCTACCGCATCATTGCGTATTGCGCGAAGAAAGTGCAACGACTGCATTAAGAGTTGTTTACAATGCTTCAGCAAAAACATCTACAAATAAAAGTTTAAATGACCTGATGTACACGGGGCCCAATTTACAGCAAGACCTTCAGTCTCTTATCATTAAATGGAGACAATATCAGTTCGCATTCACGGCTGATATAGAAAAAATGTTTAGGCAGATTTGGGTACACCCAGAAGATCAACCTTTACAAAAAATTGTGTGGAGAGAGAACCCGTCACAAAAAATAGTAGAATATCAATTGACAACCGTGACGTACGGCACAAAACCTGCTCCATTTCTTGCAATGATGACATTAAGACAATTAGCGGCTGATGAACGGGATAAATTCCCAGAAGCCGCCAAGGTCATCGAAGAATCTTTCTACATGGACGATCTGGTTCATGGAGCCTGCTCCCTATCAACAGCACAACAGTTGCAGCAAGATTTGATGAATCTGCTGAAATTAGGAGGCTTCAACTTGAGAAAGTGGACATCAAACGACAGTCGTCTGCTGCAACTAGAAGATCATGAGTATTATAAACAAGAAAGCAAGAGTTTTAATCAAGCAGGATTAACTAAGACATTAGGACTTCGTTGGAACCCTACACATGATAACTTCACATTTATATCAAAAATTGAACCATCAAGCACTAATATCACTAAAAGAATCATACTATCAGACATGTCTAAAATATTTGACCCATTGGGATGGATCGTGCCAGTAACAACAAAATTGAAGATTTTATTTCAAGTAACATGGTTATCCAATCTTCAGTGGGATGAACAAGTACCAGATAAAATCAGCAAGGAATGGATCAAAACCAGGGAAGAATTAGAAAGTATCAATCAGTTCAATATACCAAGATGGTACGGTACGGAAACAGCGAGTAGTGTAGAGTTACACGGCTTTTGTGACGCATCAACAAAAGCATATGCATGCGTCATTTACTGCAGAGTAAGAAACAATCCATCAACAATATTAGTAGCAGCTAAATCAAAATTAGTTCCTACGAAAAAACAAATATCACTACCTCGATTGGAACTATGTGGAGCACTGTTGCTGGCCAAACTTATGACCAAAGTCAAGCAATGTTTAGCAGGTCATGACCTACATATATTTGGTTGGAGTGACTCTACTGCCGTACTGGGATGGCTTCAAGGAAATCCAAGTCGATGGAAAACGTTCGTAGCAAATAGAACAATACAAATTACAGATAGCATTAAACCAGAATCTTGGCGATATGTAAAATCAAGCGAAAATCCCGCTGACTGTGGAAGCAGAGGACTCACAGTGGCTCAATTGAATGAGTATCGTTTGTGGTGGCAAGGACCAACATGGTTACAATCCTTTGAAGCAACGAAAGGATATCAAGCAATCTATGAATCAACAAACGAGGAAATAAGGAAGCAAGAAGACGTTCATATTGTTACAAAGCATGAATCAAGCATCATTACAGACCTGTTAAACAAATATCAATCAATCAACAAAATTGCACGTATTCTAGCATTAGTTATGAAGATTACGACGTACAAAAGAAAAGCAAAAAAGCATTATCTATCATTATCAGAAATCAGTCAAGCAAAGCAAAAAATTTTCAAGCAAGTACAGCAAGAAGAGTTCGCGAATGAAATAAGATGTTTAAAGCAAGAGGGAAAGCTAAATTTAAAAAGCAAATTGTTAAAATTAAACCCTTACCTCGATCAAAATGATATCTTAAGAGTCGGAGGGAGACTAAAAAAGGCACATATCAGCCATGACATGCAGCACCCTATTATTCTGCCGCACAGTGGACGTCTGACAGAATTAATAATAGAGGACGCACATCTAACCATGTTACATGCCGGAGCCCGGCTGACATTGGGTTTTATCAGACAAAAATAATGGATTCTAGGAGGGAACGTCGCTACAAAGAGGCAGCTTCGTCAGTGCGTAACATGTAGAAAACAAAATCCACACTGCCAACAGCAAATTATGGGGCACTTGCCGGAGGCCAGAAGTAATCCATCCCGTCCCTTTTCACACACAGGCGTAGATTTTACCGGTCATATTTACGTCAAATCAAGCAAAGGACGAGGCATCAAGAGCACAAAGGGATATGTGGCTGTCTTTGTGTGTATGGTAACGAAGGCAGCACACTTAGAACTAGTTAGTGATTTAAGCACAACTTCATTCATCGCAGCATTGAGAAGGATGGCGGCTCGCAGAGGGACGCCTAGTCATATTTATAGTGACAATGGTCGCAATTTTGTAGGTGCCAACAAGGTACTACAACAGGAATATCAAGCACTAATGAATATCATGCAAGACAAAGATCTAAAGGCAGAAGTATTAAATATGGAAATCGAGTGGAGCTTTAATGCGCCCTCATGGCCATCTGCAGGCGGTCTTTGGGAGGCGGCAGTTAAAAGCTTCAAATATCATTTCAAGAGGGTTATTGGTGACCAGATTCTTACATTTGAGGAACTATATACGGTGCTTACACAGATTGAAGCTTGTCTCAACACGAGACCTTTATGTGCTATATCAGAAGATCCAGACGATGTGGATTTTTTAACGCCTGCTCACTTCCTAACAGGTGGGTCAAAGGTTTCCATACATGAGACTGAAACGGATTTGAGAACCCGTTGGCAGTTGACACAAAAAATTGTACAGGATCTCTGGAAAAAATGGAGGAATGAGTACCTAGTACAAATAACAGAAAGAAGTAAGTGGAGACAAGCTACAAGCAACCTCAATGTTGGTGATATTGTCATGATTCATGATGACAATCTTCCGCCGGGAAAATGGCTGATGGGCAGAGTCATCGAACTACATCCCGGTTCCGACGGCAAAGTTCGCGTGGTTACAGTGAAAACCAAAAACGGAACACTTAAACGTCCTATCACAAAATTATCAAAACTCCCAGTTAACAATGAAACCTCGCAAATCAAGCAAGCAAATACCGCGCGGTTGGGAGTTTCTAACATAAATAAGTGCTCTGAAACAAGGAAAGGAGGCACTCGTTACAATATAGCTGCAGTATTTGCAGCAATCATGTTATTCTTTAGTATCATAACAACTTCCCAATGCGCACTTAACGTCACACAATTCAGAAATAATCAACATATTTACTTCGACAAACTAACAAACATGCAGATCATACGCGACGACTGGAAATTAATCATATATTACGATTTAGATCCTTATTGGGAAGGAATTACCGCACTTAACAAAAGTATAATGGCCCTGGAACAAACATGCAGTACGATCCAAGAGCAAACATATTGTGACATAATATTATTGCAACTACGTCATGGGTACAATGAACTCGATTACAATAATCATATGTTACTCAGTCAGCATTTTGCAAAGCAAGCGAACAGGTGGCGGCGAGGTCTTATCGACGGTGTCGGTTACATAGCAAATGGCCTCTTCGGTGTATTGGACGCTCGATTCGCAGAACAATACGAGAAAGATATCACTCTTCTTCGTAAAAATCAAAAGCATATTGTATCATATTGGCAAAATCAAACTTCGGTCATAGAAGCAGAATTCAGTCTCTTAAAGAGGACGGAGGCTACAATGCATAAACAACATAAAATGATTCATCAGCAGTTTGCAAACATCGAAAATACATTAGAAGTATTAAAGGCTGCAACTCAAAACATTTCGAGAGTAAGTGAAGTTTCTATGGGAGCTGTGGTCGCCAGCAATCTATTACGCGACTTGAAAGATTTACAGAATGCTTTAGTGGACACAATCACAGACATCTATCATGGTCGATTTAATCCACATTTAATAACAGCAGAACAATTACAGGATCAGCTGAGCATAATTGCTAGTCATTTGTCTAATGACGTCACGTTACCTGTAGAAAACATTCATGCAGATCTTGCACAACTTTTTAAACTTCTACGGGTCAAAGCAAGAATGCTTAAAAATTACTCAATATTTGAAGTACAAATACCCTTGATTAGCAGGGACACCTATGAAATATTCAAGCTTATACCAATTCCTACAGAGAAACCCAACGACACAATGCTTTCAATTAAACCAGTGTCAGATTTCATAGCTGTGAACCTGAAAAAGGATGCATACATTATGATAACAGAAAATATCATAGATTCATGTCTAGTGACAAATGTACATCTGTGCTATATTCATTCTCCTATCTATAAATTAAGCAGAGATAAAGACTTCTGCCAATCAAAGTCATCAGCGTGTGAAGTCAACGTCGATCCCTGTAAAAATCTATGGATGGAAAGCCATTCTATCAACAATTATATCTATTTTTGCTGCGGTCAATGTAACCTACGAACAGTATGTGGAGATCAAGTTACCGCGCATCAGCTGACTCACTCCGGACTTATAACTATAGATTACGGCTGCATAATCAAATCAGATAATTTTGAAGTAATTGCGCATCAACAAAGAAAGAGCGATGTTAGTATTAGTGCTAACCTATACTCACCAGTCATTGCATCCATAAACCACGTTATAAACGTGTCTATTCCTCAAGATGTCTTGAACGACTCCAGCATAGAGAGCGATCGAGAGCTTAAAACGATTGAGGAAAAAATCAGAATCATGAAAGAGAGTGGATTGTTATTTGACAATCTGTCATCTCATGACATTCACCATTACACCGCGATCTACTCTACGATCGGCGTGGTAGCAGCATGTCTCGGAGTGTTCGCGTGGCGGCGCGCGCGCACGCGCTGCGCCCCCGCACCAGCGCCGGCGATGCCCGCAGCAGCTGGCGTGCCCGGCGGCGGCGCATGCCCGGCCACGCAACGTGCGTGTGTTGGTGATAGTGTAGTGTACCAGTGTGACAATGAAAGGGCGAAGGTGGTAACAAGTGCGCGAGTGTTAGATAAAGCCACCTCCCCTATGTTAGGTTCTTATACAAGCATTTCAAATTTGTGAACAGTGTGTTAACATAGAGACACTAAGAAATTAGATTAATATCAAATCATTTATTATAATTATTTGTTTCTTCTCACATTGTCTTTATATCTTTTCCTCGGGGAGCATGTACGAGCAAACCCGTACATATCAATAGTATCATTTTTATGCTGACATCGACGCGCAGCGAATGAATAAAAATCACACATTAGAGTAAAAGTAGTAGTTGCATAGCATCGTTGTTGGGTTGACTCATTCGCCGCGGGTCGATCATATATCAGTTTTTCGGGTGTTTATATCAATACATTATTTGCAATTAAATCAGTTTATCATTTAAATGTACCTTACCCGTACAATACCTAAACTGGGACCTATTCGGACCCTACTTTTTTAATATTTTTGCGATTATTGTGATGGGCAAAACGTATTTGTTCAAAAATTTTGTATGATGTCATACAATTTTTCTGATGCCAATCTGGAACTGAATAAATTATCTTTAAATTAAGACCATAATATCTTCACATCTGTGATTGCATATACGTTAAAATTGTACCTGAAAAGCACTGTTATTTTTAGAAAAATGAAATAGCGTCCTTAATGTCCTTAAACAGTTCTCTTAGAGAATCGCGCCGGCGAAGATTGTATATCGCTCTGATGGCTCGTTTTTGCAGAACAAAAATTTACTGAATGTCTCCAGCCCTTCCCCATAGTAATATACTCGTACCGTAAGACATTGTACTATGAAAGTAACTAAAATAGACCAGCCTCGCGGTATCTACATCAGTAAATTGACGAATTTTTCTAACAGCATAAGATGCCGAACTGAACTGACGACCGGAATTTCTTCGGTATATTGTCTAGTCAATCTAGCTTTAGGGTCATTTGCTACATTCGCGACGGGTTTCCTGTTTGACGTGTACCGTCAGTAGGGTCCATAGATTCTCTCGATCTCCCTTAGATGCTCCGGTTTAGCGGATACGATCCTGCCATCATCGGTCTTCAGTTTCGTGAGCTGGCTCTGGCCAATAGTCAGATCTCTTGCAAAGACCTTGAAGCCCTTATTCCGCCCAATCGCGTCTTTAATATTTTCGGATTAAAGCGGCGGAGGTCACTTTTCAAGGACTTTGAGATCCGTCTATTTAGCTGCCAGTATTTCAACGATTCGTCTGAAGACTGTATGATCATCTAACGCCTCTCCTTAATGAGCTCGAGAGTAGGGTCAAAGAGCTTTTTGTTTCTATCTGTACGGCGGATATTGAAAAATTAACTCAATTCGACCATATGGACAGTTTCCACGATCCCATCGCTGTATTCGTCCACGGAGCTCCCTAGGCCTAGGTCCATGCTGGGGGATTTTTCGCACCCCTTGCCACGCTACTGCCTTGACTGCTAGCGTTGTCGAGGGTAGATGGGCTGCCGGGCACCCAGGGCCGTTTTTTTGTTGTACTATTGCATTTTGGATTGTGCGGGTTTGCCGTAATCGCTACGCTTGGCAAGCGGGTTGGCGATCGCAGTTTGTTGTTACAGTGCATAGAGAACGCTGCTGCCCATTCTCTGGTGTGTCTCTTAGTAGCCTCTTACGATACCCACGGAAAGATATGAAATGGTGAAATTCTTTACGTACATTATTTCTTATATAATTAAATATAATATTTCAAAATAATACTATAATATATTGAATTATCTTTTCATATATTTAAAGCTGAAACATATAAAAAGTTAGAATACTAAACTACTTAAGATAAGCTTGATTTTTTTAAATTTAAGTTGGTGCCTAAAAAATATAATAAAATAATAATTTTATTTTAAAAGTAGGTAAGTAATCTGGTATATACTTTACAACGTGTTTAATGCAGTGAAATCTCAAATTGGCGTATCTGTATTATTATTGTATTTGTTCATCGAATAGCGCTAGTCTGGTAAACTCATACAAATTAAATAATCCTTAATTTTGCAGGGAGAGGGTTCAAATTTGTTCATTTTTAGAGTGGGTCAGGTAACAGATATTACCGACTGTACTTTTCAGGAGCTCGAAAGATTTAAAATTCGTATAGCGACTCTTGTTTATAACTAAATCTTTAAAAACAAATGAGTTCGTTTGCCTCGATATAATCGAGAAAGAAATGTTGTTCAGAGTACATTGGTTTAATACTACTACTAGTACTAATTTATGTAGTTATTAAGTTGCTATTTAACAGGTGTTGCTAGGCTACCATTGCGGTGTGATAGCCGCCAACCTGCACTGTAAAACCCCGCGGCAGGACGTGGCGGCGCTGCGTGAGGGGCGCATGCGCATTGTCACGGAGCACCAGCCCTTCAGCCGCTCGTACGTCGCCGTCAATGGCATGTCCGTCACCGGCGTCAACTCTCATGTCCTGCTGCATGGACATTATAAACCCAAGGTATTTTTGTGTTTCGGGATTATCCACTATTGAGTTAAGCAATTCTAAGATAATTTCGTAAACAATTCAGCATCGTTCTAACTACCCAGGTTTCTTTGGCCAACATTTGGCTATCACTCGGCACACCTTTACTCTTAACATCAGCCCAACTGAATTATTTGCTAAACACTTGTTCAATTTCTCACCGTGAAATATTATCTATTTCTTCCAGGACCCTTCACGCTACAACAGTAGTATTGCACATCTTGTGACTATATCTGCGAGACAGGAAACTGTGGTAGCGAAAATATTTGATAACTTGAAGTCACGACCGATTGATCCTGAAGAGCTGGCTTTATTGCATAATATTCACCAGACGAGCATCCCAGGACATTTGGGAAGAGGATTTATCATTTTAAGTAAGTGAGAGAAGAATTCGCAAACGAAACTTTAATGCCATCATTAATTCAGCCTTTGGAACTCATCTGCCAGACATACAGATTTCTCCAATCGCAATTTAATTTGCGGCTACCTCTCATCCATCTGCTACCAGCTGATAAGTTTACCTAGCATGAGTATTTATTCTTGATCTCGGCCTAATGTCACGATAACTTCACCAGTCATCAGTTCTACGGCTACCCATTGCCACTTCATCAGTCTGGTATATTCTGGCACGCCTATGGCACTACATGTTTTTATCATTTGCTTTGCTTCATTCTAGAGACAGACGAAGAAAAGAAGACTGTAAGTCTATGTGAGAAGGCCGAGTACTTCGACGACGCTCGTCGGCCGCTGTGGTTCGTGTACAGCGGGATGGGCTCGCAGTGGGCTGGTATGGGTGCGCAACTCATGCGCATACCCATCTTCGCTGCTGCTATGGAACAGTAAACGAGATTTTTAAATTTAATTTTAACTTTTAGAGATATGCGGAACAGTTCCGTTCCATTGAAAAGGGAGGATCGACTGACCAGAGGGGGTTGTGTCCATTAGGTGTTGATGGTTGTTTTATATGTTTTGTTGGTTGTGCCGAAAACTCTACTTTATACAGAATTGCAGGATAATTCGTATGTGAGACACAGTGTACAAATGTCTCTACAAAATGTCAGGTCATTAATACGCGTGTGGCAGCTAGATGTCGCTAAAAACTTGTCTTGTCCTGTTATTTAGGTATTTTTATTTTAACGTACTTAATTACTGAATAAAAATAATGTGTTACCCAACGAAATTGAATTTCAGGTGCCGAAAATATTTGGAACCAAAAGGAATCGATATCGTCCATATAATTACATCTCCCGATAAGACTATATTTGACAACATTCTACACTCGTTCGTGGGAATCGCTGCCATTCAGATAGGACTTACAGATGTTCTTAAGGAACTTGGATTGTTACCGGATGGCATTATAGGTAAAACTGAGAAAATGTCTATGATTATCAACATCACTGACGCCAAAATGCATGCACTGTCAGACCCAGAACCTTTCCTGAAAAACGTAATGAAAACTTGTCTTGCTCTGCCCACATCCATGATGATTACTCGCGCTTCTCAAATAGAATACAGTAAGAATGATGGCGACCCCAGCTAGTAGGAGTCACTTAAGGGCAACTACAGGCTTACGTCTTGGTAGTATCGAATATGAATTCCTCTTTAATAACCACTCACTCCATGTTCTCTTGTGTAGGTCACAGTGTGGGTGAGCTGGGATGCGCTTACGCCGATGGTTGTTTGACGGCTGAAGAGATGATCCTCTCAGCGTACAGCCGTGGTCTGGTGTCTCTGCAGACTCCTTTCATTCGAGGATCTATGGCTGCTATCGGCTTGGGATATGAACAGGTAAACTAAAATTAAAAGATATTTAAACTTCTACTTATTAACCTATCTCACCTGTCCCTGAAGTCATACTTTCTTGCGTATATGGCCTCAATACCTTCACTACTAGTCTAAAGAAACTGAACAACCCAAGGTTGTATTTGCGCAATGTCTGGTTGCCATGGTCCTTTACTGAACTAAATTCATAATATTATAAGGATATTATGAATTTATGTATATAGGAGAGAAATTAAACGATTGTTGGATGTTTCTTTGTTCACTTTACGTATTAAAATGGAAGTATTTATTTAGTTAGTGCGTCTATAGCGGGCGTTGGTTATGGGCGAACTAGCGTCGCTGACCGCTGCACAAACAAACACGAATACAATCATAATGTGTCAGCGCCCAGCGGTCTTACACCTTTCCTCACCTAATAAAAAAAAAAAAAAATTACAACTTAATTTAATTTTCTAAGATCCAAAAATAACATAACCAAACAAATACATTTATGATTAACAGTACTACAAGTTACAATGAATTTGCTTATCATCATTTAGTTACCAACAAAGAATTGTAACCAGATATCATACTGGTGCGCGATTGCGGCACCTATGTACGTTCTAAACAAGGTTATTACAAAAGCAGTGTTTACAAAATATCTGTTTCTTTAATGAAACAGCCAATTTGTTCAATTATGCTAATCTTAAGATGGAAAACTAATGCTAATATATTTTGTTTTAGAAGACTTTTAAAAATATATTCACAAAAGCTTACTCTATTTCACACATTTCGACATAATTTGATTTGAATAGACGATGGTTTCTGAGCAGGTTATCCTTAGTATATGAATTGACCTTAATTTTGATAATGCTAAATTAACGATATTTTAATGGTATTTTGCTTACTCGTCCAGTACGTGTTGTATATGTATCGTTACTGGGTTTGCTTGTTTGAAAAGTTACTTTTTCTGTTTTTTTTTTGCCTATTTGACTATCAGTTTTATCTACTAATTGTTCATATAGTTTTTTTGATTGTGATTCGTTATCTATCAATATGTATGCTAGTTGTAATCGATCTATGGACACATTAGCTTGTCTGTCTGGTAATTGTACATAATTTACTTTGTCGTTTCTGCTGATGACTCGATATGGTCCATCGTAAGGAGGTTGTAATGGTTTCTGTACTGCGTCATTCCTGATATACACAAAATCACTAGTATTTAAATCTATGTGTACAAAAATCTTGCGTGGTGACTTGTTTTCTCTAGTGGGCTTTAATCCGTCAATCGCGTCTTTTTAATTTGTTTACAAAGCTGTTATCACTGTACGACTTCACATTGTCGTAAAAGCCACCTGGTAGCCTAACGTTGCTACCATACAACACTTGCGCTGCGGTTACGCCTGTAATAGACCTTATTGTGGTGTGTAACCCTAACATTGCCGTTGCCAATTCGTCTTTCCAGCATTTTGTATCTAAACGTGCTTTTAACGCGGACTTTCAAGATCTATGCCATCGTTCTACTGTTCCATTACATTGAGGATGGTAAGGAGTGGTACGCGTTTTCTGAATTCCCATTAACGACATTAATTCTTTGAACAAATTACTTCCAAACTGTCTTCCCTGATCACTTGCGAGTTTAACTGGACACCCGTAATGACTTATCCGACCTTCATATAATGTTTTAGCTACTACTTCTGCAGTTATCTCTTTTATCGGTAATGCCTCTGGCCAACGTGTGAGTTTATCTATGATTTTTAAACAATACCTAAATCCCTCAGGTGTAGTTGGTAATGGTCCCACAATGTCTATATGTATATTTTCGAAGCGCTTACTTCTCCCGAACGTCCCTAAATCAGAAGTAGTATGTTTTTGTATTTTCGCTCTTTGTCATTTGATGCAAGTTTTGGCTCATTTTCCGTCCATCCTTATTCATGTTTGGCCAAAAATATCTAACACTAATTAGTTTCCTACTAGCTTTTATACCTGGATAGCTCAAATTATGTAACAAATCATAAGCTAAACGTCGAAATTTCGGCGTTTAGCTGAGTCGGAAACAACAAACAACGTATTTCTAAGTACCAAATAAGGTTACACGTTTCAACTCCACGTTGTTATTGCCATTTGACTCGCGTTGCAACTTTGCAAGGTCGGTGTCTGTTTCCTGCGCAGCTGCAAGTTTTGCGAAACCGAGCGTCGTGGGAAATGATTTTGTTGACACCCTGAATAACGTGTCTGCTACTACGTTATCGCTCCCACTAATATGCCTTATGTCTGTACTGAATTTGCCTATGCACATAATTTGCCCAGCTCTTCGTGAGGTTTGCCTATTTGTACCTGTTTTATTTAATGCAAAAGATAAGGGATTATGATGATACTCTTGACCTTCTACCATATTGAGAAAGTGAATTATAGCTAAATAAATTGCTAATAGTTCTCTATCTTACGTACTTAATATAATTTGAGTCTCTGTTAACTTTTTAGAATAATATTCTAAAGGTTTCCACTTGTTATCAACGTATGGTTGTAATACTGCACCTATACACGTATCTGACGCATCGGTCATCAATGCTAAAGGTATATTTGTCGTTGGATACGATAGTAAAACTGCATTTTTTAGGTCTTGTTTACATTGCTCAAAATTTCATTCGGCTAATTCTGTCCAGTTAACTTTAGTTTTATCTTTACGTTTCGAATTCCCTAGGTACTTATTTAACTTTGCCTGATGATCAATTGAGTTAAGTGTGTTTGCTCTATAAAAATTCAACATTCACAAACATTTTGTTCCTCAATTGTTTTTAGTTTGGGAAAATTTTAAATTGCTTTAACCTTATCTTCTAGAGGTCTGATTCCCTCTGCGGGTATGAAGTATCCTAAAAAGTAAAATTTATCTTTACGTAAACTGCATTTAGAGAAATTTATAGTTATACCAAATTCGTTTAATCATTCTAAAATTTCTTCTAAATGCTGTTTATGCTGCTTTTCATTATCTGATGCAATGATTACGTCATCAACGTAATTAAATAAAAATCTAACCCTTGCAACACAGTATGATACATGAAACGCTGAAAAGTTTGTGCCGCATTTCGTAGCCCAAAGGCCAAGTGCATAAATTCAAATCAACCAAAAGGTGTTGTTACTGCAGTCTTTTCTATTTCATTTTCCGTGACAGGTATACAATTGTATGCTCGGTTAGTATCTAACTTTGTAAAAATTTCTTATTAGCCAAAATATACGTGAAATCATGAAGGCGAGGCACAGCGTAGCTATCCGGTTTAGTAGTTGCATTTAAACGTCTATTATCTCCACATGGCCTAATATTACCGTCCTTCTTGGGTACTACGTGCAGGGGGCTTGCCTAAGCACTTTGGCTCGGCCTACAAATCCCTAGCTCTTGCATAACCCTAAATTCGTTTTTGGCTTTTACATACCTTTCCTGTGCTACATGGTGGTAGCTGTCTCGCTCGTGCGTGCACTGGAGTACCTGTTGTCTCAATTTGATGACGAACGCTATGTCTAGGTATCTCTTTCTATGCCAGGCTTAGTAAATTCTGAGAACTTATCTAACAACTCATAATAGTGGCAATTATCAACACTGGTTTTTAGAGTGGGCTTTGTCGAACTAGAGAGATTTCCTCTCGTACTTAAGTTAGTAACATGATCGACTAGCCTTCGTCCGTTCAAATCAATTAACTACTTATGATTAGCTAAGAAGTCAGCACCTAATATTGGTTGCTGTACGTCCGCTATCGTAAATAACCAACGACACGCTCGTCTCAGATTTAAGATTAGTTTTAAAATGTGTGTACCGTACGTATTGATCTCGGTACCGTTGGCAGCGTACAACTTATAACAGGCACTATGTGCATTATCTTTCTTAAAAACAATTCTGCGAGGTAGAACAGACACATTTGCACCACTATCTACTAAAAAGTTTAAACCTGAAGTCCTGTACTTGACACTTAGACGGTGATTGATGTGCACGCGGTCGCAGCCTCCCGTCGCTGACTGGACCATTTCTAGTTTTCCGATGACTTGGCGTCTTTCATCTTCCTGTTGCACGGTTGAACAGACTTATTCGCCTTGTTGCGGAATTTGAAGTGGTAAAAACATAACCAGTTAGGGTCGTCTTCAAGTGTCTTTGCGTTTCTTCTAGACCTGGAGTCTGATCTTGATCTGGATCGGAATCTTCTAGGTCTACCATTTTGCGAGTGACCTCTGGAACCGTTCTCGATTTTGCGTAATCTGTCGCTTTATTTATTAATTTTCGCTATAACCAAATTATCCTTGTCCTGTGATCCAGGCTGTGTATCGGCGTGATAGTTTGAGCGACCTTGTCTGCCATTGACGCTAATTTCTCCATTTCATCAGTCACTGCCAAAACTCCTCGTACTGATGGTGGTAGATGGTTTTTCCACATCACCTTGAGTGTGTCATCTGTTACCATTCCTCTGACCAGGTCCCGCATTTTTCTAAAGAGGTGCGATGGCTGTTGATCGCCATTTCTCCAATCAGCTTCTTGATTTGCCGTTCCGCGGACTCTTTGTACACTGAAATTAATTTCTGCTTCAAGGTCTCATATTTCTTCTCTTTGGGCGGATCTAATAATTTTGGAATTTTGGCAAAAAATGTCATAATATAAATGCAATCCCGAAACTCTGCATACCGGGGAATCCATATGTGAGGCGTTTTCAGCTTATTTTCACTCCACATTTTTAGATCCCCACCTTAGCCACATTTCCCCTTCCTCTTCTATTACTGAATCCTCATACCTGTCGTCCGATATCAGTCGTATCACGGTGAACACTGAAGACATAGTAAGCTTGCTTCGTAAATTAGATACATCGAAAGCGCCAGGCCCGGATAATATCTCATCCCAGCTTCTCGTACATTGCGCTGAATCTATTGCAGTTCCTATTTCAATTCTTTTAAAAAAATCTTTAGATGCTTGTGTTGACCCCAAACTTTTGAAATCTGCATTCATAACGCCTGTACATAAGAAAGGAGTCAAAACGGACATTACTAATTACAGACCGATATCCAAACTGTGTATAATCGCTAAGGTTTTCGAAAGGATTATTTACAACCAGGTCTATTCTGCTCTGGAACAATCGTTTAGTCCCTTCCAACACGGCTTTCTTAAAGGTAGATCCACTGCCACCAATCTTATTTTGCTTAATAACTACATCACCCACGCAATGGACCAAGGTAAGCAAGTCGATGTTGTTTACTATAGTAAGTGTTTCAACCAAATCGACCACGTCATCCTATTACAGAAACTGGAGGGCATCGGTATACGGGGGGACTTATTCAGATGGTTTTCCTCCTACATAGAAAACAGGTCGCAAGCTGTGGTACTGAATAATTACATATCTAGCTGGGTTTTAGTCCCCAGCGGAGTCCCCCAAAGCTCGTTGCTCGGTCCGTTATTATCTATGTAAACGACATCGCCTCCTGTCTGGCCTCATCCAAATTGCTGTGCTTCACCGACGACATGAAAATGTATGCTAATATATCATCGACTGCGGTATACTGCCAAAAAAGCTAGCTTGATCTCAATCCCAAAAAATGCTCAGTTGTAACGTACTCCTGTGGACAGTCAGTCCTAGCCACAACATATACTCTTAGTGGTCATATATTATCTAGATGTAGTACTATTCGTGATCTAGGGGTTCATCGCCCCTATATACCATCGTCGCTAAAGCCTCAAAATCCCTTGATTTCATAATTCGATTACCCAAGTGCAAAAAAAATCTATACTGTACTTTTGTCAGAAGCCACTTGGAGTACGCATCGGAAATATGGAATCCATTATATCATAAATATATTGACCGTATTGAACGAATACAAAAAAGATTTATAAAATTTTTATGCTTTCATCAACGGGTACCGTATCAGTTTAGTAACTATCTCAGTCTTTGTAAAAATATCATCTTTTACCATTGATCAATCGTCGTGAGATCTCCGACTGTATATTTTTGTTAAAGACGGTTCAAGGTGACATAAATTGTTTGGATATTTCATCAACTTTCTACTACAACGTTCCAAGTAAGTCCAAACGGTTCATTACGGGTGCCATCTGCAACTACAGACAAAATTCGTACGTTGTGCGTGTGAGTAGGTACTTTAATGAGGTATGCAAACGGTTCGACTTTGATCTTTTTGAAACAAGTGTGACCTCGGCAAAAAAGTGTTTATCTAAGGATTTTTTTTTAAAGCTTAAATTCTTTAGACAAAGTTTTTTTTTAATCGTGTTTTTAACGCGCGTTATCATAATAACCTGTAGTCATTTTATAAATTTTTAAACATCTGTAGTGATGATCTACGTACATATTTTTAAATTTTTGTCATTTTATTTTGCTTTCATTTTGACTTATTTGGCAGTGTGTATACTTTGTTCCACAGTACATTTATACCAGACAAGCTCTAGACGTGAAGACTTGTAATTGGCTGTCTGATTGTCTTACTGTTATTTATCACTATTGTTTTTGCGATTTGGACCGGATTATTTTAAACACAATGGAAACTCAATACCAAATTACTGGCAAACTTGAAGCATTTATTTAACACACATAATAATACTACTATACTACAGACACACAAAACAAAATACAGCTACTTACATAGTACGCGGAGAAGAGCAGAAGTGAAAGAGGCCGTTGTGCCCGCGCGCAATGGTTTTGTTCAATCCGCTTTCACCCCTCTCGGCCAATCTGACGCGAATACAGGGTTGGTCAACCGTTGGCCAATCCTGGCGCATTACTTTGCCATTGGAGCGACTCATGCGCGCGCAAAGTTAACGGGAAACCAGACAATGGTTTACAGTTAGGACATAACAATAGCTTAAAGACAAACACACACAATGGTTTACAGTTATAACGTTACAATAGCTTACAGATAAAAACACACGATACTGTACAGTTAAACATGACATAATAATATTCTATAATGAAATGAGTTGCCTACAATTGTATTTAGCTGTAAGTTTTCCAAAGTTTTTACATAAATAAATAAATATCTGCAACTTGTTCCGTGACCTCGAGGTTTAGTTTCAATAAAATAATCCGATATTTAGAATCGTCGGACATCTTTTGAGGATTGATTAGTGAACCACTATTCCGGTGACGTCGTCCAAATATCTTCGATCTTATCGGTTATGGAGACGGGTGAGAGGAAATATTCGTCGGCAGTCGTTTTCCCTTCCATTGCTGCTTTTTCACACTTTTCTCTTCAAGAATTGCAAAAGTTCAACACTATAGAACGCGGTTGATTTGAGTTGAGTTGCCCAATCTCGATCACATACACACAGTTTTCTTGTCACGTCGCAATTTTTGATCACTTTGTGGTCACCAATTTTGAGTGAGCGTTTATGATGTCCCAGGTTTCTGTGTATGGAGAGAAATTAAACGATTGTTAGATGTTTCTTTGCTCACTTTACGTATTAAAAAAGTAGTACTGATTTAGTAAGTGCGTCTATAGCGACCGGTGGTTATGGGCGAACTAGCGTCGCTGATCGCTGCACATACGAACACGAATTCAATCTTAATGTGTCAGCGTTCCTACACTTTTATTTACAGATTAAAAAAATGTGTCCTCCTGACATTGAAGTGGCTTGTCACAATGGCCCTGAATCTTGTACAATTTCGGGACCGGCTGATATAATGAAGGAGTTCGTAGCTGAGTTGACTGCTAAGAGTATTTTCGCTAAGGAAGTACCATGCTCCAACATCGCCTATCATTCGCGTTACATTGCTGATGCTGGTAAGCAAATATTATAAACCTTATTCTTATAGCAAGATAAATATTTGTAAGTTTCTGTTCGTATTGATTAATTCAAATAATTTAAAAACAGGTCCCGGATTGCTGAAGTATTTGAAAGACGTAATAAAGACACCGAGAGCTCGAAGTGAACGCTGGGTTTCGACTTCTGTACCGTTTGACAGATGGGAGGAACCCCTAGCTAAGTACTCGTCGGCTGAGTACCATACCAACAACCTTCTGGTAAATGAAAACGCTGTACTTGTTATAAACAAAGGAAGGTAACGGAAATCACAACGGAATGTGTCACACTGGAAAATAAATGTAGCACATTAGGGTACCTAAAATCTTACAATTCTTTACACACAGAATTGTAAGATTTTAGGTAGGTAAGTGGAATATTCCATTTACCTACCTAAAATCTTACAACTCACCCTAATAATATTATTGTCTACATTTATTGTGATTTCCGTTGTGCGATTACGTCAAAAATTTGGTCCTGACCCAATTATGTTCTGAAAATGATGGTTGGATGGTGTCAAGACCTTCTTTCGTAAAGTCTTTAATAAATTAGAGACTGAATCTTATTTTTGCTTTTTCCTCAGAACCCAGTGCTATTCGAGGAGACTTTAAAACACATCCCGTCCAACGCGGTACTGGTGGAGGTAGCTCCTCACGGTCTTCTGCAAGCCATCTTGAAGCGGTCTCTATCTGTTGATTGCCGGAACATAGCACTTACGAGACGTGGACACGCTGACAACACGTTCCTACTGCTTGAAGCAGTTGGCAAGTATGTTGTTTCTATATGTCGCATCAAGGCTGGCCGATAGATGCACACCATCGGACAGTTAGGTTAAGACATCGTGTATTGGCAGGTCGGTGGATACAATCGTGCAAATGAAATCACAGAATTTATTCGATACACTGGGTTTATTCAAATGTTCACAATCTTATTTACTAATATTACGGATCGACACTGATTCTACGACATCTTAGATCTAAGGCGGTCAGTACTCAACTGCCATATTCTGTTGTCCCCACCACAGAAGTGGTTAAAAAAGCGCGCCAATGCGTAGTTGTTCTTACTTTGCCGCCAGATGGCGTGCTTGCGATTTCTTTTGACGTCCGTACTATTGACTAAACCCGACACGGCCATCCTTCGAGACTGGCGTCCTCGTCTGTTCCTCATTGCCAGGTTTTAACAGTGTATCGAATCATGTGAAAATCCTCATAGATGACCTCAGCTCTTGGGAAAAGCTAAAGGGTCTGTCAGACTCCTACTGAATAAAACCACATGGTGTTTACAGGCTTGAGAGGCGAGCATGGAACACAGCAAATCGCCTTCTCAGGCCTCTGTCAGGTGACAGACTCCCCAAATCTATCACCCGCAGGCATCATCTTGGCCACCTCATGCCGTGTTGCGCCACACGTCCTGTTAGTCCACTCCACCCTGTCAATGGCCCATCATACAAGGGATGTTTTTCTGAAACATACAAAATTTCCAAACAGTATTCGCTTGTCCAATCCTGACACATACTCTAGGTGAGTGAGGAAACTTTATGAAACAAACAATCATGATCATTTAAATCTCTCTGTTCACTATTCCAAGGAACGAGGAATACTAATACCAATTTAAAGAAAATAGCAACTTAATCATCGATTTGGAACCTAAAGCACCTAATCTACGTGATTACAAAGTCCAAGTACCACTGATAGTCATTAATGTCACATTAAATGAAACAAAAGAAACAAGACAACAGGTATCTTTCTATCCAGGTATCCAAGTATCTCACGCCCAAGTAACACATCAAAGCAGTGTAACGGCCGACTTACAGCATTTCTGTATAGTTTTCGCATTTTGAGTTAGTTATATAGTAGCAGTACAATCGATTATACGGCTACTGTAATGCTTATTTGGGCACTAATTATACGGCTTTAGATCCTAAATAGGTTCACAAGAGTTGTTTAATTGCATTACAGGTGCATTGCATTAGCATTATTGTGGTCAATGAAGTTGCTTATCGCAGTAATGAAGCAATATTATGGTCAATGAAGTTGCCAGTCGCATTAGAGAAGCATTATACTAGCAGTATTATTGAATCAGAATCTGAATCAGAAATCATTTATTTGTATGTAGCAAAACATGGTTTTGATGGTATAAAAAAGAAAAAACAATTGGACCCAGTACATTCTACCGTATGGCATGCAACATTAAGGGGCTGAAGTGAAACAGTTGACAATCGACATCTGAGGTTCTAAGCCACGCCCACTGTCATCGATAGCTTAGGGGCAAACTTTAAATTGGAGCGAAAATTATTTGAAAATTAAATTCACAAGGCCGACCACAGAGGCCCACATCATAAACGGACTCTGCCGATAGTTTTTACAAAAACATTACCGCGCAAATTCTTATTTCAAACTGGCGGCTAGCATCTGATATCAGATCGTTCACTATTATTTTGCCTATGAATACAAGCTTATTGCTACGAAAATAAAGATCACTAAAATAGGTAATCTGGCTAGTGTCATCTTTGCCGTGCAAGTTGAATAAATATTAAAATTATGTCTGGTTCTATGTGACTGCCACATATAAGAACACAGTACGTTACATTTTTTCATATTGGTTTAATAGCCAGATAATTTTATTTATATTATTTTAATGAGTTTTACTGTACGGAAATGGACTGTGCAATATTAAACTGGAAACTTTAAATTGAGATTTGGTGCTTTCAGTAATCAATTTTATCATTATTTACAATAGGAAAGTCACATCAAATTGTAAAGACACCTTAAATTATCAAATATCCAAAACTTACTAGGTTTGGAAATGTCTTTTTTAGGCATGTTTAAAATATGCAATAGAATATATGACGATATTAATATCATTTGTACAATTAGTAGGTTCATATTCCTTTTTAGTATTCTCTTGAAATCTTAATATGTCATTTAGTTACTAATACAAGATGACTTTCCGCTATCCTGGAATATAATTATTACAAAGCACTTACTGGGTTTTGATATACATCAGCCCTCTGTGGTGAGGTCATGTGGTGCCGTTTTTCTGTATATTAGAGTTTAAAAACAAATAGACAGGGCGCTAAAAACACGGTCATGTAAACTTTATCTATCTATATAAATAAAAACAAAACCGGCCAAGTGCGAGTTGCACTCGCGCACAAAGGTTCCCTAACATTATCGCAAAAAGCGAAAAAAAAACACGTATGTTGTATGGGAGCCCCACTTAAATATTAATTTTATTCTGTTTTTAGTATTTGTTGTTATAGTGGCAACAGAAATACACCATCTGTAAAAATTTAATTGCCTAGCTATGACGGTTCATGAGATACAGCCTGGTGTCAGACGTCGTTGTAAGCGTGTTACTAGAGAACGGCTGAAACTATTTGTTGCTATTGTTTGTTATATATAGAAAGAAAGAACTTGTTTATATGCGCCAGGCATGACGCATGCCATAAAAAAACCGGCTAAGTGTGAGTCGGACACGCGCACGAAGTGTTCCGTACTTGTTAAATTGTGGTTTACGATTTATGACGTATTAAAAAAAACTACTTACTAGATCTCGTTCAAACCAATTTTCGGTAGAAATTTATATGGTAATGTACATCATATATTATTTTTAGTTTTATCATTGTCTTATTTTAGAAGTTTCAGGGGGAGGGACACATTTTACCACTTTGGAAGTGTCTCTCACGCAAACTATTCAGTTCAGAAAAAAATTATATGCGAAATATAATTTTTGAAGACCTATCCATAGATACCCCACACGTATAGGTAGGATGAAAAAAAAAATTGACTTTCAGTTTTTTTTCTATTTTTATTTAAAAAAAAATATGCGGTTCACAGAATACACCTACTTACCAAGTTTCAACAGCATAGTTCTTATAGTTTCGGAAAAAAGTGGCTGTGACATACGGACGGACAGATAGACAGACAGACATTACGAATCCATAAGGGTGCCGTTTTTTAACTTTTGGCTACGGAACCCTAAAAAGAAAAACATAAATACTAAAAACAGTGTATGCCTCACAACCACGTATATGTTACTGTAAAAGCCGAACTGTTGTTTCAGTTTACAAAAAAAAACTATGATGAAACTTATTATTTATCGGTAAAACAGATTTATTAAGTCTTACCGGTAAAAGTCCGAAATCATTATCATCTACCTGCCCTTGTCCCATGTTACTTGGGGTCGGCGCAACACCTTTTCTTCTTCCATATCGTCCTGTCCCGCACCACGCTATAATTGACTCCCTTTTCTTTCATATCACTCCTCACACAGTCCATCTATCTTTTCTATGGCCGTACCCTCCCTCTCCATCCAACCCCATTTAAATTAATAAAAGTACACCCAAGTATTCCAGACATTCTTTTCCCGCACCGTCTAGAACCAGCCCTCACGGTACGCGTCCAAATCATCTCGGCACCTATTTCTCTCACCGGTGCGTTCCATCTTCAGGATTGTGGAAGCTTGCCCAGCGGTCAATTTGCATGCAACTAACATGAGCCGTAATGGCATTGGCCCATTTGAGCCGAACATCCTTTTTACCCACGTCTATTATGCCCGTTTGGGAACACAGCGTGGTATTCCGTATTCGGTCTGTTCTTTTTACATCCAGAATGCTGCGTAACTCTCTGGCAATCCCCAAGTGTAAGTCTTTGAGTGCCTATGTCTGAGAACCGTAGGTTCGGATGAGCAGAATACGCATATCGATGAGTTTACTCTTCAGGGCGATCGGCGGATCAATTAATAAGTAGCTTAACAATATCAATAGACTAACAAACTATTATTGTACCCCTTTGTTGTAATTGGGATAGTAAATTGCTAGAAATACAGGACTGATCAATGTGGTGATTCTTGGTGAGCTTTATGTCCACATGTGGACGTTTTTTGGTTGAAACGACGAAAAATGACAAATTCGTGAGAAATAGATTATCGTTTCTCACGAATTTGACATTTTTTGGTCAGTTCTAGGTGCCGTCATTCATTATTTTTAAATAATTCATATTATTATATTTTATATAAATTCCATACAAATTCCATCGTGCAATTCGATAGTGATCGCTTTATGGCGTTGCTAGGAGGACGTATGTCGCTTTTTTTCGCAAAATGCAAAAACATATTTGATTTATTTCTCGTCAATTAATCTGTCAAAAAAAAAACAGGTAGCCTGGTGGCTTTAATTGGAACTAACGAAATCACAAGGAATATTGTCAAACTCTGTATTATTTTTATTCTCTGGCACTAACGCTGTCACTAGCATTTACATTTTTGTTGTATTATAAACGACTCATGTCGTTTAGTTTACTTACTAAGTCCATAACTAAAAAGTAATTAAACCTCTTTAACAATAGAACTAATGTTATCTCAAAAACGGCACCACGTGACTTCCTCACCCCAGAGTGCAAGTGTATATCAAAACCCAGTAGGTGCTTTGAAACTTTTATATTCCAGGATAGCGCAAAAATATATTATGATTTAAAGTAGGCTATGGAAAGTCATGTTGTACTAGTAACCAAATGACATCTTAATATTTTAAGAGAATACTAAACAAGGAATATGAACCTATGAATTGTACAAATGATATTAATAGTGTCCTGAAATCTATTAGATATTTTAAATATGCCTAAAAAAGACAATTCCGAAACTAGTAAGTTCTGGATTTTTGTAAATTTAAGGTGTTTTACAATTTGATGGGACTTTCCTATTGTAAATAATGATTAAATTGATTATTGAAAGCACGTGAAGGAATTTAATACCTTTCAGTTTGTTTCGATAATGTGATACCAGAAGGAAACTGCACAACTTCAATACTCTTGTATATTTACACTATTCACATGGTAGGACATAAACTGCACAATAATGGACTTGTAATAATATTTTATCGCTCATGGATTACTCGACCAGAAAATTATCAGAAGACTCACAGAACAAACGAATTCATGACACCTATCCAAAACACATAACATTTTTAAAATCTTACTTATAAAATATTTACAATCGGCCAGTACGTATATAAATAGGTGGCGCGCAAATCGCCACATCACCCCCCAACGCAGAGGAAAAACCCCCCTACAAAGGGAGCAACAAAAAAAACTATGTCAATTATAAGTCCAAAATGTTTCTAAACCTAATCTGACGACCCGATCTGGTCACCACCGAAGCAGGAGGTGGAAAGGACGTCGGAGCATTTGCAGTATTTATTAACAACGAGCTTCGCGAATCTAAAACCTCATTATTACCCGTTAAAGAATCAGCATCAATAAAAGCTGGTTTTACGCGATCTATACTTACTGTAACCTCACGTCCCTTAACTTCTAACTTTAAAGTCTTATCCTCCCGTCTAATTATTCGGAATGGACCGGAGTACGGTGGCTGCAACGATCGTTTTACTGTGTCGTCACGTAACCAAACATGCGACGCCGTCGCCAAGTCTTTGAAAATAAATAACGAAGGGCGCGCGTGGTGCGAAGCTTCTACCGGTCGAATCACCTCCATTCGCCTCTTTAAGTCCGAGACGAAATCAACAACTGACTCAGGGCTTCTAGACAAGTCTGTAGTCTCAATAAATTCTCCTGGCAAACGCAATGTCTCGCCAAAAACGAGCTCGGCTGGAGAAGCTTTAATGTCTTCTTTAAAAACCGACCTCATACCTAGGAGTACCAACGGAAGTGCCTTCGACCAAAACCCAGCATGGCACATTAACGCTGCCTTGAGCTGTCGATGCATACGCTCGACCATGCCGTTCGCGCATGGATGATAGCTCGTCGTTCTAATCCTTTTCGTTGCACAAACACACATTAATTGCTGAAAAAGGCATGATTCAAATTGACGCCCCTGATCCGTTGTTATAACATTTGGGACACCGAAGCGAGAAACCCAACCATTTATAAAGGTATCGGCCACTTCTTCAGCGGTGATGGAGCTCATTGGCCAAACTTCCGGCCACCGCGTAAACCTATCTACCGCGGTAAGACAATAATTGAAACCGTTTGAATGCGGAAGTGGTCCGATAATGTCGATGTGGACATGCTTGAACCTACCAGATGGTCTGCTAAAATCACCTAGTGGTGATTTAACGTGCCTCGTCACTTTAAAACGCTGGCACTCAGAGCAGGAGCGTGCCCATTTATGGCAATCGGCTTTAACGCCAGGCCAAACATATCTCTCAGTCACCATGCGTGCAGATGCCTGCGCACCAGGATGGCTCAGGTTATGGCATTTGTCAAAAGCTGCTCTACGAAAGGAAGGAGTAAGGAACGGACGCGGCTTGCCCGTAGACATGTCGCAAGTGATGGTCACATTTGTGCCAGGAATTAAAACCTCTTCCAATTTAAGCGAAGAGTTCACGCGAGCATGTGCTAATTCCTCATCAGCTAATTGTGAAGTAGCAAGAGCGGTAAAGTCCGCTTCCAAAGAAACAGCTTCGATACGTGATAAAGTGTCCGCAACCACGTTGTCAACGCCTTTAATATGGACAATATCCGTAGAAAATTGGCTAATGAACGACAATTGATTCAGTTGAGAGGGTGGCAGCTTTTCTCTCCGCTGAGAAAACGCGTAAATTAACGGTTTATGATCCGTATAGATTGTCGCGTGCTGAGCTTCGAGAATATGCCTAAAGTGCTGAACACTCTCGTAAACGCCGAGAAGCTCCCTATAGTAAGCTGGCCATAGTGCCTGCTTGGAATTCAGCTTTTTGCTAAAGTACGCGATTAGCTGCCAATCATCCATCTCGCTTGATCGCTGTTGTAGGCAAGAACCAACATGAGTGCTCGATGCGTCAGTAAAAAGACCGAGAAATGCGCTACAGTCTGGGTGCGCGAGGATCCTCGCGGAAGTCAGACTTTTCTTACACTCTTCGAAACACTCCATTAACTCAGGCGTCCAAATAAAAGGCTTGGCGCCCTTGCCTTGAATGGCAACAACTGCGTCAATTAAAGGAGCCTGGTATTTGGCAGCAGCTGGTATAAATCGACGATAAAAATTGGCCATGCCAAGAAATCGACGCATGCCTTCAACAGTTTTTGGGGGAGGAAAATCCACTAGAGCTTGGATTCTGTCATCAGGGGGCCGAACACCCTCTGCATTAATCCTATACCCCAGAAAGGTAACCTCATTCACTCCAAAAACGCTCTTGGAAGTGTTAATTACTACACCATACTCATGCAACCTTCTGAATAGGATCTCCAGGTGTTTAGCATGACAGTAGCTGGAGCTGGAGTAAACCAAAATGTCATCAACGTAAGCATAGCAGAATTCAAGGCCCCGAACAACTTCGTCAATAAAACGTTGAAACGTTTGGCCTGCATTTCTAAGTCCAAAACTCATAAATGGGAATTCGAATAATCCGAAAGGTGTAATTATTGCTGTTTTGCAAACATCAGCGGGATTTGTTGGTAAGCCTTCACCAGGTCGATTTTACTGAATATGGTACTCCCAGCGAGGTTCTGACCAACATCCCCAATATAACGAACCGGATATCTGTCCGGAATAGTGCGAGCATTCAAAGCGCGATAGTCACCGCATGGGCGCCACGTTGAATCTTTTTTCTCCACTAGGTGTAACGCTGAAGACCAAGGACTGCTTGATGGCCTGGCTGTCCCAGCCTTGACCATGTCCTCGAATTCTTTTTGGGCAGCGCGAAGTTTCAACGGAGCCAGACGACGCGGCCGTGCCGAAACCGGGGGGCCATCAGTCATCTTAATGAAATGCATAGTTGCTTGGGCTCCTGAAGTACACCTGGCGGACGTGTAATACTCGGAAATTTCTTCAGAATGTCTGAAAAAGGCGAGTCGGGAACAGAAATCACCTTCACACTAGACTGGCTCGCATCATGAAGCTTTGCGATGGATGACAGTCCTGTCTTCCCGTCAAAAAGTCTCCCATGAGCACAGTCTGGTAATAAATTATAGTGCGACAAAAAATCTGAACCAATTATCCCGGACTCAACATCCGCTACAACGAAATTCCACGAGAAATTGCGCCTAAGTCCTAAATTCAGGCACAATGTAACTAAACCATATGTTTTAATTTTCGAGCCATTAGCTGCGACTAAATCGTACGGCTGCACCTGTCTTCGTAACCTATTAACGTGGCCGACTGGAACGCAACAAAGATCCGACCCAGTATCAATAAGAAATTTCCTATTCGTATACCGGTCGGTAACGAAAAGTCGGCGACTGGAAATGGAGCGATCGGTAGTCGCCTGCACCGGGCGCTCTACTAGTTTTCCGGATTATTGCCATCATTGCCAGCACTAGAAGGAGGAGGACCAGACCATTTACACGGTTGAATACACTTTTTCGCCTTGGTGTTAAAACGATTGTGGTAAAAACAAAATTATTTCGCGAACGTGAACGGTTGCGATAATCTCGGTAATTACGTTCTCGCGAGCGACCACGCTGTTCA